>OU342742.1:439753508-440353508 GCA_910589775.1 Avena eriantha | reverse complement strand
GCTATGTTTCGAAATTAACTTCACACCTTGCGATAATATGTTCAGTGGACCCACTAGGCAGTCAATGTATCGAGAACCAGTGAGAGTTTGGACAGGTTAAACTTCTTGCTAAGAATATGCATGCCTAGAAATTTAACAGTGTTTTGAAAGCAATCAAAGAGACTATGACTCACCGTGTTTTGAAATTTTGCCTGTATTTTGAAATTAACTTCACACCTTGCAAAAATCTATTTAATGGACCCACCAGGCAGTCAATGTATCGAGAATGAGTGAGAGTTTGGAGGGATTCAATTTCTTGCTAAGAATATGCATGCCTCGAAATTTGATTGTGCTGAGAAAACAATCAAAGAGGCTATGACTCACCATGTTTTAAATTTTGGCCGATTTTCAAAATTAACTTCACACCTTGCAATAATTTGTTTAGTGGAGCAACCAGGCCGTCAATATATTGAGAATGAGTGAGAGTTTGGCAAGATTCAACTTCTTGCTAAGAATATGCATGCGTAGAAATTTGACCGTGTTTTGAAAACAATCAAAGAGGCTATGACTCACCGTGTTTTGAAATTTTGGTTGTGTTTTGAAATTAACTTCACACCTTGCGAAAATCTATTCAGTGGACCCACCATGCAATCAATGTATCGAGAACGAGTGAGAGTTTGGCAAGATTCAACTTCTTGCTAAGAATATGCATGCCTAGAACTTTTACCATGTTTTGAAAACAATCAAAGAGGCTATGACTCACCGTGTTTTGAAATGTTGGCTATGTTTCGAAATTAACTCACACCTTGCGATAATATTTTCAGTGGATCCATTAGGCAGTCAATATATCGAGACCAAGTGAGAGTTTGGAAAGATTAAACGTATTGCTAAGAATATGCATGCCTAGAAATTTGACCGTGTTCACGTTTTGAAATTTTGCATTTGTTTCGAAATTAACTTCACACCTTGTGAAAATCTTTTCACTGGACCCACCAGGTAGTTAATGTATCGAGAATGAGCGAGAGTTTGGAATGATTAAACTTCTTCCTAAGAATATGCATGCCAAGGGGGCAATGACTCACCATTTTTGAAATATTGGTTGTGTTTCAAAATTAACTTCACACCTTGCGATAATCTGTTTAGTGGACCCACCAGGCAGTCAATATATTGAGAACAAGTGAGAGTTTCGAAAGATTCAACTTATTACTAAGAATATGCATGCCTAGAAATTTGACCATGTTTTGAAAACAATCAAAGAGACTATGACTCACTATGTTTTGAAATTTTGCGTGTGTTTCAAAATTAACTTCACCTTGCCAAAATCTGTTCACTGGACCCACCAGGCAGTCAATGTATCGAGACCGAGTTAGAGTTTGGAATGAATCAACTTCTTGCTAAGAATATGCATGCCTCGAAATTTGACCGTGTTTTGAAAACAATCAAAGAGGCTATGACTCACCATGTTTTGAAATTTTGGTTGTGTTTTGAAATTAACTTCACACCTTGCGATAATCTATCCAGTGGACCCACCAGGTAGTCAATAAATCGAGAACGAGTGAGAGTTTGGAAAGATTCAACTTCTTGCTAAGAATATGCACGCCTAGAACTTTGACCTTGTTTTGAAAACAATCAAAGAGGCTATGACTCACCGTGTTTTGAAATTTTGGCTGAGTTTTGAAATTAACTTCACACCTTGCAAAACTCTATTCTGTGGACCCACCACCATGCAGTGAATGTATCGATAACGAGTGAGAGTTTGGAAAGATTCATCTTCTTGCTAATAATATGCATGCCTAGAAATTTGACCGTGTTTTGAAAACAATCAAAGAGACTATGACTCACCGTGTTTTGAAATTTTACCTGTGTTTCGAAATTAACTTCACACCTTGCGAAAATCTATTCAGTGAACCCACCACCAGGCAGTTAATGTATCGATAATGAGTAAGAGTTTGGAAAGATTCAACTTCTTCCTAAGAATATGCATGCCTAGAAATTTGACCGTGTTTTGAAAACAATCAAAGAGACTAGGACTCACCGTGCTTTGAAATTTTGGCTATGTTTCGAAATTAACTTCACACCTCGCGATAATATGTTTAGTGGACCCACCCGGCAGTCAATGTATCGAGAACCAGTGAGATTTTGGACAGATTAAACTTCTTGCTAATAATATGCATGCCTAGAAATTTGACAGTGTTTTGAAAACAATCAAAGAGACTATGACTCATCGTGTTTTGAAACTTTTCTTGTATTTTGAAATTAACTTTAGACCTTGCAAAAATCTGTTCATTGGACCCACCAGGCAGTCAATGTATCGAGAATAAGTGAGACTTTGGAAGGATTCAATTTCTTGCTAAGAATATGCATGCCTCGAAATTTGACTGTGTTGTGAAAACAATCAAAGAGGCTATGACTCACCGTGTTTTGAAATTTTGGTTGTGTTTCGAAATTAACTTCACTCCTTGCGATAATATTTTTAGTGGACCCACTAGGCAGTCAATATATCGAGAACGAGTGAGAGTTTGGAAATATACAACTTATTGCTAAGAATATGCATGCCTAGAAATTTGACCGTGTTCGCATTCTGAATGTTTGCGTTTGTTTCGAAATTAACTTCACACATTGCGAAAATCTTTTCACTGGACCCACGAGGCAGTTAATGTATCGAGAATGAGCGAGAGTTTGGAATGATTCAACTTCTTGCTAACAATATGCATGCCAACGGCAATGACTCGCCATTTTTTGAAATTTTCGCTATGTTTCAAAATTAACTTCACACCTTGCGATAATCTATTTAGTTGACCCACCAGGCAGTCAATATATCGAGAATGAGTGAGAGTTTCAAAAGATTCAACTTATTTCTAAGAATATACATGCCTATAAATTTGACCGTGTTTTGAAAACAATCAAAGAGACTAAGACTCACCGCGTTTTGAAATTTTGCGCGTGTTTTGAAATTAACTTCACCTTGCCAAAATCTATTCACTAGACCCACCAGGCAGTCAATGTATCGAGAACGAGTTAGAGTTTGGAATGATTCAACTTCTTACTAAGAATATGCATGCCTTGAAATTGGATTGTGTTTTGAAAACAATCAAAGAGGCTATGACTCACCATCTTTTGAAATTTTGGTTGTGTTTCGATATTAACTTCACACCTTGTGATAATCTATTTAGTGGACCCACCAGGCAGTCAATATATCGAGAACGAGTGAGAGTTTGGAAATATTCAACTTATTGCTAAGAATATGCATGCCTAGAAATTTGATCGTGTTTTAAAAATAGTCAAAAAGACCATGACTCGCCGTGTTTTGAAATTTTGCCGGTGTTTCGAAATTAGTTTCACACCTTGCGAAAATTTGTTCAATGGACCCACCAGGCAGTTAATGTATTGAGAACGAATGAGAGTTTGGAATGATTCAACTTCTTGCTCAGAATATTCAAGCCTAGAAAATTGACCGTGTTTTGAAAACAATGAAAGAGGTTATGAGTCATTGTGTTTTGAAATTTTGGTTGTGTTTCGAAATTAACTTCACACCTTGCGATAATTTGTTCACTGGACCCATCACCATGCAGTCAATGTATCGAGAACGAGTGGTAGTTTGGAAAGATTCACACTTCTTGCTAAGAATATGCATGCCTAGAAATTTGACCGTGTTTTTGAAACAATCAAAGAGACTATGACTCACCATATTTTGAACTTTTTGCTGTGTTTCAAAATTAACTTCACACCATGTGAAAATATGTTCAATGGACCCATCACCATGCAGTCAATGTATCAAGAACGAGTGGTAGTTTGGAAAGATTCACACTTCTTGCTAAGAATATGATGCCTAGAAATTTGCCCGTGTTTTGAAAACAATCAACGAGACTATGACTCACCGTGTTTTTAAATTTTTGATGTGTTTCGAAATTAAGTTCACACCTTGCGACAATATATGCTTAATGTACATTTTATTGTCATTTTGTTCCGTAATTTGCTTAAATTTTAATTAAAAGGAATGGTTTTTGTCGCTATCGAACCAAATGAACCAGTGGTCCGATCAATGAACTAGTGAACCAGTTGCCTCACCGATTCACCCACCGGTCTGGTTTTTAAAACTATGGGTCTAGAGAAACGAGGGAGAAGATTCTACTCCCTAGTACTAGTATGATGGAGAAGTGTATTTTGAGGTTTGTGCATAGGATTTATTATGATGAATACTATCAATAGAATCTTCTAGATGCTAGAATGGAAAAGAAAATCCAGCGGCTAGATATGTTCAGATTCGCGAGTCTTGATCCAACGGTTAACATTCAAAGTTATTCGTACACTATATAGTGGTAAGAACTACAAGATATACCAATATACATGTGTGTGCAAATTGTTGGCTCATTTAATAACACCAAGTAGTAGTGAGAATGTCTTTTCTGTAAAGCAAAGGACATATAATATGGTTGTGAATGCCACAAACCCATTTTTCGTACAAAGAGGACTCATGCCTAGAAACTTGAATACTTCGTCCTACTTCTATTGAACCAGGGATACAAGAAAATTAACCCCAAATCTTCAGAAGAGAAGAAATGTAGGGGAAACAATGAGGAGGAAAAATAAACAGGAGGCATCACGAGAGCAGCAAAGAGGTGTAGGCGATGTCAGGGCCAAGCTATGATGGGCTACTGACACGAGGTATAGGGTACAGTGAGTAGTAGTACTAGTAAATTTCATGATCTTTACTATATATGCACGCAAAACAATTTGTGTTTTCTCTCTCCTTCGCTGCCTCCCATCACCATCTTTCCTCCCCTCTCCCCATGCGCACCTGCCCCGGTGATCTCTCCCTCCTCCACAGCTTGGCGGCTACGCATGTGTGCCTTGTATGGCGGCTATGTGCCTATCCTGTGTCTGGCGTGTTCGTCAGATGCGTTGGTGTACATTGGAAGGAAATATTTTGGATCTTGTCGGCATTTTAAATTTGGAGTACTAAGTACTACTACTCACCAATCCGTGTATTTTTGACAAATTTTCATAGATCCGAGAACTAATTCCGAGTCTGACCCCTGTGAGGAACTAATTCGGAATCTGACCCCTCGGGTTCGGTGCCATTTTAAATAGAGCCGAAGTTATACAAGTCGGCGCCTACATGTGACAACAGGGGGAAACCTAGGGAGGTCGACACCGTTTCACATGGAGCCGACGTCGGTGTCATTTTAAATGAAGCCAACCTCCTTCGGTCCGGTTTTCTGATGTGTTGGTGATGATCTTTACAACTTTGGCTCCATTTAAAATGGCACCGACCCTGGGGTCAGATTCCAAATTAGTTCCTCGCAGGGGTTATACCTAGAATTAGTTCTCGAATCTAGGAATATTTGTCAAAAAATACCCAATCCATACTAGTAGTAGCAAATCAAACGTTCAAAGTTATCCAGTTTCGAAATTAATTCCACACCTCACAATAATCTGTTCAGTGGACCCACCAGGCAATCAATGTATCGAGAACCAGTGAGAGTTTGAAAATATTGAACTTCTTGCTAAGAATATGCATGCCTTGAAATTTGACCGTGTTTTGAAAACAATCAAAGAGACTATGACTCACCGTGTTTTGAAATTTTGGCTGTGTTTTGAAATTAACTTCACACCTTGCGATAATCTATTCAATGGACCCACCAAGGAGTCAATCTATCTAGAACGAGTGAGAGTTTGGAAAGATTCAACTTCTTGCTAAGAATATGCATACTTAGAAATTTGACCGTCTTTTGAAAACAATCAAAGAGACTATGACTCACCATGTTTTGATATTTTGGTTGTGTTTGGAAATGAACTTCACACCTTGCGACAATGTCTTCAATGTACCCACTAGGTAGTCAATGTATTGAGAACAAGTGATAGTTTGGAAAGGTTCACACTTCTTGCTAAGAATATGCATGCCTAGAAATTTGACTGTGTTTTGAAAACAATCAAAGAGACTATGACTCGTGTTTTCAAATTTTAGTTGTGTGTTTTGAAATTAACTCCTTGCAATAATCTGTTCAATCGACCCACCCAGGCAGTTAATGTATCGAGAACGATTGAGAGTTTAGAAAGATTCAACTTCTTGCTAAGATATGCATGCCTAGGAAATTGATCGTGTTTTGAAAACAGTCAAAGAGTCTATTAGTTTCGAGAATACTAGTAAAGGCATGTGTTACACATGTATATATCTCTACTACTATAATGGAGAAGTTTTAAATTGGATCCACAGCACCAATCCTGACCATTGGGCTGTTAGATCTAATGGTTCAGAGCAGTTGGATTCATGTTGAATAGTACCTAGAGCAAACTCCACCATGTTCTAGAACCATTATGTTGATGGTTCTAGAACATGGTGGCACAATGGTTCTAGAACATGGTGGAGTTTTCTCTAGGTACTATTCAACACAAATCCAGCTGCTTTGAACCATTGGATCTAATAGACCACGGTCAGGATTGGTGCTATGGATCCAATTCAAAACTGCTCCATTATAGTAGTAGAGAGAATACAGCCTACTATGCTATGAAATTTTGGGGATTGTGACATGATGGTTCTAGAACATGCATGGTGGAGTTTTCTCTAGGTACTATTCAACACGAATCTAGCTTCTCTAAACCATTACATCTAATAGCCCAATGGTTAGGATTGGTGCTATGGATCCAATTCAAAACTGCGTTGTTATAGTAGTAGAGATATAACCACTATATAGTGTAGGAATAACTTTGAATGCTGACCCTTGGATCAAGACTCGTGTAACACCCTCAAATCGGCCCTATGCAAGTTTTAGCGATTCCCGCTAAACCCGCATAGAAACGATTCAAGGACGCCCACCAGGCACTTTCGTGCGGGTGGAAAACGAAGTAATACCATTACACATTAGTCCACGATGGAACCCATAGAACATATATACACAACAACGAATCCATGAGTCAAGAATACATATATACTATACAAAGATTCAAATCACCTTGAAAACGATAGAGAGTCCGACTACGGACAAGAGGGAAATGGGGCTAAGATCCCTGAAGAATAACCAATGGCGTCCATAACCCTGCCCAGGCCAAGCCGGAAGGGTAACCCTGCTAACGACGTCGATCACAAACCTGCTAAAACAAAAGGGGGTGCCGACAAAGGACAAAGGAAAAAGAGGAGCGTCAATACTGAGGCCAGTACACGGCGGGGCTAGAATTCGGCGGCTCTCGCCTACATAGGTATGGTGGACTGAAGCGGCAGCGAAGCATGCACTACACAACCTATAGAGACTCGATACAACTGTCGGCTATTAGTGAGAGATAAGAAAGACCTATCCGGATCCAACCTGATAGTAACACCAAACATACCCATCTTGGTATCCCCCCTCGAGACCAAACGAGGAAGTCAAACTGAGGAACTCACACAGTTGGCAGTTTTATTCATTCGATTACAGTTGGAGCACTTACTAGTCAGATATAGATAGCTTGAGTCATCCTGAAGCATAAGTAGTGGGCAGTTTTAATTACCATTCTATTGTAGTTGGAACATTTACTAATCAGATATAATTGCCCTGAGGAATCCCAAAACCCAGCAGTTGTTGGCACTTTTATCACATTCCATTGGAGTTGCAATACTTACTAGGCAGATATATCAGAACACGATATAAGCCAGATCCATCAGTTGTTGGCATTTTCAATATCCATTCTGTTATAATTGAATCTGATTACTAGTCACATATTAAGTCAAATTTATAGTACTACTTTAGTTATGCTTGTCTATGATCGAGATACTGTGCTCCAAGTCGTCCATAACCTTGGACACGGCTTTCAGAAAGTTTTACCCTGCAGGGGTGCACAAATAGCAACACACACTCGATCAACCTCGGAAAAACCAACTCAAAACCCAACAAGGCTTTCACGACAAAGCAATCACAGGATTCATAAAATATTTCAGGGGGCCACCCCACTAAGCTACCCGCAACGAAGTTGGCCAGCTCCGGAATGGACCCAGGGTTTGTGACGACGGCTGTAAATGACTGGGAACCCGAAAGTGTGACTGGACTTGTCGATACCGCGAAAACGTGGCATGATCCAAAACAGTACAGATGCTCCACGCACAATCTTAAATAAAGCAGTAAAGCACGACATAGATACAGGATAGTAATAAAACCCCAAACTAGTTTGTGGCCCCAAGAAATAAGAAATGAATCAAGCTCTGGCTCAGGGGGATCCCATAGGGTCTCCCGGATGTGGATAGTGCGAATAGTCAAGGAACAGGTATCAAGTACTCGGGGTCCTACGGGACACAAGTGAGCGTGGAAGAACCAAATAACATCTATTGCCCACCGATACCTCTGCATTAGTTATATCTATTCCCAGCAATTTAATAGTTGTAATTAAAGACATGATCAACTCCACCATAAATATCTGTCAGTATTCCAACAACTGTGGTACTTGACAACATGAGATCGCACCTGAGCAAGCAACTACGACTCGCAAGGCCAGCTATCCACCAAGCATAGGTAATAGGAGGTGTCCAAGGCAATATAGAGGCTGCACGGGATATAACTTGTGTACAAAAACTAAAGCATCGCGACACGGATAGCAATAGATCCACAGGAGGAAATAAAGACTATAAATGCAAAATAGGTAGAAGGCGGCGAGATGCTCTCCAGGGAAACACTGCCGAAGGTTCATATCCGGAGAACTTGTCGATACTCGCATCATTTCATCAGCCTAATCCGCGAAGGAGAAAACACTAGAAGAAACACCAGATGCAATATTTAATACTACGGCAGAAGATCCGGCATGCTTATGATATGATGCATGGCATGGCACAGATGCGGTGCAAATAGGCAATATTAAGTGGAACCGGGGTCTCGACAAATAATTATATGGTTCAACTTGTTTAACCACCCCGCAAAATAAATGTTGTTTTAACAAGGCAAAGCATGGCATCGGTTCGCTACACAAAATTTAAATAGGGCCAAAATAAAACTAGAAAAACCTGTATATGGTCTCCATATATAATTATTAGGTGAGTCGATCAAATACACCCAAATAATAAGTATATGCAAGCATCTACATTTTATATGCAACAAGTTATATTTATCGAAATAGGGCAGGAATTGGGGTCTCACAATTTGGATTGGAGAGATGAAGAGACGACCTTTGGGTTAAAAGTTGAAGTAGGTCCACATAACGAACGCTGAGAAGTAGATCATGATGGAGGGGAGTGGCGGCATCAAACAACGGGTGTCGGTGCGGCATAAATAAACGGAGCCAAACTTGATGAAGTAGAATTGGTCGGCCACTGAATGAATTTGGCACGTTGAAATAGAAATGCCAAATCGGAGCTCTTGTGAACAATTGGACGAACATGTTACGGACGACTCTGGCTGGCAAATGGCCTGCTGTGGACAACGGAATGGCAGCAAATCAACTTATTTCCTTGGCGTGGAATACCAAACCTAATAACAGAATGGTGGCCTTTAATCAAGATCGGATTAAATTAGAGGCACAACCAAGAGGGACTCGGGTGCATACACGCACGGCACGGAAGCCGAGGCCGACGAACGATAGGTTCGCCGAGAGAAAAAGGACCGGCGGGAGCTGCTTGCGCTGCACTCACATGAGCTGGAGGCGGCAGAGGCGCACGCGCGCAGCCCAAGGCGGGGTGGAACGAGTGCGGAATCCCAGAAGGAGCGGGCGCCTACCGCCGCAGGGTGGAGATCTGGTGGTGTACGACGCGCGGATCGAGGCTTGGATGGCTGCTGCTACCTTGAAGAGATAGTCGGGCATGAGTTTGCTGTTGACCCGCCGTTGCAGTTGTAGGCGTGAGTAGACAAGGAGCATCGGTTATGGGGAGCAGAACTGCAGCTGATGCTAGGCCACTGCCTGTCGCATACGCGCGCGGCAAGATAAAGGGTCACACCGCTTCCTAGGATATGCACACTAGCATGCGGCAAGGAATTGATTTCATTGGTAGAGAGATGGTCAGCTAATATCTTACTCACGTGAAGGATTTGAATCAAAGTGGAGACATGGATTCTTGGTATGGAGTAGCAGATCAGTGCATACCTTGGACGCACGGGAATAAGGCGAGCGGATGCCGTCGATGTACATCGGCTGGAGATGATGTAGATAGATACCAGCGAAGAAGAAGAAAAAGAACAAGGCTGCGACGAAATTGTTGCGGGGGAAAGAACAAGCTCTCCGTCGGCTGGATTTGGGAAGGAAGGAAGCACAAAGGAAAGGGGATTTTCAGAAGGGAAGGTGGGGTTTTTGGCAAGATCTAGATCTCAGATTTGGGGGCTAGGGTTTGGAAAGGAGGAAGAAGGGGATTAGGATATTTATCTAGTCTAAAGTAGACTAGATGAGACTAGTTTTAGGCTAAAACTTTAGATGGGCCTTTTGCCTATTTTTATTTTTACAAAAAATAAGAACAACTTTATGGTCACGTAACGGACCGGAAAAATATTGTTTTAAATTTAAAAGAACAAAGAAAGATGACGGCTTAATATATATTAGACCGTACGGATATTTTAGAAAAACAAAATATGGTGTTTAATAAAAATACTTTCGCGCTTAGAAAAATGCAAGAAAAATATGCATGATGACATGACGATGCTCAAATGCAATGCGGCATGATGACATGAGCATGCGATCATGATGATGCACAAAAATAATTAAAAAAACACGCGATTTTCTAGTAGTGGTTTTAGCGGGATGCCACAATTCGACACCACTAACAAGGGATCTTGCCCTCGAGATCCGCCTCATGGTACCAGGAAGAAGGTCGGCGATCTGAATCTTCTCGATTCATGTAGATCCTCGTGACACCACTAACAAGAGGTCGTTGTCCGTGATCGTCGAGAGAACACTCCGGAAACAATAGGCGAAGGTAGAGGAATCAACAAGTAAAGCCACCTCTAGCTTCCGTGGACAGAGTAAAATTGCTTGATCCACCGATTTGACGTACAAGAGCGAATGATAAGAGTAGTCGGATGGTGATCAGTCCATCGCGCATCCAAAGCATTACTCTGCACACGAATAGGAGAAATATGCAACCATCGCTCGGGATCAGACTGAAGATCTCGACAAACGAGGTTCGGAAACAAGAGAGTAATGCAGGCTCTGCATCGGATCTAGCGTAGATGATGTCGTCGCATTGGAAAACACCGGAAGGCACAAACAAGGGACAAAGAATGGTACCATAGATAAAGGATCACTCACATAGCATGCTGACCGGATGTAGAAGCACCGTTACCAAAAGGGGAAGCGAAACCCTGAAGGTACGACGGAGACCCAACCACGAGAATTCCTGGACTCGAAGAAAAGATAAGAGAGCAGACTCAAAACACGCAGATGCAAGAGGAGAACAGCAGAGGGATAAGGAGTAAAATCAGACCTAATCAGATTATCCAACCAATTTTCTAAAATAGTTTTGACACTCTACTTCGGCCGTTAGCTAGGTTATCCTACAGGCTGGACAAGTGGGGTATCGTAACTGCTGAGCTCTGATACCACTCTGTAACACCCTCAAATTGGCCCTATGCAAGTTTTAGCGATTCCCGCCAAACCCGCATAGAAACGATTCAAGGACACCCACCAGGCACTTTCGTGCGGGTGGAAAACGAAGTAATACCATTACACATTAGTCCACGATGGAACCCACAGAACATATATACACAACAACGACTCTATGAGTCAAAATACATATATACTATACAAAGATTCAAATCACCTTGAAAACGATAGATCGTCCGACTACGGACAAAAGGCAAATGGGGCTAAGAGCCCTGAAGAATAACCAATGGCGTCCATAACCCTGCCCAGGCCAAGGCAGAAGGGTAACCCTGCTAACGACATCGATCACAAACCTGCTAAAACAAAAGGGGGTGCCGACAAAAGACAAAGGAAAAAGAGGAGCGTCAATACTGAGGCCAGTACACGGCGAGGCTAGAATTCGGCGGCTCTCGCCTACATAGGTATGGTGGACTGAAGCAGCAACGAAGCATGCACTACATAACCTATAGAGACTCGATACAACTGTTGGCTATTAGAGAGAGATAAGAAAGACCTATTCGGATCCAACCTGATAGTAACACCAAACATACCCATCCTGGTATCCCCCCTCGAGACCAAACGAGGAAGTAAAACCGAGGAACTCACACAGTTGGCAGTTTTATTCATTCGATTACAGTTGGAGCACTTACTAGTCAGATATAGATAGCAGGAGTCATCCTGAAGCATAAGTAGTGGGCAGTTTTAATTACCATTCTGTTGTAGTTGGAACATTTACTAATCAGATATAATTGTCCTGAGGAATCCCAAAACCCAGCAGTTGTTGGCACTTTTATCACATTCCATTGGAGTTGCAATACTTACTAGATAGACATATCAGAACACGATACAAGGCAGATCCATCAGTTATTGGCATTTTTAATATCCATTCCGTTATAATTGAATCTGATTACTAGTCACATATTAAGTCAAATTTATAGTACTACTTTAGTTATGCTTGTCTACGATCGAGATACTGTGCTCCAAGTCGTCCATAACCGCGGACACGGCTTTCAGAAAGTTTTCCCTGCAGGGGTACACAAATAGCAACACACACTCGATCAACCTCGGAAAAACAAACTCAAAACCCAACGAGGCTTTCACGACAAAGCAATCACAGGATTCATAAAATATTTCAGGGGGCACCCCACTAAGCTACCCGCAACGAAGTTGGCCGGCTCCGGAACGGACCCAGGGTTTGTGATGACGGCGGTAAACGACTGGGAACCCGAAAGTGTGATTGGTCTTGTCGATACCGCGAAAACGTGGCACGATCCAAAACAGTACAGGTGCTCCACGCACAATCTTAAATAAAGCATTAAAGCATGGCATAGGTACAGGATAGTAATAAAACCCCAAACTAGTTTGTGGCCCCAAGAAATAAGAAATGAATCAAGCTCTGGCTTAGGGGGATCCTATAGGGTCTCCCGGATATGGATAGTGCGAATAGTCAAGGAACAGGTATCAAGTACTCGGGGTCCTACGGGACACAAGTGAGCGTGGAAGAACCGAATAACATCTATTGCCCACTGATGCCTCTGCATTAGTTATATATATTCCCAGCAATTTAATAGTTGTAATTAAAGACATGATCAACTCCACCATAAACATATACCAGTATTCCAACAACTGTGGTACTTGACAACACGAGATCGCACCTGAGCAAGCAACTACGACTCGCAAGGCCAGCTATCTACCAAGCACGGGTAATAGGAGGTGTCCAAGGCAATATAGAGGCTGCACGGGATATAACTGGTGTACGGAAACTAAAGTATCGCGACACGGATAGCAATAGATCCACAGGAGGAAATAAAGACTATAAATGCAAAATAGGTAGAAGGGGGAGAGATGCTCGCCTGGGAAACACTACCGAAGGTTCATATCCGGAGAACTTGTCGATACTCGCATCATTTCATCAGCCTAATCCGCGAAGGAGCAAATACTAGAAGAAACACCGGATGCAATATTTAATACTACGGCAGAAGATCCGGCATGCTTATGATATGATGCATGGCATGGCACAGATGCGGTGCAAATAGGCAATATTACGTGGAACCGGGGTCTCGACAAATAATTATATGGTTCAAGTTTTTTAACTACCCCGCAAATTAAATGTTGTTTTAACAAGGCAAAGCATGGCATCGGTTTGCTACGCGAAATTTAAATGGGGCCAAAATAAAACTAGAAAAACCCGCATATGGTCTCCATATATAATTATTAGGTGAGTCAATCAAATACACCCAAATAATAAGTATATGCAAGCATGTACATTTTATATGCAACAAGTTATATTTATCGAAATAGGGCAGGAATTGGGGTCTCACAATTTGGATTGGAGAGACGAAGAGACGACCTTTGGGTTAAAAGTTGAAGTAGGTCCACATAATGAACGCTGAGAAGTAGATCATGGTGGAGGGGAGTGGCAGCGTCGAACAACGGTTGTCGGTGCGGCATAAATAAACGGAGCCACACTTGATGAAGTAGAATTGGTCGGCCACTGAATGAATTTGGCACGTTGAAATAGAAATGCCAAATCGGAGCTCTTGTGAACAATTGGCCGAACATGTTACGGACGACTCTGGCTGGCAAATGGCCTGTTGTGGACAACGGAATGGCAGCAAATCAACTGATTTCCTTGGCGTGGAATACCAAACCTGCAAACAGAATGGTGGCCTTTAATCAAGATCGGATTAAATTAGAGGCACAACCGAGAGAGACTCGGGTGCATACACGCACGGGACGAAAGCCGAGGCCGACGAACGACAGGTTCGCCGAGAGAAAAAGGACCGGCGGGAGCTGCTTGCGCTGCACTCACATGAGCTGGAGGCGGCAGAGGCGCACGCGCGCAGCCCAAGGCGGGGTGGAACGAGTGCGGAATCCCAGAAGGAGCGGGCGCCTGCCGCCGCAGGGTGGAGATCTGGTGGTGTACGACGCGCGGATCGAGGCTTGGATGGCTGCTGCTACCTTGAAGAGATAGTCGGGCATGAGTTTGGTGTTGACCCGCCGTTGAAGTTGTAGGCATGAGTAGACAAGGAGCATCGGTTATGTGGAGCAGAACTGCAGCTAATGCTAGGCCACTGCCTGTCGCATACGCGCGCGGCAAGATAAAGGGTCACACCGCTTCCTAGGATATGCACACTAGCATGCGGCAAGGAATTGATTTCATTGGTAGAGAGATGGTCAGCTAATATCTTACTCACGTGAAGGATTTGAATCAAAGTGGAGACATGGATTCCTGGTATGGAGTAGCAGATCGGTGCATACCTAGGACGCACGGGAACAAGGCGAGTGGATGCCATCTGTGTACATTGGCTGGAGGTGATGTAGATCGATACCAGCGAAGAAGAAGAAAGAAAACAAGGTTGTGACGAAATTGTTGTGGGGAAAGAACAAGCTCTCCGTCGACTGGATTTGGGGAGGAAGGAAGCACAAAGGAAAGGGGATTTTCAGAAGGGAAGGTGGGTTTTTTGGCAAGATCTAGATCTCAGATTTGGGGGCTAGGGTTTGGAAAGGAGGAAGAAGGGGATTAGGATATTTATCTAGTCTAAAGTAGACTAGATGAGACTAGTTTTAGGCTAAAACTTTAGATGGGCCTTTTGCCTATTTTTATTTTTACAAAAAATAAGGACAACTTTATGGTCACGTAACGGACCAGAAAAATATTGTTTTAAATTTAAAATAACAAAGAAAGATGACGGCTTAATATATATTAGACCGTACGAATATTTTAGAAAAACAAAATACGGTGTTTAATAAAAATACTTTCGCGCTTAGAAAAATGCAAGAAAAATATGCATGATGACATGACGATGCTCAAATGCAATGCGGCATGATGACATGAGCAAGCGGGCATGATGATGCACAAAAATAATTTAAAAAAACACGCGATTTTCTAGTAGTGGTTTTAGCGGGATGCCACAACTCGCAAATCCTAATATGTCCAACCGTTGGATCTTCTTTTCCATTCTAGCATCTAGAAGATTCTATAGATAGTCTTCATCATAATGAATGCTATGCACAAAGCTCAAAACACACTTCTCCATCATACTAGAATCTTCTCCCTTATAGCTAATAATCTTTGACTTCTACATGATTTTATCTTATCTTACCACTATATAGTGTACGAATAACTTTGAATGTTGATTGTTGGATCAAGACTTGCGAATCCCAGCATTTCTAGCCGTTGGATCTTCTTTTCTATTCTAGCATCTAGAAGATTCTATTGATAGTCTTT
The DNA here is from genome assembly GCA_910589775.1 of Avena eriantha. NCBI lineage: Eukaryota > Viridiplantae > Streptophyta > Magnoliopsida > Poales > Poaceae > Avena > Avena eriantha. Next base: position 440,337,772 of record OU342742.1, on the reverse strand, counting down.
GGCATAATGAATGCTATGAAGAAACCTCAAAACACACGTCTCCATCATACTAGAATCTTCACCCTTGTTTCTCTAGACCATGTTATCAAAAACATCATGTGTTAGGTAGCTAATAATCTTTGACTTCTACATGATGATACAAAGTACAAGGACCAAATATACACCCATACTTTACATATGTTGATCAAATTTATAATTTTGTGTGCTTTACCTATTATAATTTTATATAGTGATGATATGTAATATGTCTACTATCTGAGTCTCACGTGCAAGGCACGGGCAACTTACTAGTAATGTATGAAATGTGATTTATTAACAAACATTAAGTTATTGTTAACCAACAGTCTTGTTAGAGAAATGAGCGAAGATTCTAGTATGATGGACAACTGTGTTTTGAGGTTTGTGCATAGCATTTATTGTGCTGAAGACTATCAATAGAATCTTCTAGATGCTAGAATAGAAAAACAAGATCCAATGGCTGGAACTATTAAGATTCGCGAGTCTCGATCCAACGGTCAATATTCAAAGTTAATTGTATCTTACCACTACTAGTAAATTGTACGTGCCATGCACGTGAGACTCAGATAATAGACGTCTGACATATCATCACTATATAAAATTATAATAGGTAAAGAATAAAAAATATAAATTTGATCAACACTATAAAGTATGGGTGTATATTTGGTTTCTATACTTTGTACATTATATCATGTAGAAGTCAACGTTTACTAGCTATCTAAAACATGAAAATTTTGGTAACATGGTCTAGAGAAACGGGGGAGAAGAGTCTAGAATGTTGGAGAAGTGTGTTTTGAGTTTTGTGCATAGCATTCATTGTGATGAAGACTATCAGTAGAATCTTCTAGATGCTAGAATAGAAAAGAAGATCTAATGGCTAGAAGTTTTGGGATTCGCGAGTCTTGATACAACAATTAATATTCAAAGTTATTTGTACAATATATAGTGGTAATGGTAAGACTAGTACTTTCTTAACAAAAGAAAACAGCGCACTTCTCACTTTCAGCAGAGCTTGTTGAAGAGGATGCACGAATCTACCAGATGTAGGAACTGCATCATAAACTATATATGATGTCAATATGGTCATGACCTTGACTTGTCGGGTCAAAACCAGGAGTGTTCATACACCATAGGCCAATACATATTGTGAAGTAGCCAGAGCATTTTTTGTATTCAAAGGTGTCAAAACACATGTTTCTCTTTTTTTTTCTTAGCGCTATATAGTGTACGAATAACTTTGAATATTGACCATTGGATCAAGACATGAATCCCAACATTGTCAGACATTGGATCTTCATTTCCATTTTAGCATCGAGAAGATACTATTGATAGTCTTTCTTTTCTTATCTTACCACTATATAGTGTACGAATAACTTTGAGTATTGACCGTTGGATCAAGACTCGTGAATCCCAACATTTCCACCTGCTTCTTTTCCGTCCTAGCATCCACAAGATTTTATTGATACTCTTCATCACAATGAAATGCTATGCAGAAACCTCAAAACACACTTCTCCATCATTCTAGAATCTCGCCCTCATTTCTATAGACCATGTAACCAAAATTTTCAAGTTTTTGATAGATAATAATCGTTGACTTCTACATACTATACAAAGTACAAGAACGAAATAAACACCCATACTTTATAGATGTTGATCAAATTTATATTTTTTCTGCTTTACCTATTATAATTTCATATAGTGATGATATGTCAGACGTCTATTATCTGAGTCTCACGTGTTGATCAAAAGGGACGTGCCACACACATATATACTGTATGAAATTTGATTTAACAAACATTAAGTTGTTATTAACTAATAGTGTTGTTAGATAAAAATTTATACATTAAGTCTATTAATAATAACTATCTACACATATTTAGAATACATCCTACTATGCTATGAAATTTTGGGGGTGGTGACATGATGCTTCTAGAACATGGTGGAGTTTGCTCTAGGTACTATTCAACACGAATCCAGCTGCTTTGAACCATTGGATCTAATAGCCCAACGGAAAGGATTGGTGCTATGGATCCAATTCAAAACTACTCTATTATAGTAGTAGAGAGAATACAGCCTACTACGCTATGAAATTTTGGGGGTGGTGACATGATGGTTTTAGAACATGGTGGAGTTTGCTCAATATACTATTCAGCACAAATCCAGCTGCTCTGAACCATTGGATCTAACAGCCCAACGGTCAGGATTGGTGCTAGGCATCCAATTCAAAACTGCTCCATTATAATAGCACTGAGAAGATACAATTGATAGTCTTTCTTTTCTTATCTTACCACTATCTTATTTTACCACTATATAGTGTACGAATAACTTTGAATATTAACCGTTGGATCAAGACTCATGAATCCGAACATATCTAGCCATTGGATCTTCTTTTCCATTCTAGTATCTAGAAGATTCTATTGATAGTCTTCAGCATAATTAATGCTATGCACAAACCTCAAAACACACTTCTCCATCATACTAGAATCTTCTCACTTGTTTCTCTAGACCATGTTACCAAAATTTTCAAGTGTTAGGTAGCTAATAATATTTGACTTCTACACATGATGATACAAAGTAGAAGAACCAAATATATACCTATACTTTATAGATGTTTATCAAATTTATATTTTTTCTGCTTCACCTATCATAATTTTATATAATGATGATATGTCAGATATCTATTATCTGAGCCTCGCGTGCAGGACACGTGCAACTTACTAGTACTATATAGTGGTAAGATTACTAGTAAGTTGCACGTGTCGTGCACGTGAGACTCAGATAATAGACGTCTGGCATATCATCAGTTTATAAATTATAATACATAAAATAGGAAAAATTATAAATTTGATCAACATCTATAAAGTATTGGAGTATATTTGGTTCACATATTTTGTATATCATGTAGAAGTCAATGATTATTAGCTATCTAAAACTTGAAAATTTTGGTAACATGGTCTAGAGAAACAAGAGAGCAGATTCTAGAATGATGGAGAAGTGTGTTTTGAATTTTGTGCATAGCATTCATTATGATGAAGACTATCAATAGAATCTTCTAGATGCTAGAATGGAAAGGAATATCCAATGGCTGGAAATATTGGGATTCACGAGACTTGATACTACGGTCAATATTTAAAGTAATATTTGCGAGTCTAACAAATTTCAAATTATAAAAGAATCACATAGTTGTAAACGGTCTAACAAAACACGCCACATATTTCAAATTATAAAAAGCATCATAAATTTTGAAATAGCCTCACAAGTTTCCAATTCTAGAAAGCAACACAGATTCATAAACAGCCTCACAAATTTCAAATTATAAAAAGCAACACAAAGAGCCTCAGAATTTGCAAAATATAGAAGGGTCATATATTTATAAAAATCCTCACAAATTTCAACTTATAAAAAGGATCAAAAAATCCTCACAAAATTCAAATTATAAAAGGAATCATATATTTGTAAACATCTCATAAATCTTAGCTTATAAAAAGGATCACAAAAAGACTCACGGGTTTAAAATTATAAAAAGTATCATAAAAATCCTCACAAATTTCAAATTACAGAGGGCACGATTCCCAAAAAAGCCTCACAAATTTCAAATTATAATAAACATCACCAGAAAAAAGCCTAGTGTTTTTCGAAGAACTTTTTTTATGGCTTCGGTGTCAAACTAGTGCTCGAGTGCCAAATTTGAACGAAAAGGGAGATAACATGGAGATATCAAGCGCGTTGGATAGTAGAGGATCCTAAAGTGGGTGCCCAAGATCCATGTGAGGTAGGCCTCGACCAATCATAGCCCAACCCTACGACACATAGAATAACACCTTGTGCACCCAAAAAGGTGTTTCGTGAATCTTTTTTGGAAATTTTGATGAAATGACATATTGTGGATCTACCAATGTTAAAAAACATGAGAAAAACTATGCAACACTTGTAGTGCAGACAGAGGACGTTTCCAGTGAAAATCGGCATGAACTCGGAAAATGGAAGAGAGAGGAGAGAGGGAAAATAAATTTTATATTTCTTGTGGGCCACCCACAAGCTTGAGGTGAACCTTAATGCTGATGTAATCCTAGGTGCCTCACGGGTGAGAATCGAAGGGACCGAGGCTAGCTAGGGCTATCATTCTGATGTTTACGTGTCTGCTAGATTCTTTTGGCGTATAGACCGATGTTCATGCTTGCTTGATTTTGCAGGCGACGCGGCCTTTTTGACGTGCCGCGGTGACGGCCAGGGGATAGGGAGAGCACGTGGCACATTGGGCGTAGTTGAGTTTTCAAATCAATGTGGCATTAAATAATTTCAAATCAATGTTGTGCAAGGAGATGATTTACATGGACTGTACAGAGGTTATTTTTATCCATGGAACTTTGATATACTACTAATCCATATTTAACTTATAATGATTGATATTAGTAATTAAAGAATACATGTGGTTTCCTAGGCTTCTTCCTTTTAGTATTAATTATCTAAATTCACGTGAGTAATTAACGTGGGTTTCTCTGTATTGGCTCCCTTCTTTCCTCAAACGCATGAAGAAATTAAGCGGAGCAAGTAATTTCACCTTCTTCGGTAATACAAGAGTTTTTATTGCGTCGTAGTGGGAGATGAAATGACAAACAAAGTACTTATGCTAGTAGATCGCAAACACCGCTCCAATTTGCATTTGATAATAATATTAAATCTCCGAACATTATTACAGAAAGGAAGTAGAGGTGAAATTAAACAGAATTAATCATAATACTTCTTTGTCTTCTTGGACCTGGATCCTTCCGCTGTCACCTTCGTGTTGGCGTCGTCCTTCCGATTCCTGTGGCATCCCCCAGCTCTCGCCATCTTCTTCTCCTTCTTCAAGCCTCCCGCCTACTTCTCCTTCCTCTTCTCATTGCCAATGAAGGTGGGATCAATTGCACTCTTCTTGGAGACAAAGTCGAGAAATGGCCATAAATCTTTCGGCCTTCATCCTCCTGCTCCCTCTTCTTCTTGCCGATGGAGGATGGATCAAGTGAACTCTTCTTGAAGATGAAGTCTCCTTCATAGAGGAAAGACCAAGGATCCTCCTTCCCCTCCTCCTCCTCCCCCTCCTCCTCATCTTTGCTCTCTGTCGGTAGCATCCCCTCCATCAGATGACGGTAAGCAGGGTCCTCCAGAAAAATTACCTTCTAGTGTGTCGGAATAGTATGGCCCGTCAACGAACTCCCCGCTATCACCATGGTAGGGACTGATATCCCTATTTACCCGTGCGTTGGACTCGCCAATGGAGGTGCACTGATTGGAGCAGTTGCGCGGCATTTTTGTGTGTGTGGTGGCTTGGCTGGCCTAAAGGGACAGGGAGAGACAGAGAGAGTTCTTGCTGTGTGCATCGTGCCTGGATGGAAGAGGTGGTCCTTGTTGATGACCGCTTAAAAAGGCTTGCTCGAGACATCCAGTAGTTTCCACGTGACGTAGGAGCAGCCTGGTAGTTCCCTTCCATCGTTTTTTACAAGAGTTCCCTTCCATCGTTTTTTTACAAGAGTTCCCGTCCATCGTTGAAACAAGATCGAACGGTCGGTACTCCTTCTCCCCGAGAGCATCAGCAGCGAGGATATTGCAAGTACCACCACATGTTGGGGAGGTTTTTGCACATAACAACAACCATAGACCTTTTCTACGCAAAATACAGACATTTTTTGTAATCATTGCACATAATACATAACCAATCATTGAATGTTTCTTAGTTTTTTATAGGAAACGTTTCATAGTTAATTCGATAATATAGTACTAACATATCATTTTTATCTAAATTAATACTAGGTAAAGGTCAAAAAATAATTATAATGTTGATCCACATCCATAAAATATCTGGTGTATTTTTGGTTCTTGTAAGTTGTATCATTTAAAAATCAACCTATTAGTAGGTACCTAATACCCGACATGCTCTAGAGAAATGATATATAGATTCTATAATGATGGAAAGTGTGTTTTGAGGTTTATGCATAGCGTTCTTGTGCTAAATACTATATCAATTGAATCTTCTAAATATTAGAGTGGAAGAAAAATCCATCGGTTAGCAATGTTGGGATTTCCAGTCTTGATCCAACGGTTAAAGTTCAAAGTTATTCGTACACTATATACTGGGGTATGTTAAGATAATTAAATGTATAACATATCATTAGAATCTTTGTGGTTTGTGCATAGCGTTCATTGTGCTAAAGACTGTCGATAGAATCTTCTACGTGCTAGAATAGAAAAAAAATCCAAGAGTTAACATTGTTGGGATTTGGTAGTCTTGATTCAATTTTCGTTGTTCAAAGTTACTCGTACATTATATAGTGCTAAAATTTGCAAAAAGTCACACGCTACTTCCTACTAGTGAAAGGCACGTGCCACACTCGTATATATTGTATGAAATGTGATGTAACGGACATTAAGTTGTTATTAACCAATAGTCTTGTTAGAGAAAAAATGCATACATTAAGTATATTAATAATAACTATCTGCACATGTTGAGAATACAACCTATTGTGCTATGAATTTTTTTATGCGGGGTGACATGATGGTTCTAGAACATGGTGGAGTTTGCTCTAGGTACTACTCCTTCAACACAAATCCAGCTGCCTTGAACCATTGGATCTAACAGCCCAACGGACAAGATTGGTGATATGGATCCAATTCAAAACTGCTCCATTATAGTATTAGAGATAATTCAAAAACATTGGTGATGATTCTATATGTGCATGATGAACAACTTTGAGCGTGAATAGACAATAAGAGTTGTGAGGAAAGATTACTTGTGGGGCCTAGCAAACCCACATTTCTTCTTGTTTTTTAATGACCTTACCTTATGGGTGGCTTTGATGTCGTTCCTCAGGCGCACTATATTATTCACGTTAGTGTAATAGTGGGTTCCCAAAATTTCCTTTTAAACATAAGGTTGAACACTCTCAGCCATAGTGATTCAAAATTTATTGATAAAGGGGATTTATTTATTGGGTGGCCGAGTGGTTGACTCCACATGTCATTGTCATGTAGACATGATTTTTGCTAGGAAGGGCAAACACTAATAAATGCTAATCAGAAGGCTAGGAAATTGGAAATTGTGTTCCATTGATAAACCTTCATGCTCCTCTTCCTAGAGTCAGATTTTAGCAGTTCAATACAAAAAGGTTCTTGGACATGCTCTAAAACCCTATAATTTTTCTTTTTAAATAAGAATAATAGTGATTAGCTCAACTAATTAATTGCGGTCTACATATGTTGTACTACTGAACTTCATAGAATAACCTATGTGTGCATGACCAAACAACTTACAAAAAACCTGAAGGAAAATGTGGCCGCATTAATCAATGAGCGCAAAGTAAGGATGGCAATGGGTAGGGTATGAGTAGGGTAGAGCAATATCATAACTCCAGTTTAGTCAATGGGTAGAAAATTTTACCATACCCGTACTCGCGGGTGTAAAACTTTACCCATGCCTGTACCCATGAAAATTATCAAAGTTTAGAAGTCACAATATCATACTCTTCCCTAGGTTGCTCAGCTCCATAGGTTGTAACTCTATAGGTAAGTTTTACTACTTTGTCAGTTTGAATGGGTAGGGTATGTGTATACCTACCCGTGCCCATACCCATGACTTAACGGGTTAGGGTATGGGTATTACCCATGGGTATAAAAGTGTTCCCATACCCTACCAATGCGGGTTCGGTACCTGCGGGCACTCGTGGGTAAAAATGCCATCCTTGGTGTGAAGGGACAATAAGAGTTGTGAGAACAAAGTACTTGTGGGGCCTAACAACTTTCACATTTTTTCGGTGAAAACACTGTCGATGCTTACCTTATGAGTGGTTTGATGACGTCGCTCAGGCACTAGATTATTCACGTTAGCGAAATAGTGGGTTCCCAAATTTTTGTTTAGAATAGAAGTATGAACACTCCCAACCATAGAGACTGGAAATTTATCGATAAAGGGCGCTTTATTTTTTTAAAGCTCAGGGCGCTTTATTATTACACTCGATTCCTCATACTACCGGCCTACCATTCTACTATTATTACTTGGACTATGGATAAATTCAAATTCAGTCGAGTTGGTTGGGGCTTCAATGATAATTTGCAGGCTCACTACCTGTCTTGGTGACAACATATTCATATGCATCATCATTCATGAATGGATATAATATGGAAATATATCAATGCCATAGTATTTTAGTGCCTACCAAAGCAATACTTCAGTTTTCTCTCTTCTCAGTTCCTTCAAAAAGGGGTCTGACCTCTTCCTCAATTATTTTAAAAAACTTAGTTTTGGAGAATACTTTAGTTTAAACCCGTATTATTTGTTGGAACAAAACACTAAAAGGTATTTAATAGTTCAATTTATTCAGAAATCAAAATGTTTTCTAAATAATTTAAAAATACTTTGATGCCAAATTGGGTCTTAATATCTGAACCGAACCAATCTGGGCCATGGATGATCAATATTTAGATGTCAAGTGGCCAAATGGGGCCTTATTTCTGAACTGAGGCGGTATGGAACATGGATGATCACCCATGTGCATGTCGGCCTTTGATTCTAGGGAGTACGGCTTACCAATTTACTACTACTTGGACTATACATAAATCTGAATTTAGTCGAGCGGGGAAATCTCCCGCTATCCAATCTTTTAAACATCTTGGAATCCCCCTTCTACCCCTAGTGAAGTCGGTTCATTGGGGCTTCAATCGTAATTTCCTTGTTCAGTACCTCTATAGCCCCGCCCCGACCACAGACCCCCCACCCCCTACCCACACACCCACACACAATCCTCGCCCCTAGTTGCGCAAGCCCTGCAGAAAACCCTAGATCTACCTTCACCACCTTAGATCTGATTCACCGTCGTCGCTGTGCACTGCACCAGATCTTCTTCACCGACCCACTCTCCTGGCGCACCAAAAACATTCCCACCGACAGGAATCTGCTTCTTCGCCATTGTCATCTAGCGCTCGGATGAACCCCTATTCTGCTTCACCTTCGCCCACAAGCACTGCAACCATAGCACCCTCGACAACCTTGACGTCACCACCCAGGATTCGCAGGATGCCTAAATGCCATCCCAACCGAGGTAACCATATCTCCTTGGAGTTTCATAAGATAAATATGTAGCAATTAATTGTATTTTGTATTGGTGCTACTTTTGTAGTAACTTACAAGTACTATACTTGTTAACTGTATCTTCCTAAATAATTTTTTTGTAGTCAGGTTTAACCGTAAGGCATTCAACTGCGATTTTGTATGTCATGGTGAAATATGAGTCAGCCAACGGTTAACACATTTTCCATTATCTAATTTATTAAGTGCCATATGTGATGCGGTTATAATTTCTCTCTAGCTTGGTGTAGCCTATGGCACTAACTGTTATTTCATGCTTGATGCCTTTCTCCTATCTATGCAGTACATGTTTACATTCGTTATACTGCTTCCACTAAGATGTCTATTTTATGTGCTTCTGCTTAACCCACTATTCCTAGTAGTTTGCTGTTGTTACACAATGAACAGGTGCAGTTTACACTAGAAATCGTAGAATGAATGGCCCCTATAATCTCATAAGTATCTATTCCTTTTGTATCACTTCATGCTAACATCTCTAAGACTAGAACCTTTTTGTGTTTACTATTGCTGCACCATTATGTAGAGGACCAACACTGAAGTATGGAGACCACCAGTCCAATTACTTGATGCAACGGACATCGTCCACGAACATACCTGTAACCAGATCAACAACCCTGAGACTCTACATAGAGCTACTGTAAGAACACACCCCCCCCCCCTTTTTTAAGGTTTAATTCCCCTAGTGTCATGCCATTTACTCTAGTTGAGTTGTTATTTTGTAGGAGGCACTAGGGTGATTATAACAAGGCCAGATATGCAATGGAATCCAATATAACAGAAACGGAAGGATCATAAGCAACTGCGCACTTCAAATCTCACTCTGGTATCTACACGTGTATGGCTATTTTAATACGAGGCACATGATAGTACACTTTGTCTTTGGGCAGACAATCAAAAAATTTAAACAATCTAGATGTTTGATAGATTTTTTAACCATTTCTCTAAAATGATTTGGCTAGTATATTAGAGGCACATGTCTGCATGAGGTCCTTCTTTTGAGTGCTTACATTGCTATAACAGACCAAATAATCTTTTGAAAATCTTTGAGAATGAATATGGTAGTTTTGTTCCTTTGTATGATGTTGTAACTTCTTTTAACTTAGTTTCAGCCTTCATCAAGTAGAGCATTCATTTCACAGGGCAGAAGTGACAGTTTCACACGATCTCATCCCTCTATGAAATCTACTGTTCCAGTTATTCCAGAAGAAAGAGATGTATGATGCCCTGCTATTACTAATTGCTTTCTTCCTTTTAGCAAAAAGGACTGATTTAAAATTCATTGGTTTTTGTTTTCCTTGGTAATGATGTTATATGATGTTTCTTTTTGTTTTAGGTTGCAAATATAAATATGAAGGCAGAACAGAAAACAACTACCTCAAATGTAGATCTCTTTGGATAGAGCAGCAGTGATAATGTATATTGCTCACGTAGGTACACGATCTCGACTACTCCATACATTCCAACAGAAAGAATTTTTGGTGTTGCACTCCAAGATGCACTTGATGCAGTTGGACAGGAAGCCAATAGAACAGATGTAGTAGTCTCCATAGCAAGGAAGGAGTTATCTGAGTTGAACAACAGGCAAGCTTTGACGGAGAATCTACTTAATAATATCTTCAACATGTCTCATGGTAATCCCGTCGTTACATGTGAGGCGGTGCGAGCTCCCTAAAAGGAACATTTTTTGAAACTGAGATTATTTTGTTTATCAGCTGTGTTATACTCCGATGATGCTTTACAAGCTACGCAATTTTTCAGGACTATAATAATTTACTACTTTTTTAGTTATAAGTTGTTTTCCATAGTTCCAGAATTTATTTAACATTCTAGAGAACTTGTGTTCTTTGTTTATCCACCTTTATGTCCTGGCAATGGATCTAAGTTAGATAGGCTTAAATAGTAGCAGGCCCATAACATTTTTATTAGTCCTTGATGGGCTGCCAATCAACAGTGATGGGCCTACACTGACGCCATTATATGTAGAATTTGACCACAAAACGACAGAACAGTAAAAGAACAGAATAGTAAAAGTTCAGAACAGTAAATGGCCAGAACAGTAAATGACTAATGAGTTGTAACTCAATTTGACTAATGATAATTTCTTATCTATAGTGTAAGATGGCACCTAAGTATCCACATCAGAATGTTCAAGTGTTGAGCAGGACTTTAGATAACTATGAAGGAGAATGGACCATTACTCTAAGATAACTTCTAGGGAGTTTGGATTGCAAATGGCAACTTCTCGTGAAGGTTTACAGTTTCTATGACGGGCACGTATTTGCCAAATACCGTGTCATGATTATGTTACCTAAGAAGTTAGGGATGAGTGGAGAAATTCCATCAGGGGAGGCAAGATGTATGGCGACAGCCTATCAGATTGCAGTAGTAGCAGCCATAACCATGATAAGGGAACATAAATCCCAGGCACTGGTAGGTAGTACCTATACTATTATACCTCATGAAACCCTTAGTTATAATCATGAGTTAGATCATTCTACTCTGGTAAGAACTAAACCTACTCTGGCAATAGAGCATATGGATCGGTATAGGTCTTTACTGAATACATTCCATAACACTCATCAAGTGCTAGTTCAAGAGTCGGACACTGTCATTGAGGATTTTACTGATCCTGCTAAGGAAATGGCATGTAGAAACAAGTTAGATAGAGAAGCTAAGAACCCTAAAACGGTCTTCTCAAGGGAGGTGTTTGAAGAAGCGGAGTTTGACGATCGACAATCTGAAGTCTATGCCTATCATCAAATTGAACCCCAGAAACCAGTGGATCCATGGACCAAATATGAGGCAGAACAGAAAGCTTGGAATGCACCCAATCCAAGTAATGCCATTAGGGAGGATAGTGAATGGGGAGATCATATTTATGATGGAACTGTGGGAAATCCTATTCCTTGTGATTCTGGTAAAGGTGTAGAGACCATTTACAATGTAATGGAGCTGTATGGTCCATATGGGGGTAGTAACAATCCCATTGATCTAGAAGAATGTCCCGGTAGTTACTACACCAATATGTACGGCTGGATTAAGGAAAAGGCAAAGAATACCTCTTACTTTGAAGATGTGCTTGAAGGCAGACAGGAGAATCCTGAAGAAGATCACGCGTATGTTAGTCATTTTTCAATGGCTAATCTCAACCTTGGTACTTCTAATTAATATTACGCACCTACTGGATGTTATTATGCACCAGAAGGCAGTCGTTGGACTTCGAGCCATCATGGACGAAAATCCAAGAAGCACTAAAGAGGGAGATAAAAGTAAGGATAAGAAGTGATCCATAAAGTAGAGTGCTTGAATAATGTATATATTGGGTAATGCATATTATAGTGTTTGAGAGGCTTGCTGAAATAAATGAGAACATGCTCACGTGGACAAGAGAGCTCTTGTAATATAAAGAGTTAGTGTAAAAAGGGAGTGTATTGCCATAGTTGGGAGTTGTAATATTTAGAAGATCTATGTTTAATACATGGTATATGTTTGAGTATTATTTGGTTTCATTAGTTTTTCTTGGATCTTTTTGATTGACTAGATCTGTACATGAAGTTTGATTTGGTGTGCAAATGCATGTTGTATCATCAAGTTATTACTTGATGTTATAGACCTAGATAGATAAGGGAATTCATGTAAGGGAGTGACAAGCTCTAAGTGCCAAGATGAAGAATTGCTTGGAGAAAGAAGCAAAGTTCAAGGAGTATCAACACAATTTGAAGGATGGGTCAAGTTTAGATCATCATTAGTTAGTCATAAGAAGGAAGATTAGAGTAGGAAAGGTGTGGAGCAACATAAATTGATGAACTTAAGTTCACTTAAAGTAGGTGATGTTGCTAAGGATCTGATGAAGTAGTAATAGTCAGGTCATGGAAGTATCATGAAGGGGTGTAAGAGAAGAATAATTGGAATAATAATGGTACTCCAGCTCTAAAATCTCAGAGATAGTACCAGTAGCAATTTAATATTTTATAGCATAATTCATAGACCACACACCCTAGGATGATCCGGAGCTGGTATCCTATTGGTTTAGTTAACCAGGTCATCATGGTATGATTTAGAGAGCATAAAACTTGGCCTAATCTAAGTATAATCTAAAGAAGTATAAAATTGAAGAAATCGTCTTCCGAGATACTTCGCGAAGTCGGGATTGCAAATATACCAATGTCCTAACCATGCAAACATATGGTGGTATATTCAGGCATTGGAGAGTATTAGAACACCCTAAGGGGGGAGAGTAAACAATGAGGAAATATTGAGATTCGATATTTGAAGTAAGTTAAGGAGAAATCCTAAACTATGACAACATTACGCCTTATTTTCATAAGGTTATAAGAAGACATAATTATAAAAATACTCCCGAGAGTATGTATTGATGGAAGATTGAAGAAGGTAAAATAGGTTCACCGAACAGCCTGTTTCTAAAGGGAAACAACTCTTAAGTGTCCCTAAAAAAGGTAGTGAGTATGACCTTAGAGAAATTGATATTTATACCTCAAGATAGTAAGAGGAAGACCTTCAGCTTAGCAGTAAAAGGTAGTTGGAGGGATTAGAAGGTAACCAAGGATCGAATTCCTCTGAAGTAGTTACAGAGTACCAAGGCAGGCCAGTAATGAGGTATAGGAAACTATGAATGGTTTGGACTATATGACTCCAAAACATTCTTAGTAGCCATAAAGGACTAAGTATACCATAAATAGGTTAGTATTATAGCCAAGGTTATTGTTAGCAAGGATCTAAATCAAAAAATTACCTTAGTGAGACTTTCAAAAAAACCAAGACACCTCTCGAATAGATGTCCTAATCCAAAGACACTCAGAAAGGACTTGATCAGGCAGGAGAATTGAATTCAACGTAACCTATATCAAATGGGATTAGTAGTTGGCTCATTTCAAATAAGATGGGTATTATAGAAAAAAGCTTGAATGAAGATACAACAATTATCTTCATCATGCATTTAAAGAACTACCATAGTCTGAAGAAGCCAATCTTACCTTCCGAAACGTAAGAGAGTATGAACTTCGGGGATGAAGTTGAGTTTAAGGGGGAGAGACTGTAACATCCCAGGAATAACACCTATAAATAGACAGGACACATGATTGTGATTGTATTCATGCAGAAAATCAGGGGAATTTTCGTGCAAAACTAAAAGAGTGTAGAGGGATCGAGATCTCTCTTGTTCTGGTGGAAACATCGGGATAAGTGCGATGGATTTCGACATGACCTCTATTGAATCTTTGTGTTTTGAAGGGAAAATACTTTGAACATGTTATTTGAATTTCAAATTTGAATTTAGAAAATTCACAAAACGAAATATGAAGTATTTAATAACTTATTGGATTTGAAACAAAATAAAATTGTGTTTTTGATAATTATAGCATTTCATAATTGGAGTACAATTATGAATAAACAAAATATACTTTATAATTGAATCGCACTTATTAATAAGATATATTTCAAGAGAAATTGAAATTACAAAAAGAAATAAAACTTATATTTATTAAATAAGATATAAATATTACACGATTCAAATTACAAAAAGAAAGAAAATTTAACTTTATTAATATTATCCCATAGTACATTGTCAATTATATTATTCAAAGTAAAAAAGAACTACAAAAATAATAAAAGAAGTCTTAAACTAAATCTTCATGTCTTGAATATTACATTCTTGATCTTCCTGTATATCTCTTTGATACCTGCAAGAAAACAAAAACAAAACAGAAGAATAGAAATTAAGAGAAGGGGGTTAGTGTAATATATTGCTCTCAGTATTAGCAGTGAGATGCACTATTACTATTCATCACAGAGCATGTTTGAGGGGGGGCAAGTTTCACCAGTAGTATCTATTATTATCAGATATTTTGCCTCAGCCTTGTGCATCACAGGCTGGGAGAAACCACACTTGGTAAGATTAGGAAATAGCCATGTATCAGATAATACTAAGCCAGCCAAGTCTCATCCATAGGCACAAGTCCCAGGGATGGAAACTTGCACCATATGGGTCCCTTCTATAAGCAGCTTACTCACATACAAGTGATGGGTTGTCCATCTCAGCCCAGTAGTATAAAACCAGAGCACATCCATAGCAAAGCAGCTTGAGCCACCACTTTCATCTTATTTTCCACAACACCTCTCTTGCTCACACCATCAGTTCTTCCTAGTGACCAAAGCCAGCAAAAATACTTCTGGTTCTTCTCAGGTTATCCACACAAAATAAGTTATCCAACCAAAGAACACCATGATTAATCAGTAGAGCCAAGCCAGGGAGAAGGTCAGGAGAGCAAGGAGGAGCAGGCTGCAACCACTACAGCAGCAGGAGCTACTCATAGGAGGAGCGGGCAGCAGTAGGAGCAAGGGTAGATCAAGAACTAGAAGCAATCAAGGCACCACACCACCACACCCAATTTCCTAGAGGTCGCCACTTGATCTTTTAATTAGCAAATGATTTGCTAGATCCTTCATTAGTGACCATGGTGTGAGGGAGGTTTTTCCCTCAGCTTGGCATATAAAAGCTATGCTCAAGTCATCATAGGGATTGTATTTAAATCTAGCATAACATATGTTCTTATTAATAAAGGGGGGCATTAGCCTTTGCATCACAGGCCAAGCCATAAATCCAGCAGGAAACATTTAAATATGTTTACCACTGTGCACACTCTTAGGGGAGGCACCACAGTGGCAAATCCAATGGTTCTAGCCAACAAAAACTGAGTGATTGCTCATGTAACTGATCCATTCCACTGAGCATTCTCCAAGGAGGTACCACGGTAGCCAGACCACCTATAGATGTCACTGAATCAAAGGTTCAATAAGAGAAGATATGGAGTACCTATAGCCAAACCATAAATCATTAGTCCAATCTCAAGGAAGATCATTTTCTTGACATTGAAAGCTAGGAGTCACTGAAATTATTCACCATCATATTGTCAGTACCAAGTATAGGCAAGCTAGACATACAAAGCATATCCAGAATAGGAAACTTATGTCCCTGGATAAGAACTATTATGAATGATTCTCTAGTTTAAATCTCTATCAATTTGAATAAGTAACAGATTAATCCAGACCATCATTTTAACCTAAGCAATACACCCTAGTTCATTGCCATCTTTAAACAGTCATCAGATTATAGAAAAACCACTCATTGAAGCAAGGCTTCAATAGATTAAGAATTAGAACAATAAGTTATCAGGGACAATTTAGAATCCAATAATTTGGATTTAAACACTTGGTTTGAATCCAACATTTCTACTATAACAAATTCAGACAAACAACTATTAGCATTATATGCATAATATGATTTTGATCCCAACTAAGCCAACAACTATCAAAACAAGATCATGCTCTTGTTGATACTTTTGGAGTACAACCTATATAATACAACATAGGATTTCTCACACTCCTGTATAGGGGACAAGTTTTCTCTTCTTAGGGTGAACAAAAAATACTAGAAGTGGATATGAGTATCTATTGGGCATGCTAGAATTTTTAGTTTAGTCAGTTTTACACTCTTACTAATGTTCTAGAAAAAACACTATGTACAATATTAACACATCAAGAATCTATCCAAGCTTCACAGAACTTCTTAAATAGCAAGAACACAAGCTAATCTAAATTAGTGTTACCTTACACTAGTAAAAATAAGTTCACTACTAGAAAAATCTTAAGTTAAATTAACCAGAACTGAATCAGATTAATAACAGGACCACACAAGTAGTTACAAGATTAGAGTTCAGTCGGAGTAGGGAAGAACCCTAGGTTAGAGTACCATCTGAGAGAGAATAACAGGGGAGATGTGAGGGTCAGAGAGAAGAAGAGAGGGGACACCTACCTTTGGCAAGCTACAACTTGCTGGAGAGGAAGAAGAGTACGGTGGAGATGCGACTGACGATGGAGGCCATGGCACGGTGGCATAGGGGCACGAGGGGCTGCACCTACACAGAGCCATGACAGTAGGCAACAACCACAACATCGCTGCACCGTCATCAGATCCTCATCGGAGCATCACCGCATGGCCACCGGACCACGACAAAGCGAGGAGGCCGAAACCCTAGTAACCAGACGGGTAGGAGGCGACCAGAAGGAGACATGATTTCCAAATCAAATTGGACCCATCGCTAGATCTGTAAGAGGCGCATAAATGACATCTATGGAGGCAGCCAAGGAGGTTAGAGCCACCGGAGGTGGGCAGTGACGATGGCAATGCCACAGCGTCGCCTGAGTGAGAGAGTGAGACGAGAGGGTGAGGTCGAGCACGAGAGGGTGTGGTGCAAACTAGGTTGGTGGGCCGGTCCAGTGGTACATTGGGGTGGGTTTAACCCAACCCAGTTGGGCTGAGTCGGGCTAAGCTAGCCTGTGGGCTAGGCCCAGGTTTTAAAAGAAAAGGAACTTAAATTTAATTTAGTAAAAGATCAAAATAACCCTAGAAACTATTTAGGCTCTACAAAATAGAGAAAAATCTTAAAAATATATAATATGTCAAAATGATCACAAAATAATATTTACCTAAGAAAAATATAACTTTACTTGTTTAAGTTAACTAAAATACAAATAAATATTAAGGACACTAAAACCCTAATTAAAATTTAATAAAATAAGGAAAAGTCCTTAAAATGAATAAAAAATTGCATACATAAATAAATCAACTATTTTATAAAAATATTAACTTAACTTTTTACAAATAAAACTTGAAACTAATATCTATGAACATTTAATCCTTTGTAGATTCTTAAAAATAAATAAAAACCATTTTTAAGAACTTGAATAACTATATTCTACTATAAAAATACTAAATATATTATTCCAAAGGTTTTAAAGATTTTAAAGTAATAAATCCTTATCTACTACCTATTTTGTAAATTCTTTAAAAACATTTCCTAAATAAGAAATAATCACAATTTTATAAAACCTTAAATCTTTTACATTTAAATACTACTTCCAAAACCATAACTTAAGTCTATAATAAAACTTAAGTGTAAACTATTAATGTTTAGAAAAGTCTTGAAAACCATAAATCCAAAATTAAACAAACAATTTTGAGTAATTTTAAACATCATTCACTTATAACAAAATAAATGATATTTACCTCTTAACGATTCTTAAACATAATTTCAAACTTTAATAGATTATTAAAATAATCTAAATTTACTTTCCTTAATAAGATAAATTATATTCATAATAACAAATCATATTTAACCTCATCATTCACTTCAATTTAAAGTGAATGATCTCAGACTCTTAATCATTCTTATCATAACCCTAGAATTTGATAATAATTTAGACACATCACACCTAAGTTTAATTATGTTTTGATAGTTAACTTTGGTCTATTTCAATTATGACATAAGGCATCAAGGTCCAAACTTATCAAGCAAACACAGTCAACATCGATCACATTTTATTAACCATCAAAATTGTTTAAACCTTATCCAAGAAACCTTTTCTTCAAAAGTTATTAGTTTTGCCACTTCAAACAACAACCTTATAAATAAGTCCTTTAACTCCTAACAACCTAACACATTAACTTCAATCATAATTATTAGATAGTAATCCACCTCAATCTCAAAATGTTATGATACTTCAATTGTATACTTTGCATGTTAAACATTTAAATGCTTTGTAGATATATTTACATATGAAGTAAACATTATAAATGACTAAATCTTAAATGCATCACCTAAATTTAACTCATTCACATTATTGGATAATTATCTCGAGATCTTACTAAATGTATTACATTACTTATGCATCAGCATATTTCTTCTTTAAACATTTGTCCTTACCGGACCAATGATGCTATTTACAGATTTTGGATCTTATATCGTCTTGATGATCATGAGTGCATAATTTTGCAATCACAAAAGGCAAGTTCACACTTTCTCTTGTCCTTTGGTTATTTTCTATCAAATACTTGTAACTCAAATGTTGTCATCACCTGCATTTACAAAAGGTCAGAAAATACTATTTTTATAATAATATGATTATGGGCTATTTACCAAGTGGTAATAATCTACTATTATTGTTCTAGTGGTAAAGGAACATAATACCCAGGACATAACAACTAATGTCGCTAGTGATTCTAGCATCGTATATTACGCGTTAACCATAAGACTTGGAACGGGATGGGAAAGCCAGTTGTATCTTCTCCCTTTTGCATGGATGGATGACCTTATCGTGAGGCTCTAGATTTCTCGTGGAGAATCCAACACATGGGTGGGACCCCTCAGTGCCCTGCGATATTGGTGTCTAGATTATCCGTGAGGGCTATCGGAGGTATTTTTCCACTTTAGTGGGGATTGTCAGGGACATAACCTGCTCACTAGAGTTTCCAAGGGGTTACCAGGGTTATATCTGCATATATGGGGGTTAACAGAGGTATTCCTGCTTGGGGGTCGGGTATTCATGCGAGGTCGCGGAGAGGGCAGTGATTAGCTTGGATATTAGACTGGGCCCCATACTAAGGAAGTATGGACAAGCTCACGACTTGGATGGGCAACAAGGCTAAGGTATCTTATGGGTAAAGTAACGAACCTCTGCAGAGTGTAAGAACTGGGACATGTTACTCCCTGTTCTAGGAAGGAGGTACGAACGTGGCAGGAAAGGAACTCCACGAAAGTTCTGGTAAACCTATGAAGGCTGGCGGACATAGCTTTTCAGAATAAAAGCACCCTTTGAAGAAATGTTTATGAAAACCTGCATAGCCTACGACCTTTGGTATGTGTCTGCAGATAGTGCATCAAACACTCCTTTTTAGTGAACTTGCTAAGTACGCTCGTACTCAACCATACCTTCTTAACCCTTGCTAGGTTCTAAAGCCGATGAAGACAACGTCAACTTATACTCAAAGGAATCAACACCGAAAGCTCAAGTTCTTCAATAAAGTCAATGGAGTCAAACTATACATCAATTGAAGTGAAGACGAAGTTCCTGATTAGATAGGAGTATAATATCTAGCCATAGAACCTACTTTTGTAGAGGAATGCAATAGCAACATTTGCAAGCCAAATAGTTTAGATACTAGTCTTATTAGTATGATAGTTCTGAGTTGTTATTTGTGGTTCTTCTTTGTAAGAAGTTTCTTTCTTCCTCTTTAACCTAGAATGTTCTCTGGATCTTTTGTAAAGAGTCGAGTTGTAACCTATAGTCATGTCTTGGACCTGATATGTTTCTGTTGTACCACTCTGAGGGATGTAATACTAGTGGAACGGTGTTTCATTGGTGTTGTGTCAATGACTATAGTGTACTACATCATGCAGTGGTATGATGGATCACCAGAGAGATGGTAGCAAGGAGTAACTCACCCTCAAAGATCGTAAGAGGGATTACATTCCTGCTCAAACATTGTCGGTGAAGATGAAGGTGTACACCCGATGATATCAAGATAAGGCACTCAAGGCACGACATCTGGCGGCACCACCGTACTCGGTCACACATGCGGCTCGTTGACGTCCTCCATGCCCTCGGTCCAGCGGGGCAACGGAAGAAGGGATCCGCCAGAAACTCCTACTCCACTTCTCTAAGTGTAGAGTTCGAACTATTTTGCAGCAGAGCTTCGCTAAGCAATGGCAATGGTGGGGCAACAAGGGAGGGAGGAGAAGGAGGCTCAAGTGTCTTAAAGGAAGAGAAGATGAGTTGCCACCTTTTATAGGGGAGGAGGGGTAGCCCCTAGGGGGTGCGCTGGCCCCTAGAGGTACCACATCTTCCTCTTCATGGTGGTAACCCCTCCATCAAGTAGGTAACCCCCTCTCTTATTTTCCTTTTTAATTGCATGAGATTCATAACAATCAAATGACACTTATGGAATTAATAAAACATTTTTATTTATCTAATATTTGTTAATTCATTCAATTAACAAACATTTACAATTAACCCCAGTGTTATTTTGATATTTCAAAACAGTTTCGACACTTTTCTGAAACAACCCTGTGATATCCAATAATTCAGTCAAAGTTCCAAATTCACTCAAAACATATCGGCAAACCTTAAGTGTGTCACCCTACGGTTCGTTAATAACATGGACATGATCGAGACACCTCTCCGATCAATAATCATCAGCGGGATCTAGAAATCCGTGATGACTCCCACCTACTCAACGATGAATCTAGTGATCGTGTGAACCTTTTTTGTAGTAACCAATTCCTTTTGTATTGTGATATTTTACTTGTCTGAGTTACGATCATTTGGTATCATCCATACTTAGTTAGATATCATTGCTGACAAATACTCTTTTACTCATTCTGTGATATAACATTCCTTGTGATCAAATCACTTGCTTGCAAGCTATTATCAATGTGATATCATCGAGAGGGCCCAAAGTATATATCTCCGTCATCGGGATGGACAAATCCAAATCTTGATCCACAAGCCTCAACTAACACTTTCTAAGTACCCAATGACATCTTTATAATCATCATGTTACGGTGTGATGTTTGATGGAATCAAAGTACTCTTCCGGTGTTAGTGATTAACATGATCTCATGGTCTAAGAATTAGTGAATTACTTTGAGTGATATTGATATAGCAATATAAACTTTGATAACATGATCGTATTGCTATACCTACTGTGGGTGAATGTTCATCACATCATTCTCCAATGACATGACCTTGTTATTAACAACATCCAATGTTCATGATCAGGAAACCTTGATCATCTGTTAATTAACAAGCTAGTGTAATGAGAGGCGTTACTAGGAACCTTTTTCTTTGTTTATTAAACACACATGTATTAACATTTCTGGTTAACACAATTATAGCATGATAAATAAACATTTATCATAAACATGGAATAATAATAACCACTTTATTATTGCCTCTCGGGCATATTCCCTTCAGGCCACCACCGGACAGGCCCAAGTGGCCCAACTGGAGGCCACCTACTACCTAAACCCTAGCCTAAACCTAACTCTAACCCAACATCCCACACACAGAGCACCTACCGTCGGAGGCGCTTACACATACCGATGCACCACATACACACCCCACCCAACTAACCTGACCTGATACACACCCACCCGCTCAGTCACGCACACAACAAGATACAACACACACTACCGCACTCACGCCACACCTAACCCACACTCTACACCACACACACATGCAACACCGCACGCAACGCACACACACGCGACGCACCGGCATGTTGCACGCACGAGATCGCCAACAACCCCCACGTGATCCCCGTCTCCCTCCTCTGCTCATGAGCGCTGCCTCCACCACTCGATTGCCACCGCCGCCTTCATCCTCCGCCAGCGAGCCTCCTCGCTGCCCTCTTTTCTGCCCCCGTGTGCGCTCCCCTCCGTCATGTCAGCTCTGGCTGCTGGCATCTTCCTTCTCCTCCATGTGGCCTTCATCGCCTCCCTTTCTATCCCAAGACGTCGAGGTCCCCTCTCCTCGACTCTCCTCCCAGGTGCCATCCCTCCTCGTGCTCCTCCCCTAGCGCGTCGTTGGACCCGGCCTTTTCCTCGCCTGGTGTTGCGCCGCCCATAATCACCGCCTCTGCCCTGCCCCACCTACCATGCGGCTAGAGCGTTGTCCCACCGTTGTTGTAGTTTTCGCTGTGACCATGCCTTGCGCGGCCTCGTCCACCTTCATATGTATGCAGTGAACAACGAGTCATGGCTCTGTGTGTTCCTTGTAGTAATTCTCCGATGTTGTTGGTGGTCCCGTGTGGTGCATGTATTAAGGTTTCGTCCGTTTTGTTGTGAAGACCAGGTGTTGCCGCTACTACCCAACATCGTAGGGCTGCAGTTTGACTACAAGATCTCCTTCCGTGGATCCTAGGTGAGGTGGAGTGGATGTGTCGAGTGGTGCTACAAGGGTGATCACTGTGCGCTTATATGTGATGCCACTAGAAGAACCACCAAGAGTCACTTGAAGTAATCATCATCGATTCAAGATCTCCTACACGGAGCGACATGATCTACTTCATAGACCCAAAGACCCTGATCCCGGAATCCAATCTCGTCGGACCCCAAGACCATGGTTCTGAAACCCAACATGTGACCCCTTTCCTGATGCCCTATTTTGTTGAATATAATATACTTGTTGTAATGTAGCCCGACCTACGGTCGTTACCACATCAAGGTCTCCAACTTATGCCAAGTTGTCATGGACTCCAAAGGTGAATCCTATCCTCTTTGAGGACCCACTTCCTACCCTATTGAATGGTATACTACTTCATACTCCGTCCTATGACCATGATAGGTTCACACCGCCAAGCACGGAGACAAGGGAGGAAGCCCGAGGACTCACGCCCGAAAAAACGGAGGCTTGGAAGAGGAGACGAAAGAGGCGGAGTCAAAACGGTGAAGTTTCTAGCGCTACCAGACCCACCACCGGAATATCCGGCGCCAGAACCAACGGACCAGATCCCCCGCCGGAACTTCTGGTGCACGAACTGACAGATCGGACACGCCGCCGGAACACACCTCTGTATGCCAATCTGGTGCCGACCGGAAATATCGGTGACCGCCGGAAATCATGGCGCCAGATCTGGCACCGCTAGACTTTTCGCCGGAAATCCCGCCTGCACATGGATCTGGGTTTGATGCCCTGTAATATTCCCTTTACTTACGCCTTTTCCTAAACTACCCCTATTCTAGTGGCTGGCCTATAAATAGACCCCCACCCCCTCATGTATCCCTTAGGCATAGATAACAGACTAAAGATAACCCCCTTTGTGGAAACCCTAATTTTGCCTCATCCCCTTAACCAAGGGGACCAACTATCATCACCACCTCGTTGGAGTTTGCATCACGCCTCCCTCATTGTACAAGGCCTACGTTTTAGAGTACGTGAGCATAGTTGTCAAGAACCTCTCCAAGGTGTTCTTCACTCTCTGCTTGGGATCGAGGGAGCACGTTGACCGGTCTTTCCTTGCAAGGATTCTATCGGACCGGTAGCCACCGGTGGGAGCAAACGTCCTTGTATCGTGTGAGTTTTGCATGTGTTCATCATGTTCTTCATGAGGTGTGCGTCCACTTCTGCTACCTTCCCCTTTTCCAATGCTTTCCCATCGATTTGACCACAAGATCCGTGGAGATCTTGGGTCACCCCTTATCATCTGGTATCAGCAGCTTTTGGTTGCCACCGATTTCACATCGATTTGGTCTTTTCCCCATAAATTTGAAAATTCCACCAAAAATAGCCTCAATTCGTGTTTTGGATCGATCTGTGATTAGAGTGCATTTTTGTAGGTTTTGATCCATAGATTACTTGCTAAACTTTTTGATCTACCTTCCCATGCGTTCCCATGGCCTAATTCCATCATTTGCCCCTCAGATCTGAAGTTTTGCATCAAGTTGTTCTGCATAAAATAGCATTTTTCGTGTCCCGGACTCGTTCCGACGCTAGGTCCGGTCGACCGGTTCAGAAACCGGAATTTCCGGTCAGAATTACGGTGAAACCGGCCCCACCGCCAGAAATTCCGGTCCGACCGGTTTGGCCACCAACAGCTTCAGCTCCGCACCGTTTTGAGCATAACTTTTGCATATGAACTCGGATTTTGGTGTTCTTTAGCTCGTTTTGAAGAGGAGACGGAGCTATACATCATAATACATATGGTTCATTCTATATACTCCATCCAAATTATGTGAGAAAAGTGGAATCTAACAATAAAGGGTGAAGATCGGTGATGAAAGGTATAAAAATTCGATGACTTCTCTCCACTTGCGTTCCTTTGTGAGCCACACTATCTTTGCAAACGACAAACACCTATTGAGAATATTTCCTCCTATGATTACTTGGTATATGCACATTTGATACCTTGTAGAAGTTTGATAAAAAGTTGTGAGCATGCTTCGCATATAGTTATCTTGTATAGTTGTTGGCACAAGGAAGAGGCAAGTGAAAATAGAATAGAAAAAGAAAAAAAAGAAAAAGAAAGAAAGAAACAAGCGCCTCATAGAATAGGAAGTGCAAGATCGATGAACATCAAATATGTGGTACTTATTTTGCGTATCTTGTAGCCCACCAATTTTTCTTGCAATCGAACTAGCATCTCTCCTTGCACTTGTGCGACATGAGATTATAGTCTTTGCTAGGTAATCATTTGGTTCTTATCTCACTTTCTCATAGCACAAGCCCCATTTATCCCACCATGTGTGTTTCCTTGTACATAATTTATATATCTTGTTGATTGACTTGTTTTGCTTTGTGATCATCGTGGTTCTTTACTTGCCATTACAACATCTTGATTTTGGATTGTTCTTTGACATGCCACCTTCCATACCCATCCACCATAAGCTTTGTGTGCATGTGTTTTTAGTGGTTAGTTGGTTTTGGTGTTCCACGTGAACTTCACTTTACTTGGTTTTGATTGCTCTCAAGTGTGGCCACTTTCACGATACTATCTTTCAAGGTAAAGAAAGGTTTGATGTTGCATACCTAACCCACCACCACTTCCATATACACCACTTGGTCTTGTGAATCATGTCTAGGGACTCTAGAACCGAGGATGATATCTATGAAGAACCCATGATGAGCCGCCATGACTACGACTCCACAAGTATAGAGGACATGACGGAGCACTACACCAACAATGGCTCCGCATGCTTTGAGGACCCAGAGTGTTACACCTACGACGACTCGACATGCATGGAAGACATGGAGCACGTCATCAACTATGACTCCTCAAGCATGGAAGACTTGGAGCTCTACATCGAAAATGGCTCCTCATGCATGGAGTACATGGAGCACTACATCGACAATGGCTCCACATCCTTGGGTGATATGCAGTACTACAACAACAATGAATCCCCAAGCATGGATGACTTCGAGTGCTAGAACGGCGATGCCTCTCCAAGTATGGAGGACATGGAGAACTTCACCAACTTTGAGGGCCCTTCCATGAGCCATGAAGAAGTCCTCCGCCGCTTAGAGATGGAAGACTACTATGCCAAGGAAGAGGAGGTGCATCATCAAGAAACCATGAACTTCAAGGCCAAGTGTGCCACACTAAAGGGAACCACCCAATTTGATGATCCACCTCCAAGGCGTCAAGCGCGACCACCTACATGGCGTCATGCGCCACCATCTCCAAGGCAACGAGCGCCATCACCTCCAAGGCGTCAAGCACCACCATCTACAAGGCGTTAAGCGCCACCATCTCCAAGGCGCCAAGCACCACCACCTACAAGAAGAGTGGCGCCCCAACATCATCTTCCAAAAGAGGTGCCACGAAGCAAGAATCTTCATCGACATACATCCTCTCATGATCATTGCCAACATCAAGAGGACACAAGACGCGTTCAAGGCATCTTCGCCATGAAGATGGAGAATACATGTTAAGCACCATCCATGATGCTCAATCAAGCTCAAGAAGGCACCACCATCACAAGAAGATTTCCAAGGAAAAGGATCATCATCATGGGCGTCATGTGGATGACCAGGTGCTTCACCAACATAAACATTCGGCAAGCCACGCCAATGACCTTCGTCGACATATTCACCATAAGGAACCTTCAACTACTAGTACCACCACCAAAATGGCACCAAGAGCAAGCCTTCTTCCACGCCATAAAGCTTCAACGCCAAAACTTCAAGTACAATATGAAGCATCCAACTACAAGAGCTTCAATGCAACTTCTTCTCCAAGCACTCCAAGAATGTCATTCAAGCAAGATATGGACCTCTACTTCGCCAAGTTGGACGAGGCCATAAAAAATATGACACCCCATGAGATAGAAGATAATAAGTTGCTTTGCCAACAATTGGATGCAATGGCGAAGATGGCGTCAAGGACCGGTACTTCCTAGATAAGTGCAACCACCACAACGGCACCCAAAGTACAAGACGGCAACAAGGTATAGAACGGTGAGCATGGGACTTTCCCTTCACCAAAGGAAGTGCATGGAGTTGAGCACACTGAGCCTATCCCTATATCCTTGAGTGATGATGTGGTACCAATCCCATGTGAGTATAAGAGCCACTTAGCCCACTTGAGTGAGAGAAAGAGTGAGATGAGTGACTCCACCATATGTGAGATTGAGTTCTTCCATTTGGAGGGCATGAGTGATACACCGATTGAGTTGAGAGTGGTAGTTGATAGGTCATGTGAGGCCACTTTGATTTCTAACGACTTACCCTCTACCTCTAGTGTGTTTTCTCATGATGTGCTAGGTTCCATGGATCAAGAAGCGCCAAGCTTGGAGATGATAATGCCTCAAATGGAGAAGATGTACATGGTGGACGAAGATGATGCCATCCCCATACATGATGAAGAAATCGCCCACATAGAGTCCAACACTACCACAACACCCACTTCATATGAGAGGTATGAACAAGGTGAAATTATGGGTGTTGATGATGTCGTGATCCCACGGACATGATGATTTGCATGCTATGGATAATACGTGTGACATGACATATGTTCTGCTCTTATTCCCGTGTGTTGATTTTGCTATGCATCATGATAACCATGTGGAATCCCTTTATTGTCATGATATTTCCATAGACATGATATGCTCTAAATGTTACGTTGATGATATCATTGCTTGCACTTAATTGCTATTTCCAATGTTTTGCTTGAAATGATGATAACAACGGTATACCTAGGACCATGCCTTGTCATGAATGTTATACAATTTCTCCCGTTGCTAGCACTAAGATGAATAATTGCTCTTTCACTTGTTTTGCTTGCAACAATGATTATCATATGTTTTCTATTGAGATGGCCCCTATATCTTTCTCACATTTTGGAGATTTTGGTAAATGCCATGATCAGCATGTTCCCCACTTGCATACTCACCATGCATCTATTTTACACTTGATTGACATTAATGGTGATGTACAAGAAGAGATACGTCATGATGGATGATGTGTTTCTCTACCATGCACACACATTATTCCTTTTATCTATGATGTCTGTCGGTACCCGCACTACAATGTCAACCTCGGTTGAGCACGAGTTGACAAAAAGAGCTCTTGAGAGCAACCCCCAAGTGAGTTCAAGTTCAAACCTAGCTCTGATACCTTTTGCATGCTTTGCATCTTTCATGTTGAAAAATTGGACTTTCATATGGTTATCTTGCACACATGTTAATGGTATTCTTTCACCTTGTGACAATCATGTTCCGTTGCTATTGGATATTGATGTTTTGTGTGTTGCAACGAAAATTTTGAACAATTTATCTTTCTGGTGTTTTGTGTGCAACCATATTGCCATTATGAGCATGTATTGTCATGAGATCTTCCAAGTATATCGTATTGTTGTTACAACAAACATAAGGACCACTTGGTCTTTTATATGGTTTGTTTGCCAACACGTTTTTTTGCTTCTGCTTTGGGATACTCATATCCCCGTGATATTTTCTTTTCATGATTTGTGTGTGACATCCAACATGTCGAACAATTTCTCTTTCCAATGGTTGGTTTGCACACATAGTGATGTTGTTTTGGATATTCTTTCTCATGTGTTTTCGCTGAATCCTCCTATCCTTGCATTAAAGATGTTGATCAATATTTTAGTCAATTGCTTTGAGTGCCACACTAAGATGCTATATGGAGTTTTTGAGTTCCCACATTTAGATGATGTTCAAACGATTTACATGCACTTTGACCTTGCATATGCATCCCGTTTGCTATACTTGAGTTGTGCTAATAGAGTTGTGAACAAGAATGGGAATGCCACAAATAACATGCTCCTCTATCACGCACGAACATATGTTGCTTGGTCTTTGTTGTGTGAAGGTATGAATGCACACACGTCAACCGCTACCAACCAAGAGTTGACAAGACGAATCGAAGAGAGTTACCTAGGGTTGCCCATCAATGAGCTATATCTACATCATAAGGTGACTTCCTTCTACTTGAGGACTCATGCTATAATCTTCATGAATTGGCTACGCTTTGAGTGTTGCTTTGCTTTTGTGGTGAGGTGTGTAGGCTTCACAGAAGGTGAAGGAACGTCGTCAATCTTCCCGAGGACGACTATATGGTGAACCATAGGATGAAGAATGTCTCTCGACCGCTTCTACTTTGTGATGAGCATGTAGAGTCGAGGACAACACTTTTTGAAGGGGAGATGATGTATCCCAACCTACAGTCATTACCACATCAAGGTCTCCAACTTATGCCAAGTCGTCATGGACTCCAAAGGTGAATCCTATCCTCTTTGAGATCCTACTTCTTACCCTATTGAATGGTATACTACTTCATACTTCATCCTATGACCATGATAGGTTCACACCGCCAAGCACGAAGACAAGGGAGGAAGCCCGAGGACTCACGCCCGACAAGACGGAGGCTTGGAAGAGGAGACAGAAGAGGCAGAGCCAAATCGGTGAAGTTTCCGGTGCCGCCAGACCCACCATCAGAATATCCGGCGCCTGAACAGGCGGACCGGATCCCCCGCCAGAACTTCCGGCACAAGAACCGGTGGACCGGACACGCCGCCGGAACACACTTCTGCATGCCAATCATCGAAAATCCCGGCGCCAGATCCGGCACTGCCGGACTTATTACCGGAAATCCCGTATGCGCACGGATCTAGGTTTGATGCCCTGGAATATTCCCTTTACTTACCTCTTTGCCAAAACTACCCCCATTCTAGTGGCTGGCCTATAAATAGAGGCCCACCAACCCCCTTTGTGGAATCTCTAGTTTTTCCTCATCCCCTTACCCAAGGGGACCGACTATCGTCACCACCTCGTTGGAGTTTGCATTGCGCCTCCCTTGTTGTACAAGGCCTACATTTGCGAGTGCGTGAACATAGTTGTCAAGACCCTCTCCAATGTGTTCTTCCCTCTCTGCTTGGGATCGAGGGAGCACGTTGACCGATCTTTCCTTGAGAGGATTCTATCGAACCAGTGGCCACCGGTGGGAGCAATCGGCCTTGTACCGTGTGAGTTTTGTGTGTGTTCATCGTGTTCTTCACGAGATGTGCATCTTCTTCTGCTACCTCCACCCTTTCCCCTCACTTTTCCATCGATTTGACCACAAGATCTGTGAAGATCGGGCGACCCTTGAGGTCACCCCTTATCATGTTGCAAATAAAATCATTCATGATGGCATACATATTTGTGGTTTGAGGGTATTTAGACGATTCACCTAATAATTTAATATGGAGTGCATGTGGGATAGTGTTGTCCTATGCCGACTCCATTTAAATTGTATAGCTCACCTGTAACATAAGTTTTGCATGTTAACCAATATTTAATTTGCGGGGTACCTAAACAACTTGAACCTTCTATTTAAATGTTAGGATTCTGATCCCGCTCAATATTGCTAAGTTGCATCACATCTTTCCATCTCACACATCATATCATGGTCATGCCCAATCTTTTGCCATGTCATTAAATATTGTATACATTGCCTCTTCTAGTACTTTGCTTCTTCATCGGATAGGATGACGAGTCAATGTGAGGTACGACAAGCCTTCAGCTATCGACATTGTTCCTCAAGTGAGCATTCTCACCCCTTCTATCTATCTTGCATTTATAGTCTTTACTTCCTCCTTTGTCTACCGCCATCCTTATTGTCAATGGTTTAGTATTTTCCCTTTACCTACCGGATCTACCATGTTGCCTTTGTTATCCCATTTCCTTGTTTGATTAGTATCTTGTCCTTGCGAGTCATAGGCATGATTAGTACCGCTCTCATACAGGTGGAACTTGATATATGGATAATGTTGGTGATATGGATATTAATCTAATGTTGTTGGTAATTGGATTCACCTAATGATAAGGCCCCTATAGCAACCACCTTTGGGGACTGATGGCAACAACTATGTGTACCAATTCATTGGGACTCCAAGTGCAGAGTGTTGTAGCAAGCATATTTCCCCCACAAGGATGACTTGATGGTTTATATCGGACTCTCGGGGAATTGCCTTAGAGATTTATTCTTCCTCTCCTCTTCAACCAACCTACAAAGCATAGTTTTGTCTTGTGTCCCCAACTCCACTGTGTGATTGTCAAGCACAAGGTTTCGTATTAGTAAAAGAAATAATAATAATAATAATAATAATATAAAAAGGAAATAACACAAGTAAAACTAGGCAAACAAAGTAAGAACAATAAATGATAGTTGTTTTGGGGTTTTGGTTGTGTGTGCAAGTGAAGAAAGTATTTTTGGTATTTTCGAAATAATAAATAGCATAAAATATAAAATGTGATAGTGGTATTGGAAGGTGTTTCTAATGATTTAAAATGGACCGGGGTTCATGAGTTCACTTGTCTACACTCTTTTTGGGTTGTAATGGACACAAATGATTCATCAGAGACATAATATTGGTGGACCTACTACATGTGTTTGATAAGCATTCATATGGGCATCACGTCCTAACATAGAAATGATGCAACACATCTCTCTTATACTCCTCAAGAAATGGAAAACTCCAAGCAATCTTGAATTAAGAATCAACAGAGTATAGCCTTAAGTAATTTGACATGATGTTTGAATCACTAATATGCTACCTTGACCAAACAAGATTATCTTACTGTCACAATATAATTATAGCACATGGATTCACTTTATCCCTAGTGAGGCAACAAAATAAAGGTAAAAACCATAGTAGATCTCGAATTTGTTGTCACTATTCAATCACTACCACCATGGTACTCCATCTAATACACACTTCTGCCCACACATGCTCTTGCATACAAGTTGGATCGGAAGAAGTACTTAAGAATGGGGTACATGATATGCATCTATCAATACATCTTATACATAATATGTTCCAATCTCATATATCAAATCATATAATAAAGATCCACCACATAGGAATTACAAATATGACCATAATCATGTTGGGAAGCTCATATGGTACTAGATCTATGAAGAACAAGAGAGAGAGAGAGAGAGAGAGAGAGATCAAACTACTTCCACAAACCCATAGTCCATAGGTGGAATACTCCCTCTTCATCATGGTGATGATGGTGGAGATATTGGAGAATGTAGAGATCCCTCCAGCGGCAGCTCCGATGGAGTTTCCCCCTCCAATCTTTGCTGGTTCTAGCTCTGTTTTGGTGTTTTGGTGTTTTAGTGCTTCTGCAGTGCCTCCCTCTAGGAACTCCTGATGGTCCCTTTATACAGTGATTTTTAGGTCAAATGAAGGCGGTGGGCGAAAGATCGAAGAAAATCGACGGTCGAGGAGGGAAAGAGCATGGGTGGCGCACCCACCCTTACTAGGCGCGCCATCTTGGCTCTTTTGGCACTCCTGGATCCTCTAGTAAGGTCCAAGTGCTCTAGGTGCTTCTCTCGGTGAAATATTGACACTCCAGAAATCCCAACTCCATTTGACTTTGGTTAGGTCCCTGAAAGGCAAAAATACACAAAACAGGGTTTTCCTGTCCTGTAGAGTTATAAACAAAATAAAGGGGATCACTGGTAAATTCCCATAAATCTATGTAAAATATGAATATAACATCACATATGTAGCAAATATGTGGGAATTCATAGCAACAAAATACAAAGTTCATGTATGCATTTTACATGCATCAACATCCCCAAGCTTAACCTATGCTCGTCCTCGAGCATGAAGGTGATAAAACTAACATGGGATTTGGAGTTTAGTGCTTCTTTTCACTATCAAGTATCACAAAAAAATTAAACGGTTCAACGCTTTAATAGAATAACAACAAGTAAGAATAGCATAAAGTGATACTCCTTATAACATCATACTTGACAACATAATTTTCATAATGTATACCACAAATGCATATATTAATATGAAGCACTAGGGCATTCTTCATGTAGAGAAAAGTGTATGTATATAGTGGTGGTCCTATGGCCAGAATATTTTGCAAAGGAGGTTGAAAAGAGTATAAGGTTGGCAAGTAAGGAATATCATATGTGAGACACCAGCTGATTTCCAAACACCATCATTAAGTTTATAGTTGAAGCATAGTTCATCATTAGTGTTTGGTTCCATTGCCCCTCATTACCTGATTCTTTTTGGCATTCTTGTTTTGGCACTTTTTGCTTCTTTCCTCTTTTTTCTATGTCAATTTTTGCTTGTTTTAATTTTTTGGGAAGGCTAGCCTCTGCATACTCAGTCTCTCAACTTTTGATATCATATAAATACTTGGAGGGTTTTTGCCCTCATCTTACCGGTGGTACCCTTCTATGGAGGGTTTGTGCCCTCATCTTTTACGTATGCATCCTCGTATTGCTTTTGGGAAGTGGTACTCTATGCCCAATGAGTTCGTGTTCACCCCACGACTAATTATCCATGTCACTATACCCATAACAATAGTATTTGGAAACTAAAAAATGTCTCACACATGATAGTGTACTTTGGGATATAGCTTAAGCTATTCAGGAAGGTGTTTCCTATATATAAATGCTAAGTTTGTTTTGCTAAAGGAGGTTTGATGAGGTGTTAACATATCAATGCCCATGGTTGATGGACTTGGGTTAGAGGAAGTGGGGAGTGCTGGAGGTACCGATCAGCTAGCAAACAACCACATCGGGCACATGCGGTTTACCCAGGTCCAAGCCCTCGGAAGGGACCCTACTCCTGCTTGTGTGCTCTTTGTATTGAAGGAATTAAAGATTACAGCGGTGCGTAGATGCAATCTGGCGGTGTGTAAGATAGGGTTGTGAGGTACCTTTCTCGGTGCCCCCTCCTAGCCTTTATATAGGGGGCTAGGTCTCGGGATAGTAGGCCGAGTCGGTTACAGACTAGGGTTTTCCCTTTAAGTTTCCTATCTACACATTGTCGTGCTTCCCAAGGATTTGCATCTTCTTGGACTTGGGCAACCCGAATCTTCTTGGGCCTTGCCATGGGCTTCTCTTGGGCTACACCATATAGGCCAAACTTGGGTGCCCGTGGGGCATACCCATGTCAGTAGCCCCCGAGTGTCCCTCCGAATCGTAGATTCGAAGGGAGACTAAACTCTTCGAGTGCTCATCCAAATGTTTTATCGGGTGTCTGCTTATATCATAGGGATAGCTGATATGCGTGCCTTATTCATCTGACGGATCGGGATCGGTTAACTGCCTTAGGGCAATACAATGCTATCTACTCAAACTTGAGTCCCCAGACTAAAATTCAGAAAATTGCTGGCGTAATTCAACTCATGCCTGTAGGGACCTTGAAGAGTTGAATTCCAGTGTTTAAGATGTGCACTCGATGCATCCATTGAGGCTTTTCATCATGCCTATAGGCACAGTATGTTTCTGTAGAGCACAAAAGGTGCATTACCAAGCCATTAGATTGTATCCGCAGGTCTTATCTTCATGTTGTAAACGTGGCATCCAAATTTTTATCACCATGGAGGTGTTTCGGGTGGCCCAAGAGACGTTGTCTCGTTTCAAGGAACTTTTGTGTTTGTTTAGAGGCGAGGTCGCGAAATGCTTCGAATGCTTATGGTGCAGACATGGTCAATGCTCTTTGCCATAAATAATTTGTTTTGCCTTTTCATAGGGTGCACGACCATCGCTCTCTATGGGAGTATCCCTCGAGTGCCTATTCTAGTCGTAGACTCGAGTGGGTACTTTGAACTTTTGCGACTGTTGTCATTGGCCATAGCTTGTCGATTGAGCTTCTAGCACTCCCTATGGGAGTAGTCCATGAGTCCTTAATTGAATCGCTGATTCGAAGAAAGGATCGGGGTGTAATGGTCCTAGATTTGTATTTGGATGGCGTGTGTTGGGGGGATACCCCCGGGTAGGGTCACGCCGGGGTATAAAGGCCGAGTTAGCCGAGGAACAGCGCGGTCAAAGCAAATGCTAGTCGGGTCTCCTCAAGGCAAGCCGACTTACGGGGTAACTCGGCCTGGCGGGTACTCACCTAACACTAACCCGGCTGACATGAAATGTATGTCAGTTATGCCTGATTTACCATACGTGCAGGTACCCTCGTAGCCGGGTTGGCCAGGTGCTAGCCGGGATACCACTTGGCTTCCAAGAGAATGAAGGAATCTCCCGCTGGTCAAAGGGTGGCCTCTGTCCACTATAGCGTGAGCTAAGCAAGCAGAGGGAAGGACCAGTGGGGCATGGTCGACAAAGGTGATGTAGCTAGTGTCGATGACGTTACCAATATCGGGTGACACCAAAAGCAAAGCAGCTCACAGAGGATTACGTCCATGGTCCGGACTAGCCATTTAAAGTGGATAAATAAGCATCTTGCTTTACCCAAGGGGCATATTCAGGGAATATGCCCCCACGTATGCCATAACTTTTTAACCCGGTTTCCCCTATATAAGGAGCACCAGGGCCTCCATAGAAGGGGTTTGATCATTCTGCTAAGGAAGAACTCTAGGGATTTGTAGTGGGGACTAAGAGAACTAGTCTCTTTCTCACCAACAGCTTGAGGAACCCTTGTAATCC
Organism: Avena eriantha; assembly: GCA_910589775.1. Classification (NCBI taxonomy): domain Eukaryota; kingdom Viridiplantae; phylum Streptophyta; class Magnoliopsida; order Poales; family Poaceae; genus Avena; species Avena eriantha. The sequence goes on along the minus strand of OU342742.1, from coordinate 440,302,365 downwards.
ACCATTTAAAGAGTGAAAATACCAACACTTGTGTGTGGAATCACCACACTATCCCTCCCTGGATTCCTCTAGTGCATATTGGCCCCATCTTTAGCCTATCCATGGCATATGTCGTGCCACCACCACAATAGTTGGAGCCCACCGTGGGGCTAGCGCCGCTAGCAAGGGTAAAATCCATACGAGAAACATCTTAGGAACCGGCGAGCGCATCCACTCCAGGATCGTTCAGCGCTTTGGAGCGCTAGACTACGTCAGCGACAACGCGGGGAGCTTCGGCAGGAACCCTCCTTCGCGCAACGGCATCTTCATCAAGCTTGGAGCGCACAAGATCTATGTCGGCATCGACGAGTCCTGCGTATACCCGTGGCACATCATCGAGGGAGGCGAACCATCTCTCAACGTGGCTCGCAGTATGCATATCACTCGCCCCACAAGCTGCGCTGAGGTCATGATGACAACGTCAGATGCGGGAGCAAGCAAGGATCTGACGCCAGAGCCAGAGGCAATGCCAAAGCAGGCAAGGTCCAGATTTCCTCCACTAGAGAGGCTAGAGAATGTATTGCATCAGGCAATAGACAGCTTGGCAACACCCATAGTGCCAGTAGTAAATCTCGCTTAGGCACAGGCCGAGTTAGAGGAAACTAGGCAGAAGATGCTAGCTGGTGCGAAAAAAGTAGATGAGTTGCAACATTCACTAAATATCACTCTACGGGAGTATGCAAAGGAAAACTACATAGGTGGAATAAAAATCTGAGGTAGAAATCTGATTATTGAGATTGATAGGGAGTATGTGCCTAGGCCAGGTCAGACAGACACGATGGTAACTGCAGGACTGGAGAGATATAGTACCGCGGCTAAGACCCTCAGGGCCGCCAATCCAGCTGCCTCTGAGTTAGAAGGCTTAACCAGAGAAGCCCGGGAGAGGCAACAGAAAAGAGTTAACCACCTGTTGAGGGTAGCATGTCAGCAAAATGAGGAAATAAACAAGGAAAACCTGGCAAAGCCCAGAGCATCTCACGTAATTCATTCGGCAAGGAATAACCCGGCAAAATCTACTGGAGCCACGTCGTCCCCGGGTCATGGCCCTAGGAGAGAGGAAGTGGTAACCTCGGGGAGATGAGACAAATAGATGGTACCGTATGACCTGGTAAAGGCAGGAAAAGGGAAAGCAGTGCAAGTTGATGAGGATCGTCACAGTGCCAGCCGACGTGAAGCTGGCCGAGGAAACCACGACCAAGGCAATGCCGGTCAGAGGAACGTTGCCAACGGCAATGCCGGACAGATGCATCCGGTGGAATCATGGAAAAATGCACATCGGCAACATCTCCAGCAATACGCACCTCGGCAGGAGAGAAGTGCTGGCCCAGCAATTCAGCAGCAAAATGCTCGTCCGGATCTGGACAAGTACAATGATGGCTACTCGGTGATAGCCAATGCCGGATTCCCTAGGCCAGAACACCATGTGGTTGGATCAAGATTGGGAAACTGGAACTTGCAGCCGGATGACGCTAGGCTGAAGCTGAACCGAATCTATAGGTCGGAGATGATTGAGGTACAGGGACCGCCGGGTCCGGCATGCTTTGAACCTCGGATCATGAGAGAGCCACCTGTGCCGAATTTTTATTTGCCTAGAGGAACAAAGACATACGATGGCAACACAAAGCCAGATGATTGGCTCATTGATTACGCAACTGTGGTAAACATTGCAACGGGTAATCTGAGATGGGTTGTGAGATATGTACCATAGATGTTGGAGGGACCAGTAAGGGTTTGGTGATCTTTGTTCTCTGTAGAGTATTCTGGTAGTGTATGCAGGAAATTAGTTTCTCCTTTCTTAGAATTAGTCATAGATTTAGCTGCTGAAACTTTTTCTAGGAGAACCCGTTCCGTTACAAAGAAATGAATTGTAGGTGTCTTATTAGTGCATCAATCTACAGAAAGATAGGTCAAACTGTGGACTGAGGTTCAGTCAGGAATTAGCGTATAGAAAAGAAAGAAAAACATATGCGCTTTAGCAACAAAGCGCTCATCCCTTGTTCTTGGATGCTCACTCTTTCAGCAAGTTCCACTCGTCTGGTGCTCTTTGCCTACCCGCAACCAGCTTCTATCCGGGAAAGAAAGATCGGGGGAAGAAGCGGGGTAGAGGAATTGGTCAACTCATCAGGCTCATGACCTGAAGAGTGCAGGTTCGAATCCTATCCCGCCTCTGCATAAGTAAAGGGTTACATGATGAATCATCCCCCTATTAAGAAACCAAAGTAATAATAATGATACGAAAATCAAAAGGAGAAGGAAAAAAAGGAAAGGCAATTCTAGGCCGATGGGAAAATGAAAAAAGAATTTTCTGAGGATGGGACCTTTTATCAAAGGTTGGAAAGTTCCATTCGTATTCGACACATTCTTCCTCAAGGCTTCACCAGTGCCTGAAACAGATGCATCAGTTTCTAGCACAAACTGCTTGTTAAAGTCAGGTAAAGCAAGTATAGGTGCACTGATTAATTAAATTTCAACGCTTGAAAGGAAGTCTCAGATTCTGGAGTCCAAATAAAAGGCACATTCTTGCGAAGCATATTAGTGAGTGGTTTAGACGGAACTCCATAATGTCGAACAAACTTCCGATAGTATATCCAGATATACCAAGAAAGCCCCGAAGTTCTTTGACATTGGTTGGACTCCTTTACATCCACAATTTGCATTTTTTTATTCATTGGCCTTTCAAAAAGGAAATGACCTTTCACAATAGCTGTCCGTAGCACACCTTGCAAAACCATCTGCTGGGAAAATCATTGGAAGAAAGAAAACCCTACCGAAAACTGTGCTACGAAAAAGGAGATGTTTGGACGATAGGAGATCTACTACGGGATACTGTGTATATTCAAGCAGCAGGCATTGGTCTACCTCAAGAATGGGGAGGGAATGGAACTGGGAGCTTAACGAGAGACAGCTTTCTATTTTTTAGAACAACAAGTCGAACCCAATGAACAATTCCATTAAAAGGAATGTTCTAGAGGGGCCCTTTTCCACTAGATTCGCGATATTTCACAAAATGGAATAAATGAAATTATTAACGATTTCTAGAGTTCCGGGATTACTTCACTGATATCTATCTTCTCCTAAGCACGGCCTCTAGGTAAGTTCAAAGTGTAGTACAACGAATTATTGATACACCGAAAACAAGTCAAGATGGCTGAACAACTTGCCACTAGGAAGTATCAACTGTTGGCTGGATTTCAAGGAGTTGTTCATCTGTAACTTCTCAAGCACCTACAAAAGGCCGAACAGGCCACCGACTTTGGCGTTATGCAAGTAGAGACCAAATGAGCCGGACCGAGAGTTTCTGACTAGGTGGTGAATGTGCGCAATTCATGCGAAGGGGTAATTGAATCACAAGTATAGCGTGGTTTGCCCAAGGTTGCAGGTATGGGAGTATGTTGTGCCAGAGGTTGCAGCGAGATATGCCAACCACCTTGGCTGAGACGATCCGGATCGAAGATTCGTATGCCTTGGGGGACCCAACGCAACTTCGTCTAATGTCAAGCGAATCGAATGAGGAATATTACAATTGAGATGGCGCCGGATTATCCCGGAGGAATGATTTCCAGGGTAAAAGGAGGGATGATCGTCAAGATTACAAATACAGCTCGCAGCAAGTGGCCACTGTGGACTAGGATTAGCCCAATGTCGGCGCAAGCCAGCGCTAGGAAATTGGAGGGCAAGAATGGCAGCATAAGAGTGAGGGTAAGAAGACTTGGACCCCGGAATAGAATAAACGATGGCAGGAAAGAAAGGACCATCTGAGATACACATTCGAATCTATGCTGGATCAACCACGCAAGTTCCATACGCCAAGTCCAAATAGTCCGGCAACCATACGACCCGGCAATGTGAATGGACGAGGAAATTAGAGCAAGGTAGTTTGGGGAATTCTCAGGCACCTCGGCACGATGCGCCTCGGCATGATGGACCTCGGAATGAAGCACCTCGGCAGCAACTGCTCACTGGGGGAATGGACAACAGCTGATGTTGCCTCCACCTCCACCGAGGTATGAGAATCAGGAAAGGAGGGATGTTGTGCATCAAGTGAGTAACCAACAACAACAAGACCAAGGGTATCACGGCAATGAGGGGAGAAATGAGTACAGGGAGCATCATCAAAGTTACTGTGTGTTTACCATAGAAGAGACCAACGGAAAGAGTTTGCAGCGCTGGCATATGGAGGTAAATGCAGTAATGCCATCTGTGGTGAGGTATATGCCTTGTTCGGATCAGGAGATTACTTGGAGCATCAAGGATCACCCAAAGCTTATGCCAAGTCCAGGGACCTACGCGCTAGTACTAGATCCAACGTTCATTGGGCCGAATATCAATGTAAGGTTCTCCAAGGTGCTGATAGACAATGGCAGTAGCATTAACATCATGTACAAGGATACCATGCACAAGTTGGGGATATCAGAGAATATGCTCCAGGCAACAAGGACCACCTTCCACGGCATCGTGCCGAGTATCTCATGTGAGCCAATTGGTAAAGTCCGGGTTGATGTGATATTCGGCACAAGGGACAATTGCTGGACTGAGAACTTAGAGTTTGAGGTGGTGAACTTGGAAAGCGCATATCATGCATTACTCGGCAGGCTTGCTCTGGACAAATTTATGGCAAGTACTCACAACAGTTACTTGAAGTTGAAATTACCTGGACCAAGGGGTGATCACCATAGTTGGGGACTTCAGGCGTTCTATTGAATGTTCATCCATCGGATCTAACCTGGGTGAGTCACTCGTGATCGCTCAAGGGAAGAGGAAAATTCTAGAATTAGCTGCACTGGCTCAGTCCGCGCAGCAGCATATGCCAGCTCTTAGTAACCTGCATGGGAGTGTTTCATTTCAAGCGACGAAAGATACAAACAAACTGCCCATTGACGATCAGTTCCCGGAGCGCACCGTAACTATTCGTGCCGGGTTAGGTGACAAATAGGAAAGCAAGCTCGTCAACTTCCTCCGTGAGAATCGGGACATCTTTGCTTGGTCTACACAGGACCTGCAAGGTGTGCCGAGGGAGTTGGCCGAGCACTCTTTGAATGTAAGACCCGGAGCAAATCCGGTGAAGCAACCGCTCCGCCGCTTCGCCGAAGACAGGAGAAAATCCATTGGGGATGAGGTAGCTCAGCTCCTCGCAGTCAGATTTATCATGGAGGCACTTTACCCGGATTGGCTCTCTAATCCGGTGCTCGTGGAGAAAAAGAAGGATGATCTAAATGTGGGAGTGGTGTGGCGCATGTGTATCGATTACACGAACCTGAATAAGGCGTGTCCAAAAGATCCATTTCCACTGCGAAGGATAGATCAGGTCATAGATTCAACTGCTAGGTGTGAGTTGTTGTCATTCATGGATGCATATTATGGTTTCCCAGATACCCCTGAATCCGGATGATCAAATAAAGACTGCGTTTATCACCCCATATGGGGCTTATTGCTATCGCACTATGCCGTTCGGGTTACATAATGCAGGAGCAACGTATCAACGATGCATGCAAAAATGTTTACATGACCAAATAGGTCGGAATGTGCAAGTTTACATGAATGATGTGGTGATGAAAACCAAGGAAAGCAAAACGCTCCTTGAGGATATCCGGCAAACATTCGCCAACCTAAGGAGGTTCTAGATGAAGCTTAACCCGGAAAAATGTACCTTTCGTGTACTGGCTAGGAAGTGACTCGGTTTTCTCATGTCCAGCCCAGGTATCGAAGCTAACCCCACGAAAATCCGAGATATAGCGAATGGAGCTGCCAAAGTACCTTAACGATGTGCAGAAGTTTACTGGTTGCCTGGCATCGTTAAGCCGGTTTGTAAGTCGGCTGGGAGAGAAGGCATTACCCCTCTACCAGTTAATGAAAAAGGCAGACAAATTTACGTGGACACCACAAGCTGATAGTGTGTTCCGAGAGTTAAAAAGATGCTATCCTTTGCACCAATATTAGCTGCCCCACTACCTAAAGATCCAATGCTACTCTATATAGCCGTGACCAACCGAGTCATAAGTGCAGTGGTAGTGGTGGAACGTGACAAGGAAAGAAAGTCGGTGCAAAGGCCAGTGTATTACTTGAGCGGGGTATTGTCGGCCTCAAAATAGAATTACCCTCACTATGAGAAGATGGCATATGGTGTGTACATAGCGGCTAAGAAACTCAGATATTACTTTGAAGAACACCCCATCAAGGTGATATGTGAGGCAACAATATCCGAAACTATGAGCAACAAAGATGCTAGTGTCCGAATCACAAAATGGGCAATTGAGCTAGCCCCATATGCACCACAGTTTGATAGAAGATATGTGATCAAGTCACAAGCAGTGGAGGATTTCTTTGTGGATTGGGATGAAATGCACTATGAACCACCTCTGTCGGACTCAAATTACTGGCGAATGCACTTTGATGGTTCGAAGCTAAAGGAAGGACAGGGGGAGGGGTAGTGCTTACCTCGCCCTAGAAGGACCAGTTGAAATACATCCTCCAGATCCATTTTAGTGCATCAAACAATGTGGCCGAATACGAAGCACTTGTGCATGGACTCAAAGTAGCAAAGGAGGTAGGCATACGTCGAATACTGTGTTTTGGAGATTTAGATTTGGTGGTATAGCAAGTGTCTGGCAACTAGGATGCTTTGGACGCAAACATGGCACTTCACAGATTTTATGTCCAGAAGATAAGTGGTTTCTTCGAGGGGTGTGAATTCCATCATGTACCTCAGATCGAAAATGAGGCATCTGATGTATTATCCAAGTTGGGATCATCCCAGGAGCTAATCCCGCCAGGCATTGCATTGGAACACTTGAGAAAACCATCCATTACACCATCACCAGAATCCGAATCAATTACCAGCCCTTTCCGGATCAGAAGCTACCCCTATGGAAATAGACTGGGGAAGCACCTCAGCAAACCCGAGGACTACTTCGACAGACGTGGGACTGCTTTGATAAACCCGGGGACTATCGCGCAGAACCCGGAGACCGTTCAGCTTGGTCTGGCTGGAGTTATGTCGGTGGAGGCAATGGAAATTGATGAGGAGATTTTCCCCATCCGAGCTATACCTACATGGGCAAAGCCAATATTTGAATTCCTAAAGGATGGAACTTTGCTGGATGATGAGATACTCTCGAGGCAAATTCAGAGAAGAGCAAAGGCATACACTATCATCAATGCCGAGTTATACAAAAGAAGTGTCACCAGTGTTCTACAACGATGCATAGACCTGGACGAAGGGCTTGATATACTCCGAGATATCCATCAAGGAGAGTGTGGTCATCATGCATCTTCGAGAGCATTAGTGGCCAAGGCTTTCCGGCATGGATTTTATTGGCCAAGTGCCTTGGAGCAAGCAGAGGATCTTGTGAAAAAATGCAATGGTTGTCAGAGATACGCCACAGAAACCGATATGCCAAAGTCGGAACTCAAGACCATCCCCATTACCTAGCCATTTGTTGTGTGGTGCCTGGATATGGTGGGACCATTCAAGCCGGCAAGGGGAGGTATGACCCACATCTTGGTTATGGTTGACAAGTTTACCAAATGGATTGAAGTTAAGACAATCAGTAAATGTGATGGGGCAACAACAGTAACATTCCTCAAAGATATAATCTTGATATATGGCTATCCCAACCGTATCATAACTGATAATGGCACAAATTTTGCTGAAGGAGCATTTGCGAGGTTCTGCCGAGATAAGAAGATCCGGCTAGATGTTGCCTCCCCACCCCACAACGAACGGACAAGTGAATTGATCCAATGGACTATTACTATTCGAGATAAAACCCTGGCTCATTGAGCCGCTGCAAAGACCAGTGAGGTGCTGGATACAAGAACTACCAGCAGTGTTGTGGAGTTTAAGAACAACTCTGAATCGATCAACGGGTTATACGCCATTTTTCTGGTATATGGGGAAGAAGCTGTACTACCAGCCGACATAAAGCATGATTCGCCAAGGGTCACCCAATACACAGAAGATGAAGTGCGTGAAGCACAACAAAACGATGTTGATCTGCTGGAAGAAGCGAGAGAACTAGCCTTGTCCAGATCCACCATATATCGGCAAAATCTCTGATGCTACCATAGCCGTAAAGTAAAGCCTCGGGTCTTCCGGGAAGGTGATCTCGTACTTCGGTTGGTGCAACGCACTGCTGGCATGCATAAGTTATCCCCTCCATGGGAAGGACCCTTCATTGTAAGCAAAGTTTTGCACAATGATTCCTACTATCTTATTGATGCACAATCACAAGAGAAGAACAAGGCGGCCAGGTCCGGAGAGGAATCTAAGCGTCCATGGAATGTAGCTCTACTTCGTCCATTTTACACCTGACAAAGCGGTGAATGTATCCGAGTTACTCATATGTCGGTATGTATGTCAGCAATGAGCATATCAATGAAACTTTGGCACCCCTAGCAGAAACTCGAGGACTGCCTTAATAATTGCTTTATCTGTATGTACATTTTTATATGTCGGCTGGCTTAAATTGCTTATACCTTAGCCGGATTAGTAGTGTGTAAGCACCAAAAACCTAAATCTTTGACTTTGCTGTTGCCCAACAAGAATTGGCTTCATGGCAAGCAAGAGAACAAGTTTGGAATCACAAAGCACATGAAAAACGACTAAGGAAAGGAACATAATCGAGCTGACATTTGTTATTCGGACTAACCCTGTATTTACTTTATCTATATTACGTCGGATTATTTTGAGCTAATCTCAAAGTTTCAAGTATTGTTGAGTCAATTTTTTGAACCTCGGACTCGTAAGTCAAAAACCGAATCAAGGTAGACGCCAGCCGAGTCATAAAATTGGAGGAACAAGAAAAGGAAACTCGGGGACTTCGCTCGAGTTAATCCGGCATTAAAAACTTAGTAGAAAATCATAACTAATTGTAGCAAAACGAACCATTGTGCATAAATACAATTGCACCTGGCATACTTGGGATCTGATGAATATCATTAAGTGTTTATAGCTCATGGAGCAGTAGCTGGAGACGGAGCATCGGTGGAGGGAGGAGGTAATTCAGCGTCAGTACGCGGGGCACTAGTCCCTGCCTCATCTTCGGGGTTAGCCTCCTCATCCTCCGGGTCTTCAGTGTCATCGCCAAGCTCGGAGGCTTCCTCTTCATCTTCTTCACCCTTAGCACCATTAGAAACATAGGCGTCATCAACTGTGTCGAGGAAGCTCGGACCCTCATTCCAGCTATGGCAGAAGGCATACTGGATAAGATTATTCGTGCAGGCTTTATGTTGGCCGATGCACTCCAGATCATTGGACCATTTAGATCCGGTGCGCAAATGGCCAAGCAACTCCAGGTCCAGCCCATCATACCATGAAAGAAAGAAGTCCAGCATCGTATCAGCTCCAGCTTGTGCAGCAGATTCCCGCCATAAGTTCAGCTAAGTCTCACACTCCATCAGTTTGGCTATAAAAGTTGTAGTGCCTTTGGGACTGGGCTCAGTGGGCCAGAGAGCGTTGAACATCCAGACTGTTGCTGGCATAATGTCCGCCCCATAGTTTTTCATGACCTCAATACGTGCGGCAAGGCTTACCAGCATGTCCTCTATGTCATAAGGAATAGACTCGAAGGCAGAGTTAGCCGGGACACCTCGCTGAACGCAAAATTTGGTGACAACAGCAGAAGCAAGAGGTTTGCTCTCTGGGAATTTGCCTATGAACAAAGCAAGCAATATCAATAAGTAAGGGAACATGACCTGGAGAAATGAATGTCAGACGGAGAAAGAAAACTCACGTCCAATATGGCACAGGATCCGACTCAGCTCCTTCTGTCCATCAGCGTTCCTCGCTTGGAGCTTCTCATACTCAGTGGTCACTGACTTAAGTTTGACATCGTCTTCCTTACGCAAATCATTGTCCTTGGCGATCTGAGTCTTTAGGCGCTCTTTTTCCTCTGAAAACTCCTGGCCGGCCTTGTCCAGCTTGGATTTATGGAGATCCTTGAGCTTCTAGATTTCGGCATCCAGACGAGTAATCTCATTGTCCTTGAGGCGCAGCTGAGCGATTTCATCATTTTTTTTCTTCAGCTCGGCTTGGTGTTTTCCTTCTTGTTTGATAAAGTGAAGCATCATGTCAGGAATGGGCACGCTATCTTAAAGTGTAACTGCAATAATGGGTTTACCCGGCAAAACCAAGGTATAAATACCTACCGAGTCAAGGGAAGAGCATGAAAAGGCTAAGTGAACAAGGTGGGTTACCTTGGATCTCAGCCAAGTTCTTACGCATGATGACATTCTTAGCCTCAGCCTCGGCTGCATAATCCAAAGTTAGTACGGACAGCAGGTGACTTGAGGGAATGAAATGAAAAGGTCTTAAGCAAAGAAATTTACCCTTCTTTTGGTGATCAATAAGCAATTTGTCGTCTCTGGCATGAAGATCCTTATACGAGTCCAGCAGACGCTGGAACTCATTAGTTAGGCGGTTAGTTGTGATCTAAAATGAGCCAATGTTAGTTCAGATATAGGAAGAAAGATATTCGGAGTCTACAAGATCCGGGCCAAGTGGAACTTAACCTGTCTCTAGGTGTGTGGATATTCGAATTCTTCAAGATCCGGGCCAAGTGGAACTTAACCCGGCTCTAGGTGTGTGGATATTCGAAGTCTACAAGATCCGGGCCAAGTGGAACTTAACCCGGCTCTAGGTGTGTGGATATTCAAAGTCTACAAGATCCAGGCCAGGAACTTAACCCAGCTCTAAGTGTGTGGATAATCGAAGTCTACAAGATCTAGGCCAAGTGGAACGTAATCTAGCTCTAGGTGTGTGGATTTTCAAAGTCTACAAGATCCGAGCCAAGTGGAACCTAACCCAGCTCTAGGAGTGTGGATATTTGAAAATATTAAGGACTTGCGCTAATTCTCTAAGAGCATTCGACCGAGTAATGAATTACTCCCCTGGAGGCTCAGGGACTAGTGGGTATATCTCTAAGTGGTTGTATATAAAAAAGGCATAGCAGAAAAAGGGCTTGCCTCCATCATCCGGCCAGCAAGGGAGATGTCCATAGTGGTGGTGTTCATCTGAGCGCTGAACTCTGCTGGACCAAACTTCTCCGGGAGATCATCCTGCGGGTTTATAAATTCAGCGTCATTCCAGTTGTTCACGTACTCGATGAGTGTCAGACTATAACTCTCCCTGCTAAGCAACTAGCTCGTCACCAAGCCCTTAGCATGGGCTTCCTGCCTCGCGGACTGAGCAGCAGCCAGGCTAGTATGCAAGGTCAATTGTTTGCTGCCCTCTAATCCGACAGCAGAAGGGCCGGATGATGAATCTTTGGCTGTCTCGGCGGCCTTCTTGCTTTTGCCGGGAGATTTTGGCCGCTGCGAAAGAGTCGAGGTTGCCGCTCCGGAGTGAGCTTGAGGGGTCGGCTGAAATATTTCTTTAATGTACACCGTTGATCGAGAGGCGGCAGCTTGAGGTTTTTTCTTGGAGGTTGGCCTTGCAGTTGCTGTTGCTGGTTTGGCTGCTGCTGATGCTGGTGCTGCTGGTACTGGTGCTGCTCGCGCTAGTGCTGCTGAACGGATAGTATGGCGCGGTGCCGATGAAGCTGGCACCTCGGAAGCTGAGGGTTGCGGTGGAGCCAAAGAATCGGAGAGTTCTGGCATCGCCGTATCCTAGGCAGCTCCACTACCCCCGCATCGATGTTACCCTCCTCATGGTGAGGTGGGCTTAGATCCGGCGCTGCCGCAGAACCCTCTTGGATAGGTCTCAATGGACGAACATCATCATCACGAGGGGGAGATGGGCCACTCCGGATTAGAGAGGAGATGCTAGGGCCACTCTAGGGAATCACCCTGGGAGCGCTACAGAATCAGAGAACAACAAGTCAAAGGGAGAAAGAAAAGCGAGTAAAATGCAAAGGCAAAAGGGCAAGCCCGGAAATGAACAGGGAAAGAAAAGTGACTTACTCAGCCGAGGTTGGAGGCTCTCGAGGCTTGGGCACTCTCCGGATGGTGCTTTTGGGCATAGGCTTGCCCGGTCCCTTAACCCCAGATTTCTTCTGTCTCTTCTTGGGTGGGGGCGCCTCCGAATCTGCGGCCGAGGTTGCCAGGCGCTTCTGGGAAGTGACAGGAGTCGGATCGCCCGTGGCAAGGGGTGGAACCTCATGGACCTGACCGGCCAAGTTAGCTAAAGCCAAGGTAGCCGAAAATGCGTAAGAGATGGGCACCGGATCAAGTACCTCCATAATTTCAACATCTGAGTCATCGCCATCCATCCAATTCCTTAAAGAAGAGGCCTTACTAGAGGCTCGCCTAGTGTTGTCTGGAGTAAGCAAGAATCTCTCTGGGTCAGGCTTGTGCGCGTCCGGCTCTGCGCAGTCCTCCACCCATTTGAGGGTCAGCTCCTTGCCATCATCAATTGTCTACTGGAGAAACAACTGAGAGCAAAAGTACTAAATGGTCAAGTTAGGATGCAATCCGACATATCGCAATACTCGGAAAGAATGCCAGGCGGTGAGCATACCTTAGGTGGCAAGTTAGCCCGGGTGAAGGCCGCAAGCCCCCATTTCCATGCCTCAGAGAACTCCTTCTCTACCTTGAAAATAGCTTTAACCCGGCGGAATATGTCGGAGTTGCTAAGTTCGAAGGAGGAGGTCCGGTTGGGGTCAAGGGGATCACTTAAATAGCAAACTTTGTGAGAGTGTTTCTGTAAGGGGGAGACCCGGCTGTGGACAAAGGTAATCATGACGTCCTCGCTACGCAGCCCCATCTTGACGAGCTCCTTGACCCGACGATCTACCTGATTCGCCAGTGTAGTAGGCCGCTTTGGGATCTTCTCCCACAAAGAGGTATCCGAAGGACCCATCTTAAAGGGGAGCAGCCGGATCAAGTCCTCGTCCGAGTTGTTCTTGATATAGAAGAAGGTCTAGGCCCAGCCTTTGCAATATTCAAGGCCGGTAACCCAGGGAAAAGCGAAGTTCTTGCAGGGAGAGATTGAGGCTCCACCGCACTAGGTCAGGTGTTTGTCGGAAGGGGAAAGATGAGGATCCGGGATAACATTTTTCTTAAGACCAAAGAACTTGATCCAAAGTTCCTTGGTGGGCCAGAGGCCAATGTATCTCTCTATGCTGGAGGCAAAAGAGGAAAGGGAAGGAATAGCATTGGCAGGAAGATGGTGTGGTTGAAGTTGGTAGATGGTGATAAAATCGTGAAAGAAATTGCTTACGAGAAGGCCAAAGCCGCGCTGAAAATGAGACAAGAACACGACGAACTTGCCTGGATTTGGAGAAGGAGCAATCTCCTAGGCGGTGAGGCAGCATGTGATGCCAGCGGGGATGCGGTCGGTCGCGCAGAGCCAGTCAATGTCATCTTGACATATGAACGCGCCCGCCTAGGCGCCACGCTCGTGGACTCCTTCTTCCCCCTCCTCCTCAGTCAACAATGGAAGCTTCCTCCTTAGTCATATCCAGATTGATGTCTTCTAAAGGATCGTCTACAGTGGGGAGCGGCGATTTGGAGCTGCAAGGCCTCGTGGCAAAGAGCCTACAACAGAGCGATGGTGTGGTCGCGAAAGATCGGTGAAGCACGGCAGTGGCGGTGCTACGCTAAGGCAGAAGCGATGCTGGTGGCGGCGTTGCTATGAAGAAGAAGGGGGTAAAGGGTAGGGGCGCGTGCGAAATGGGGGAACTTCCCCAAGGGCTGCCCATGTCCCCTATTTAACTACGCCACAGGGGCGCGTAGTTGGATCAACCGCTGTGATGCGGCCGCGTGGTGTGGCCACGTATCCTCCAAACCCACCAATCAGGTCCATGCCACGCCAAGGGCCACAAGGAGCACGGGATCCCACGCCGCGACTTTATGATACAGTTAATGAGGGGGCTGTCGTGACGTGACACGCGCAGCAGTTATTCCTGACAATTAATAGAGTAATCAGCGCAGTAAACTGACGTGGCCCTTAAAATTAGGCAAAGTGATGATTACCCTTCACGTGGGACATGGGGAAGCATATGAGAGAAGGAAAGATAACCCGGCTACATGGACAAAGACCCATCCAACGAGAAGTAACTCGAATCGAGCCAACGGAATATCAAACCAAACAGATCTGGTTACAGGATAACTCGGCAGGGGGAATACTGATCTTGATACTTGGAACCTGTTGTGGCCTTATCAGCTGAAGTTCCTAAGACCGCACCAGCTTCGGGGACTAATGTTGGGAGGATACCCCCAGGTAGGGTCACGCCGGGTTATAAAGGCCGAGTTAGCCGAGGAACGGCACGGTCAAAGCAAATGCTGGCCGAGTCTCCTCAAGGTAGGCTGACTTACGGGGTAACCCGGCCTAGCGGGTATTCACCTAACACTAACCCGGCTGACATAAAATGTATGTCGGCTATGTCAGATTTACCATACGTGCAGGTACCCTCGTAGCTGGGTTAGCCAGGCGCTAGGCGGGCTACCACTTGGCTTCCAAGAGATGGAAGGAATCTCCCGCTAGTCAAAAGGTGGCCTCTGTCCACTATAGCGTGAGCGAAGCGAGCAGAGGGAAGGACCAGTGGGGCGTGGTTGACAAAGGTGACATAGCCAGTGTCGGCTGACATTACCAATGTCGGGTGACACCAAAAGCAAAGCATCTCATAGAGGATTACGTCCATGATCCGGACTAGCCGTTTAAAGTGGATAAAGAAGCATCTTGCTTTTGCCAAGGGGCATATTCGAGGAATATGCCCCCACGTATGCCCTAACTTTATAACATGGGTTCCCCTATATAAGGAGCACCAGGGCCTCCATAAATGGGGATTGATCATTCTGTTAAGGAAGAACTCTAGGGCTTTGTAGTGGGGAGTAGAACTAGTCTCCTTCTCACCAATAGCTCGAGGAACCCTTGTAATCCACCATTGAAAGAGTGAAAATACAAACACTTGTGTGTGGAATCACCACACTATCCATCCCTGGATTCCTCTAGTGCATATTGGCCCCATCTTTAGCCTATCCATTGCATATGTCGTGCCACCACCATGACAGCGTGTTCACTGGACCTAGAAGATCTTCAGGTGCGTGACCAACACTCCTATTAGGAGTCTCCCCGAGTGTTTGGTCGAGTCATAGACTCAAGCAAAAACTAAGTAAGTCAAAGAAAAATTACTGTTGCATACTTATTTCTCAAACTGCTGATGGTGCAAATGTTGGTGACGTCATTGCTGATGATTGATGAGCTCAGCCGCAGGTGTGAGCGGTGCTGATGGGACGTGACGGATGTGGGCCCCGATGTCTGACTAGGATTTGACCAGTCACATGTAATTTGGGGTTTTAACTGTGTCTCCTTGATTTTCACGTAGAGTGGGGATCGTGCAGTGACGATTCATTGCACACACCACCATGCGTCATCACCGTGCCACGCGTCGAAGTAGAGGATTGCTGACTGTCGGATGGTATCTTATTAGTGCTTAAGTAGCAATTTGTGGCAGTAATTTTGATACTTTGCTTCTTCTTCCTCCTCGTGTTGCTACCATTGTCGCGCTTCTTCTCTCCACTTCTCTTCACCTGTTGATGTGCTCGACGTGCTTAGGGCATTGCCTAGTTACTTCCTTCGTTCTCTCCGCTAGAGAAAGATGGAAAAAAGAAGGACGCCGCTCCTGTTGGATCTGGCGCCGTTGTTGCCGCTCCAAAGAAGAATCCTGCCACTGCCGCTAGGTCCGGCACCATCGTCGCTGCTGTGAAGAAGAAGAGAGCCGGATCCTGTGTGACCAACGGATCCTGGACGCACTCTACATTGAGGGCCCACAAGCTCCATCCTCTGCGCTAGGCCGGGATTATTCCGGCCAAGGAGGATGATTGTCGAATGCCTGGTCCCAATGTAATTCCCGACCCTCCTGCCGGATTTCGTGTTATGTTCCTTGCCTTCCTTCTTCGAGGTCTCTCTCTTCCCCTCCATGACTTTGTTCGTGGATTACTTTGTTTTTATCAGATTCAGCTTCACTAGATGACTCCCAATTCTATTTTGCACATCGTGTGCTTCATCGCCCTTTGCGAGTGGTGGCTTGATATCGAGCCGCACTTTGGTCTCTTCAAGAAGCTTTTTAGTTTGAAGAGATAGTCGGGAGCATGATCTGTAGTGTACGACATTGGCGGGTGCGGAATATCCATAGATTCGCATGTTTAGTACTTTAGCCTCAACATAGTTGACTCCGCCCAAGGATGGAGGGACAAGTGGTTCTATATTCGGGACCAGAAGGCAACAGAGCAGAGGTTTGGCCTTGCTCCCTTTGACCCGAAGGCAGAGCTAAAGAGTAAAAGGTCTTGGAAAAATGTCATGATGCCGGGCGAGGTAGACGATGTAGAAGTATTGTACAAGCGAGTCTTGGACCTTCAACTTGTTCGAGGCAAGGAGGTCCCTAGTGTGGACCTCATCCGAACATGGCTGCGATGTCGGGTGCAGCCACTGCAGGCCAGGGCTTACCCAATGTATCTCTGGACTAGTGTGATGGATCCGACATATGTCTTCTTGGAGGACATGTCATCGGTGGATCTTGAGAAGAAGATCAGGTCATTAACCATGATCACCTTGAAGGAGACTCTTCCCACGGAGTCAAACACCCAACCTTTTTGTGCTACTTTTCCTCCTCTAGAGGTTACCTTATGTTGAATGTTTCCTTTTGTCCATAGGACAATTTTAGTGGTGAACTGATGGCATTATCTCCTTTGCTGCAGGAATGGAAGGTTGCAAGCTCAAAGCCTCCTCAGCTAGAGGGGGTAATCCCTCCTGAGGCTAGAGAAGAAGACGAGTCGGACTCTACTGTGCCTATTACCGAGGTGTAGGGGCCCCCGAGTCTAGCGATGCTGGGTCTCGCAAGTGAGAGCGAAGTGAGGATTTGGATGCCTCTACGCCAGAGATGCTGAAAAACCTTGCTCCCGAAGAGGGTGCCACGGATCTGATTCCGGCGGTACCCATTCACATTATGTGTCCCCTGCCTCTGAAGAATCAGAAGCAAGACGAGGTTTTTGAACTTGATAGATTTCATGGGTGAGCATTTGCTCCTTTCGTGATGTTTTTAGATTGTTCTTTTCTTTGCTTTCCTTGCACTTAGTTTCTTTGTATCTTTTGAAGTGTTCCAGCGTCATGTTCATCTGACACTATCCGAGATCTAGAGGATGAGGGGGTCGTGGACTACAAGGAAAAAGCTCCGGAGCAAGCCGAGTCCTCCCCGAAGACAATGGCAACCTCTAGCGCGAGCTCCTGAAGTTCCTCCAAGCTGGGAGAGCACAGGGTTCTAACCTGGACAACCAAAAAAGAACCTTCGGAGTCTTTGGGTGATCACATGAGTGTATGTGTAGTCATAGGAGGGAGCCCACGAGCTATCAGAAATATGGGGCTCACCTGATAGAAACGCTCGCGAAGTATTCCGTGGAGCAAAAACGGCTGAACGTAGCAAAGGCCATGACGTTGGGGGCTGCTACCGCCAAGGTCTATGCATCGTAGGCTACTACAGAATCTGCGATTCCTATGGATGCTTCTTCGTAGGCCTAGTTGTGCTCCTGCTTGTTCTTCGTTGTATAATCATGCTAGTACTTCATGGTATATCAGGTACATTTGTGGGCCTGACCCATTTAGAAACATTTAAGTCCCATGTATATATGTTGTATGTTTTGTTGCTTCCTATCTTCCTTCATACTTGTATTCATTGAGCGATGTCACTTATCCTTCGATTACTTGCTTGGTTAGGGCTCTGCGAGTGCCATGAAGTATGTATCTTCGCCTGTTGTGTCCTTGGATCCTCCACGCCAAAGGGTGGATGAACTGTCGCTACTTTTTTGCCTATGTGACCGTGTGAAGAAGTTGGAGAGAAACATGTTGATCATCCGGGGAAGTGCTAATGTGTGGAAGTCGAAGGAGGACAAATAGGTTGAGCGAGAAATGTATCTCCTTGGTGAGGTGGCCCGGGTCAACAAGCAGCTACAATGTGGGTGCTCCTCCACTTCTTTGTCTTTTTCCTGTTGGCTTGTTGGGAGCTCGACTAACATGTCTTGCCTCGTGTGTGCAGTTGTGAATCTCATTCCGCATGAAGAGGGGGGTCACGTTAGCATCCAACTAAACTGCCTAACTCAAGTGGATCTGGAAGTTGGAGGATTCTTCTAGTCCGATCGAAATCAGGCGACTATGTTGGCAACCTTGCAGGACCGTGTTTCACAGGTGCTACACTTCTTGAAAAAAGCACAGTCATCCTTTAAGCATATTTTCAGGGCTATGTTCCCTCTGTATGCTGTCTCGGCAACCCTGTTGGCGTTTTTTGTGGAAGTTCCATGATGCTGGTGCTATACGCGACTGCGTGCACCAGCAACTTTTTGCGGGTGCCAAGGTTGCGCTAGCACTTGTGCATATGCAGCATCCGGATGTGCACTTGGATGCTATTGCAGGAGGACCGCTGGCACCTATGGATGGTATGGCATGGAACATGGTTCCACACTACCGGGTGATTGCCCGGCCTGTGGAGGATATCGTGATTTTTTTGATGAGCGCACCAACATCCTTCTTCAGCATCAGTAGGGTAGTTTCTAGCCTACACAGAACATATGAGTGTTTTAAAAGTTCATATAGTTTTGAGTGGGTGTTTTCTAGTTCATATAGTTTTGAGTGGGCTCAACTGGGATGGAGTTTTCAAGGGTTCGATTGTAAGCTGAATCAGCTACTCGCACAATCACGATTGTGAGTTATACGTGTCACGAGATCGTCAGGGAGGCGTAGACCCCCAAGTGTGAAATGCATAGAAAGTAAAACATAATAAGACACATAGTTGAGGCACTTAACTTTATTTATTGGATAATAGTAGGAGGTATATTGTTTGGCTAAGTATCCTGGCTGAGTAGCCTTATCGTAAAGGAAAAACATCTAAGGTTAGAAGCGTCATAGCTGCGCGATGTTCCACGGGCTGGAGTATGCAACTCCAGTATCTAAGTCTTTGAGGTGATAGGCACCACCTAGGATCACTTCGGTGACCATGTATGGTCCTTCCCATAGAGATTCGAGCTTGTGGTGTCCTTTCTGCTTCAGTTGCAGGACGAGATCACCTTCGACAGAGGACCTTGGACGTAGCCATTGGTTGTGGTAGGTGCGGAGGCTCTGTTGGTACACAGTTGACCGTTCCACGGTGATTTCGTGTGCTTCGTCGAGAAGGTCGGTGGAGTCTTGGAGCTCTGCTGTAGATTTGACCTCGCTGTAGGTGACGACCCGTGGGACCTTATAACGCACTTCAGCTGGTAGTACCGCCTCGGCACCGTGCACCATGAAGAAAGGCATGTAGCCAGTGGCGCTGTTCGGGGTTATGCGTAGGCTCCATAGCAGGGAGGGTAGCTCTTCGGCCCAACATCCTGCCGCTCGTTCGAGCGGCCAAAGTAGTCGCTTCTTGATGTTGTTGCAGACTAGGCCGTTGGCCTTATCGACTTGACTGTTGGTCTGAGGATGTGACATAGAAGCATAGCTGATGTTGATGCCCAGGTTTTCACAGAAATCCTAGAACTCGTTTGAGGTGAAGTTCGTCATGTTGTCGATGATGATGCTGCGTGGCACCCCGAACCTGAAGACGATGGATTCGAAGAACTTGACGGTAGTGGCCCCAGTTTGGTTGGTCACCGACATGGCCTCGATCCACTTGGTGAACTTGTCGACTACGACAAGGAGGAATACGTATCCTCCAGGCAACGATTTCTGCAGCTTGCCAACCATGTCGACACCCCACTGCGCGAAGGGACAAGCGACAGGTATTGGCCTAAGCTCCACGCCTGGTGCATGAGGCTTATTCGCGAATCTCTGGCAGGCATTGCATCTCTCAGCGATGTCCTTGGAGTCGCGCATCGTGGTGGGCCAATAGAAGCCAGGTCGTAGAGGTTTAGCAACGAGGGCGTGACTGCTAGCATGATGTCTGCAGGAACTCTCATGTATTTCGAGGAGGATTCCTCTACCATCATCGTTGGTGATGCATCATTGGAGGACACCCACGATGCTTCGCTTGTACGGCTCGCTGTTGATTATTGTGAAGGCCTTGGAGCACCGAGAGATATGTCGTGCATTCGTCGGGTCATCCGACAGCTTCTTAGTGAGCAGGTGCATGATATACGTTGTGTCCAGGATGGCTCAATGAGAATGACCTCCATGGGGCCTTCAGGTGTTGATGGGGGATACCTCCAGGTAGGGTCATGTCGAGGTATAAAGGCCGAGCTAGCCGAGCTACGGCACTGTCAAAGCAAATGCTGACTGGGTCACCTCAAGGAAGGCTGACTTACAGAGTGACCCGGCCAGGGGGTGTTCATCTAACATTAACCCGGCCACCATAAAACATATGTCGGCTATGTTCGGTCTGTCTTATTTGCAGGTACCCTCCTAGCTGAGTTACCAATTGGCTTCGAAGAGAAGGAAGGAATCTCGCTGGTCAAAAGGTGGCCTTTGTCCACTTTAGCATGAGTGAAGCAGGCAGAGGGAAGGACCAGCAGGGCATGGCCGACAAAGGTAACATAGGCAATGTCAGCTGATGCCACCAGTGTCAGGTGATGCAATGCTGTAGGGGGGGCTCAGGGAGGCTTACACCCTGAGTCCGAACTAGCCATTTAAAGTGTACAAAGAGGCTGCTTGCTTTAACCAAAGGGCGTATTCGAGGAATATGCTTCCACTTGTGCCCTAGACTTGTAACCTTGGCTCCCCTATATAAGGAGCACTAGGGCATCAATAAAGAGGGATCGATCATTTTTGCTAAGGAAGAACCCAAGAGCATTGTACTAGGCAGTAAGAGAACTAGTCTCCTTCTCCCCAATAGCTCGAGGAGCCCTTGTAATCCACATCCAACAAGAGTGAAGTACGAACACCTTTGTGTGGAATCACCACACTATCCCTCCCTAGATTCCTCTAGTGCACATTGGCCCCATCTTTAGCCTATACATGGCATCTGCCGTGCCACCACCATGATAGTTGGCGCCCACCGTGGGGCTAGCGGCACTAGCAGGAGTAAAAATCCGGATGGGAAATAGCTTCGGCACCGGCAAGTGCATCGTCTCCGGGCTTGTTCAGCTCTTTGGAGTGCTAGACTACGTCAGCGACAACGTTGGGAGCTTCGGCAGGCGCCCTCCACCGCACAACGGCCTCTTCATCAAGCTTGGCGCCCGCAATATCTATGTCGGCGTCGATGAGTCCTGCGTTCACCCGTAGCACGTCGTCGAGGGAGGCGAACCACCTCTCAACGTGGCTCGTGGCTCGTGGCTCGCGTATCACTCGCCCCACTAGCTGCGTTGAGGTCATGATGATGGTACCTGATGCGGGAGCAAGCAAGGACCCAGCGCCAGATCTGGACGCCGCACCGAAGTAGGCAAGGTATAGATTCCCTCCACTAGAGAGGCCAGAGAATGTACTATAGCAAGCAATAGATAGCTTAGCAACACCCATAGCAACACCTAGAGAATGTACTATAGCAATCAATAGATAGCTTAGCAACACCCATAGCTTAGCAATAGGTAGATATGGCTTAGGCACAGGCCGAGTTAGAGGAAACTAGGCAAAAAATGCTAGCTGGTGCGAAAAAGGTAGCTGAGTTACAGCAGTCACTAAACATCACTCTATGGGAGTATGCAAAGGCAACCCGCATAGATGGAGTAAAAATCCGAGGTAGAAACCTGATTACTGAGATAGACAAGGAGTATATGCCTAAGCCGGGGCAGTCAGCTACTATAGTGATAGCAGGGTTGGAGAGGTACAGCACCCCAGCGAAGAACCTTAGGGCTGCCAATGAGGCTGCATCCGAGTTAGAGGGTTTAACTGGAGAAGCCCGAGAGAGGCAGCAGGAGAGAGTTAACCACTTGTTGAGAGTGGAGTGTCAGCAGAATGAGGAAATAAACAGGGCAAACCCGGTGCATCCTGGAGCATCGCACGTAGTTTATTTGGCAAGAAATAACCCGGCGAAGTCCGCTGGAGCTGCCTCGTCACCTCATGACGAGCCTAGGAGAGAGGAAGTGGTAACCTCGGCGAGAAAAGACAAGCGGATGGTCCCATATGACCCGGTAAGGGCAGGTAAAGGAAAGGTAGTGCAAGTTGATGAGGATCATCACAGTTCTAGCCAGGGTGAAGCTGGTCGAGGTAACCATGACCAAGGCAATGCCGGTCAGAGGAATGCTGCCAATGGCAATGCCGGACAGCGTGATCCCGCGAGAACAGGACAAAATGCACCTCGACAATAGCAGCAGCAGTACGCACCTCGGCAGGAGAGAAGTGATGGGCCAGCAATGCAGCAGCAAAATGCTTGTCCAGGTCAGGATAGGTACAATGATGGTTACTCAGCAATGGCTGATGCTGGATTTCCAAGACCGGAGCACCATGTGATTGGATCGAGATTAGGAAACAGGAATTTGCAGCCGGATGATGCAAGGCTGAAGCTGGACTGAATCTATAGGTCATAGATGATTGAGGTGCAGGGTCCTCTAGGTCCTGCATGTTTTGGACCTCGGATCATGAGAGAGCCACCTATGGCGAACTTTTAGTTAGCCAGAGGGATGAAGACATATGATGACAGCACTAAGCCGGATGATTGGCTCATTGATTATGCAATTACAGTGAATATTGCCACGGGTAACTTGAGATGGGCTGTGAGATATGTTCCCTAGATGTTGGAAGGACCAGCAAGGGTCTGGTTGAATAACTTGCCACCAGGAAGCATCAACTGTTGGCTAGATTTAGAGGAATTGTTCATCAACAATTTCTCGAGCACGTACAATAGGCCAAATAGGCCACAAACCCTAGCACTGTGCAAACAGGGACCGAATTAGCCGGACCGAGAGTTCTTGACTCGGTAGTGTAATGTGTGCAATTCCTATGAGGGGGTAATCGAATCACAAGCAATTGCGTGGTTTGCCCAAGGCTGTAGGTATGGAAGTATGGTGTGGTAGAGGTTACAGCGAGATATGCCAACTACCTTGGCTGAGACGATCCGGATCGTAGATTTGTACGCTTTGGGAGATCCAACTCAACCTCGGCTGATGTCAAGCGAATCAAATGAGGAGTACTACAACAGAGATGGTTCCAGGTTATCCCGGAGGAATGATTTCCATGGTAAGAGGAGAGATGATCGGCCGGATTACCGGTACAGCTCGCAGAAGGTGGTTACAGTGGATCAGGATCAGCCCAATGGCGATGCTAACCAGCGCCAGAAAACTGGAGGGCAGCATTGGCAGCAAAAGGGTGAAGGCAAGAAGCCTTGGACACTAGAGCAGAAGAAACAGTGGCAGGAAAGAAAGGATTGCCCGAGATACACGTTCGAGTCCATGTTGGATCAGCGCTGCAAGTTCCACACGCCAAGTCCGAATAATCCGGCAAATCACACGACCTGGCAATGTGAGTGGATGAGGAAGCTAGAGTAGAGTAGCTCGGGGAATGCTCAGGCACCTCGGCACGATGCACCTCGGTATGATGGACCTTGGCACGAAGCACCTCGGAATGAAGCACCTTGGCAGAACTGATCACTTGGGGGAATGGACAGCAGCTGATGTTGCCTCAACCTCCACCGAGGTATGAAAATAAGGAAAGAAGGGATGCAATGCATCAAGTGAATAACCAGCAACAACAAGACCAAGGGTACCGCAGTAATGAAGGAAGGAACAAGTACACGGAACATCACCAAAGTTATTGTGTGTTTACCACAAAAGAAACTAATAGAAAGAGCTTGCAGCGCCGACATATGGAGGTGAACGCGGTGATGCCCGCTGTGACGAGGTATATGCCTTGGTCAGATTAGGAGATCACTTTGAGCATCAAGGATCACCCCAAGCTAATGTCGACTCCTAGAACGTATGCACTGGTTCTAGATCCGATGTTCATTGGGCCGAATACCAATGTGAGGTTCTCCAAGGTTCTGATAGACAATGGCAGTAGCATTAACATCATACACAAGGATACCATGCACAAGCTAGGAATATCGGAGAATATGCTTCAAGCAACAAGGACCACTTTCCATGGCATCGTCTCGGGTATCTCCTGTGAGCCCATTGGTAAGGTCCGAGTTGACGTGTTATTCGGCACGAGGACAACTGCCGGACTGAAAACTTGGAGTTTGAGGTTCTGAATTTGGAAAGCGCATATCATGTGTTACTCGGCAGGCCAGCTTTGAACAAGTTTATGGCAAGTACTCACATCAGTTACTTGAAGATGAAATTGCCCGGACCAAGGGGAGTGATTACCATAGCTGGGGACTTCAGGCGTTCAATTGAATGTGCTTCCACCGGATCTAACCTGGCCGAGTCACTGGTGATTGCTCAAGAGAAGAGGAAAATTCTGGAGGTGGTTGCGTTGGCTCAGTCCGTGCAGCAGCATATGCTGGCTCTGACTAACCCACATGGGAGTGTTTCATTTCAAGCGACAAAAGATACAAAGAAAGTGCATGTTGATGACCAGTTCACAGAGCGCACCATAACAATTGGTGTTGGGTTAAGTGACAAATAGGAAAGAAATCTCATCAACTTCCTCCGTGAGAATCGAGAAATCTTTGCTTGGTCTACACAGGACCTGCAAGGTATGCTGAGGGAGTTGGCAGAGCACTCTTTGAATGTAAGACCCGGAGCAAAGCCGGTGAAGCAACCTCTCCGCTGCTTCGCCGAAGACAAGAGAAAAGTCATTGGAGATGAGATTGCTCGGGTCCTTGTAGCCGGACTTATCATGGAGGTACTTTACCCGGATTGGCTCTCTAGTGCGGTGCTAGTGGAAAAGAAGAAGGATGATCCAAATGTGGTAGTGGTATGGCGCATGTGTATCAATTACACGAACCTGAATAAGGCGTGTCCAAAAGATCCATTTTCACTGCCAAAGATAGACCAGGTCATAGATTCAGTTGTTGGGTGTGAGTTGTTATCATTCATAGATGCTTATGCTGGCTTTCACCACATACCTTTGAACCCGGAAGATCAAATAAAGACTGCATTTATCACCCTGTACGAGGCTTATTGCTATCGCACTATGCCATTTGGTTTACGTAATGTTGGAGCTACGTATCAACGATGCATGCAAAAATGTTTGCATGACCAAATAGGTCGAAATGTGCAAGTGTATGTGGATGATGTTGTAATAAAAACTAAGGAAAGCAAAACGCTCCTTGATGATATCCGGCAAACATTTGCGAACCTAAGGAGGTTCTGGGTGAAGCTTAACCCGGAAAAATGTACCTTTGGTGTGCCGGCTGGGAAGTTACTCGGTTTCCTTGTATCCAGCCGAGGTATTGAGTCCAACCCCACGAAAATCCAAGCCAGAGAAAAAATGGAACATCCAAAATGTCTTAACGGTGTGCAGAAGTTTACGGGTTGCCTGGCATCATTAAGTCGGTTTGTAAGTCGGCTAGGAGAGAAGGCGTTGCCCCTCTACCAATTAATGAAAAAGGCAGACAAATTTACATGGACACCGCAAGCTGATAGCATGTTCCGAGAGTTAAAAAAGATGATGTATTTGGCACTAGTATTAGCTGTGCCACAACCTAAAGAGCCGACGTTGCTCTATATAGCCGCGACCAACCGAGTCGTAAGTGCAGTGATAGTGGTGGAGCACAATGAGGAAGGTAAGTTGGTGCAAAGACTACTGTACTACCTAAGCAAGGTGTTGTCAGCTTTGAAGCAGAATTACCCAAACTACCAAAAGATGGCATATGGTGTGTACATGGCAGCCAAGAAACTCAAGCATTACTTTGAGGAACACCCCATCAAGGTGGTATGTGAAGCACCCATATCCGAGATTATGGGCAACAAAGATGCCAGCGGCCAAATTTCAAAATGGGCAATTGAGTTAGCCCCATATGCACCATAGTTTGCTAGAAGAAATGCAATTAAATCTCAAGTAGTGGCGGATTTCTTTGTGGATTGGGCTGAAATGCAATATGAACCACCTTTGCCAGACTCAAATTACTCGCGAATGCACTTTGATGGATCAAAGGTAAAGGAAGGACTGGGGGCCGGGGTAGTGCTTACCTCACCCAAGAAGGATCAGTTGAAGTGTGTTCTCCAGATCCATTTTAGTGCATCGAACAATGTTGCTGAGTATGAAGCGCTCATGCATGGACTTAAGGTAGAAAAGGAGGTGGGAACACGTCGGATACAATGTTTTGCAGATTCGGATTTGGTGGTGCAGCAAGTATCTAGAAATTGGGATGCATTGGATGCAAACATGGCTCTTTATAGATTCCACGTCCAAAAGATAAGTGGGTTCTTTGAAGGATGTGAATTCCATGACGTACCTCGGATCGAAAATGAGGCAGTTGACGTATTATCTAACTTGGGGTCATCTCGGAGGCAAATCCCACCAGGTGTTGCATTGGAACAGTTGAGAAAACCATCCATCACACCGTCACCAGAATCCGACTCAATCTATGTCCCGGCTCTCTCCGGATCAGAAGCTACCCCTATGGATATAGACTAGGAAAGTACCTCAGCAAACCCGGGGACTGCTTCGGTAGACCCGAGGACTGTCTCGCAGAACCCGGGGACTGTTCAGCCAGATCCGGCTAGAGTTATGTCAGTAGACGCAATGGAAATTGACAAAGAGCTTTTCCCCGTTCGAGTTATACCTGCATGGGAAAAGCCAATATTTTAATTCCTAAAGGAAGGGAGCTTGCCGAATGACGAGGTACTCTCAAGGCAAATCCAAATAAGAGCAAAGGCATACACTATCAGCAACGACGAACTATACAAAAGGAGTGTTACAAGTGTTCTGCAGTGATGCGTAGACCCGGAAGAAGGGCTTGACATACTCCGTGATATCCATCGAGGAGAATGTGGTCATCATGCATCCTCCAGGGCATTAGTGGAAAAAGCTTTCCGGCATGGATTTTATTGGCCAAGTGCCTTGGAGCAAGCAGAAGATCTTGTGAGAAAATGCAATGGTTGTCAAAGGTACGCCACAAAGACACACATGCTAATGTTGGAACTGAAGCCTATACCCATCACTTGGCCATTTTCCGTATGGTGTTTGGATATAGTTGGCACATTTAAGCCAGCAAAAGGAAACATGACTCATATCTTGGTTATGGTGGACAAGTTTACTAAATGGATTGAGGTAAAGCCAATTAGGAAATGTGATGGGGAAACAGCTGTGACGTTCCTCAAAGATATAATCCTGAGATATGGCTATCCCCGTAGTATCATAACTGATAATGGCACGAATTTTATTGAAGGAGCATTTGTGAGGTTCTGCCGAGAAAAGAAGATCCGGCTAGATGTTGCCTCGGTAGCCCACCCCGCATCGAACAGACAAGTGGAAAGATCCAACGGACTGGTTTTGTCCGGGATAAAACCCCAGCTCATTGAGCCGTTGCAAAGATCAGTGGGGTGCTGGATAGAAGAACTACCAGCGCTGATGTGGAGTTTAAGAATAACTCCAAATTGATCAGCGGGCTATACGCCATTTTTTCTGGTTTATGGGGCAGAATCTGTACTACCAGCCGACATAGAGCATGATTCGCCCAGGGTCACCCAATACACAGAAGCCGAAATGCGCGAAGCCCGGCAAAATGATGTTGATCTTCTGGAAGAAGCGAGAGAACTGGCCTCGTCTAGATCCGCCATATATCAGCAAAATCTCCGACGCTACCATAGCCATAATGTAAACCCCTGAGTCTTACGGGAAGATGATCTCATACTTCGGCTGGTGCAACGCACTTCTGGCATGCATAAGTTATCTCCCTCATGGGAAGGTCCTTCCATTGTAAGCAAAGCATTGCACAATGATTCTTATTATCTTATTGATGCACAACCACAGGAGAAGAACAAGGCGGACAGATCCAGCGAGGAATCTAAGCATCCATGGAACATAGCTCTACTTCATCCATTTTACACTTAGCAGAAGTGTATTTATCCGAGTCTCACATATGTCGGTATGTATGTCGGCAATGATATATCAATGAAACCTTGGCACCCCAAGCAGAAACTCGGGGACTGCCTTAATAATTGTCTTTTTTGTATTTACTTTCTATATGTTGGCTGGCTTAAATTACTTACACCTTAGCCGGATTAGTAGTGTGTGGGTACCAAAAACCTAACTCTTCGACTTGCTGTTGTCCAACAAGAATTGGCTTCATGGCAAGCAAGAGAAAAAGTTTGGAATTGCAAGGTACATCAAAAATGACTAAGGAAAGGAATGTAATCGAGTCGACATTTGTTATTCGTACTAACCCTGTATTTATTTTGTTCATATCATGTTGAATTATTTTGAGATAATCCCAAATTTTCAAGTACTGTTAAGTCAATTTTTTAAACCTCGGACTCGTAAGTTGAAAACCGAATCAACGTAGACCCGAGCCGAATCATTAAATTGGAGGAACAAGAAAAGGAAACTTGGGGACTCCGCCCAAGTTAATCCGACATTAATAACTTAGTAGCAAAACACAAACAATTTTAGAAGAACACAAACCATTGTGCACAATACATTTGCACCCGGCATACCAGGGATCTCATAAATGTCAAAGTATTTTTTGGCTCATGGAGTAGTAGGAGGAGCCGGATCATCGGTCGAAGGAGGGGGTAATTCAGCATCTGTAGGCGAAGTAGTGTTCTCTGCCTCACCTTCCGGATTAGCACCCACATCCTCTGGATCTTCCGTATCCTTGGCAAATTCAGAGGCTTCTTCTTCATCATCGTCTGAGCCATCCGAGGTATAAGCATCGTCAGCGGCATCGAGGAAGCTTGGACCTTCTTTCCAGCTGTGGCAAAAGGCGTACTAGATGAGGTCGTAGGCACAGGCCTTGCGTTGAGAGATGCACTCTGGATCATTGGTCCACTTTGATCCGGCGCGCATGCGGTCAAGCAACTTCAGATCCAGCACCTCGTACCACGAGAGGACAAAGCTCAATGCCGTATCGGTCCCTGCACGTGTAGCAGATTCTCCACAAAGGTTCAGTTGGGTCTCACAATCCATCAGTTTTGATATGAAAGTTGTACTACCTTTGGGAGTGGGGTCAGTAGGCCAGAGTGTGTTGAACATCCGGACAGTTGCTGGCATAATATCTGTGCCGTAATTTTTCATGACTTCCATGCGAGCAGCAAGGCTCACCAGCAGGTCCTCCATGTCATAAGGAATAGACTTGGAGGCAGGACAAAATGGGGTACCCCGCTGCAGGCGGAACTTGGCGACAGCGCCAGAAGCTAGGGGTTTGCTCTCTAGGAACTTAGGTGTGAACAGAACAAGCAATATCAATAAGTAAGGGCACGTGAAACGGAGAAACAAGTGTCGGTGGGAGGAAGAAAACTCATGAGCAATATGGCTGAGGATCCGGGTTAGCTCCTTTTGACCATCAGTTGTCCTTGTCTTGAGCTTCTCATACTCAATAGTCACCGACTCAAGTTTGATGTTGGCTTCTGTTGGGGGGATACCCTCGGGTAGGGTCACGCCGGGTATAAATGCCGAGTTAGCCGAGGTTCGGCAAGGTCAAAGAAAATGCTGGCCGAGTCACCTCAAGGCAGGCCGGATCACGGAGTAACCCGGACTAGGGACGTTCACCTTACATGGTCTCAACCGACTTAAGCCGTAAGTCGGTAAGATATATCTAACTTGTATGCAGGAACAGGTATGTCCGGATCTACTATGCAGGATCCGGGTTATATCAAGCTTGCAAGAGAAGGAAGGTATCTCGCTGGTCAAAAGGTGGTTGCCGTACGCGGAGCGTGAGCGAAGCGGACAGAGGGCGGACCACCGAGGCATGGCCGACAAAGGTGACGAAGACAATGTCGGGTGACGCAGGGGCCACAGAGGCTCACGTAGCCTCTGCATGGGTGACGCGGGGGAAAAGTAACCCGGTCGGCTTACTATTTTGGGAGGAGGCATATTCCCTGGAATATGCCTCCATGTATGCCCTAAGTGGAGACCTAGCCACCCCTATATAAGGAGGGCTAGGGCTTCTATAGAGGGGGTTGATCCTGGACTGATTGGTTTCTGGGAGATTGCTTTGAGGGCTAGCTAGTGGCGAGAGTAAGAGAGTTCTTTCTTCCTACTCTCCCCAATACAGCTCTAGGAGCATTTGTAACCGGAAGAGGAGAATCAAATACAAAGCTTCTGTGTGTGGAATCACCACACTATCCCTCCCTGGATTCCCCTAGTGCATTTAGTCCCCACATTTAGCCTATACATGGCATCTGCCGTGACACCACCACGACAGTTGGCGCCCACCGTGGGGCTAGCGGTGCTAGCAGGGGTGAAGATCCGGACGGGAAACCTCATAGGCACCAGCGAGCGCGTCGTCTCTGGCCTCGTTCAGCGCTGGATTTCGTCAGCAACAATGTTGGCTGCTTCAGCACGCGTCCTCTTCCGTGCAACGGCCTCTTCGTCAAGCTCGGCGCGCACAAGGTCTATGTTGCTATCGATGTGTCGTGCGTTCATCCGCGGCACGTCGTCGAAGGAGGCGAGCCATCCCTTAGCGTGGTTCACGGGGCGCGTATCACTCGCTCCCCAGATCGTGCAGAAGTGATGATGACTGCGCCTGCTGCAGGCGCGAGCAAGGATCCGGCACCAGATCCGGAGGTAACACCTAAGGCACCGAGGAAAAGTAGAGGACCTCCACTAGAGAGGCCTGAAAATGTACTGCAGCAGGCAATGGATAGCTTGGCCAATCCAGTAGCAGTAGCAGTAGATCCGGCTCAGGCACAGGCCAAGCTAGAGGAAACTAGGCAAAAAATACTAGAGGGTGCGAAAAAGATAGCCGCGGCTCAGCAGTCATTGAACATGACACTGCGTGAGTACGCAAAGGCAAATAAAGTAGGTGTTGTAAAAGTGAAGGGGAGAAATCTCATGAGTGAAATGAACAGAGAGGGTGATACTAGGATTGAGGAATCAGAGAACTGTCTGTCCGTGGGGCTGCCGAAGTACAGTACCCCGGCAAAGAACCTGAGGGCAGCAGATGCAGCCGCATCCGAGTTAGAAGGTCTAACGGGTGAAGCCCGCCAAAGACAGCAAGATAGGGTTAACGAGTTGGTTCGGATCGCGAACAGGCAGAACGAAGAATTGCTTAGGGCTAACCCGGAGAGAGTTGGAGCCTCCAAGATCATTCATTCGGCGGTGGGTAACCCGAAAAAATCCGCTGGAGCCGCATCATCTCCTCATGGTGGTCCTAGGAGAGAAGAGGCAGTAACTTCGGCCAGGAGGAATAAACAGATAGTCCCATATGACCCGGCAAGGGCAGGGAAAGGAAAAGAAGTGCAAAGAAATGAGGATCGAAGGAGTGTGAGCCGAGGTGAAGCAGGCCGAGGTAACCGCGACCAAGGCAATGCCGGTCAAAAGAATGTTGTAAACGTCAATGCCGGACAGCATAATGCGGAAGGTGCAGGTCAACCGCAGCAGCGGAATATGCCACGGCAAGAGCGCAGTGCCGGCCAAGGTATGCAACAAAGGGCAGCTCCACCGGAGCAAGAAAGATACAATGATGGTAATTCGGAGATGGTGAATGCTGGCTATCCCAGGCCGGACTATCATGTGATAGGATCAAGGTTGGGAAGTAGA
Source organism: Avena eriantha (assembly GCA_910589775.1). Taxonomy (NCBI): domain Eukaryota; kingdom Viridiplantae; phylum Streptophyta; class Magnoliopsida; order Poales; family Poaceae; genus Avena; species Avena eriantha. The sequence continues at coordinate 440,270,909 of OU342742.1, read as the reverse complement.
GACTTAATGCCTGATGACGCTAGGCTAAAACTGGATCGGTTGTATAGGTCGGAGCAAATTGAGTGTCAAGGTCCCCCGGGTCCAGCATGTTTTGGACCCCGGATCATGAAGGAACCTCCAGTACCTAACTTTCAGTTACCTAGAGGTACAAAGACATATGAAGGCAGCACTAAGCCAGAGGATTGGTTGATTAACTATGCTACTGCTGTAAAAATTGCTACAGGCAACTTGAGGTGGGTTGTGAGATATGTACCCCAGATGTTGGAGGGGCCAGCAAGGGTATGGCTAAACAACTTGCCACCCGGAAGTATCAACTGCTGGATCGATTTCGAAGAGATGTTCGTTAGCAATTTCTTAAGTACGTATCAGAGACCCAACAGGCCACAAACCCTAGAAATGTGCAGGAAGAGACCGAATGAGACAGACCGGGAGTTCTTAACCCGTTGGTGCAATGTGCGAAACTCGTGTGAGGGCGTGATTGAATCACAGGCCATAGCATGGTTTGCTCAAGGATGCAGGTATGCAAGCATGCTATGGCAAAGGTTGCAAAGAGATATGCCAACTACATTGGCAGAAACGATCCGGATTGCTGATTCATATGCTTTGGGTGATCCGACGCAACCTAAGCTCACCTCGAACGAGTTAGGAGAGGAGTACTACCAGAGAGAAGGAGCCGGGTCATCCCGGAGGAATGATTACAGAGGTAAAAGAAGAGATGACAGGCAAGATTACCGGTACAGTTTGCAACAAGTTGCAGCTGTGAATCAAGATCAACCCGGAGCAGGAAGCAGTCAACGTCAGAAAACTGGAGGATAGCAATGGACACCACGGAATGATGGGAAGAAAACTTGGACGCCAGAGCAGAAAAAACAGTGGCAAGAGAAGAAAGACCGTCCGAGGTATACTTATGAAGCAATGCTAGATCAGCCGTGTAAATTTCACACGCCTAATCCAAGTAACCCGGCGGGTCACACAACTAGGCAGTGTGAGTGGATGTGAAAGATAGAACAAAGTGGTTCGGGGAATGCTCAGGCACCTCGGAATGATCAACCTCAGTAGGAGTTACCCCGGCAGCAATTGCTCTCCGGAGCGAACACGCAACAGTTAATGTTGCCTCCCCCTCCGCTGAGGTATGACAACCATGAGAGAAGGGATGCAGTGCATCAGGTGGAAAACCAAAACCAGCAGGATCAGAGGTACCCAGAAACGAGGGGAGAAATGAGTACAGAGAACACCATCAGAGCTACTGTGTGTTCACTATGGAAGAGACGGATAGGAAAAGCTTGCAGCGCCGACATATGGAAGTGAATGCGGTAATGCCAGCTGTGATAAAGTACATGCCTTGGTCGGACCAGGAAATCACCTGGAGCATCAAAGATCATCCCAAGCTTATGCCTAGTCCGGGCTCATATGCACTGGTGTTGGACCCAACATTCATTGGGCCTAGCATCAATGTAAGATTCTCCAAGGTACTGATTGAAAATGGTAGTAGCATTAATATCATGTATGCGGATACTGTGCGCAAGTTGGGTATCTCGGAGAACATGCTCCAACCTATAAGGACAACTTTCCATGGCATTGTGCCAGGCATTTCTTATGAGCCCATAGGCAAGGTTCGAGTTGATGTTTTGTTCGGCACAAGAGACAACTGCCGAACTGAGAATCTGGAGTTTGAGGTGGTGAATTTAGAAAGTGCGTATCACGCGTTACTTGGTAGACCAGCTCTGAACAAGTTCATGGCAAGCTGCCACATCAGTTATCTAAAGATGAAGTTGCCTGGGCCAAATGGTGTGATCACCATAGCCTGAGATTTCCGACTTTCTATTGAGTGTGCGTCAGCCGGGTCAAACCTAGCCGAGTCACTCGTGATAGCACAAGAAAAGAGAAAGATCCAAGAGGTGGCAGCATTAGCTCAGTCCGCCTAGCAGTATATGCCGGCATTGAGTAACCCGCATGGAAGCGTCTCATTCAAAGCGACAAAAGATACCAAGAAGGTGCCTGTTGATGATATGTTCCCTGAGCACACCGTAACAATTGGGACCGGGTTAAATGACAAATAGGAAAGCGAGCTCGTCAACTTCCTCTATGAGAATCGGGATATTTTTGCTTGGTCCACACAGGACTTGCAAGGTGTTCCGAGGGAGTTGGCCGAGCACTCTTTGAATGTGAGACCCGGAGCTAAGCCGGTGAAGCAACCTCTCCGCCGCTTCGCCGAAGACAGGAGAAAAGTCATAGGAGATGAGATAGCTCGGTTGTTGGCTGCAGGATTTATCATGGAAGTGCTTTACTTGAATTGGTTGTCTAATCCGGTGCTGGTGGAGAAGAAGAAAGATGATCTGAATGTGGCAGTGGTGTGGCGTATGTGTATCGATTACACGAACCTGAATAAGGCGTGTCCAAAAGATCCATTCCCACTGCCAAGGATAGACCAGGTCATAGATTCCACTGCGGGGTGTGATTTGTTGTCGTTCATTGATGCATATTCTGGTTTCAACCAGATACCTCTGAACCCGAATGATCAAATAAAGACTGCGTTTATCACCCCATATGGGGCTTATTGCTATCGCACCATGCCTTTTGGTTTACGTAATGCTGGGGCGACGTACCAGAGATGTATGCAAAAATGTTTGCATGACCAAATTGGTCAAAATGTGCAGGTATATGTGGATGATGTTGTGATAAAGACCAAGGAAAGCAAAATGCTCCTTGACGATATCAGGCAGATGTTCGCGAACCTAAGAAGGTTCTGGATGAAACTTAACCCGGAGAAATGTACCTTCGGTATCCCGGCTGGAAAATTACTCGGATTCCTCGTCTCCAGCCGAGGTATTGAGGTCAATCCAACTAAGATCCGGGCCATAGAACGAATGGAGCTGTTGAATTGTCTTAACGATGTCCAGAAGTTCACTGGTTGCCTGGCATCGTTGAGTCGGTTTGTATGTAGGTTGGGAGAAAAGGCACTGCCTCTCTATCAACTCATGAAAAAGTCGGATAAGTTCATTTGGATGTCGCAGGCCAATGAAGCCTTTGCTCACTTAAAGAAAATGTTAGCCACTGCACCAGTGTTAGCCTCTCCACTATCAAAGGAGCCAATGTTGCTCTATATAGCCGCAACCAACCGAGTTGTAAGTGCAGTAATTGTGGTAGAGCGCAACGAAGAGGGCAAGTTGGTGCAAAGGCCAGTGTATTATCTGAGCGAGGTATTATCAGCCTCAAAACAGAATTATCCTCATTATCAGAAATGGGCATACGGCGTGTATATGGTAGCTAAGAAGCTGAAACACTATTTCGAGGAACACCCGATCAAGGTAATATGTGAAGCTCCCATATCCGAGATAATGAGTAACAAGGATGAGAGTGGCAGGATTGCAAAATGGGCAATTGAACTAGCACCTTATGTGCCACAATATGACAGAAGAGAAGCAATTAAATCTCAAGCTGTGGCGGACTTTTTTGTGGATTGGGCCGAGGTGCAATACAAACCACCATTGCCAGATCCGAACTACTGGAGAATGCACTTTGACGGGTCAAAAACGAAAATCGGGTTAGGTGTCGGAGTTGTGCTTACCTTGCCAAAGAAGGACCAGCTGAAATATGTGCTGCAGATCCACTTCACTGCATCGAACAATGTTGCAGAATACGAAGCACTTATACATGGGCTCAAAGTGGCAAAGGAGGTTGGTATACGTCGGATCCAATGCTTTGGTGACTCGGATCTCGTAGTCTAGCAGGCCTCCGTGCAATGGGATGCTTTGGACGCAAACATGGCGTTATACAGATTTCATGTGCAAAAAATATCTGGTTACTTTGAGGGATGTGAATTTCACCATATACCTCGGGTGGAGAATGAGGCTGCCGACGTACTGTCGAAGCTCGGTTCAACCTGACAAGCAATTCCACCAGACGTAGCATTGGAGCACCTCAGGAAACCATCCATCAGGCCATCCCCGGAGTCCGACTCAATTTTTATCCCGGAATCAGATGTTGTGCCCATGGACATTGATGAGGGAAGTGGCCCGCGAAACCCGGGGACTGCCTTAGCAAACCCGGGGACTGCCACGACAAACCCGGGAACTGCACAGCACGATCCGGTAGAAGTTATGCCGGTGGATCTGATGGAAATTGATGAGGAAATATTCCCAGTAAGGGCTGTACCAGCTTGGGCATTGCCAATATTCAAATTCCTGAAAGACGGAACCTTACCCACTGAGGAGGTACTTTCCAGGCAAACTCAGAGGAGAGCGAAAGCATACACGATCATCAATTCCGAGCTATACAAAAGGAGTGTGACAAGCGTCCTCCAGCGATGTGTTGACCCGGAGGAAGGACTTGACATTCTCCGAGATATACATCAAGGGGAATGTGGGCATCATGCCTCGTCCAGAGCCTTGGTGGCAAAAGCTTTCTATCATGGGTTTTACTGGCCAAGTGCCTTCTGTCATGGCAAAAGCTTTCTGTCATGGGTTTGATCTGGTAAGAAAGTGCAATGGCTGTCAGAGATATGCGACAAAAACACATATGCCAATGTCGGAGCTCAAGACCATACCAATTACATGGCCATTTGATGTATGGTGCTTGGATATGGTTGGCCCCTTCAAACCAGCAAAGGGAAATATGACTCACATTTTGGTCATGGTGGACAAGTTTACCAAGTGGATTGAATTTAAGCCAATAAGAAAGTGTGATGGAGCTACGGCTGTAACATTTCTCAAAGACATCATCTTGAGATACGGTTATCCTCACAGTATCATAACAGATAATGGCACAAACTTCACTGAAGGAGCATTTGCATGTTTCTGCCGTGATAAGAAGATCCGGTTGGACGTTGCCTCGGTAACCCACCCCGCATCGAACGGACAAGTGGAAAGATCCAACGGATTAGTATTATCCGGGATAAAACCCCGGCTCATTGAGTCGCTGCAAAGATCAGCGGGGTGCTGGATAGAAGAACTACCAGCAGTACTGTGGAGTTTAAGAACAACTCCGAATCGATCAATAGGCTATACGCCATTCTTTCTAGTATATGGGGCAGAAGCTGTATTACCAGCCGACATAGAGCATGATTCGCCTAGGGTCACCCATTACACATAAGCTGAAGTGCAAGAAGCCTGGCAAAATGATGTTGATCTGTTAGAAGAAGCGAGAGAATTGGCATTGTCCAGATCCGCCATATATCAGCAAAATCTCCAACGCTATCATAGCCGGAAAGTAAGCTCCCGAGTTTTCTGGGAAGGCGATCTGGTACTCCGGTTGGTACAACGTACTGCTGGCATGCACAAGTTATCCCCCCCATGGGAAGGGCCATTCATTGTGAGAAAATCATTGCACAATGATTCTTATTATCTTATCGATGCAAAGCCACAGGAAAAGAACAAGGCGGACAGGTCCAGCGAGGAGTCTAAGCGTCCATGGAATGTAGCACTACTTCGTCCTTTCTACACTTAGCAGAGAAGTGTATGTATCCGAGTTCCTCATATGTCGGTATGTATGCCAGTAATGATCCTATCAATGAAATCTTGGCACCTCGAGCAGTAACTCGGGGACTGCCTTAGTAATTTTAGTTGTCTTCTGCGTTTATTATTTTTACGTCGGCTGGCGTAAGTCGCTTCTGCTTAGGTCGGATTAGTAATGTGTGAGCACCAAGAACCTAACTCTTCGACTTGCTGCTGTCCAACAAGATTTGGCTTCATGACAAGCAAGAGAACAAGTTTGGAATTGCGTAGCACATGAAAAATGACTAAGGGAAAAAACTTAATCGAGCCGACGTTTGTTTTTCGAACTAACCATATGTATACTTTAAATTTATCATGCTGAATTATTTTGAGCTAATCCCAAAGTTTCCGAGTATTGTTAAGACAATTTTTGAAGCTCGGACTCGTAAGTCATAAAACCGAACCAAGGTAGACACGAGCCGAGCCAAAATATTGGAAGAACGAGAAAATGAAACTCGGGAACTACGCCCAAGTCAATCCAGCATAAAAGCTTAGTAGCAAAATATTACTTGTGCACTTGATACAACTGCACCCGGCATACCGGGGATCTGATAAACTTTAAAGTTTTTTGCTCAAGGAATAGCAGGAGGAGGAAGTTCGGCTTCATCTTCGCTATGTTCGACGTCTGAGGCATCGTCCTCTTCGTCTTCATCCGAACCATATTCTACGTTTTCAGCATTTTCGGCATCAGCGGCACCAAGGAAGCTCGGACCCTCGTTCCATTCATGAATGGGCGCATATTCGATGAGGCTATGGGCGCAGGCCTTGCGCTGAGAAATCCACTCCGGGTCGCTGGACCATTTGGATCCGGTGTACATGCGCGCTAGGAGGTTGAGGTCGATCTTCTCGTACCACGTAAGCACGTAGTGGAGAACGGTCTTAGATCCGGCACGGCCAGCGGATTCCCTCGAAAGGTCGAGCTAGGTCTTGCATTCCATCAGTTTGTCGATGAGAACTGCGGTCCCCTCTAGAGTATCTTCATCAGGCCAAAACACGTTGAAGATCCGAACTGCCACGTCAAGGATATCTTTGCCGTAGTTATTCACGATTTCCACACGAGAAGACAAGCTGACCAACAGTTCCTCCATGTCATAGGGAATTTCTTCAGCGTCAGGAGCAATGGGGGTACCCCTCTCTCGGTGGAACTTAGTAACAGCGGTGCTCGCAATGGCGTTGCCCTCTGGAAATTTGCCTGAAAACAAAACAAGAGAAACAAGTAAGGAAAAGACATGAGAAGCAACCCGGAGAAGTATGTCGGACGAAGGAAAATGACTTACGGGAAATATGGTTGTGGATCTGGGTTAACTCCTTGGTACAGTCATTGCGCCTTTTGCGAAGCTGCACAAGTTCAGTGTTCGCCGACTCGAGTTTGACGTCCGCCTCCTGGAGAAGCTCTTGGTCTTTCGATATCTAGAGGGTGAGGCGTTCCCGCTCTTCAGTATAGTCCTGGCTAGCCTTTTGAAGTTCGGCTTGGTGCTGCGCCTTTAGCTTCTTCATATCTGCCTTGAGCTTGCCAATTTCATCATCTTTGGCTCGGAGGAGGGCAAGCTCGTCGTCTTTCTTCTTAAGTTCAGCCTGATGCTGCCCTGCTTGTTCGAGAAAATGCAGCATCATATCAGGCACGGGCACACTATCTTCAAGAGATGCTGAAATAGTTTGTTGACCCAGCAAAGCCGAGGTATGAATGTTTGCCGAGCCACGGGGAAAAAGAGATAGAAAGCATAGTAAAGTTGAGGAAAAATAACTTACCCTTGATCTGGTCCAAATTCTTCCTCATGAGGATATTCTCAGCCTCCACCCCAGCTGCGGAAACCGAATGATGGGTTAGCTCAGCAGAAAAAGACGAACAAAAACGGGAAAATGCCAAGGAAGGAACTTACCCCTTTTCTCGTATTCAGTGAGAAGTGCATTATGTTTTGCGTGCAACATCTTGTGAGTGTCCAGCAGACGCTGAAACTCAGCGCTTCGGCGGTTGGTGGTCACCTAAAAGGAATACAAAAAGGTAGCTTAGTCTTGTGCATATTCGAAGTGTACAAAATCCGGGCCAACTGGAACTTAACCCGGCTCTAGGTGTGTGCATATTCGAAGTGTACAAAATCCGGGCCAAGTGGAACTTAACCCGGCTCTAGGTGTGTGCATGTTCGAAGTGTACAAAAATCCAGGCCAAGTGGAACTTAACCCGGCTCTAGGTGTGTGCATATTCGAAGTGTACAAAAATCCGGGCTAAGTGGAACTTAACCCGGCTCTAGGTGTGTGCATGTTCGAAGTTATCAAAGATCCGGGCCAAGTGGAACTTAACCCAGCTCTAGGTGTGTGCATATTCGAAGATATCAAGGAGCTACGTTAATTTTCTAAGGAGCATCTGGCCGAGTAACAAGTTACTCCCTCGGAGGGTTGGGGACTAATGGTTATATCGCTAATATCTACAACATCTTAAGGAAAACAAGAACTAACTTACCTCCATCATCCGACCCACGAGGTTAATTGCCTTGGCGGCAGTATTCATTTGTGCTGAAAATTCGGCGGGACCGTACTTCTCTGGGAGGTCATCGTTGTGGACGAACTCCGTCTTGTTCCAGTTGTTTACGAATTCAATCAAGGTCGTAAGGTATCGTTTTCCGCTGGGCATGTGGGGCGCTACCAAACCCTTGGCATGCGCTTCCCTCCTCTCAACCTGAGCAAGGGCCGGGCTGGTGTGCAAAACAAGTTGTTGCGCATCAGCTGCTCGGTAGGGGCGCCCTTCGGTGGCGGAGTCTTCTTCGGGAGCATGGACACAAGTGTGCGCTGTCTAGCCTCGACGGATGCTGCCCTAGTGGCGGCAGGGGTCTTTTTGCCCTTAGGCTGCAGCTGAGAAGTGGAAGTTGGTGCAGCAGATTTACCCTTGGGAGCGACCTTGGTGCTTTCTCGCCGAGACTGAGAAGACTCGGACGAGGCAGAGGGGCTTGGTGCTGCTGCTGTTGCCTTTGCTGCTGGTGCTGGTTGCTTCTTCAGTGGAGGTACTGAGGGAACCTCGGTGGTAGCTGGTTGCGGCGGAGCCAAAGTAGTGGTGGCCGTTGCCTCGGCAGAGCCGGTCTCCCCCGCTCCAAGGTTGCCCTCTTCTTGACGAGGTGGGCTAGAACCCGGAGCAGCCGCTGAACCCTCCGGGATTGGGCTCAGCGGACATAAATCCTCGCCGCGAGGGGGAGAAGGGCTGTGTCGAAGTGGGGAGGCAATGCCGGATCCACTTTGTGGGACCTCCACCGTGGCCCTGCCAAATCAAACATTGTTGAATAAGAAGATGTAATAAAAGAAGCACAAGAAAATAGTAAAGGGAGAAGTGGCTTACTCTCCGACGTCAGGGGATCCTTGGGCTTTCGAGCCCTCCGAGCTGTGGCCTTGGTTGCAGGCTTGGTGGCAGTTTTGTCTCTGGACTTCTTTCACCTTTTGGCGGGCTGAGAAGGTCCGGAGGAAGAGGTTGATGCGGCTCCCCTTTTCTTCTTCGGCGCAACCGGAATAGGATCACCAACGGCAAGGGGAGGATCTTCATGGATCTGCCCACCGGGGTTAGCTGATGCCGGAAAAGCATAAGAAAGGGGGACAGCATCAAATGCTTCCATCACCTCAACATCTGAATCATCCTCATCGTCGGGCCAATCTCTAATAGAAGAGAGTTTACCGGTAGGTCGCTTGGTCACATCCAACATCGAAAGGAACATCTCCTGATCAGGTTCTTCCTCGTCCGAGGTGTCCCGGTCAGGCGCCCATTTGAGGGTAGGGTCGGTGCCATCCTCGATGGTTTGTTGAAGAAACATCTAAGGAAAAGGAAAGGAAACAGGATTAAAATCTACAACAAAAAGACCGACTTATGATTCAACTCGGAAGAAAGTTTGGGGTGCGAGACTTACAAAAGGAGTAAGCCTATCCCGGCAAAAATGTTCAATCCCCCACGTCCACTCAGAGGAGAAGTCCTTGTGGGTGGTGAACAGGGCCTTGACCCGGCGGTAAATCTCTGTATTGCTTAACTCGAAAGACGAGGTCCGGTTGGGGTCGCGGCCCCAGCTCATGTGGCACACTTTGTGTGTGCGTTTCTGGAGGGGGGAGATCCGGTTGAGGACGAATGTGATCATGGCGTCCTCGTTGCGCAATCCGAGGTCCTTCAGCTCCTTGAACCTCTTGTTGACTTGGTTGGCCAACACTGTGGGATTCTTCGGGATAACGTCCCACAACTCCGGGTTAGGAGGACCCAGAGTATAGGGGCGTAGCCGGATCAGATCTTCGGTGGTGCTGTTCCGGACATAGAAGAAGGTCCGGGCCCATCCCTTGCAGGAGTCCATCCTAGTAACTCGGGGGAAGACAGACAACCTCCGGGGAGAAATTGACGCTGCACCGAACTGCGTGAGTTGTTTGTCCTCCGGATCTAGTTCTACATTCGGAATTACATTCCGGTGGAGGCCAAAGAACCGGATCCATAGCTCATTTGTGGGCCATAATCCGGCATAACCCTCGATGGTGGAGGCAAAGGCGGAGAGAGATGTGATGGCATTGGCTGGAAGGTGATGTGGCTGGAGCTCGTACGTGTTCAACCAGTCATGGAAAAAATCGCTAACTGGCAAACCGAACCCCCGCTAGAAGTGTGATAGGAACACAACATACTCACCCGGATTGGGTGAGGGGGCAAGCTCAAAGGAGGCGAGGCGCGCGGCGACGCCCTCCGGGATGCGCCTGGTCCGGTAGAGCCAGTCCAGGTCATCCTGGCAGACCCAGGAGCCTGCCCACGCGCCGCGGTCGGCGTTCGCAGCATCGTCCTCCATCTCTTGCTCGGCGACGGCGAGCTCTTCTTCTGTCATCTCGAGGTCACTACTCTCACTGGCGCTAGCGGCGGTGGGTGGCAGCGGCCTGGACTGACGGGGACCCATGGCGGAGGAGGTGCGCAGAGGCGACGGCGGCGCAGGTGCGCGCGGAGGCAGAGCGGCAGCGGCGCAGCTGCTTAAACGCGGTGGCGGCGGCGCTATCGCAGGGAAATATGAGGAAGAAGAGAGGGCAGAGGGGCGCGGAAGTGAGGAACGGCCCCAAGGGGCACGCCCCTCCCCTATTTAACCGCTCCCTCAGGGGAGTAGTGGGATCACGTTTGCGGACGGGCCACACCGTGTGGCCATGTACAATCCGGATTGACCAATCAGCATCGAGCCACACGGAAGGCCACAGAGCGCAGCAGATCCCATGATGTGACGTTATGATGCAGATAACGAGGAGGCAGGCACGATGTGACGTGCGCTACAGTGATAACTCACATTTATTGCGGCGGTTACTATGGCTGGCCCTTAAAATGAGGTGATGTGATGATTAGCCTCCACATGGGGAAGCGTACGAGAGAAGGAAGAGAAACCCGAAAGAGTATGTGGTAACCCGGCCAGCAAGTAAAAACTTGGAATGTGCCAAGGGAAAGTAAATCCAAAGAATCCGAGATAAGAGGTAACTCAGAAAAGGAACACAGAGCTCAGTGAAGTTGAACTTGTTGTGGCCTTAGCGGCTAAGGCAGCTAAGACCGCACCAGCTTCGGGGACTAATGTTGGGGGGATACCCCGGGTAGGGTCACGCCGGGGTATAAATGCCGAGTTAGCCGAGGTTCGGCAAGGTCAAAGCAAATGCTGGCCGAGTCACCTCAAGGCAGGCCGGATCACGGAGTAACCCGGACCAGGGACGTTCACCTTACATGGTCTCAACTGACTTAAGCCGTAAGTCGGTAAGATATAAGATATATCTAACTTGTATGCAGGAACGGGTATGTCCAGATCTACTATGCAGGATCCAGGTTATATCAAGCTTGCAAGAGAAGGAAGGTATCTCCCTGGTCAAAAGGTGGCTGCCGTACGCTGTCAACACCCGGATTTTTAATCCTAGATGCCCGTTATGCCATACCTCGCAATCCCAGGATTACCATTTTTGCGAGACATAACGGATTGGATATCACAGTATATCATCCATTACAGACCATACATAAGGTCTTACACAAATAAGGATCTCATGATCCAGTCTTAATACAACAAGCAGCGGAAATAAAAGATAAGCGTAGCGGTGGGGTCCATCTTCAGGGGCACAGGCAATGCTGAAGAAGGCAGATAGTCCTAGTTATCATAGCCGTCATGCGGACCATCATCTTGATAATCTCCTTCATAGTCTGGCCATGATAATAGCCAGGGACAAAAGCCATGAGTACTCTTTAAGTACTCGCAAACTACCACTAACAAGTATTATGAATCTAGAGTAAAGTGCTAACTCTATGTTTAACTATAAAGTTAAGTTTGAAACCTAAGCTGAGTTCTGAAGCAAATAAAGATAAATTAAAACTCTAGAATCACTTAAGTTAGGGAAACTATTGTCATAAACACAACCCTGTTGTGGTCAAGTCAAGATTCCTCATTCATTTCAAAGTATTTAGAAAACATCTGACAACGAAACAGTATGGCCATTCCAACTGTCCATAACCGCGGACGCGGCTATTCGAATAGTTTGACACTCTGCAGAGGTGGTACACTTTCACCACAAGATTCGATACATCTGTCAGGGATAACCCTGAATCATCATACTTAGTATGCAGATAATCAAACATAACCTTCCCTTTACACACCCTAGTATAAGCACCTCTCCTATGAGTATGGCCTCCCAACCATGACCATCAGTCATCTTGGGCACTGCATAGGTGGACATCATGAGAGGTAGCCTCAGCTCAGACCTCTCCCGTGAGGGAACTAATACTAATGCATATAAATTTCTAGCTAAGCCTTACCCAATTCAGGTAATGTGGTTGTACGGTAAATTTGGAATGGTATCACATCCGAATCCAACCATCAGTTTTGTTAAAGGGTTAAGGCTCATGCCTCAACATTTTCATCCTCATCAACCATTTGTGTTTCTCAACACATGTCAAAACATCTCAATAGAATGACTCATCATTCCAAGGTTTTCATAATTCATTTTCACCAATTGTTCCATCTAAAATGACTCAAGTTTTTGATTCTACTCTAAACTACTAAGTTAATAGTGTTCACTAAGGTGGAAAAGATGGGTTCAATCTCATGCCATAGAATGACATCTAAAGGGTTCTAAATAGGTCAAGTTTTATACTTTTTATGCTACCTTCAAAACAAGTAAAGAACTTTGTATAACCTAAGAGGGGTAAAACTTGTAACTAGGACTTGGGGTACTAATAGCCAAAGGGGTGTGATCAAAGCATGCTTAAGGCATCTTAGCTAAACCATCTAGTTTGATCCTAACTTGATAAGCACTAAACTTGCAATTGTTATCTTGCACTTTTAATGGTGGCTTGCACTTAAAACTGCTAGCTTGCTAATAGTAGCTTGCCTTGGTTGATGCAGTGGTTGAAGTTTTCTTCTTCTTCTTCTTGTTCTTCTTGGTAGAACTCCTCCTCCTCGAAAGCTTGGTCGGTACTATCGTCTATAAATACATACGGAGTGCACAATCACCAAACAATACTTAACTAAGCTAAGTAGCATTCTAAGACACATATTTGATGATCTATTAACATCACAAGCATCACAAGGTTAATTCCATAGTTTCATCCCTTTTATTTTAGAAAAGTAATTTCTATTCATTGAAAACTTAACTAAAATTTAATATACACCACCAAAATATGGGATCATGTGGACACATGTCCTCACCACATATTTTAACATGTGGGAATGAGATTTTAAAGGTTGGATCAACATTACTTTGGTTTAAGTTCCTTATTTAGTGATTTAAAGTTACTAGAAATGCCTATATAGCATTATTTTGGTACTAGTCCAAAGTCACTGCATGTAAACCTTACTATTATTACATATTTAGATAGATATAATGAAATGTGATTTTTGAGAGTTGGAATCAACTCAAAAGCAAACTTGGTTGATTTTATAAAAATGTTGCAAGTTGCAAATGCTTCTGTCTTCTTATTTTTATTAGGAGAGATCTATAACTCTAATTGAATTAAATCCAGTGGACTTGGATAGATCATCTTAATAACTTTCATGAAAAATTAGTTTCATGCAATCTGGATTTGTAAAACTCCCAGAATTGAATTTTAAAATAGTGGACAGAAACTAGATTTAACTAAAAAGAAAAATCCAGATTTTAATGTGTGGGCTAGCGCGGGGAACGACTTGGGCCGGCCCAGTGGCACTCCGCGACGCGGGGCTCAGCTGACAGGGGGTCCCGCTTGTCAGCGGCACTTAACACGCGAAACGGTACGCGCGCTGTGGGCCATAGGATTAGAAGGCAGATCTACGGCTGAGGGTCGTCGTCGACGATGAACAGGTCACCGGCGAGCTCGAACCCTAGCGGCTCGGTGGGGGTCTGCTGGGGACGTACCAGGGCTCCAGCAGGGTCGGCGAGGCGGGCAAGCAAAGTGGAATACGACAGCGAGGCGAGGCGTAGTTGCGGTGGAGCTTGGGGTGGTCGCAATCAACGGCGCCCTTCTCCTCCTGCCGCGGCTGCTCCGGCTCCAATTCTGGTGAGGCAGATCTCGCCTTGCTCCAGCGAGAGGTGGGTGAGGTTCAGAGAGGTGAGGGGAGTGGAATGGTGTGGAGAAGAGAGGCCGGGGAGGGCTCCTTTTATAGGCCCGACGGTGAGACCGAGCGGGATGGGCAGTCGACGGTGGCGACATGGCTACGGCGGGGTAGAGGCATGGCTGCGGGTGGTGATCAACGTGTGGTTCCTCGGTGGTGCTCTAGGCATTGAATGCAGCCGTAGGGGCGGTGGCACGCGGTCTGGGAGAGGTGGCGCTCTGCGCGGCAGAGGCGGCGGTGTCCACGGTGAGCGGTGGCTATGAGGCATTGGGCGGCCAGCGGGGGTGTCTGGGGTGTTCTCCAGGTCGAGGCGGAGCGGCGGGCGTGGGCTGATGCCAAGGGGCGGTCTGTGCGAGTGGGGACCGAGCGCGCTCTGCGGGCGGCACTGGCATGGTGCGGTGGCACTGGGCGCGGTTTGTCCTCGGTGGTCCACTGCACTCCTGGGCTCGGGCAAGGGACAGGGGGTGGCGGTGAGCTCCTGGCTACCTCCTAGACATGGCGAGGGAAGAGGGAGTGGTCTGCTGCAGCGAGGCAAGGTTTGGCCGGCGAGGCATGGCTCGGCATGGCATGGCCTGGGGGCTAGGGACAAGGGAGAGGGGTGTTAAGGGCCTGGTTAGACTAGGAGGGGACAGAGGAGATAAATGTAGATCATTTGGGGGCAAAACCCTGTTCAAAACAGTGAGCTAGGATTAGAGTAGAAATTATGCATGCCAAGTGTTTGATTAAATGGCCGCATGAAAGAAAGTTTTGAATTTTGGTTTCAAAATTTTTGAGTGATCTCCACTAGTGCTAGGTAGTCTCTGGTTGCAAGGGTTTTAAAAATGGAGCTCAAATAGAGGGGTTTTCAAATAGGGGTGATCTATGCATATGCATTAGATTTAATTTTCAAATGCAATTTAAAATAAGTAACAGAATGTTTTTAGCAGATCCAAAGGTGGGCCTTGGTACCTCATTATGTGTACTAGCAAGGGGTACAAAGATCAAGAATTGTTTCTATTAAGAAATGAGTGCTAGGAATAGCCAAAGTAGGCATGAGAGTTAAATTTGCCAAAATGACCATTCCTCCTTTTTAATTCTTTTTGATTTGATTTTCTTTAGGAAAAGTTTGGGAAAGATGTAGATGATGTTTAAATCACCTAAGAAACATTTTACAAGCATTGGATCACTCAATCATGGCAATTCAAACAACTCCTATTTTAAATGCACACATGTATGAATGCTTTCATTTTAACTTTGGAAAAGTTTTTGTTAACCCTAATTTTGGTTGATTTGATCTTGATAAACTTGGATTGAAGTTTTGGGATGTTACATACGCAGAGCGTGAGCGAAGCGGACAGAGGCCGGACCACCGAGGCATGGCCGACAAAGGTGACAAAGCCAATGTCGGGTGACGCAGGCGCCGCAGAGGCTCACGTAGCCTCTGCATGGGTGACACGGGGGAAAAGTAACCCGGTCGGCTTACTATTTTGGGAGGAGGCATATTCCAGGGAATATGCCTCCACGTATGCCCTAAGTGGAGACCATGCCACCCCTATATAAGGAGGGCTAGGGCTTCTATAGAGGGGGTTGATCCTGGACTGATTGGTTTCTAGGAGATTGCTTTGAGGGCTAGCTAGTGGCGAGAGTAAGAGAGTTCTTTCTTCCTCCTCTCCCCAATACAGCTCTAGGAGAATTTGTAACCGGAAGAGGAGAATCAAATACAAAGCTTCTGTGTGTGGAATCACCACACTATCCCTCCCTGGATTCCCCTAGTGCATTTAGTCCCCACATTTAGCCTATACATGGCATCTGTCGTGACACCACCACGACAGCTTCCTTCAGCAAATCATTGTCCTTGGTCAACTGGGTCTTCAAGCGTTCTTTCTCCTCGGAGAACTCCAGGTCGGACTTATCCATCTCTGCCTTGTGGAGGTCCTTGAGCCTTTGGATTTCGGTATTCAGTCGAGTTATCTCATCATCCTTGAGGCGAAGCTGCGCAATCTCATCATCCTTCTTTTTTAGTTCGGCCTGGTGCTTTCCTCCTTGTTTGATAAAGTGAAGCATCATGTCGGGGATAGGGATGCGATCCTGAAGTGTCACTACAATGGTGGGTTGAACCGACAGAGCCAAGGTATAATTATCTGCTGAGTCAAGGTAAGAGTATGCAAAAAAGCTAAGTGATCAAGGTGAGTTATCAGCGATCTCGGCCAAATTCTTTTGCATGAGGATATTCGCAGCTTCAACCTCGGCTACACAATCCGTATGACAAGTTAATACGGATAGCAAGTAACATAGAGAAACGAAAGTGAAAGATCCTAAGCAAAATAACTTACCCTTGTTTTTGTGCTCGGCAATCAACTTGATAGACTTGGAGCGAAGCTCCTTGTATGTGTCCAGCAGACGCTGGAACTCAGCAGTTTGGCGGTTGGTGGTGATCTTAAAAAAGCAAATGTTAGTTCAAGAATAAGAAGAGATATTTTAATTTTACAAGATCCGGGCCAAGTGGAACTTACTCCGCTCTAGGTGTGTGAATATTCAAAGTTTACAAGATCCGGGCCAAGTGGAACTTAACCCGGCTCTAGGTATGTGAATATTCGAAGTTTACAAGATCCGGGCCAAGTGGAACTTAACCCGGCTCTAGGTGTGTGAATATTCAAAGTATACAATATTTGTTCCAAGTGAAACTTAACCCGGCTCTAGGTGTGTGGATATTTGGAATCTACAAGATCCGAGCCAAGTGTAACTTAACCCGGCTCAAGGTGTGTGAATATTCGAAGTTTACAAGATCCGGGCCAAGTGGAACTTAACCCGACTCTAGGTGTGTGGATATTCGGAATCTACAAGATCCGGGCCAAGTGGAACTTAACCTGGCTCTAGGTGTGTGGATATTCTTGAAGGGTTCCGTAGCAGAAAACAAAAAACATTCCTACGTTGGAACGCCTAATACTGCCAAGATCTATATATGTAGTAATTCGGTAATGGCTGAAGCGTATAGAATACATACCCTTGTAGACCGTACGCGGTTAACGTTCCGAGGGGAAAATGGTTGAAGTAGTCGAACTCGTAGCCGACCTCAAGGTCGCGATGCTCCTCACAGGTCACCCATGCTCCTTCTTCATCGTGTAGCAGCTCTGGCTCACGATATCCAAGGTGCCTCAAGTGAGGCCCCTCGTGGTTTCGTACACATATGGTGTATGATGATGACCTTCAGCTCCTTGATCCCTGCCGGGAGTGCAGAAGTAGATCTTCGGCTTAGAATCCATGTAGCGCAACGACGTGCTGCAGGTGCGGTGCCTCTTGCATGGACAGTCCTTTCTTGCGACCGTGCCAACGCATGGAGACGAGAGAGAGAGGGAAGGAGAAAGTCCACCAAAGGACTTCTCCAAATATTGGTGTGTCTATTCCCACCCATGGGCACCCCTTTATATAAGGGAGGGGGTGTGCCCTCCCCTTTGGGTTTCCCATGTGGGACTAAAAAAGGGAGAGGGGAGGCACATGGGCCTTTAGGGCACCATGGGCCGGCCGTCCAGGGGTGGGCCAAACCCCACGCAGAGCCCTAGGCTGGCCGAGTGGGCCCCCTTGAGGCGGCGGGGCCTTGGCCCTTCCCTCCTTCCCTCCTTCGGTTTTCCCTCATGGGCCCTTTTTCCCTAGGAAGTTTGGCCCATTAGTGGAATACCCCTTCAAATTAGATTTTAATATTATATTTCATATTAATTACATTAATTAATATGTAAATACATATTACAAAATCCGACTTGACCCGAAACACCTTTCGGTTCCCTTTCGATTTCCTCTGAACAACTTCGGATCTTTCCCAGAACGATTCGGGTTCTCTCACGAAATTTTTCCGGTTTCCTTTTCTCTTTCATATGGTGATTCCAACTTACAGAGGATCTCTAGCTCATCGTACCCTTAAGTGTATTTCCCCACGGCTCGGGAATGGCACAGACATGATCTCCATCAATGATCAATAGCGGGACCGGGATACCCATAATGACCCCTGTGCATTCCACAATGATAATGTCGTTTGAACCGTAAACAATCGTTTCCCATTCCCTTTGCCACTTGATACTTAGTTCATCCGAGATTTTATCTACGGTATCTCCATACCTTCGTTCATTCTCGTTACTGATGAACTTGTTTTCTCGTTTCCATGTTGTTGCATTCCGGGACCCAGTCACATGCTTGCAAGCTTTGTTAATGCAACGTCACCGAGATGGCCACTAATGTATCTAACCGTTACATGGATGGGAAATCATGGTCTTGATATGTACTCCTCTATGTGCCCCTTTGGGAAACCTGAGTGGCACCTTTTCGATCACCCAGTCATGGAGTGATACTTGATAACCATCTAATCTCCCTCCAGAACGGTGATTTGCATTACCTCACAGGTTAAGGATAAGGTTGCGAGGTTTCCTTAGTTTATAATTAATGGTGAACTTTGTAACCAGATCTCATTAAGATACAACTGGTTGGGTTGTTTGTCTATCACATCATTCAACTAACGGCGTGACCTCATTGTCAATTGGCATAAATGCCCATGATCTCAAAACCCTAGATCATTCTCATGACCAATGAACTAGTTCACTAGAGGTAACTAGAGACTTGGTTTGTTTACATACCACACGTGTATTTACGTTTCGTATTAATACAGTTATAGCATAGTATGAAAATATTACGAACTAATTGAGATATGACAATAAAACATATTTATTATTTGCCTCTAGGGCATATCTCCTTCAATTCTAAGTTTACAGGATCTGGACCAAGTGGAACTTAACCCGGCTCTAGGTGTGTGGATATCCAAAATATACAAGATCCAGGCCAAGTGGAACTTAACCCTGCTCTAGGTGTGTGGATATTCGAAATTTACAAGATCCAGGCCAAGTGGAACTTAACCCGGCTCTAGGTGTGTGAATATTTGAAGCTACTAAGGATCTGTCCTAGTTTTCTAAGAGCATCCGGCCGAGTAACGACTTACTCCCCCGGGTATAGACCTAAGTGTTTCTACATATTAAAAGGCATAACAGAGAATGGTTTACCTCCATCATCCGGCCAGCGAAGGAAATGGCCTTGGTAGCAGTGTTCATCTGTGCGCTAAACTCTGCCGGACCAAATTTCTCTGGGAGATCATCTTGGGGGTTGATGAACTCGGTGTCATTCCAAGAATTGAAATATTCAATGAGCGTGGGGCTATAACTCTCCCCGCTGAGCACCTGGCTCGTCACCAGACCTTTGGCATGGGCCTCTCACCTCGTGATCTGGGTAGCAGCTGGACTGCTATGCAAGGTGAGCTGTTTGCTACCATCAGATCTAGTGACAGATGACCCGGGGGCGGCACCATCCTTCTTAGTGATGGACACAAGCGTGTGTTGTCCAGACTCAATATTGGTGCCCTTGGAGTTAGGATCCTTGGCAACCACGACTGCCTTCTTGCTCTTGCTGCTGGACTTGGGCCGCTACAGAGGAGCCGAAGTTGCTGCTCTAGATTGAGGCTGAGGCTGGTTGGAATATATCCTTAATGGAAGGAGTTGATCCAGAGGTAGTTGCCAGAGGCTTCTTGGGCACTGGTGTTGATGTTGCTGCTGGTGCTGGCGTTGCTGCGGATACGGGTGTTGCTTCTACTAATGCTGGTGCTGGTGGTGATACTGGTGCTGGAGCTGATACTGCTGTTGATATTGGTACTGAAGAAGAAGAAGTGTGGGGCGGTGCCGATGAAACTAGCACCTCTTTAACGGCGGGTTGCGACTGAGCCGGAGTACTGGGGAGGTCCGTCATGGTCGTATCCTCGGTAGCCCCACTTCCCCGCACCGATGTTACCCTCCTCATGACGAGGTGGGCTCAGATCTAGCGCAGCTGCTGAGCTCTCTTGGATAGGGCTTAGCGGACGAACGTCGTCGTTGCGGGGGGATAAGGAGCACTCTGGATAGGAGAGGAGATGTTGGGACCACTCTGGAGGATAACCCTAGGAGCCCTGCCGAATCAGACAACGAACGACAAGTTAAAAGGAGAAAGAGAGACAAGTAATTTGCAAAGACAATGAAGCATGACCCAGAAATAAACGAGAAAGGAAAAAGAAGTTACTCGACCGAGGTTGGAGGTTCCCGGGGCTTGGACACTCTCCGGACAGTGGCCTTGCACACCGGCTTGTTGGCCCCCTGAACGCCGGACCTCTTTTGCCTCTTCTTGGGTGGTGGCGCCTCAGAAGCTGCGGCCAAGGTTGTCGGGCATTTCTGGGAAGGGGAAGGAGCCGGCTCTTCCACAGCAAGAGGAGGATCCTCTTGGACCTGTCCCGCTGGGTTAGTTGTAACATCCCAAATCTTTAATCAAGGTTAATCAAGATCCAAATCACCCAATTTAGGGTTACCAAATACTTTTTCTCATTTAAAATAATTAAGCATGCATATGTGTGTTACATTAAATAGGAATTGTTTTGAATTGCCATGATTGAGTGATCTATTGGTTGTAAAATGACTCTAAGGTAAATTACACATCATCTAGAGCATCCCCAAGCAAATCCCAAAGAAAAAGAAATCAAAAGGAATAAATAATGGAAATGGTCACTTTTACCATTTTAATCAACTAGGACACTTTGGGTGTTCCTAGGACTCATTTGCCAACAGAAACAATTATGGATCTTTCCACCCCTTGCTAGTACAAGTAGAGATGTGCCAAGGCCCACTTTGTGATCTTCCAAAAACATTCAAACTCTAAATTTAAATGACTATAGAAAATTGAATCTAGTGTATGTATCTAGATCACACCTTTTCAAAAACCATCTAAATGAATTCCATTTGACAAATCCTAGCAACCACAGATGCTTAAGCATGTGAAAAACAACTCCACAAAATTTCATTTCAAAATTCCAAATTTGAACTTTTTCAGCCATTTGGTCGAACACATGGCAGACACAGAACCAACACACTAGTCACTTCACTATTTCTACAGGGTATTGCCACCCATTTGCACCCCATTTACTCCTTGTGTCCCTCCTAGTTCTAACCAAGCCTTAATCAGCCCACCCCTTTGTCCCTAGCGCCAGTACCACGCCACCCCGAGGACATGCCCACCGGCCAACCTTGCCCAAGCCACAGCAGACCGCCAGCCCCTCTCCGCCGCTCCAGGGAGAAAGGCGTGACCTCACCGCCATCCACGGTCCACCCCACGACCCTTGCCAGCCACTGGACCACCCCAGGGCATCGCCGCACTATCCTCTCTGCGCCCCGCCAGAGCACGCCAGAGCGCCTTCACCACCAGCATGCCACAGACCGCGCCTCGACCACAGACCGCGCACGCCGCTCCGCCTTGACCACCTCACCCCGCCAGACACGGTCACTGCCGCACGACCCATAGTCGTCGGGAACCACGTCGAGCACCACTCTGTCTCCCAGAGCGCGCGACGCGCCCGACCGTTAGTCACCGCCCCTAGCATCGCCATAAAGCCATAGAGGACCACCAGCACGCAAGCCATCGTCCGCCTACGCCGCCCATGCCGATAGCACCCTGTATCATCGTCACTAACGAGCTCGCCGTTGCCCCCCCGGTCCCCTCCTCGAGCCTATATAAGGAGGCCTTCCCCAGCCTCAATCACCACACCATTCAACTCCCCTCTCACCACCAGTCCATCCCCACCTCTAGTCGGAGAAGCTCGAGCAGCCAGCCGCTGGAATTTCACCGGAGATAGCCGCAGCAGAGGAGGAGACGATGTCGTCGATTTCGTCCACCCTAGCCTCTGTCGCGACTTCGCCTGAGCCTGCCGTCATCGACTCGTTCGTTTGCCCACCTCGCCTCACTCGCTGGAGCCCTAGTACGCCCCCACTGCACCCCCGCCGTGTAGCTAGGTTTCCGTCTAGCCAGCGACGTGTTCGTCGTTGACGACGACGGTGAGCCGTTGATCTCGTTCTAATCCTGCGGTCCACAATGCCACGTATCGCTTCGCGTTTTAATGAGCCACCAACAGGTGGGACCCCCTGTTAGCAGTCCTCAGTGTAGTGGATTGTCACTGGGCTGGCCCAATTAGTTTCCCGCGCTGGCCCTACGATTCAAATTAGGATTTTTCTTTTTAGTTTTAAACTAGAATCTGTCCCTTAGTTTGAAAATCAATTCAGAGAGTTTTACAAATCCAAATTAGATGATTCCAATTTTTTTTGGAAAGGTACTTTAAATCTCTATCCAAGCCCATTGGATTTAAATTATTTAGAGTTAGAGATCTCTCCTAGTAAAAATAACAAGACAGAAGCTTTGTCACATTCAAACATTTTTCTAAAATCAACCATAATAGCTTTTGACTTGATTCCAACTGTCAAAAATCATATTTAACCATACCTATATGAATATGTAATAATATTAAGGTTTGAATGCAGTGACTTTGGACTAGTACCAAAATAATGCTATATAGGCATTTCTAGTCACTTTAAATCATTAATTGTTAAACTTAAACTTATTAAAATGTGATCCAACCTTTAAATCACATTCCCATATATTAGAATATGTGGTGATGACATGTGTCCATATGACCCCATATTCTAATTGGAGAATATTGAATCTTAGTTAATTTCAATGAGTAGAAATTACTTTTCTCAAATAAAATAAATAAAACTAGTCCATTAAACCTTGTGATGTTTGTGATGATACTAGATCATCAAAAGTGTGCCTTAGTGTGCAAAGTAGACTAGTTAAGTATTGTTTGGTGATTGTGTGTTCCGTATGTATTTATAGACGGTAGTACCGACCAAGCTTACGAGGAGGAGGAGTTCTACCAAGAGGAGGAGGAAGAGAATTTCAACCACTGCACTACACAAGGCAAGCTATTGTTAGCAAGCTAGGATTAAGCTAGATGACCTAAGCAAGATGCCGTAAGCATGCTTTGGTTATACACGTTGACTTATACCTACCCCAAGTTTTCTTACAAGCTTTACTTTTCTTTACTTTGCCAAAGTTCTTTACTTTGTTTATAGATAGCATAAAAAGTATAAAACGTGGCCTATCTAGTTAGCTTTAGATGTCATTCCATGGCATGAAATTGGATTAGCATCCCACTTTAGTGAACACTCTTAACTTGGTAGTTTAGAGCTAAACCCAAAAACTTGATCACTTTAGATGGGAGTACTTGATCCAAAGTTCCTTGGTGGGCCAGAGGCCGACATATCCCTCTATGCCGGAGGCAAAGGAAGAAAGGGAAGTAATGGCATTTGCCGGAAGGTGGTGAGGCTGGAGATCATAGATGTTGATGAGGTCATGGAAGAAATCACTCACTGGGAGGCCGAAGCCACGCTGAAAGTGGGATAGGAAGACCACATACTCACCCGGATTGGGGGAGGGAGCAATCTCATCGACGGCAGGTGACGCATGCGGGGATGCGGCGGGTCTGGTAGAGCCAGTCAAGATCACCTTGACAGACCCATGAGCCAGCCCAGTCGCTGTGCTCGTGCGCCTCGCCTTGCTCCTCTTCTTCTTCATCCATGATGATCTCCGCTTCCGTCATCTCCAAATCGCTATCCTCGCGGAAGCAATCTGCTGTGGAGGGCAAAGGCCTGGACTGGCGAGGCCCCATAGCGGTGATGTTGAGCAGTAGCGGCAGCATGGGTGTAGAAGAACATCAAAGCATGGCAGCGACGGTGCTACGCGGAGCAGAAGCAGCGGCGGCGGAGGCGTTGCTATGGAGAAGAAGGGAGTAGTGGGCAGGGGCACGTGCGAAGTGGGGGGAAATCCCCAAGGGTAGCTCCTATCCCCTATTTAACCGTGCCCCTAGCAGGCGTAGTGGGATCCAATGCTGCAGCAGTACCACACAATGTGGTCATGTATTTTCCAAGCCAACCAATCAGGGGCGCGCCACACCAAAGGCCACGTGGAGCAATAAATCCCATGACATGACGTGATGATACAGTTAACGAGGAGGTTTCCACGATGTGACATTTGCAGCTGTTATTCCTGACAATCAATACAGTAACCGGCGCAGTAACTAGCGCGATCCCTTAAAATGAGGCAAAGTGATGATTACCCTCCATGTATGATGTGGGGAAGCATAGGAAAGAAGGAAGGATGATCTGGATATATACGTAATAACCCGGCCATCGAGAAGTAACTCGGAATGAGCCAAGGGAATGTCAAGCAAAAGGAGTTGGGTTACAGGATAACTCGGTAAGGAAAGTGCAAATCTTGAAAAGTTGAACCTCCTATGGCCTTATCAGCTGAAGTTGCTAAGACCGCACCAGCTTCGGGGACTAATGTTGGGGGGATACCCCTAGGTAGGGTCACACCGAGGTATAAATGCCGAGTTAGCCGAGGTACGGCACGGATGTTAACCGGATCACCTCAAGGAAGGCCGACTTACGGAGTGACCTGGCCCAGGGGTGTTCATCTAACGTTAACCCGGCCGGCATAAAACATATGTCGGCTATGTTCGGTCTGTCTTATTTGCAGGTACCCTCCTAAGCCAGGTTACAACTTGGCTTCCAAGATAAGGAAGGAATCTCACTGGTCAAAAGGTGGCCTCTGCCCACTGTAGCGTGAGCGAACCAGGCAGAGGGAAGGACCAGCGGGGCGTGGCCGACAAAGGTGACATAGGCAATGTTAGCTGACGCCACCAGTGTCGGGTGATGCAACGCTGCAGGGGGCTCAGGGAGGCTTATGCCCTGAGTCCGGACTAGCCGTTTAAAGTGTAAAAAGAGGCATCTTTCTTTAACCAAAGGGCATATTCGGGGAATATGCTTCCACATGTGCCCTAGACTTGTAACCTGGGCTCCCTTATATAAGGAGCACCAGGGCCTCCATAGAGAGGGGTCGATCATTTTGGCTAAGGAGGAACCCAAGAGCATTGTAGTGGGCAGTGAGAGAACTAGTCTCCTTCTCACCAATAGCTCGAGGATCCCTTGTAATCCACATTCAACAAGAGTGAAGTACGAACACCTGTGTGCGGAATCACCACACTATCCCTCCCAGGATTCCTCTAGTGCATATTGGCCCCATCTTTAGCCTATACATGGCATCTGTCGTGCCACCACCATGAAAGGTGTAGATCCTTGTTCTATCTCACTGGATCCTTCGGCCTCTTTGGGTGGCGTAGCCCCCGAGTGCATTGCCGCTTCTGATGGCCCTATAGTGGCCTTCAGCTTGATGGATCGCTCGTAGATTTGCTCCAAGAATACGCCTGGTGGCACCGGGACGCAGGTGCAGCCTATGTTGGCAAGGTTGTCGGCCTCCTCGTTACTTTCATGGCCGACTTGCCATAGTTTGCAGCCATCGAAGTCCCGTTCGAGTGTGTTGTAGAGGTCGCGATATGCAATCATGTTTTTGCTCAAGGCAGCACACCTATTCATGGTTTGTTGGACCACGAGGTTGGAGTCGCTGTAGATGACGAGCCATGTGGCGCCACAAGCCTTGGCCATCCACATCCCGTGGATTAGCGCCTCGTACTCCACCTTATTGTTGGATGCGTGGAACTTCATTCGCAGGATATACCACATCTTGTCGCCCTGAGGAGATGTCAAGATGACGCCAGCACCAGCTCCTTCTTTACGTTTCGATTTGTCAAAGTTCATAGACCATAGATTGGACATATCTGGTGTATCTGGGAGTTGGTTCTCCATTCAGTGGACGAGGAAGTCCGGTAGTACTTGCGACTTGATCATTGTCCGCTACTCATAGGTGACGTCCTGTGGGGATAGTTCGATGCCCCAGAGGGTGACCCGCCCCGTTGCATCGGGGTTGTTGAGGATGTGGTTCAGCGGGGTGTAATTTACCACAACTATCGGGTGCTCCTAGAAGTAGTGGCGCAGTCACCATGCTATCATGAAGACACCATAGGCCAACTTCTGGTAATGCGGGTACCGCTGCTTAGTGGGTGTCAGTACCTCGCTGAGGTAGTACACCGGGCGTTGCACTCCGTGGATCTTGTTCTCTTCGGCCCGTTCGACCACCAACATAGTACTAACCACCTGGTTGGTGGCTGATATGTATAGCAGCATTGGTTCCTTCTCCCTGGGGGTCACCATAATAGGCGAGGTGGATAGTAGGCACTTGAGATCTTCGAATGCTTCTTGCGCCTTGTCCGTCCACTCGAACTTGTCCGTCTTGTGGAAGAATTGCTAGAATGGCAGTGCCTTTTCACCCATCTGACTGATGAATCAGCTGAGCGCCACAATTTGCATGGCTAGCTGCTAGACGCCCTTGATGTTCTTCAGCTTCTCCATGGCTAGTATGGCCTTTATCTTTTCCCCTAGCAAATATGAGGTACCCGAGAAGTTGCCCGGATGGGACGCCAAAGGTGCACTTTTCCGGGTTCAGCTTGATCTTGTAGCGGTCAAGGTTGTCGAAGGTCTCGTGGAGATCATCGATGAGTGTGGTTTCCTCTTTGGTCTTGACCACTATATCGTCGAAGTAGACCTGGACATTGCGGCCAAGTTGATTCTTGAGGAAGGCCTGCATGCACCATTGGTAGGTGGATCTTGTGTTCTTCAACCAAAAGGGCATTGTAGTGTAGCAGTAGATGCCGAAAGGCATGATGAAGGCCATCTTCTCTTGATCCTCTTCCTCCATTCAGATTTGATGATAGCCTAAGTAGGCGTCGAGGAAACAGAGGCGTTCACATCCCACGGTGGAGTCGATTATCTGGTAGATCCGCGGTGGTGGGAAGTGGTCCTTCGGGCAGTGCTTGTTGAGGGAGGTGAAGTCCATGCACATCCGCAGGATGTCCGTGTCCTTTTTAGGAATGAGCACGGGGTTAGCCACCCAGGTGCTTTCCTTTATTTCACATATAAAGTTTGCATCGAGGAGTCTATTGACTTCCATGCCAACTTCTTTTGCCCTTGGTTTTGACAGTCGATGCATTGACTGCTTAAATGTACTTGCGTCTAGATACACGTTGAGTGCATGCTCGGCGAATTCCTTGTGGACCCCTGGCATGTCCACAGGACACCGGGCGAATATCTCCCAGCGCTCACGGAGGAATTAAACAAGCGTGAGTTCCTATGTGGAACTCAGGTTGTTGGCAATGAGGGTCATCTTGGTTGGGTCTATCGGGTGGACCTGGACTGTCTTGGTGTTCACCATGGAGTCGAAAGACTAGTCCAGTGTGTTCTGCTTGCTCACTTGAGGAAGATTGTTGTCTGTCGACTCCTTGAGCCTTGCCAGCTCCTCTTGCATGCCAAAGGACTAGGAGATTCTATTGAATTCCCTATCGCATCTCTCATACTTGGTGAAGCTTCCATTGATGGTGATAATGTCGTTAGGTCCCGGCATCTTCATCTGGAGGCATGCATAGTGTGCGACTGCCATGAATCTTGTGAATGCTACACACCCGAGGATAGTGTGATATTGGGATGGCTAGTCGACCACCTCAAACTCAAGGAGCTCACGTCGGAAGTTTGCGGGTGTGCCGAAGATGATGTCCAACCATATTTTGCCTAGGGGATATACTCCTTTCCCTGGTATAATGTCGTGGAAGGTTGTTTCAGATGCTTCCAGTCAGGAGAGGGGAATCTGCATGGCGCATAGGGTGCCGCTATCCCTGTCCATGAAAACTGTGTTCATCTTGAATCTGCCGATCTGCGCCTCGAGCACCAAGGGCGAATGGCTTAGGCGAGGGACCTGGCATGGGTGGTCACCCCTATCGAAGGTGATGCAGCACTCCGACCCGTTGAGGTACTCAGGGGTTGAGGGTGGAGCGTTGACTGCTAAATTGACATGGCGAGGGATTGTTTTCTGCGTCCTGTTGGAGGGACGTCCCTTTTGGATCATACCGATGTTCCTGAGTGGGCATGGGTACTGCTCTCCTCCATTGTTCAGCGCTGGCACAGCCATAGGCTGTGCGGGTGCTCCAGGTGGTGGCGATGGCACGCCGTAAGCTATGGCGTCTGGCACGGCTCCGTACCCCTGGTTCGTCGCGTCACGATGCAGTTGTATGTACCCCTCATGGAGCTTCTGGAATTCGTGGCAGCCTTGAGGAGGTGACTAGATTTCTTCTTTCCATCGTGCTTGTCGATGTAGAAGTGGATGTAGCAGGGTCTAGACAGCTTCTCCAGGACACTGGGTGCGCCAGGTGCGTCGTCGTGGGTGCGGCACCGCCACACTTGCGCGGTTTTTCCGCTGTTGCGGTACACGCTGCTAGGGTTACCCTTGTCGCGTTTGTCGGCGTAGCCTGCTGTGACCATATCGACTTCCTCGTGGTCTTAGTAACCGCGCATCTGATGCTTCCCTCGACGGCCACGTTTGTGGTTGAGGGCATCATCGTCATCTGAGCGGGCACGGTTGTTGTTTATCGAATCTTCGTCGTCCGCCCACCAGTTCGCAATATGCATCAGATGATCGATGGTTTGGGGATTTGTGCGGCCCAGCTCTTCCCTGAGCTCTCTGCGGTGTACGCCATCGTTGAACGCGTCAATTGCGCGATCCTCAGAGATGTCCTCCACAAAATTCTTGATGATGGACCACCTTTGGATATAGGAGCGACGGGATTCGCTCGGCTTTTGGCAGCAGGCCCTGAGCTCTTCGATTGACGCGGGTTGCTGATAAGTTCTCTTGAAGTTGCGGACAAAGTTGTACACCAGCTCCTCCTAGCTGTGAATCGATCCGCGGGGCAGATTATTGAGCCAGGCTCGAGCGGCGCCATGTAGCTATAGCTAGAGGCACTGCATGGTTGTGTTCTTGCTCCCGTCGTGCAGCTTGACTGGGGAGATGTGGTCATCCGACCAAATTTTTGCTTCCTAGAGGCCATCGAACTTCGGGTTGTCTGAAGGGAGTTTGAAGCCCTTCAGCATCTGAGTTTTCTGTATGGCTCTGCTGAAGCAGCTGGCGCCACAGAGCTCTATTTTTCTTCTTCCGACTCTGTTGAGTAGGCGCGTTTAGCACGCATCTTATCGACCTTGCGTCGTGTGATCTCGTCACACGCCTCGTAGTTGTGGCTTCTTTGCCGCGACAGGTCATGTTCCTCCTCACTAGAGGAAGGCGAACGATTCCTCGCAAGTGGAGCCTTGGATTTCTTCGGCTCTAGTGTTGGCTCTTTAGCGAGCGCATCCTCTACCAGTCCGAGTACGACGATGGCGGATTGATGCCCAGCAGATCGTGGATCTTTGACTGGCGGTTGGTTTGTCAGCATGTACGTAGTAGCTACTATCATCGTGGCTTGCGGTGTTTTGGGGATCATGTTACCCCTGAGAGTCCACTGACATGAACGAGAAATCAAGGGCCTTGGTGGCTTCTTCTCGATCTTTGTCATTGAGGTGGTCTAGTCGAGAGCACCTTTTGGCATCTCCGAGACCATTGCCCTTCGAAGAGGATCCGCCGATGGAGGAGAGTGCTGCCTGTCGGGCACTCGACACATCGGCGGCTTGCTTTTAGGCTGCAAGTTCCGCGTTCACCGCCTGCTGGTGGTTGAACTCCTTGACGAGCATCTAGTGGTATCCCATTAGTAAGTTGCGTGATGCGTCTGGTGGGAGGGGGTTGCCCTACAGGACTTCCCTGACTCGCGCCTATCTGGCCTCATTGAGGTGGATCTTTTGGCATTCCACCCTGTTGTTGGTGTTTACGCCCTGGGTGTCGCGGTTGGGAGGGTTGGGATGTTCACTATTGGCGGGGCCATTGGTAGGAGCTCCGTTTGTTGGCCCTCTGTTGCCGGTGTTTCCTTGAGTGCCTCCATCATCGCAGGTGATGACAGCGCACATGTAGTGGTTGGGGAGGTTGCTGCTTCCGCAAATTTCTGATCTAGATCTGTAGGCGCTGTCCTCCAACGATAGGTCGCACAGATCGGAGTTACAACTATTGTTGCTATCTATGTTGTAGGTTGAAGCCAACGTGTTGAGCTCGCTCAGGGTGCCGGTTGGTGGTGGGAACCACGAGGCAGGTGCAATCAAAGGTGTTGGCGAGTGATCAGGGAAGCGGAGCCTGCCGATCTAGCCGACCTAGAAGCGTAGGCTCCCGATCGTCATGCCGATTTTGTCGCCCACGGACTCGAAGTCTGGACAAGTCACTGGCGAGTGGACGGTGAAGATGAAGGTGATGAAGAGGAGGCAATTCTCCGCTATGGCAGAGTTGTAGATCACGGGTGATGGGGCTGATGAAGCCACAACA
Source organism: Avena eriantha (assembly GCA_910589775.1). Lineage (NCBI taxonomy): Eukaryota > Viridiplantae > Streptophyta > Magnoliopsida > Poales > Poaceae > Avena > Avena eriantha. The sequence goes on along the minus strand of OU342742.1, from coordinate 440,240,833 downwards.
TCAGCACTCCCATTTTCCACAGACGGCGCCAATTGACGAGGTGTTAACTCATCAATGCCCATGGTTGATGGACTTGGGTTAGAGGAAGTGGGGAGCATTGGAGGCATCGATCGGCTAGCAAACAAGCACATTGGGAACACGCGGTTTACCCAGGTTCAGGCCCTCGGAAGGGACCCTACTCCTACTTGTCTGCCCTTTTGTTATTAAAGGAATCGAAGATTATAGGGGTGCAAAGATGCAATCTAGTGGTGTGTAAGCTAGGGTTGCGAGGTACCTTTCTCAACGCCCCTCCTAGCCTTTATATAGGGGGCTAGGTCTTGGGATAGCAGGCCGATTTGGTTACAGACTAGGGTCTTTCCCTTTAATTTTCCTATCTACACATTGCCGTGCTTCCTAAGGATTCACATCTTCTTGGACTTGGCCCACCCGAATCTTCTTGGGCTGCACCGTATAGGCCAAACCTGGGTGCCCGTGGGGCATACCCATGTCAAGGTTGTTTCAATATGGTGGGGGCTAACAATGGTAACCATTTGACCTTCTACAAGAATGCAAAGTGCCCATAGGTGATACCTCTAGATATGCGCGTAGTTATGGGACAATTCTTGTTGTGAGATTCAGAAGGCATGCGTAATATGTTTTCTGAAGGATCGAACATGTGTTTGGGTGCAGTAGTGCACCCCTGTAGGGTAAATCTTTTCGAGAAGCCGTGTGTCCACGGTTATGGACGCCTCGGGAGTATAGTGTCATGATCATAGACAACGCCACTAATGCTTTTCCTCTAATAATATGACTAGTAATTAGCCTTACCAACTAAATAATTGGATGATTAAAATTGCAAGGTTTGTGTTCCGCAAGAGGACTTCCTCGACTGGTCTTTGACAGAGAAATCTTTGGATGGGTTATGCTTGGTGCTATATCCTTATTACTGTATAGCGCTCTCTTATCTCTCTCTAATAGCCAAAGTTGTAGCGCGTCTCTATAAGTAAGATAGTGCAAGCTTTGCTGCTGATGAGCCCACCATACCCATGTAAGCGCGAGCCACCGAATTCCAAGTCTCGGCGTGTACTGGCCTCAGTACATACCGCTCCCTTTCTGTTTTCCTTGCCCTTTGTCGGCACCATTTGGCTTTGGCACGTATGTGTTTGATGACGTTAGCAAGGTTGGCCTTTCGGCTTGGCCTAGGCAGGGTTATGGACAACGCTTGGTTATTCTCCAGAACTCTTAGTCCCATTTGGTTCTTATCGGTACTCGAATACTATTTTTCTTTCTTCATGATTTGTATCTTTGTATTGTATCATTTGTATTCTTGATTCGTTGAGTCATTGTTGTATATATATGTTTCTTGTGGGTTTTGTTGTAAACCATTGTGATGTAACTACTTATAATAAAATCCACCCACACGAGAGTTTCTTGTGGGTGTCTTTGAATTGTTTCTATGCGGATTTTAGCAGAAATGCTAAGATCTGCATAGAGCCGATTCAGAGGCGTTACAAGACTATGCCTCATACTTATGGAAGTGTGAACTGGATTCGCGGTCCAGACTGTGCATCAAGCTCTAAAGATGTTTGTGGGTAAAGTAGCGCACCTCTCGAGAGTGTATAAAATGTGTTATGATACTCCATGTTCTGGGAAAGAACTGCGAATGTCACATGGAAAGGAACTCCATGAAGTTCTGTACAACCCGTGAAGATTGATAGACATATAATTATATAAACTAAAACTCACATTTTCTAGAAAAACCCGATTTCAAAAACCTGCACAAGTTTAGGATGTATGATCCACGGCTGTAGCTAGTGCATCAAACAACCACATAGTTAGATCTTGTTGAATACGCTCGACTCAATATGTCCTTATTATCCCTTGCTTAGGTATTGAAGTCAATGACAGGACTACAAACGTGATACTAGAAGACTTACGAGGCATCTACATGAAGTCAAAGTTAGCTCAACGAAGTCAACAAAACCAGTTACTCAAAATAGTGTTTGATGAGATCAAGTTAAACTTAGACGGGATCCAATTCCCGAGGATAGGAACCATACCCTTAGAAGTTTCTACTAGAGCAAATAGTCAGCCTTTAGTTATAGAGATAGGACTAGAGGTAGATCTAGTGCTAGACTAGAATACAAGCTACTTCTTCTGGATCTTGGTTTAAATAGGAACTTACCTGGTGAGCATTGTGTCATGGAAGTTTCGAGGATCTTCTATGCGGATCTATGATATGAATATATAGTTATACCTTGTATCTATGATGTTTCTGTTAAACTACTCTGGTAGGTGTAATATTCGTGGAACGGTGTTCCGTAAGTATTTTGCCGATGATTCGCGCTCTACAACATGCAGTGGAGTGCTAGGTCACTACAGTACCACTTGTAGGTGGCTAGAAACTTGCAGGAGCCTCCTCCTACATCTAGAACATACGTTTTCGCTCTCCGATATTTTCACGTACACCCTCCGCATCTAATCCATAATGTAGCACCCCACATTGTTATAGTGCCCTTTAGTTCCAAACTATTGTGTTCAAGGGGGAATAAAAGGAGGGAGGCGACGGTGGCGACGATCACTAGACCGAAACGTGTAGCGATTGTTCATGGAGGAGAGACGACGTTGAGGCGACACCGGCGGCCACGTAAATGTATGTTCTAAATGCGGGATGGGTTTCCTAGAAGTTTCCAAACCAGCTGCTCTCCTGCAAGTGGGACCCGTGTTCACGTGTCGTCCGCGTCAGCTCAAATTCGACACCAAACCTGATTTTGGACTAAATCGAGTCCAATCGATAAGTATACGAGTTAAATTATGCAAATTACGAGTATCGGGACTAAATCGAGCCACCCGGACAAATACAGGGACTACTACAGTATTTAACTCTACTTTCAGTGTCTTTTTTCGGGATGATGAGACGGCGGCTACATCCTTATGTTAGAATAAGATTCTCTCTACTCTATCCTCGTTCTAGTGGTGCGTCTACTGACGACGAAGGGCGCGTGGAGTCATGTGGCTGATGGATCTCTTAGGATCTGACGATTTTCGTGTCTGTTGGTGTGGTTTCAAGTCAATCTCTTCCTATTTGCGGTTGTCATTATTGGCGATGGTTGATACTCTAGTACGGGTTATTTGGGTCTTAGCACAACGACTTCCTGTATGTCTGCTAGAAACTTTGTCCAGCTCCGGTGATGGAGGGACGAGGATGGAGACACACCTTCGCTCACGGTAGTGTATTTAATCGTTTGTAGGAGGTCCAAGGATCTAATTGTAATTATTATTACTTTTGGTGTCCTTTGTACTCTATTGTTGATGATTATTTATAAATTGGTCAAATTTTTGGGAAAAAACTAGCTTTGCTATCTAGGTGGTCATAGTCCTCCATGGGCTCTTTCTTGTGTTCCACAAACCAACTTGTCGTGGTGGTGTCACGGCAGATGCCATGGATAGGCTAAAGGTAGGGACTAATACGCGCTAGGGGAATCCAGGGAGGGATAGTGAAGTGATTCTCCACACAGTTGTTTGTATTGCTTTGATTCCAAGATTACAAGTGCTCCTGGAGCTGTATTGGTGAGAGGAGGAAGAAGGAGCTCTCTTACTCTCACCCACAGATCGCACCTAAAACCCTAGCCAAACCAGAATAGCGGAACCAATCAACCCCCTCTACTGAAACCCTAGCCCCTCTTTTATAGACGGAGCTCGGTATCTGCCTAGGGCATACGTGGAAGCATATTCCTAAGAATATGCTTCCCCCCAAAGTAGTAAGCCGACCGGGGTGCTTTTCTCCCGCGTCACACATGCAGAGGCTACGTGAGCCTCTGCGGCGCCCGCGTCAGCCGACATGGGCGTCATCACCCTTGTCGGCCACGCCCTGGTGGTCCTGTCCTTGCTTGCTTTGCTCAGGTAGTACGTACCGGGGCTTCTTTTGACCAGCGAGATTCCTTCCTTCTCCTAGAAGCTAGACGTGACCCGGATTATAGCTGATCCGGCCACACCCATTCCTGCATACAAATAAAACAAACACCTCCGACTTACTCCTTAAGTCGGATGAGACTTAGTCAGGCGAACGCCCCTGGTCTGGGTTACTCCGTGATTCGGCCTGCCTTTAGGTGACCCGGCCAGCATCATCTTTGGCCTTGCCGAACCTCGGCTAACTCGGCTTTTATACCACGGCGTGACCCTACCCGGGGGTATCCCCCCAACATTAGTCCCCGAAGCTGGTGCGGTCTTAACTGCCTTGGCCGCTAAGGCCACATCAGGTTCAATTCTGTGCTCCGGTCGTTATTGCCGAGTTACCTCTTTGCCTCGGATTATATGGATTTACGTTCCCTTCGCACATTCCAAGTTTTCACTTGCCGGCCGGGTTACCACTTTAACTCGGACCTCATGGTTTTACTTTCCCTCCGCACATTCCAAGTTTTCACTTGCTGGCCGGGTTACCACAGTTCCATCCGGGTCTTGTTTCCTTCTCTCGTACGCCAACCCATGTGAAAGGTAATCATTATGTTGTCTTATTTTAAGGGCCTGCACAGTAACCGCCGCAGTAATTGTTAGTTATCACTGTGCGTGGGTCACGTCATGCATGCCTCCTCGTTTATCGCATCACAGTGTCACATCATGGGATCATCTCCGCTCTATGGCCCTCAGTGTGGCTCCCCACTGATTGGTCAAGGCAGGTGTTACACGGCCGCTGCGTGTGGCTGATTCGCAGGATGCGATCCCACTCACCTCTTGAGGGAGTGGTTAAATAGCGAAGGGGCGCATCCCTTAGGATTTTTCTCCTTCCGCGCCCCTCTGCCCGTTGCTCTTCTCCTTCGTCTTCCTCGCGACCGCGCTGCCGCCAGTGCTCCAAATAGCAGCGTCGCCGCTGCGCTTTTCCCTCACACTTCTGCGCCACCGCCATCGCTACGCAACTCTCTCGCCACGGGTCCTCGCCAATCTAGGCCTCTGCCCCCCGCCGCCGCTAGCGCCAGCGAGGGCAGCGAAGACCAGATGACGGAGGAGGAGCTCATCATCATTGAGCAGGAGATGGAGGAGGACGCCGCGGCGGCGGACCGCGGTGCGTGGGCCGGGTCCTGGGTCTGCGAAGACGACCTGGACTGGCTCTACCGCACCAAGCGCATCCCCGCCGGTGTTGCGGCTCGTCTTGCCTCCTCCGAATTGGCCCCCTCACCCAATTCGGGTGAATACGTCGTGTTCTTCTCCCACTTCCAACGGGGCTTCGGCTTGCCGGTGAGCGACTTTTTCCGGGACTGGCTCAGTACCTACCAACTCTAGCCGCACCATCTTCCAGCCAACGCCATCACTTCTCTTTCCGCCTTTGCTTGCACGATCGAAGGCTATGCCGGACTGTGGCCCACGAAGGAGCTATGGATCCGGTTTTTCGGCCTTCGTCGCAACGTCATCCCAAACATCCACACCGATCCGGAGGACAAGCAGCTCACTCAATTCGGAGCGGCTTCCATCTCACCCCGGAGGTTTTCCGTTTTCCCCCGGGTCACCGGGTTAGAGTCCTGCAAAGGGTAGGCCCGGACTTTCTTTTATGTCCGGGACACAGGCACTGAAGACTTAATCCGGCTGCTCCCCTATACTCTGGGTCCACCTAACCCGGATCTGTGGGACGCCGTTCCCAAGAAGCCCACGGCCTTGGCCAACCAGGTCAACAAAAGGTTCGCGGAGCTGAAGAAGCTCGGGCTGCGCAACGAGGATGCTATGATCACTTTCGTGCATAACCGAATTTCCCCCCTCCAGAAGCGCACCCACAAGGTGTGCCACATGAGCTTCGGCCGTGATCCCAACCGGACCTCATCCTTCGAGCTGAGCAACACGGAGATATATCGCCGGGTTAAGGCTCTCTTCACCACCCACAAGGACTTCTCCTCCGAGTGGACTTGGGGAATTGAGCATTATTGCCACGATAGGCTTCCTCCCGCGGTAAGCTTCATGTTACAAACTTACCCCGGACTAATTACATGTCAGTTATTGTTGTATTTTTGACTCTTTTGTCCATTCCTTTCCTCAGCAATTTCTTCAGCAGACCCTCGAGGACGGCACCGATCCGACCCTTAAGTGGGCGCCAGACCGGGAGACTCCGGATGAGGAAGAGCCGGACCAGGAGATGTTCCTCCCGATGACCGACGCCACGAAACGACCCACGGGTAAATCCTCTTCTATTAGAGATTGGCCCGATGATGAAGATGACTCGGATGTCAAGGTGATTGAACCTGTTGAGGCTATCCCCCTTTCTTTTGCTTTTCCGGCATTAGCTCACCCCAGTGGTCATATCCACGAGGATCCTCCCCTCGCTACGGGCGAACCTGTTCCGGTGGCACCGAAGAAGAAGCGCGGGGCTGCTCCAAGTTCTTCCTCTGGACCTTCTCAACCCGCTAAAAGGCGAAAGAAGTCCGGGGACAAGACTGCCTCCAAGCCAGCAGGCAAGGCCCCAGCACGAAGGGCTCGGAAACCCAAGGAGGCCCAAACCTCGGATGCGTAAGTCACTCTTCCTTCTGTAACTTGCTCTTCCTTACATCGTTGTAATTTCTCTTCTGACATTATTTGATTTTGCAGGGCTCTGGTGGAGGTCCCTCAAAGTGGATCTAGCATCTCTTCACCACTCCGACCTAGCCCTTCTCCCCGTCGTGACGACGAGTCACGTCCGCTGAGCCCTATTCCAGAGGGTTCTGCGGTCGCTCCGGGTTCTGCTCCACCCCGGCAAGAGGAGGGTAACCTTGGAGCGGGGGAGACCGGCCCAGCCGAGGCGACGGCATCCACCACTTCGGCTTCGCCGCAACCAGCACCCACTGAAGGTACCTCGGCTCCAGCATCAGTTCCAGCACCAGCAACCAGACCAGCACCAATTCCAACTCCGGCATCAGCACCAACTCCGGCTGTGAAAACATCAGCAGCGGCACCAAGTCCAGCAACAAGAGCACCAACGCCTAGCTCCTCTGCCTCGTCCAAGTCTTCTCAACCTCGGCGAGGAACTACCCCGGCCGCTCCTAAGGGGAAAACCGCTGCGACGGCTTCCTCTTCCCAGCAAGCCAAGGGCAAGAAGGCTCCGGACGCAACCAAGCCAACATTCGTCGAGGCTGGGCAGCGTACCCTCGCATCAATGCTTCCCAAGAAAGCTCCAGCACCGAAGGACGCCCCTGCCGAGCCAACTGATGCACAGCAGTTGGTTCAGCACACTAGCCCAGCCCTTGCCTTGATTGAAAGGAAAGAAGCGTACGCGACGGGCTTGGTGGCGCCCCATATGCCCACCGGTGAACGGTACCCTCCGAGCCTGGTTGAATTTGTCATGAATTAGAATAAGGCAGAGGTAGTTCAAGACGCTGATCTCCCGGAGAAGTTCGGCCCCGCCGAGTTTTCCGCCCAAATGAACACAGCCGCAAAGGCAATTAACCTCGCCGGGCGGATGATGGAGGTACGTCGCTTCCCCTTTACATGTTGTACATAATAACCATTAGTCCCCGAGCCTCTGGGGGAGTAACTTGTTACTTGGCCGGATGCTCTTTAGAAAACTAATGTAGCTCCATGAAAACTTCGAATATGCACACACCTAGAGCCGGGTTAAGTTCCACTTGGCCCGGATTTTAGTACACCTCGAATATGCAGGCACCTAGAGCCGGGTTAAGTTCCACTTGGCCCGGATTTTAGTAAACTTCGAATATGCACACACCTAGAGCCGGGTTAAGTTCCACTTGGCCCGGATTTTAGTACACCTCGAATATGCAGGCACCTAGAGCCGGGTTAAGTTCCACTTGGCCCGGATTTTAGTAAACTTCGAATATGCACACACCTAGAGCCGGGTTAAGTTCCACTTGGCCCGGATTTTAGTACGCTTCGAATATGCACACACCTAGAGCCGGGTTAAGTTCCACTTGGCCCGGATTTTAGTACACCTCGAATATGCACACACCTAGAGCCGGGTTAAGTTCCACTTGGCCCGGATTTTAGTACACTTCGAATATGCACACACCTAGAGTCGGGTTAAGTTCCACTTGGCCCGGATTTTAGTACGCTTCGAATATGCACACACCTAGAGCCGGGTTAAGTTCCACTTGGCCCGGATTTTAGTACACTTCGAATATGCACACACCTAGAGCCGGGTTAAGTTCCACTTGGCCCGGATTTTAGTACACTTCGAATATGCACCAAGCTGACTTATATTTCTGTATCCTTTTCAGGTGACCACCAATCGCCGGAGTGCTGAATTCCAACGCTTGCTGGATACCCACAAGATGCTACGCGCAAAGCAGGCTGCACTTATCGCGGAATACGAGAAAAGGGGTAAATTTCTTCCTTATCACTTCTTCATTTTTCTTCATCTTCCTTTGTCGAACTAATCTCATCCTTCGGTTTCCGCAGCTGGGGTGGAGGCTGAGAACATTATTATGCGGAAAAATCTGGAGCAGATCAAGGGTAAGTCATTTCTGTCCGACCTTGCAGTGCTTTCCACTTCCTTTTCTCCTTGGCTCGGCAAACATTCATACCTCGGCTCTGCTGGGCCAACACACTATTTCAGCATCGCTTGAAGATAGCGTGCCCGTGCCTTCGAACAAGCAGGGCAGCACCAAGCCGAGCTTAAGAAGAAAGATGACGAGCTCGCCCTCCTCCGGACCAAGGACGATGAGATTGCCAGGCTCAAGGCTGAGATGGAGAAGATGAAGGCCCATCACCAATCCGAACTTCAAAAGGCTGGTCAGAATTACACAGAAGAGCGCGAGCGCCTCCATCTCCAGATCACCAAGGACCAGGATCTTCTCAAGGAGTCCGGCATCTAGCTTGGGTCGGCGAACGCTGAGCTTGAGCAGCTTCGGAAGAGACGTGATGACTGCACCAAGGAGCTGACCCGGATCCTCAGCCATATATCACGTAAGTTCCTTTCCCTTTTCCGACCTACTTCTCCGGGTTACTTCATATGTCTTTTCTTGACCTTCCTCCTTTGCCTCGTTTCTAGGCAAATTTCCAGAGGGCACTCCTATTGCGAGCGCAGCAGTTGCCAACTTCCGCCGAGAAAGGGGTACTCCGGCCGCTCCTGATGGTGAAGGGATTCCTTATGACCTGGAGGACCTGTTGGTCAGCTTGTCATCTCACGTGGAGCTCATCAAAAATTACGGCAAGGACATCCTCGGCCCTGCAGCTCGCATCTTCAACACATTCTGTCCCGGCGAAGAAGCCTCGGAGACCACCGCACTTCTCATTGAGAAGTTAATGGAAACTGAGACTCAGCTTGACCTCTGGAGAGAGTCCGCTGGACGTGCCGCAGCTGATACCATTCTTCACCACATACTCACGTGGTATGAGAAGATCGATCTCAACCTCCTGACACGTCTACGCACAGGATCCAGATGGACCAATGACCCGGAGTGGGTAGCTCGGCGCCAGGCTTGCGCCCATAGCCTCATCGAATACGCTCCCATTCATGAATGGGTTGAGGGGCCGAGCTTCCTGGAAGCCGCTGCGGACGAAGAGGTTGAGAATGATGGGGATAGCTCGGACGGTGAAGGAGAAGATGACGCCTCGGATATTGAAGGCGGCAAAGATGATGGCGAACTTCCTCCTGTTGCTCCTTGAGCGAAAAAACTTGAAAATTTATCAGATCCCTGGTATGCCGAGTGGAGTTGTATTCTAGACACATGTGATATTTTGCTACTAGGTTCTTATGCCGGATTAACTTGGGCGTAGTCCCCGAGTTTCTTTTTCTTGTTCGTTCAATTTCTTGGCTCGGTTCGTGTCTACCTTGATTCGGTTTTACGACTTACGAATCCGAGCTTCAAAAATTGTCTTAACAATACTGGGAAACTTTTAGACTTAGCCCAAAAATAAAACTGCATAATAACTTGAAAATAAATACAGGGTTAGTCCGAAAAACAAACGTCGGCTCGAATAAATTCTTTTCCTTAGTCGTTTTTCATGTGCTACGCAATTCCAAACGTGTTCTCTTGCTTGCCATGAAGCCAATTCTTGTTGGACAGCAGCAGGTCGAAGAGTTGGGTTCTTGGTGCTCACACATTACTAATCCGAGTTAAGTCGAATAACTTATTCCAGCGACATATGAGATGACTCGGATACATACACTTCTTAGCTAAGTGTAGAAAGGACGGAGTAGAGCTATATTCCATGGTCGCTTGGATTCCTCTCCGGACCTGTCCGCCTTGTTCTTTTCCTGTGGCTTTGCATCTATAAGATAATAAGAATCATTGTGCAATGCCTTGCTCACGATGAACGGCCCTTCCCATGGGGGGATAACTTATGCATGCCAGCAGTACGTTGTACCAACCGGAGCACCATATCGCCTTCCTGAAAGACTCGGGGGCATACTTTCCGGCTATGATAGCGTCAGAGATTTTGCTGATATATGGCGGATCTGGACAATGCCAGTTCTCTCGCTTCTTCTAGCAGATCAACATCATTTTGCCGGGCTTCTTGCACTTCGGATTCTATGTATTGGGTGACCCTAGGCGAATCATGCTCTATGTCGGCTGGTAATACAGCTTCTGCCCCATATACCAGAAAAACGGCGTATAGCCTGTTGATCGATTTGGAGTTGTTCTTAAACTCCACAATACCGCTGGTAGTTCTTCTATCCAGCACCCCGCTGATCTTTGCAGCGGCTCAATGAGCCGGGGTTTTATCCCGGATAATACTAATCTGTTGGATCTTTCGACTTGTCCGTTTGATGCAGGGTGAGCTACCGAGGCTACGTCCAGCCGGATCTTCTTATCCTGGCAAAAACGCGCAAATGCTCCTTCCGCAAAGTTTGTGCCATTATCAGTTATGATACTATGAGGATAACCGTACCTCAAGATGATATCTTTGAGAAACGTTACGGCCGTAGCTCCATCACATTTTCTTATAGGCTTTACTTCAATCCACTTGGTAAACTTGTCCACCATTACCAGAATGTGAGTCATATTTCCCCTTGCTGGTTTGAACGGGCCAACCATATCCAAGCACCATACGGCAAATGGCCAAGTGATTTGTATGGTCTTGAGTTCCGACATCGGCATATGTGTCTTGGTAGCATACCTCTGACAACCATTACATTTTCTCACTAGATCTTCTGCTTGCTCTGGCACTTGGCTAGTAGAATCCGTGCCGGAAAGCTTTTGCTACTAAGGCTCGGGATGAGGCATGATGCCCGCATTCCTCCTGATATATATCTCGGATGATTTCAAGCCCTTCTTCCGGGTCAACACATCGCTGGAGGACATTGGTCACACTTCTTTTGTATAGTTCGGAATTGATGATCGTGTACGCCTTTGCCCTCCTCTGTGTTTTCCTGGACAGCACTTCCACAGCGGGTAGCGTTCCATCTTTCAGGAATTGAAATATAGGTAGTGCCCAAGCTGGTATTGCTCGCACAGGGAACACATCCTCATCAATCTCCATCTGATCCACCTGCATAACTTCAACCGGACCACGCTATGCAGTCCCCGGGTCTTGCGAAGCAGTCCCCGGGTTCAGTGAAGCAGCCCCCAGGTTTGCCGAGGCAGTCCCCGGGTTTCGCGCACCATTTCCCATGTCAATATCCATGGGCACAGCTCCAGATTCTGTGTCCTCCGGGACATAGATTGAGTCGGTTTCTAGGGAGGGCCTGATGGATGGTTTCCTGAGGTACTCTAATGCTACACCCGAGCTTCGACAGCATGTCGGCAGCCTCATTTTCCACGCGGGGTACATGGTGAAATTCGCATCCCTCAAAGTAACCAGATATCTTCTGCACATGAAATCTATACAGTGCCATGTTTGGATCCAGTGCGTCCCACACTCCCGACACTTGCTGCACCACCAAATCCGAGTCGCCAAAGCATACGATCCGACGTATCCCAATCTATTTTGCCACCTTGAGCCCGTGCACAAGTGCTTCATACTCAGCGACATTGTTTGATGACGCGAAATGGATCTGCAGCACATATTTCAACTGGTCCTTCTTTGGCGACGTGAGTACAACTCCGGCACCTAGCCCGGTTTTGGTTTTTGATCCGTCAAAGTGCATTCGCCAATAGTTCGGATCTAGGAGTGGCGGTTCGTATTGCACCTCGGCCCAATCCACGAAAAAGTCCACCACAGCTTGAGATTTGATGGCCTCTCTTCTGTCATATTGCGGCGCATAAGGAGCTAGCTCAATTGCCCATTTTGCAATTCTGCCACTCGCATCCTTGTTACTCATTATCTCGGATATGGGGGCCTCACATATGACCCGAATGGGATGCTCCTCAAAGTAGTGCTTCAGTTTCTTGGCGGCCATGTACACGCCATATGCCACCTTTTGATAGTGTGGATAGTTCTGCTTTGAGGCTGATAACACCTCGCTCAAGTAATACACTGGCCTTTGCACCGATTTACCGTCCTCGTCGCGCTCCACCACTATCACTGCACTTACAACTCGGTTGGTTGCGGCTATATAGAGCAACATTGGCTCCTTTGATAGTGGTGAGGCTAGCACTGGTGCCGTGGCTAACATCTTCTTCAGGTGGGTAAAGGCTTCATCGGCCTGCGGCGTCCAAACGAACTTATCCGACTTTTTCATGAGTTGGTAAAGAGGCAATGCCTTCTCTCCCAACCGACATACAAACCGACTTAACGAGGCCAGGCAACCTGTGAACTTATGGACATTGTTAAGACACTTTGGCAGTTCCATTCGTTCGATGGCCCGGATTTTGGTTGGACTAACCTCGATACCTCAGCTGGAAACAAGAAAACCGAGCAATTTTCCAGCCGGAACACCGAAGGTGCATTTTTCCGGGTTAAGTTTCATCCGGAACCTCCTTAGGTTCGCAAACGTTTGCCTGATATCGTCAAGGAGCGTTTTGCTTTCCTTGGTCTTGATAACCACATCATCCACGTACACCTGTACATTTTGACCTATTTGATCGTGCAAACATTTTTGCATACATCTTTGGTACGTTGCCCCTGCATTACGTAAACCAAACGATATGGTGCGATAGCAATAAGCCCCATACGGGGTAATAAACGCAGTCTTTATTTGATCATCTAGATTCAGAGGTATCTGGTGGAAACCAGAATATGCATCAATGAATGACAACAATTCACATCCAGCAGTTGAGTCTATCACCTGATCTATTCTTGGCAGCGGAAATGGATCTTTTGGACACGCCTTGTTTAGGTTCGTGTAATCGATACACATGCGCCAAACCACCGCCACGTTCGGGTCATCCTTCTTCTTCTCCACCAGCACCGGATTAGACAACCAATCCGGGTCAAGAACTTCCATGATAAATCCTGCAGCTAGCAACCGAGCTATCTCATCTCCAATGACTTTCCTCCTATCTTCGGCGAAGCGGCGGAGAGGTTGCTTCACCGGCTTAGCTCCGGGTCTCACATTCAAAGAGTGCTCGGCCAACTCCCTCGGAACACCTTGCAGGTCCTGTGTGGACCAAGAAAAAATGTCCCGATTCTCACGGAGGAAGCTGACGAGCTCGCTTTCCTATTTATCACTTAACCCGGCACAAATTGTTACGGTGCGCTCTGGGAACATGTCATCAACAGGAACCTTCTTGGTATCTTTCGTGGCCTGGAAAGAGACACTTCCATGCGGGTTACTCAGTGCTGGCATATACTGCTGCGCGGACTGAGCCAATGCCGCCACCTCTTGAATTTTCTTTTTTTCCTGCGTAATCACAAGTGATTCGGCTAAGTTTGAACCGGCCGACGCACACTCCATGGAACGTCGAAAATCCCTAGCAATGGTAATCACTCCGTTCGGTTCGGGAAATTTCATCTTCAAGTAGCTAACATGACAGCTTGCCATGAACTTGTTCAGGGCTGGCCTTCCGAGTAACGCGTGGTACGCACTTTCTAAGTTCACCACCTCGAACTCCAAATTTTCGGTTCGGCAGTTATCCCTCGTGCCGAACAATACGTCAACCCGGACCTTGCCTATGGGCTCACAAGAAATGCCGGGCACAATACCATGGAAAGTTGTCCTCGTGGCCTGCAGCATGTTCTCCGAGATACCCAACTTGCGCATTGTGTCCGCATACATGATGTTAATGCTACTGCCATTGTCGATCAATACTTTTGAGAACCTTACGTTAATGCTAGGTCCAATGAGTGTCGGATCTAGCACCAACGCATACGAACCAGGGCTTGGCATAAGCTTGGGATGACCCTGATGCTCCAGGTGATTTTCTGATCGGACCAAGGCATGTACCTCGTCACTGCAGGCATTACTGCATTCACCTCCATATGCCTACGCTGCAAGCTCTTTCTATCTGTTTCCTCAGTGGTGAACACACAATAGCTCTGATGGTGCTCTCGGTACTCGTTTCTCCCCTTATTTCTGGGGTATCTCTGATCCGGCTGATGCTGATTTTCCACTTGATGCACTGCATCCCTTCTCTCATTGTTATCATACCTCGGCGGAGGGGGAGGCAACATTAGTTGTTGCGTGTTCGCTCCGGAGAGCAATTGCTGCCAGGGTAACTCCTGCCGAGGCTGATCATTCCGGGGTGCCTGAGCATTCGCCGAACCACCTTGTTCAATTTTGCGCATCCACTCACATTGCCTCGTCGTATGACCTGCTGGTTATTCGGATTTGGCGTGTGAAACTTACACGGCTGGTCCAACATCGACTCATAAGTATACCTCGGACGGTCTTTCCTTTCTTGCCACTTCTTATTTTGCTCTGGTGTCCAAGTCTTCTTGCCATCGTTTCTCGGAGTCCACTGCCCTCCAGTTTTTTGGCGTTGACTGCCCCCTGCTCCGGGCTGATCTTGATTCACAGCTGCAACTTGGTGCGAACCATATCGATGATCTGGTCTATCATCTCTCCTTTTTCCTCTGTACTCATTCCTCCGGGATGATCCGGCTCCATCTCTCTGATAGTACTCATTGTTTGACTCGTTTGATACGAGCCTAGGTTGAGTCGGATCACCCAAAGCATACGAATCTGCAATCTGGATCATCCCTGCCAACGTAGTTGGCATTTTCCTTTGCAACTTTTGCCACAGCTCGCTTGCATACCTGCACCCTTGTGCAAACCATGCTATGGCCTGTGATTCTATCATGGCCTCACACGAGTTTCTCACAGTACACCACCGGGTTAAAAACTCCCGATCCGTCTCATTTGGTCTTTGCTTGCACATAGCTAGGGTCTACAGCCTATTTGGCCTCTGATACGTACTCGAAAAATTGTTGATGAACATTTCCTCAAAATCTATCTAGCAGTTGATGCTTCCCGGTGGCAAATTGTTCAGCCATACCCTTGCCGGTCCTTCCAACATCTGGGGTACATATCATACAACCCATCTCAGGTTGCCAGTGGCAATTTTCACAGCTGTAGCATAATTTATCAGCCAATCCTCCGGCTTTGTACTACCGTCATACGTCTTCGTGCCCCTGGGTAGCTGGAAGTTCGGTACCGGTGGCTCCTTCATGATCCGGGGTCCAAAACATGCCGGACCCGGTGGACCTTGACGTTCGATCTGTTCCGACCTATACAGTCGATCCAGTTTCAACCTGGCATTATCCGGCATCAAATCCCTGCTTCCCAATCTTGACCCTATCACATGATAGTCCGGCCTTGGGTATCCCGCGTTTGCCATTTCCGAGTCTCCATCATTATACCTGTCTTGCTCTCGCGGAGCACCTTTCTGTTGCATACCTCGGCCGGCACTTTGCTCTTGCATTGGTATATTCCGCTGCTCCGGTTGTCCTGCTTCAGCCGAGTTTCGTTGTCCGGCATTTCCGTTGACAACGTTCCCTTGACCGGCATTGCCTTGGTCGCGGTTACCTCGGCCAGCTTCACCTCGACTCACACTCCGTCGATCATCATTTTTCTAAGCTTCTTTTCCTTTCCCTACCCGCGTTGGGTCATACGGGACGATCTGTTTGTTCCGTCTGGCCGAGGTTACTACCTCTTCTCTCCTTGGACCACCATGAGGAGACGATGCAGCTCCAGCGGATTTCTCCGAGTTACCCACCGCCGAATGGACGATCTTGGAGGCTCCAACTCTCTCCGGGTTAGCTCTGAGTAGTTCCTCGTTTTGCCTGTTCGTAATCCGAACCAGCTCGTTAACCCTATCTTGTTGTCTTTGACGGGCTTCACCCGTCAGACCCTCCAACTCGGATGCAGCTGCATCCGCTGCTCTGAGGTTCTTTGCCGGGGTACTATACCTCGGCAGCCCCACGGACAAACAGTTTTCTGATTCCTCAATTCCAGTATCACCCTCTCTGTTCATCTCACTCATGAGATTTCTTCCCTTCACTTTTATAGCGTCAACTTTGTTCGCCTTTGCGTACTCCCGCGGCGTCATATTCAACGACTGCTGAGCTGCGGCTATTTTCTTTGCGCCCTCTAGTATTTTTTGCCTAGTTTCTTCTAGCTCGGCCTGCGCTCGAGCCGGATCTACTGCTGCTACTACAGGGTTTGCCAAGCTATCCATCGCTTCCCTCAACACATTTTCCGGCCTCTCTAGTGGAGGACCTCTACCTTTCCTCGGTGCCTTAGGCGTTACCTCCGGATCTGGCGCCGGATACTTGCTTGCACCTGCACCTGGCGTGGTCATCATCACCTCTGCATGGTCCGGGGAGCGAGCGATACGCGTCCCGGGAACCACGGTGAGGGGTGGCTCCCCCGCCTCAACGAGCGGATGAACACACGACACGTCAACAGCAACGTAGACCTTGTGCGCGCCGATCCTGACGAAGAGGCCATTGCGCGGAAGAGGGTGCGTGCCGAAGCAGCCAGCGTTGTCGCTGACGAAGTCCAGCGCTCCAAAGCACTGAACAAGCCCGGAGACGATGCGTTCGCCGGTGCCGATGATGTTTCCCGTCTGAATCTTGACCCCTGCTAGCGCCGCTAGCCCCACGGTGGGCGCCAATTGTCGTGGTGGTGTCACGGCAGATGCCATGGATAGGCTAAAGGTGGGGACTAATACGCGCTAGGGGAATCCAGGGAGGGATAGTGAAGTGATTCTCCACACAGTTGTTTGTATTGCTTTGATTCCAAGATTACAAGTGCTCCTAGAGCTGTATTGGCGAGAGGAGGAAGAAGGAGCTCTCTTACTCTCACCCACAGATCGCACCTAAAACCCTAGCCAAACCAGAATAGCGGAACCAATCAACCCCCTCTACTGAAACCCTAGCCCCTCTTTTATAGGGGAGCTCGGTATCTGCCTAGGGCATACGTGAAAGCATATTCCTAAGAATATGCTTCCCCCCAAAGTAGTAAGCCGGCCGGGGTGCTTTTCCCCCGCGTCACACATGCAGAGGCTACGTGAGCCTCTGCGGCGCCCGCGTCAGCCGACATGGGCGTCGTCACCCTTGTCGGCCACGCTCCGGTGGTCCTGTCCTTGCTTGCTTTGCTCAGGTAGTACGTACCGGGGCTTCTTTTGACCAACGAGATTCCTTCCTTCTCCTAGAAGCTAAACATGACCCAGATTATAGCTGATCCGGCCACACCCGTTCCTGCATACAAATAAAACAAACACCTCTGACTTACTCCTTAAGTCGGATGAGACTTAGTCAGGCGAACGCCCCCTGGTCCGGGTTACTCCGTGATTCGGCCTGCCTTTAGGTGACCCGGCCAGCATCAGCTTTGGCCTTGCCGAACCTCGGCTAATTCGGCTTTTATACCACGGCGTGACCCTACCCGAGGGTATCCCCCAACACAACTTTAAGGTTAGCACTTCATCCCTTATCCAATCTACTAAATTTCGCACCTGCGTTGCCTACAAATCAAAAGAGTAGCCCAAGCTTTCCTCTGACTCCGTAAAACCCTCTTTAGCTAGCCATCATATGTCAATTTTGTTGTTGTTCAGAATATCATATGTCAAACTTAAAGCTTAAAGTATGCTCATGTCCAACAGAACATACAACATGGTCAATCTTTTCAACTCCGGGAGTGGCCTAGCACTTGCCAATGGAAACAAGCCATCTACAGTACCTATGTAAAAACAAACACCTTGTCTATCCTGAACATAAACATAAACATACTTGTCTGACAATTAGCCCAAGTAAACAATGTAAGACAAGTTGATAGACCCGATATTGAGATCAAATATTTTCTTCTCATGTGATAAAAAATCATGAACTCACAGCTGCTGCTTCAGATGACATAGTTCATGTACATCTATTTTTTCTATACAAACATGTATCGAGATTTGTTTAAATTACCAAGCATATAAGTAACCCAACGATCAGGGATAAGGATCAGCCAAAACTTCCCAACAAAATAATTGATCAGCCAAAACTTTTTACAAGAAACTTGACTAAAGAACTAGCCACTTTCTAGGTTGCCAACCCCTCATTGTAGATTTCCCCATCATACTCGATGGAGGCAATGGAACTACAAAATTTACACCACACATCAAGCATGCATGCACTCCCATGTGCGAATGCATCAAGAGCCACTCTCTAAAGAACATATATACACAAGCACATCGGTGTGAGCACATGGTACACGCGCTGATACAAGGAAGAATTGTACGCCTTAGCCTTTTCTGCTTCTCGTTCTGAATTTGCTCTCTGCACAAACCCGGCTAGGCCCAGAGAACAATTAAGTTCACCGAGGTCGATGTTTTTTCTTCTTTGCTATGATCTAAATTCTTCCTTGGAACGGTTGGCATCATCGAGGTCAACGTTGACATGGGGTCAGAACGGTTGGAGTTACATGTACTGAGCCAGCCATTGCTTGCACATATCAAGAACCGGCAATGCATTTGCATGTAATGCCTGTCAAAAAAGAATAAGGAAGTCAGAAACAGAACAAACTGAAGTGCAGAGGTTGGCGGAGCACTGGTTTCACTTCCATTGATTCAGTCATGTGGTTACTATATGTCAAATGTCTTCTTTTTTAGTCCCTCAAATTTAAGATTCAGATCGGTTATATGCCGTAAACTATTCAGGATACAGTTCAGCTTGAAGACAGGTCCAAATCAAGTAACAATGGAAAGTTCAGGTCCAAATAAACCTAATCCTGAAATTAAGGAACCAAACCAGTACATACCCAGGATCTGTGAAGATAACTGACCTGATGGGCAACATATTGAACATCAGCTACACTTCCACTTCTTGAGGCTATTTGGAATGCACTTTTTAGACGGCCACAAACAACGCAGGCAAGTACTTTCCTGTAAAATTAGGAACAGTTTCAAGTCAAAAATAAATAAATTAGGAACAGTTCAAAAGAATGAGAAAGAGTTGTTTCAGTAGCGAATCATTTGTGTCTATTTTATGTCTAATGCCTCTTGACAGGCTGAGCATGCATGAGGTGTCCACTGTGCTGCTTGCTGGGGTGTCTAGCAGTTTTGGGGTTGTGGGTTCAGTACAAGTACTTGCTGCAATGACTTTTGGGGATTATTATAGTGCAGAAGGTGTAACGTGCAGACATAAAATATAACTGATCACACTATGAACTTTACTCTCTTCTCTTTTGCATAAACAGAACACTTCTACGTCAAACTAAAAGATGTTGCAGTTGAGATGAAAGACAAAGTACAGGAATATGCAGTTGCACATTGTGCAACATGCAGTTGGGTTGGAACCCAAAGTAAAGGGGGAGAATGTTGTTTGTACTTCCCATACAGCACCAATTAACATGCCCTACTTGAGGAACAAATTACATGATAACGCCCAAGAAAGCAAAAGGATATAGTCCATTCGCTGATAAACAATGAATTCATAGTTCAACATTTCAACTGCAATTGCCGATCATAGCTAGTAAAATGTATATGAAAAAATACACCATCACTGGTACCTGTGGTTGCTGATTAGCATGTCAATTAGTCGATCTGGCCTTTCCTTATGCTTGTTAGCATAAACATTTATAGCAGCGCCCAGAACCTATCAAAAGCAAGTGAACAAATACATCAGCACAACATTTACCTAGATAATTCCCATACAGTAATCTCAACCAGAAAAAGGATCTTATTAAGTTTTTTATATATTGGGATAATGATATAGCATATCCCTTTTCCTATTGGAAAAGGAAATCTAGAGCACCATCCACCCATTTTGTACTGGTAATGACTTGTTGAATTTCTTGAATGGCCAATGAAACATTCTGGAAGATAGGAATATAACTGGATATACAGAGTGACATTTATATAGTACTACTAATGATAACTCAGATCTGTGACACTCTGGATAAGTAGTGAACTCCAGAGTCAAATAATGTCGTATGAACATAGTGTATATTTATATAGCTTACAGGTCTAAACACTTTGGAAAAGATGAGAATTCCAGAGTCACATAAAATCGCATCAACATAGTGCATATGTATATATGTCCAAATACTAGCCCAGCATCTGATCAGGTAATTAATAACAAGGAGAGCTCGAGCTTCCAAAATATCCTTCAGTTAAAATACAATCAACTGCAAAAATATACTTCCTCGTCTAGATACATGTGAATCTAGACAAATCCAAGTCACTTATTTCCGGACGGAGGAAGTATTATTATTTCTGAGATTCATGGCCTATAAGCAAAGCTGAAGGCTGCAAAAGACATAGTACACATCACCTGATCCCACTCATCATCTTCTATTGTTCCTCTTATGTTCTTCAAGAACTCCGTTAATTGGCCACCTTTTTTCCTCTCTGCAAGGGATGCTGCTACACCGGCATATATACCAACAACTGAAAAGAATTGGGCGGTCAGTAGTACCGAGTATATAGATCCTACTGCCAAACATTGTTCGAAATAAGCATCATTTCTTATATCAACTTCGCAAATTTAAGAGCAAATAGAATGAAATATCAGTAACCTGGAAGATCAAACTCGTGAAGCATTCTATAAGCTAAGTCAAAATGTTTTTCAGCCAGAGTTTCAACAACCATGCACCTTCGCCTGCAAAGGATGCTAGCTTATATTAAAAAAAATAGTACATCAGGCAATAAAAATGGTCTAGTCAAGTACTGGTGCAAACGAAAAGGAGAAATCAGTAACGATTGCGATAAAATAGATATAAATTAGAAAAGTAATAGTCACTGCAAGTGTTAATGTATACTCGACGGCTCTCTACCGACACTTAAAATAGCTTAATAAACGTACATTTAAAGCTCTCTACCATGTGATAATAGGGACCATTTAGGAGACATGTACCTTTCAGACAGCAATATGTTAAGTTGTCTAGCCTCATCTGTGATCAGTTAAAAGGAATTTTACATTAAAAGGAAAAGAGAGGTACAAACCTCAGAGTTTCAGGGTCAGTTGGATTCCCAAATAGGGAGGTTTTCCACTGAGGACCATCTACAGTGTTCAGAGCCTTCACTACATCCATCTACGATGTCAACACATGCAACTGGATTAGCCTATTAAATTCTAAAATTGCAGACATCAAATTATTGCACAGCTAAACAAGTCTTCATGAATGTTGGTCTACAGATGATACCCAGCTGGATCCCAGAAAACCAGCCTCAAACATGCACACAAAAATGATAAAAGGGAAACAAGTCATGTTCACCCAGAATTTTATCCGCTTCGACAATTTACTAACCTGATAGGAGACCCTAGTAGAAAATTTCATTATCATCTCTCTAGTTAGTTTTTCCGATGCACTCTTATTGCGAGCAGTTCGTGATACCAATTTTGTAGCCTCAATTGTTCTATCTCGTACAGATAAGGCTTCCTCAAAATGTGTCTGCATTCAGAAGAAGGTTAGCATAAGAAACACCACAAACCATTATTTATTAATTATTAGCATCATGTAAAACGTACCACGTGGAATAGTTAGGCACAATCAGGTTCAAAATAACCCCAAAAGAATCTCACTGACTTTTTTATATTTATGTACTAACGATTAGACTTTGGCTTATACAATATCAGTACACAAAGTCACAAAGTAGTCAACTGTAACACTGTTAGAACTAGAGATATGTCATAGGAGTATTTCATTGCAAAATAAATTTATGCAAGTTGTGCCAAGATATCTATGAATAATTTCAAGATATAATTTTCTAGAGAGCAAACATTATTTTGACACTTTTTTCTATTATTAGATTCCTTTTACACTGTCATCAGTCAGTTCTGGACCAAGTCATACCACATTTAGTCTCCCTGAGCATTATTCTACAAAAAGTAGTAATGTTGCATAATGTCACCTAAATCAGTGCATTACAAATCAACTATGCTGTCAAATGATAGTATGGTACTACTGCAACAGAACAAGACACCACTTAACTAGAACTTAAGATTGCTATGCTATGTACCCCCTCAGAATTTTGGAAAAAGAAATGCATGCATCAAAGCTTGAACTGACTGCTAACGTTTCTAGACTCTCATATGACTAAATTTGTTGCCATACATTGCAATTTTTTACCACATTAGACATATCCTGTTGTTGTGGACGCACACCGGGGGATTCACTATCAGTGCAGATCACAGAAGGAAGGGTCTGGTGTGACCCTTGCAGCACAAGGAAACCACGAGAGAGTCCAGGTCTGAGTCAGTTTAGAAGTTAGAATAGTTTGAGTCCTAGTCTGTTATGAGTCCGTGTCCTCCCAGGACACTTATCCTTGTTTGGCTTTATAAGCCCCCAGATCTGTAACGTAAGGGCAAGCAATAAGAAAACTCTATCTTCTCTATATGCTATCCCGACCTAATCTAATTCTCTGATTTCCCAACCTCTACTGCCAACCCGCACCGGCCACGGCGCCCTCCCGTCTCCGCCGGCCTCGGCCTCCGGTGAACTATCCGTACAACCTTCGAAGTAAACGACACAACACATGTGCACCTGGAAAAATTCATCCAAAAAATATGATCCCTGTGACCTGTATGGGAAGTCAAATTTGTGGCTATATCATGGGGGCCCTAATAATTTTTTCTCATATTTTTTGTCTAGGTCACAAATGATCATATTTTTCGATGACTTTTTGTAGGTGCACCTGTATGATTGTACCAATGTTTTTTTTGGTACTGTACAAAGAACTGTGGTTTTACGCTTCCATTCTTTCTGGTAAAAAACAGAACGAAAATTGATACAGGCAAACTGGCTAGAAAAAATAACCACCTAACAGACTCCCCATCAAGCCCAGCCCATTACTCACACTCTGCATACTGACTCCGCTTTGGTCCCACACACTACCCTAACAGCCCAGTTCTCTAACACTAGCACTATGAGACACAGGTCCTCCGCCTAGTGTTTAATGAAATGATGTGATCACCTAAAATCCTGCTGCTCTATTTGTGTTACTTTCAAGTTAGCTGCCTAGAAGGTTCTTCCTACTGTTAGTTAATTGCCTAACTGGTTCTGCCTACTGTTGTATAGCTGGTTGCTGTTCTGTATGGTCAGTAATTTCTAAGAAGACCAATGTTTCGAAAAATCATGGTTCATTGGTTTGTGACACTTCTCCAGAACTATTTCCCAGATGGCTCACTAGCTCAGTTGGCATACTACTTGCTGGTTATCATGCGCTAGTAGTGTTCTGTGTCCAATTCATGACTTCATGTACATATGCAATCATGCAAAGTGATTTTCTAGAGAGTAGAGACTAGAAGCCACTGCAACAATAACATCGGTATATATGGTAGTCACAGAACCATACGAGGACACTTTGGTACTTACCGATACTGAAATTGCCAGTGATACCATATCTAACTGTGCTGCAGAAACCAACTAGTGTCTAGTGCATTATAACAAATTAACAATGAAATCATGAATACCTTGGCATGTCCCAAATGCTTCAGAGATTCCTCTTGAGACATTGAATTCACGAATAACTGAATACAGCAAAGGCCAGAAGCAACATGGTCACCTTTTAGAGCCTGTACACCATGTTTCGTTGTCAATATTAATTGGCACAAAAACTGACTCCAAAGGAATGGTGCAAAGGAAAAATTGATGACAGTACCAGAAAGCTGTAAAGATAATTAAAGTGCCGATGTGTTTCACAATAGTTACAAATGCGAGTGAGAACAGCATTCATGTACTGAATCACAGCTGTGTCATGATACGTCGGCGATTGAGTTACTGCCAGTATTGTATCCTCCATTACAGACATAGCGCCATATCCAAGACATAGATCACACAAGTCATCAATTGTCCCATAATCAGTTGTTAAAGGATCAGTTCGTGGAATTGAAGACAAAGATGTTTCCCCTTCTACGGTTGGCTCAATGGATGGGAAAAATAGAGAGCATGCTTCTGCATAATGACCATGCCTGAACATAAAAGCAAGCATTTGTGGGCGAGCATACTGCAAGTATAAGAAAAATATTAGTTACTAAGGAATTATTGACTCAGATGATCCAGTGGCTGAAAATAAATTCAAAAGGACTTGAAAACTGAACAGGGTTCAAGATTCTGGCTTTAATTGCCACTGTAAGAATTGCCAGGATGCCCCAGGAAGACTAGGTTTCAACAACTACAACAGGAAGCTGCAGAGTCTAGAAAGCGCAAATAAAACTCTAGGGCAAACCCTGTAGACCAGAATTTGAGCTATTAAGGAAACATAAGAACACATTTGAAGGACAAATCTTACTTCTTGCAAGTAATGAATACACTCTGCATATCGGATGCTATCAAGGTTGCTGCGCGGTCCATCTTCAAGGTACGAGCTAGCGGATGAAATTTGGCTATCAAGAGAATCTCTGGATTGCCTGGACCTCTCAGATCGTGGGAATGTGGATGGCATATATAAAACATTAAGATAAGAATCGGCAGAAAGGGAATCATCAAAGATGGTTGCCGCACTTTTAGCTAAATGTTCATACCTGCAATGCAAGTTCGGTACCAGTTATTTTAAAACAATGTCCCAAGCAACATATTCATTTTACTAGAAGAAAAGCACATTTCGTTTAACTAAAACTAGCTATGCTGGGTAACTGGCAAGTAAGGTTAACTGCTGAGTTAATAATATGAAATGTATATAAAAATTGAGGATCTTTTGACCGGAATGACTAATGCAATTGTACTTTGCTCTGTGGAAAACAATTTTGGTTAAATGTAAACCAATTGATGTTACTCCCTTACATAGAGCGGACAGAAGAAACATCAACAGGAGGACCTCCTTCAATTGTGTTAATGATATCGAGGACAACAGGAGGTGCATCACCTTTGAACTGTTGAAGAGCTTGCCTGTGCAATAAACATGAAGGTTAATACAACAAAAAGTATCACCTCGATTAACAAGTTATATGAATTAATCAAACCAACATAAAGCAAAGACTCAGTGTCCCTGATGTCAGCTTTTGCGAACGCCTATCTGACAGTCTGCATGTATGAAATACCGACACCTACACAATTTCCAATGCTCAATCTGATTGCAACAGTTTTAGCAAGCTAATCTCCATGACAAATAGAGTATAATTAACCTATTTTACCATACTTTTATTGATAAAAAGCCGATAGCAGAAATAAATGTGTAATTTTATTTAAAAGAAGTCCCATTAACCACTGGGCTTCACATATCCTTAGACAGTCATACTAAGAGAACATACTAGAGGGCATCCCACTTCATCTGAAACCATGTATAAATTTAGCAACAAATGCGAGATCACTGCTAAATTAGAAACTTAGAAGAACTAAGTGATGAGAAACAATTATTAGTTTCTCAATCCTCTGATTTTGTACTTTTTCTAAATGCAGAAGTTGTTTGTGTTTGTTTTCTCGATTTCTTTTGCGTTTTAACCAAATCTTCTCTTTCTTCTGCAGGCAGGAAATTACGAGAGAAACAACAGAAAAGAGCTTTCCCTTACTTAAATTTCACACGGGCTTGAGCGTAGTGCTCCATTCGAACTAGAGCATGGCCCCATGCAACCCACACTGGAAAAGGATCAATCTGAAAATGATCACGTCATTAAATTACCTTACCATCACTGTTATGGCAGAGTATGAAGTATAGAACAGAAACAAGCTGTAACATTCAGTACCTTGCACTTCTTAGAAGTATATACAGCCATGCTGTATCGTTCATCGCTGACCAGCCTATCACGCAGACTAGTTGAAGATTCTTTGTCCGCGATATCATCAAGTGATGCAATAATACCGGATCCCAGCAGGCTTTGAAGAAGCTCGGCACGCCCTAGCCACATATCTGCTTGAGCAAGGAGATCAGACAGCTCATCTTGATGTTGGCTCCCAGTGCTTGAACTGCCAGCGTCCACAGATATATCATCAGCATCTCTACTTCTTTCAGAGCCACTTGACAAATCACTACTCCCCATGAGTCTTTTTAATAGATTTTTTGCATAAGAGATTGCCTGATAAAATATCATTAATATTAATTTACCAAGTTATCATATTCAAAAGTGCCATACTGCTACTCACTTTTCATACCTGCACATAAGTTTCTGTCGCATGATAAGCCCGGGCTACGTTATCCATAGATGCATTCAGAGGCAATTGTAGAGAGTTTAATACAACCTTCATCTGGCGCATACATAGTTCAAGGGCACCTTTTCCAGCTACCAACTCATCGGTGCACAGTGAAAGCAATGCCTAGAAATGATTGGCAAAGAATTTACACAAATGGAAAACAGAAAGCTGAAACTATCTCTTGTATGCACTTTATAAGTTGAACCATTTGTAAGATTTGCTAGTAAAAACATTTGAAAAACGCATCCATTCTTCTCACTTTATCAATATGTGTGAAAATGAAGTATATGAGAGATTGCCGAATCATCTTGTCTAAAGAACGAAAGTCACATCATAGGCCAGACATGATAAGTTGATAACAGTCCATATGGACAAGAGAATTAGTATACAATTCATTATGCATGGATGATGGATGAGATTCCATGGATAGAGAGCCAGTTCCAATAGACTTATGGAACATTCCTGTTCGCGCGTATCCAGCAGGAATTGAACCGCAAATTTACCAATTATGAGTTGGGAGCTTTGAGTCAAAAAACAACACTGGAAATATTAGCATGTATATCAGTGGGTCACTATCTTGCCCAGTTTAACACCTCACAAACCCAAAGGAGAGCAAATTCTGGATTCATTTTCAAGCACTAAAGATATTCAATTATTTGCTGGCAATTAGGCTCGGCACTAAAGATTCACTTCAACTTTATCCTCCTGTGTTACACATTAATGAATTAGAGACCTTGATAATTCAAAAATCCCTTCCAGCGCATAAGGCTAAAACAATACTTTAGCCCACTGCTTGACAACCAAAAAAATTGTTGGGGACATATAAAATGTTAAAAAACAAAGTACTCCCTCCGCTCACTAATGTAAGACATTCTAGCTTTTTTCTAAAACACATGCATGTAGATATGTTTTAGTGTATAGGTTCACTCATTTTAGAGTGTATCTAGTCCACTTTGAAATATCTAAAAGGTCTTACATTAGTGAACAGAGGGGTACTAAATTCTAATTCACTATTAAGAACGGCATTTAGAAATCAGCAATACACAACTGAACATGACACCAACAACCTATCTGAACAAACAGTTAAAATCCACGCCACCTTACTAATCCAGGCCACAATAATCCCAACCTGCGTTGTTACCCATTCTATCGTAATGGAAACCCTAGGCACGGATTTTGATGCTTACTTCTGCTTGCCGGCTACCGAAACGCGGGGTGGGATTATTGTGGCCTGGATTAGTAGGGTAGTGCACCTGGACAGCGCTTACATTGATACTAACAGTGTCACGGCTAAGGTAACCCCTCCTGGCGAGCGCCGGGGGTGGTTGACCTGTGTGTATGGTCCCCAGGATGAGGCCGATAAGATCGCCTTCCTTGCGGAACTGCGTACCCTTCGCTCCACAAGGCCTGGGCCTTGGGCCCTTTGCGGAGACTTTAACTTGATCTACCGTGATGAGGGCAAGAACAACGGCAACCTAAACCGACGGATGATGGGAAGATTCAGGCGCTTCCTAAATGAGAGCGAGCTCAAGGAGATTTATCTCCACAGGAGGCGCTACACTTGGTCGAACAAGTGAGAGGTGCCAACCCTCGAGTGGCTCGACAGGGTGTTTGTCATGGTGGACTGCGAGGAATTGCATAACAGTTGCTCCATGCATGGCCTCGAAACAGTCATACCTGATCACCATCCCCTACTCCTCGACTGCACTATACAGTCGGTGGGGCTTCCGGCGGAAGCGTTTCCAGTTTGAACGCTTCTGGCTGAAGTTGGACGGCTTCAGGTGATCCAGTCCGCTTGGGGTGAGATCGACGGAGACCCAAACCTTTTCCAGAGGCTCTCGGCCAAGCTAAAGCGAACAGCTCGCCACCTCATGAGTTGGAGAGACAAGAAGGTTAGGAACATTAAGCTGCAGCTCATGATAGCGCCAGAGATTGTCCTGCGGCTTGATATGGCCATGGAGTCTAGGCAGCTATCCACGGATGACCGCCGGATGAGGGTGCGCCTAAAGCCGACCTACCTTGGGTTAGCCTAAAGCCGACCTACCTTGGGTTAGCATCTATGGAGCGCACGATGGCCTGCCAGAGGGCCAAGATTGCATGGCTGAGTGAGGGTGATGCGAACACGGCATTCTTCCACAAACACGCCTCCTACCGGCGGCAGAAGAATGTGATTTGCAGCCTCCAGGTTGACGGCGCGGTCATCTCTGACCATGCGGCGATGGCTGAAGCGTCCTATGGTCACTTCCAAGACTTTCTAGGCACTTCGGTTGACCGTGAATTCTCGCTAGACCTAGACTTCTTGGGTACGCACTCAGAAGATCTGTCAGGGCTCGAGGTCGCATTCACCAAGGAGATCTAGGAAGGGATTAGGCACCTACCCACTGGTAAGGCGCCGGGACCAGATGGATTCACGGCTGAGTTTCTCCAGGGTTGCTGGGGGACCATGAAGGATGATTTCATGACTACGTTTGGCATGCTCTTCAGGCTGTGCGGGCGTGGGTTTCAGGGCTTGAACCAGGCCCTGCTGATTCTGCTGCCAAAAGGACCAGACACGGCGGCCTTGGGTGATTACCAGTCCATCAGCCTGATCCACATCTCCGCAAAGCTTGTGGCTAAAACTTTGGAGACTAGGCTAGCATCCAGGATGGAGCCGCTCGTGGACAACAACCAATGCGCTTTCATTAGGAAGTGATGTATCCACAACAACTTCATGCTGGTTCAGCAAACGGCGAGACTCCTTGACATGCTCAAGGAGCCAAGGGTGATGTTGAAGCTGGACATCGCACGAGCCCTCGATTCCGTCTCATGGGGGTTCCTCTTTCAAATCCTCCAAAGGATGGTATTCGGGCTGAGGTTCTGCAAGCTGGTCGCCATCTTGTTATCCACAACAAGCACTAGGGTGATGCTCAACGGCGAGCCCCCCCCCCCCCTAATTTGGCACTGGCGGGGCTTGAGACAAGGTGATCCCATGTCGCCATTACTGTGCGTGCTCGTTATGAACACGCTCGACAGGGTGTTGGCGAAAGCCATCGAGCTGGGGGTCCTTCGGCGCCTGGCGTGCCGGGACTTGATGACCTTTTATGCAAACGATGTGATCATCTTTTACCATCCGGATGAGGGTGAATTGCGCGTGGTATGCGGCATCCTGGACCTCTTTGGCCACGCCTCAGGACTGAGCACTAACTTCGCCAAGTGCTCAGTTTCCCCGATCACGTGCTCGGAGGAGGCCAACAGAGCAGCACAGGTGATGGAGTGCCAACTGACACCCTACACCCTACCCCGTTAAGCATCTTGCATACCCCTCGCGATTAGATGGCTATCGACTAAGGCTTTCCAGCCTGTGGGGGACCGGATCGCCAACAAACTACCCACTTAGAGAGCCTTCATGATGAACAGAGCAGGACGCCTTGCTCTCATCAGATCAGTGCTCGTTGCGATCCCACTACACCAGCTCATAGTGCTATCTCTGAACAAGAAAGCTCTTAAGCAGGTGATCAAGATCTTGTGCGGTTTTCTATGGGTGGACGCTAATGGCGGCCACCGCCATGTCAACTGGGCTAAGGTCAGTCGTCTGCTGCACTTCGGAGGCTTGGGGATATCCGACCCCACACACACGGCGATCAGCCTTCGGGTCCGTTGGCTTTGGAGGATGCGTACCGACCCATTGCAACCTTGGCGTGGGCTCGACATGCATTTCTCCAAGGAGGAGCGGCAGGTGTTTGATGCGTCCACCAGAATGTTATTGGGGGACGGGACCTCCGCGCTCTTTTGGGAGGATAGGTGCCTACACGGGGAGTCTATTGAGGAGATTGTGCTGGATCTTTTCGCGCTTATCCCGAGACGACCTAGGAAGCACCAGACGGTTTGGCAAGCGCTTGTTGAGCGCGGCTGGATTGCTAACATCTCAGGAGCATCGAGTCCGCTTGCCCTGTGGCAATACGTTCAATTGTAGATTCAACTCCGTGATGTGTAGCTCACGGATGTGCCAGACAGGTTGATCTGGCTTTGGACGGCTGACGGCTAGTACTCCGCACGATCCTGCTATGAGACTCTTCCTAGGGACGATTGTATCGGGATCGTAAAGGCTGATCTGGAAGACATGGGCGCCTCCAACGGTGAGGTTCTTCAACAGGTTGGCTTGCCAAGACAGATGCTGGACGGATGAAAGGCTCGCGCGACGCCATCTTCCACACCCGCCGCGATGCCTGCTGTGCGACCAGTCAGAGGAGACTATGACGCACATCCTTACCAGATGCCCTTTCTCGAGGACAATCAGGTATGAGGTGCTGTCATGGATACGATCCACTGGAGTCCCTCCCATTACCGAAGAAGATTTCGTGGAGTGGTGGTCGATGGTGCTGCAATCTACCCTTCGCCAGATGCGCAAAGGTACCTCGTCGCTGATCGCACTCACGACTTGGTGGCTTTGGAAGCACAGGAACGCGTCCGTCTTCAACAACGAGACCCCCTCGGTGACCTCCCTGTGCGACACGATTAAAGCCGAGGCGAGATCGTGGGCTAACGAGGAGCCTGGGGACTTCGCCAGCTTCTCCCCTAGTCTAGTTTAGTGGGTTGATTTGTTAAACCTTCTTTTCCTATCAATGCATCGGCAAAGCTTTTCGCGTTTTCACGGAAAAAAAAAACAGTCATAACAGAAGTACATATTGAGTTCAAGTTTTATCTTTTAATGCTTATTATCACTTCAATATGAATCTTATGACAACTAAAGTGAACATCAAGGTTCAAATTCGATAAACCATATTTTCCCAGGAAAAAACATAACTGAACAAAATTAAACTAAACCACGCTAAATCATACAAGCACAACTGAACATTGACCAAACACAACCGAAGGAACAAGTTCGATTTTTTAAAAATAATAACGTCAATCTAAAACTATTTTCTCGAAAAATATTAGTCTAAAACCAATTTTCCAATTCAACTGCTAAAAATAACACATCAGGAAATATGGATAGGTCCATCATAATTCCAAGGTATCAGCTAGCAAGGCCCTTGACTCATAAAACGGGAAAAGAGCAACTACAGACAAGTCAGAATAATGCAGGAGAACTTGAAAATCAGTAGCATTCACAGAAAATTAAGCCTGGTATATTGGAGAAAAGTGCACAAATGACACACCTTGAATAGTGTGATATCTGGAGAGGATTCATATCTATGGCATGCACGGGTTGTGTTATCCCTGTCAGGGTCTCCAGTAAGCACCCACTCCTCAGGAGCAGAAACAAAAGGAAGTCTATCTTGTCCTTCAGACGGGTATATAGGTGCCTGCTCCTCCTGTACAACAGGCATCGCTTCCCAAGAGGATCTATCACCCCCTGAACCTGAACTCTTCCTTTTCCGGGGAATGTCTTTTGGGGGTGTTTTGGCACCACTATCGCGGGGCACCCATGAGAATGCTTTGCGTGCCTCTCTCTGAAAGTTACCAAAACTCTGCACAAAATTTGTTTTAGCTGGTGCAGCAACCTTCTTTTGTTTTGCCCGTGATGCAGAGATGGTTAGTCGAGGTTCCCTAGTAGTAGAGTCAACATTGACGGAGATTGCTTTCTTAGCATAAGCAATAATTAATTTGTCATCCCTCAAGGATGGAAATTCTTTCAAAACCTGGATTCACAAAGAATTCCATTAGCGCAGTAGGTTCAACATGTTGACGTAGGCAAAATGCAAGTATAGCAAGCAGCTAAAACTATTTTTTCAAGAGATGAGAGTCAACATGCACAAAATGAGATTTTAGAAAGAGTACCGAAGAAGCGGACTCGAGTTGCTTCATCATTAATAGTACTTCCACAATTAACTGAGGATGTTCATGCAGAGAAGAGCAACGCTGTTGTGATGGCAATGGCAATAAGGAAAGAACACGAAGACCTAATGCCCATGAATTAAGTCGAGCAATCTCAGCATCTGATAAATTCCCAACTGTACGTTTGAGAAAAAAATGCACCTGAAATACAATTAATCAGTACTATTTTCACGCTTGTCAGAAAAGCTGTAGTACAACTAACACACGTTGTCAGATATGGCAACATACAAGAAGCTGCTTTGAACGCATGTCAGGTAATAACTTCATGGCACCAATGGCAACAGGAAGAGCATCATTAGAATCTCGTAAGGTTGACAGAAACCGTGATGCCGCAGCTGGGCCTCCACCATTGAGTGGATCGGTAGTAAGAAGTTTGACAAGCTGGCGGCCTTGCAGTTCCCTCCGCAAATCAATTGACAGAGAGGCACTTTCAGCAACTTGTAGAGCAGCAGATACAGCTCCTTTGGCAGCAAGCCTAAGTGCTAAGCCCTCTGGATCATCTTCGCAATGGGTTTCGACCTAGTAAGATTAACGTCAGTCTTCCAACATGAAAAAAATTACTATTAAGAAGTGATACCTACTCTTAAGGGATACAGTTGAAGCCTGCCTTGTCACAAAATCAAGAATAGTGGGGGCGGGTTGGCCTGAACCAATCAAAATTATATGCCATCCATTGGCTTACCTCTTGCCATCTGGTGTAATGGTCATCGGCACTCATAATATGACCATACCGTTGTAGAGATTGCTTCATTTGTAGGACCTGTCACAAAATGACACAAGAAAAATGATGGATACCTAGAGGAACTAGGTAACAATAAAATTAAGAACAATAGGCACCCCAAACTTGAGTTGAAGAGGGGTGGGAATTGGTGGTGGATAAGAACCAAGAAATACTACTAGGATGTAAATGCCAGGTTTTGAGAAGTTGAACATGTTGCGTCATAGCACGACGCCATGGCGCACGAACGTAAGCACTCAAGAACATATGGGTACAGTTAAACATTAGGTAGCAAGTAGCAACACAAGCCAGCAAGCCCTGTGTAGCGTTGGCCTGGATGGTGATATCTTTTAGGTGACTTACATAAATGAAACTAAAGTTTTTTGTTTAGACCAGTAAAGTCATGGCTTAACCAAGCACACAATACCAGTATCACCTTTCAAGATAATGTATGAACTTCAAATGTAAAAGGATGGAAGCCAAGCTACCTCACTCCGTGCTGGATCATTCTCAGGTAAGTGGCAGATGCACATCGTTAGAACATTAGTTGCAGCATCAAGGTCCCAATTGTGAAGGTACCTAAAAATGACCATATCCACTCAGTAACTCAGTATGACTATCTGGAGAACAAACTATTGTGATGCAGATGTCAAAACGGATGTGTCAAATATACTAAAACTGAATGAATGCCTTAGCTATGCAAAACAAAAGGTTATCGTGCTAATAAAAGGCTGAGCTGAATTTGCTTGACATACTTCAGAGCAAGCTGAGCTGCAAGGCTTTTGTCCCTCAGTCTCAAGCAATACTGCCAAGTATTACTCCCCAAATTACGGGATCCATATGAGCGGAATTTTCCTGTGGCTAGACTTATTTCTTCCCTTTGATCAATGAGCAATTGAAGCAATTTATCAGACGCACCATTGCGTAAACAGCGGTCGGATACAGCAAGAGCATCAGTTAGTTTTCCTTCATTAATTAGCCTACAAAGACAAAGCAAATACAACTATCACACCAGTAGTAACGGCCAAGTGTAAGCAAGAAACTCTCAATGTATGTAGAGCAAAAGGCATGGTACAGAAAAGTTGTAAAATCCTGCTACCTCTCAACGGCTTTCTCATATGGTCCTTCATTCTCCCAGTCAAATGAAATGAAAGCTGTTGGCTCTAGTTTAGCATCATCGTGTTTTGGGGATTCTAGTGTACTCGAAGCGGCATTTACATTTATGACAACATCTTCAAGCTCTGATTCAGCATCACTGTCAGGTTCACGAGCTCGCTTGATAGAAATTTTCCCTTTGGATTGATGCACTGCGACTTCATTTTCAGTTTTAACTGCCACGGCAGACTCAGATACTCGATGAAGGTTAGACTGCATCTGTATCCACCGGTTCAAGGTTGGATATCTGCAAATAACTTAGATAATAAAAAAACTGAAATTGGTTGGCGCATGATTGCATAAAAGACCATTCATTACCTCTCTGATTGCTCAAGAGCAAATTCATAGAATGACCTCTCAACTTCAGTTGCTTGCATTGCATCTTTCACGTAAGTAGGACATGATTCACTGTCACTAGATAGTATGCTACTTCCAAAAACACATGCCAAAACTGCTCGTACTGATGATAACTGGGCCAAATGCTTCACTAAATTTAACTGGAGTGGGTAGAGGGGGTCCTGACGAGAAGACAATGATGAATCATGTGGAACTGCTGATCTGTTTTCCGAAATAGTATTGGAAAGGGTGGTTAAAATGGGAATGCAAGCCCATCCTTGTCCTGTTCGTGAAGGAAGAACTGGTGGTACACAAGCTGATATTATCTCGTGCACAAAATCGACACCCATGGTGTCAGCTACCTTCGCAGCTGCGTCAGTGCTTCCATGCTCAAAAACTAAACGAGTTAAAAGCTGCATGACAGAATCATCATATGAGTCCTGAGTAATTCCAGAACCAGTATGGAATTACAATAACAAATATTAGCAGTGATGTTTAGAATGGTATGAAAAACACAAGAAATTGGATGTACAAAATACTCCATAGCTGTGAATAAGAACACTGACGATAATAATCCTGTATTTCTAAAAGGGATCCACTTGACACAATGATAATGTACTTTGTGTCTTCACCATTATAATGTATCAGTTACTCTTTTTCGCTCTTTTCAATTTAAAGGATGTTGAACTAAAACAATGACTGGATTTCAAAAAAAAAATGACTGTGATAATAGATAATACTGCACTTTGATGCATAAAAGTTCATGCTGGAGCCGAAATCATAAAGAAAAACAAGACCATGCAGGAGGACTACAGGTAATACATATGAAGATACAAAAGGTTTTACAAAGCCAACGGAAGACAGTCTGTAGGGAACGGCCGAACATACAAGTGACAAAAAATATCAGAGATCTAACGGTGATACAACGCAACGACCACTACATATGATCTGAGGCCCTGAAGCACCTTCTTCCAGTAAAAAGGCTCCTTTCTCCAGCCATACACCACATCTTGAATGTTTACTAATTACACTGTGCATCGAGGTTTTTTATCAGACTATTAGTGCTGTTGAAGAAATTGTCGCATTCAGCAGAGCTAGGCATTCCAAGATAGACTAACATGTGTTCCAAGTATTTCACCACATATAGAAAAAATCCCAGGGGTGCCTAATTAATAGTTATTTGGCTTGTTTGAACGTGAGGTTCACATGTTCACTGCGGCCAAAAATGTCCCAGGAAACATAGGAACTCATTCATCCACTTAACCATGGACTGCCATAACAGCTCAGATGTGTTTTCCATAACTAAAAATTGTTGCAGTATCGTAAAGATCACCAGGTGGGACAATTTCATACATCATGTCGTGACCTCCTTGCAACAGAATCAAGCTAATTTAAATAGCTAATCAGGGAGCGCCCATGTGATTTAGTGGCAACGTGACAGACAAGATTGTGGCTGCTGAGCACTTGGGTGCCAGTCCTCACTCCTCCTTAAATCAAGATAGGTAGTTCATCCTACTTATTCTCACTCCCTAATAATAGGGGAATGAGTTATGAGAGAAAATAGTGTATTAGGCTAACTGAATTAAATAAACCTCTAGGTGTAGTGAATTTCCTAAAGTAGAGAATTGTTTTAGGTAACTATAATTATAACCAGCACTTTGTTTCCAAATAGTAGTAAATGTCACTCTAAAGAGCACAACTGCTAAGGACTTTCATGCCAAATTTTCAGTAGTAAAAGAAGTTACATATTGCTGACTTGTGAAGGAGCTTACATCTTTTGGCCGTTCGTGCACCAACGAGAAGTAGTTGAAATCATGAGTCGTGTCAGCTCCATCAACAATGTCACCAATGGTTGCGACATATATTATGAAGTTTGATAAATATGTCGACGGCTTGGTAGATACAGGACCCAAGTATCTATTTGTGGAACCTTTGTGTTCTGGACTGCTTTCAGGAACACTTGAAGCTGTTGGGTCAGTCCTAGATGCTTGTTTCAGGATTCTTAGTCCATGACCAAGGACTACACCTTTTTCAGACATCAGAACATCTTTCTTTTCTAACTTTATACCTTCTTTCGAGTAAGTTTTATCTGAATCCTCATCAACAATAGCTCTTGCAACATTGTGAAGCTTACCTGGAATACAAATGTTCAGAAGTGCCTCTAGAACATCGTGGCAACAACAATTTAGAGTTCACCTGAATAAACTGGTCATTACCATTTAAGAATTGCCGCTTTCCTTTGAAGGCATCATCAATCATCTGATGCAGGAGTCCAAGTGGACGTTGCTTTTGTCCAACTCTGCTAGATTCAGTTGACAAAGAGGCACTCACTTCGGTAAAAACTACTTGAAGATATGGATGACCTTCCTAGATGAGACAAAAAAGTATGCCATTCTTGGTATTAAATAAATACATATAGTTGTTTTTCTTAGTTAAACATGGAGGCAGGGACGGGATCCAATGTAGGTCAAGGGTGTACATCTGTACAAAAATTTATGCAAGAAAATCTATATATGGTATATAGTGGACATATTGTATCACTTTTGGTATTCCCTAGCATTTATACGTCTCACTTTCTCAACCAAATAGAGCTAAAATATTGATTTAGCAAATAATAGGGCGATAAAGAGCCTAATTTCAGATTTTTACATTTATATTTTGTGTTGGTTGAAATTCGTACACTCAAAATTAAATTTCTGGATCCGTCCCTGGCGATAGGGACATCATAATCACACATTTCTTTGCTTTGGTGCATCCACCAGAATAAAATACACCAAAAATAATTAATTGATGCTGTTCATTTAAGAAAGAGTCTGACATTGGACTATCCTATTAAACATGCAAAGAACTGAGAAAGGCCTTTCATACATCCTCCAGTGCTGATATTGCAAGTCAAAATTCGTAAATGCTAAGCTCAGGGAGACGATGGTAAACAAGGGAAGAAGTTCTACAGTAAAATGATCTGTGCATGGTTTACATGGGTGCAAGCAAAATAAAAGCTCACCAGATCCAAGATGCCACTCATGCGCTGAAGGATGCGCTTGATTACTGATATCATAGCAACTTCTTGAATCTGATCCCAATAGGTGGGACCTATTTTTGGGGAGCTTCCAGGAAATATTTCAGATAACAAACTTGTGGCCTGTACATGAGAAGAAAACATCATCTTATATACTTTCTTTCCGAGATTGACAGTTCACACACTCTATCCTAATAACAAGTTATGTAGTTGAACTTGGCTACCTTGTACAACAATAGAACTGACATAGATGGCATAAAAATTTCTGGTAGCAAGAATTCAGGTACCAAATTAAACAAAGGCAAAACATGGAGACAGACGAAGAATGTTCTAGACAGTCACCAGGCAGATCAAGAAAACGGGTCATGTGACGTCATAGCAGGTGGCTACGAATGTGGACCACAGGGGGTTGTGTTCTTACGGGCGTAAGTTCAGAATGCAGGACGTGACTCACTCTGTGTCGTAATCCACAAAAATTGAACTCAGAAGATCGCTACGCAACCAGAATAAGGAAAAACAATAGGAGAGCCTATCGTTCCACTAGAAATATTTCCAGGAAACTTCCCAAAAAATTATCAGTGGTAAACCATCTCTCCACTATAAATTCTACAACAGGAGGGGATTGAAGCTATATGCATGAGAAACTAGATACTGTGCTAAAAGCGTGAGTCTTGAAGATGTAGGAATGCATAACCGTCAATGCTTACCTCATCAAGAAGAAATCGACACATATCTCCTGACCTAGCAGACGTTGCAGCAACATCAATGCAAAGCAGAATCTGAAAGTTCAGATTTATTGTCAGGTCAAATAACACGAATGAATATCAGTAACAACATCTAATGCAGATCATAATTAAAAATTCTCACTGTAGTTAGAGGACCAAGCTGAGCACGGAATGACAAAATATCTGATTCATGTGCAACACTAGTGTTGTCCGTGGCCTGATTTACAGCATCCTCAACCTGGAGAAAACCAAATATTTGCTCAGTTTCAGGTAACATAAAACAATGAAAAGAACTGAAGAAGTATGACACAAATTGAAAATATTTTATAACATCAAACATCATTTGATTGTTCTGAAGAAAACAAAAAAATGAGGCGAAGGTGATGCACAGAACCATTTTGTCATTTTCCCTTCAATCATGCGTCCATGGATCAACCTCACCCAGCAGAGCATGGAAACTCATATGGAAAAAATGGGCACCAGCGCAGGTGAAATTCTTCCACTGGCTTGCAGAACAGAACCGCTACTGGACTGCGGACTGCCTAGCATGCCGTGGGCTGCAACACCACCCAGTTTGCCTCCTCTGCGGACAGGCCCCTGAGACAATGTTACACCTGATGCTTGCGTGCCCCTTCTCCAAGCAGATATGGCATAAGATCTTGGCCTGGCTCCAGATGACACGCACACCACCAGACCAGGAGGAATCCGGCTTCGATTTTGGTGTCAAAGCCAGACAATGCACCCCCAAATCCATGCACAAGACCCTCGCCTCAGCAACCATGCTCGCTCCTTGAATGCTATGGAAGCAGCGTGTCGACCTCAGATCTTAATCTTGAGTGTGAGAGAGAGGAAAACTAATGCGATGAACACAGGAGTTGTGCAGCGCTCAACCTCTGCTGCTTTTCTGGTTGTTTCTATTTATTCAGAAAAGCAAAGACATGCCGCATCGATCGCCACTTCTCCTACCGAGTCATGCCATCCCATGACTGAGACGTGAGCGTCGTGCCTGATCCTATTGACTAGCTCAAACGCACAGAACGCGTGGAGCTCTAACTACCTCTGAAACAGAAACTAAACTAGCAACAGAAAACTACCTGAAACAGACGACAGTTTCAGGCCTAACACATACAGCACCGACACTACTGCTAGTCTAGTTACTAGCTTATTCGACATTCTCTCCCTAAGCAGGTGCTGCAGGACCTACTTGATCTCGACGATGCCAATCCTCCTGCGAAGCTCCTGGAACTTGACTCGAGTGAGCGCCTTCGTAAAAATGTCCGCGAGCTGATCACTGGAGCTGATGAACTCGACGAGAATCTTCCCATCCTCAATGCACTCCCTGATGTAATGGTAACGCACCTCGATGTGCTTGCTGCGGTCATGAAAGACCGGATTCTTGCAGAGCTGGATTGCGGACTTATTGTCCACAAGCACGGTGGGAACCGTGGCTTTCTCGGCGAGCAGATCACCGACGAGCCGTCCGAGCCAGACGGCCTGACATGCTGCAGCAGATGCAGCCATGTACTCAGCTTGACAAGAAGACAACGCCACCACCTTTTGTTTATGAGACTGCCAAGAGATTGGACACTGTCCAAAGAAAAAGAGAGTTCCAGTGGTGCTCTTCCTGTCATCCACATCTCCAGCGAGATCAGCGTCACTGTATCCCGTCAGAGGATTTCCCTTCTCGCCGTTGCAGCGATATCTGCATCCGAATTGCAGTGTTCCTGCAATGTATCGCAGGATGTGCTTTACAGCACTCATGTGTTCAGTAGTTGGTGATTCCATGAACCGACTGACAAACCCAACGGCAAAAGATATATCTGGCCGAGTGTGCACCAAGTAACGGAGACTTCCAACGATACTCTGATACAAGGTGACATCCACTGGTGGATTCTGACTTTCCTTGGACAATTTAAGTGGTGGCTCCATCGGAATGTGTACAGAGTTACAGTCTGACATGCCTGCCTTCTCCAACAACTTTACTGCAAATGCTGATTGCTTGAGGGTGATCTCGCCAGGCGTTTGTGCAACCTCGATCCCAAGGTAGAGCGTCAGAAGTCCGAGATCGCTCATAGAGAACCTGCTGCTCATCTCACACTTAAACTTGGTGATCGTCTCTGCACTTTCTCCAGTTAGGATTAGATCGTCCACATAAACACCCAATAACAGCCTCTCGCTGCCATGCCCTCGAGTGTACACCGCATGTTCAGAGGGACTGCGCGTGAACCCAAGTGACACCAGGACACTGTCCAGTTTAGTGTTCCATGCTCATGGAGCCTGTCGTAATCCGTACAGAGCTTTGTGAAGTCGAAGTACCTTACTCGAATCAGCTGCGGTTGCGAAGCCTGGTGGTTGCAAGACATATACTTCCTCGCCCAGTTCCCCATTCAAAAATGCAGTTTTAACATCCATGTGGTGTACTTCCCACCTTTTTTGAGCAGCAACTGCGAGGAGCAAACGAACAGAGTCCAGTCGAGCCACTGGGGCAAAAACTTCATCAAAGTCTATCCCAGGTCGCTGAACATACCCTTTCGCCACCAATCGTGCTTTATGTTTGAGCACGTTTCCATCGGCATCTCGCTTGAGCTTGAATACCCACTTGAGTCCAATCGGTTTGTGTCCTTTGGGCAGTTCAGAGAGGCTCCAAGTCTTGTTCTGCTCGATGGATGCCAATTCGTTGCGCATTGCAGCACGCCAGTGTTTGTCCTGATCTGCCTCTGCAAAAGTGGACGGCTCGCCGGAGGGAGTCAACAACAATTGTTCTGGCTGCTTGGACAAGGCATCATCAGGCTCCACCAGATCAAGTACACGCCTGTACCTGTGTGGAGCAGAGGGATCATCGCCAGCATCGAACAACTCCGGGTCTGGTACTGACGGTGGTGTGGCGAACTGAATACCATCTGCTGTGCCGGCAGAATTTTCTGCCGCGGCAGCGATAGGAGTGTGATTTCCTGCCGCGGCAGGACTCAGAGCAGCACTTGGGCCTGAAGCAGAGGAGTCTGAACCTT
This sequence comes from Avena eriantha, assembly GCA_910589775.1. Lineage (NCBI taxonomy): Eukaryota > Viridiplantae > Streptophyta > Magnoliopsida > Poales > Poaceae > Avena > Avena eriantha. The sequence continues at coordinate 440,199,792 of OU342742.1, read as the reverse complement.
GGACGGTAACAGTTTGTGCTGGCTCGCTGGAGTACTCAATAATGAATTCCTTCTCTTCAGCCTCTGTTCCTGCGTTAGTCCCAGACCAGTCCCAACCAGAACTCTCATCGAAGATCACATCTCGAGAGACGTGCACACGGCGAGCTACTGGATCATACAACCAATATGCTTTACCACCCGGCTCATATCCCAGCATCACCATGGGCTTGCTCCTGTCATCCAGCTTCTTCAGGTGAGGGGTGGTGACCTTGGCGTGTGCTTTGCAGCCGAAGACGCGCAGAAAATGCACTGCTGGCTTGGTGCCGTGCCATGCTTCAAATGGAGTCCGCCCGTCCACGCTCCTCTTGAACGAACGATTCAGAATGAAGACAGCCGTGGTTACGGCCTCTCCCCAAAAACGCGCCGGCATGCCCATGCCTTTCAACATACACCGAGCAGTTCCGACGATAGTTTGGTTCCTCCTCTCGACTACTCCGTTTTGCTGCGGGGAGTACGGGGCAGTCAGATGCCTCTTGATGCCATGATCAGCGCACCACTCCGCGAACGCCGTTGCAGTGAACTCCCCTCCCCTGTCCGTGCGGACGACACGCAGGGTGTGCCTCGACTCAACCTCTGCGCTGGCCTGAAACTTGCGTATTGCATCTGCTGCCTCATCCTTCGATCGCAGCAAGGTGAGCCACATGTGCCTGCTGAAATCATCCACCAATAAGAGGAAGTACCGTTTCCCTCCTGGCGTCGGCGGTGATATGGGGCCGCACAGGTCACCATGCACCAATTTGAGCGGAGAGGTGGCCCTGTACTTGGCCACTTGAGGGAAGGGTGCCCGACGATGCTTTCTGGCGAGGCAAGCCTCGCACAGTTGCTCGGCATGCGAGATCGCAGAGAGGCCACGCACCATCTGTTTCTTGGTCAGCTTCTCGAGCCCTTCGAAACTCTGGTGTCCGAATCGTGCGTGCCAGATCCATGCCTCCTCGCCGGTGTGCGCGGCGAGGCAGATCGGCTGCTCGATCTGCAGATGCACTCTATACAACCGGTTGCGCAGACGGGGTGCCGTGGCGATGAGCTTCTTCTGTCTGTCACGAACCGTCATCACGCCGTCCTCCACGTGCGTGGGGCAGCCAAGTTCATCGAGCTGCCCGATGCTGACAATACTCGTCTTCAGGCGCGGGATCCAATAGACCCCAGTGAGTGTCCTGTGCCTGCCGCCGTCAACGGCAAACATCACCGTGCCGCGGCCGCGGATGCCAACAAGCGACCCGTCACCGAAGCGAACGGTGCCTGACACCTCGTTGAGCTCGGCGAAGACCGACGCATCGCCCGTCATGTGGTTTGATGCACCTGTGTCCAGGTACCACGCCGGGTCGCGGTCGCCAGTGTGCTTGCGGAGCTCGACGTTCGCACGTTCCTCGTTGAGAAAAACGTGCTCTCCCAGAGTAGAGGAAGGAGCGTGCCCGACGTCGGCTGCTGACAGCGCCACGACATCGCTGCTGAGAACAGCCATGAGGAGCCCGTCCCCTTCTTCCTCCTCGGCTTCGACGAGATTCGCCGCGGCGACGCCGCGCTCATGGTCCCGCTTCGCCTTTCGGCACTCCTTTGCCCAGTGGCCGGGCTTACCACAGTAGCGGCAATTCCCCTTTCTCTTTTCTCCAGAGCCGATGGACTTGTCGCCGCCCTTGCTGCCACTGCCCTTCTCGCCGCCCTGTGGCTTCTTAGTTGCGGCCTGTTTGCCACCGCCGTTGCCGTGCTGGCGCTGCCGCGCGACCCATTCCTCCTCCGTGAGGAGAAGTTTACCGACGCCATCCGTGACGTTGTCGAGCTCATAGCCTTCCTCCGCCGTAGCGAAACGGCCGGTGAGTTCTTCAATCGTGAGCTCCTTCAGGTTCACGGTTTGCTTGATTGCCATGGCGATCATGCGGTACTTCCGCGGCACCACGCGCAGGAATTTCAGTACAGCCTTGTATTCTGCGACAGGATCGCCCAGCAGCTCAAGGTCGTTGACGATGGCCGTCAGACGAATGGCGAAGTCCTCGATCGATTCGCCGGCCTTGAACCGCAGCTCCTCCCACTCGTGGCGGCGCGTTTGCGCCTTGGCTTCCCTGACACGCTCGCACCCGAGGCGCATCATCTTGATGGCCTCCCATGCATCTCTTGCGTTGTCCTTGACGGCCAGCGTGCGGACCAGCTCCGGCAGCACCGCACGGAGCAGCGCTGAGAGCGCCGCGCGATCGTCGCCGTCCTCGTCCACGCCGAACTCGATTGTGTCCCACAGGTGCTGGGCCTGTAGCTGGACACGCATGACCATCGCCCACTCGGCGTAGTTCGATCGCGTGAGGGTTGGGTAGTTCGCCGAGCCGGTGCTCTCCCGCACGACGCGCTCGCGAACCCCCAGTTCTCCTCCGCCGTGCCTCGACGGACTACGCCCACGACGCCGGTGAGGAGACGCTGATATCCGCCGTGATGCCGGCGCCTTGGGACCGCGGACCCACTGCCTTCCTCTTGCGCCCCCTTCTCCTTGCCGGCCGCCACTGGAGTCTTCGACATCTTCTCTCACGGTGGCTCTGATACCACTTGTCGACCTCAGATCTTAATCTTGAGTGTGAGAGAGAGAGAGGAAAACTAATGCGATGAACACAGGAGTTGTGCAGCGTTCAACCTCTGCTGCTTTTCTGGTTGTTTCTATTTATTCAGAAAAGCAAAGACATGCCGCATCGATCGCCACTTCTCCTACCGAGTCATGCCATCCCATGACTGAGACGTGAGCGTCGTGCCTGATCCTATTGACTAGCTCAAACGCACAGAACGCGTGGAGCTCTAACTACCTCTGAAACAGAAACTAAACTAGCAACAGAAAACTACCTGAAACAGACGACAGTTTCAGGCCTAACACATACAGCACCGACACTACTGCTAGTCTAGCTACTAGCTTATTCAACACAGCGCAACGACTGGGTGTTCGAGGGTGCCCAACCATCTTTCAACATGCTGGTCTCGCGCATAAAAGAGGAGGCTAAGCTTTGGACTAGAGCTGGAGCAAAAGGCACCGAGATGTACACTAAACAACTACTCTTGTAACTCTTCCCTCCTAGGAGGGCTGTAAAAGATTCCTATCTTTTCAATGAAATGAAATGCAAAGGTCCTTTGCATTTTCTCGAAAAAAGTAAAAGAAAGGGGAGGGGGAATCAAGCCATAGGCAAGAAAAACATACCAATGCTCTTCTGTATGCACCAGCTACCCATTCGGCTAATTCAAGAGAAGCTTTATCCTCAGCAGGCAACGAAAATCGCTGTACAGCTTCCTCTCCTATACCATAATTTGCCCGTTGCATGCATCTGTCAAGAAATTCAATGATAAACTCATCATCAGACCATGTGCTAGAGAGATTGCTAGAAGTGTTTGTGAATGTTATCACATTAGAAGAGAGAAAAGAGACACAACTACAGAAGTTTCATGAGAAAACAGAGAAAATAACTAGCAACATTTACCACCATGCAACCTTAATATAGTGAATAAAGATGAGCAAGATACATGCACAGATACTTCTAGCAAAAACTAAGCCTACAATTATGTTGGGTAATGTGCAAAGAGCCAACATTAATGCCTGGTCTGTAGGATGCATAAACAAGTGAACAGGATGAAATAAAGCAAGAAACCAATGTGCCATGTAGAGATAGAAAAACTCACACGTTCAATAATTTAGAAGGAGCAGCACGTAAAACAACTAAGGCCTCCTTCCAACTCCATTGTCGTCCAGACAGAGGTGGGAGGCGTTGTAGAACAGATAGACGCCAATCCATGTCTTCAATGGAATGTCTAGCATGTTTGAGTCTCCACTCCAATGCTTGCCTGCCAGCAGGTGACAGACCAGTACTTGACGGCTGATCCAAATCAGGGCCTTTTAATAGGACATTTTGACGAAGTATGTCAAGTAGAAGCCCAACAAAAGATATCACCATGTTCTTCCCTTCAGATTCAGTATTACTATCACAGTAATCATGATTAATAGAACACTCTGAAAGGACAGACTGCGGCAACTTGATACTGGCGTCCATATGTAACAACGATAGTACAATGCTGCCCATGAAAATCTGCAAAGAAGGGTAGCCAAATGAAGCTTAACTGCTTAAGGAATTGACAACTCTGAAGATTTCAAGAGTCAAGAGTAGCATTTTAGCATGAGTCCAGATATCAATATGACAAAGAACAGCCAACCTTTCGTGGAGTGCTTTTGACAGCCTCCGTAAAATTTTGCATCTCCTTCAAATATGACAGCGCTATGTGATAATGTTGCTCATTCCCATCACCACACTTTTCCATCTCTCCTAAAGCAAGAGCAGCTGACTGCAGAGCATATCGCATGTGCATCAGCTCGATGTCATGCATCCTGTCATAGGTATAAGAAGGCTACATGAAACAAACTGCTCATGAAAAAAATAATGTCAATTCATAGAATGATAAATAGACACCAAGCATTTTCTTGTTTTTTTTTGGTATAATAGTGTTAAGTAATCTTCCAACAAGGCTTAAGGAATCAGCACAGTAGCACAAGGCAGCTAAGGAATACTCAGGTCAGAAACTAAAGAGGACGAGACCTTATGCAGCAGGAAGCATTAAGCATAGAAATAAAGAATACAACATAGCAGTTAAAAATGTGATGCCATCGATGGCTGTGAAAGAACTTCCACAACTCTCATAGAGCAGTGCAACTGCAAGATAACTCTGAAATCCTGGTGCTTGGCTGGGACTAGAGACATAAGCGGTTTTCGGTTGTAGGAGCGTTTGAGTGGTCGCTTCATTTTGTGTAGTGTGTTTTTTGTTGTAGTTTTGTTAGAACTTGTTGTCAGTCATTCCCCTCTGGTGCAAGACCTTTTTCTACACACACACACACACACACACATGCAGCCCTCATGCATGCTTTAAAAAGAGATGGTTGCGAACCTCTTCGAAGCTGCAGTTGTTGAAGAAAGTGGTTGCATACCAACAAGCTCGATTGCATCTTGAAACTTTATCCCTGGGACCACATCAAACAGCACCTGCAAGTGAAAATAATAATATCCGAAGAGCATCAAGCTATAAAAAACGTAGCAAAAACGAATATTACTTTTGCACCCAAAAAAGGAGACCAAAAATGCAGATTAGAGAACTGTAAAAGGTGCAGAGGACTAATAAAAATATGGCCACATGCAGCATAGAGAAATAAGACCACAAAGTTCAGATATAAGAGAACTCACTCTCATGGGAGTCTGAACAGCTAACCGCTCAAGTATCATGTTCTCAACAAAAGGGTCTAATGTTTCTGCATTCACAACTGAATCTTGCTCTTGTTGGGAGAACAACAATGAATTCCTCAAATTCCAGGGGTGTCCAGAATTCACACTGGAAACGAAACATGCAAGATCCAGATGAAAGCATAAAAGATCACACAAGTACTCCTCGCAGGATGTCTGCAGATGGAGAAGTCAAAACCATTCACATTTTTTTGCTAAACGGTACCACAGAAGCAAGATGATTCAAGAGCAAAGAAAGTACCTCGTCTGTCTGCGTACGATAATGTGAATATTCTTGTAGTCGTAGAGCTTGGGATTTGCTTGTCCAGAACAACTGCATTAGTTTTCTCCGCAGTGCTGTCTTACCCTTCAGAATATCCCAACCCAAAACAGCAACCAATGGCTGGAGAAGGGGAAATAAAGAAACAACCTGCAGAAAGCGATTTGCCAGAAAATATTAGTGTGGCAGAAAACTAGCGGAATTTGTTCTGCAGTGCTCGCAATAGATCCAAAAATAAATAATGGCAGTGTCCCATTGGTAAATGATGACATACATTAACAGCTTCATGAAGTTGTTCTCTCTTGATTAACGATAGAGCACTATCCATAACAACTTCAAGGACATGTTTTCCAGAAAGTCGAGAATAATGGTACAGATCTTTCTTGCAGGATATGATAGCTTCAGTCAAGATGGTCCTGTCATCTGAATCAGCATCCCTATCCAACCACAATGTTTCCAGAAACTTTTTGAAAGGAACAGGCATCCAATGAGCATCAGAGACACTGTGATCTTCAAATTCTTCAGAAAGAATGTCATCCAGTACAGTCTGGTAACAGTACCAAAAAAAATTAGCACTAGATACCACCATCTAAAACCAAATACGTATGATAAATTAATGCGAAGTACTGTCAATATGTTAGAGCATCCACATCCGGTGGTCCTAAGTAGAATCTAAAGGAGAGAAAGATTAGTTATCGTCGACACCAAAGATGGAATGGTAGAAGCTAAAGCAAAAAAAAACTTAGCGCCAGTGCTTCTTCTTATTTCTCTGAAATTATTTCTAAATAATCAAATTTGAAGTATTACGCATCACTTCAGCGTCTATATAAGTGGTGCCGAGGCAGTAACCTAAAATGTTATTGCAGACAGGGTTGATGTGTCCACCTTAGTATCTAAGTTAAGTGATAAGAGATGTGGATGCTCTTAGGCAGAATGGAGAAGGCAGTAACCTGGGAAGGTACAATGGGCCACCACCATCTATTTGCTGTTCGCGTAAAGCACAAAATAATCACAACAAAGGAAAAAAAAGGTCGGAATATGGGATTCAGAGTGTTAAATGGCCCAGAATTTCTGTGCACCACAAAAGTAGTCGAATTTCCCTTGCTGTAGGTTACATGCTATCAACAGGGAAGGAAAGTGCTGGTGGAAATTGAAAAACCAGCTAAGTTCATAGTAAGCTACTTTAATAGAAGAACCATGCCAGTAAGAAATGACAATTTTGAAATTACCTGAACTAGTTGAACAAGCTGGGGACTGCTAGACTGAAGAGCTGATCCATAAACTTTAATAATTCTATTACGTGATCCAAACCACGTTCCACAATAATTTGATGCTTTTTCCCAGCCCTTTTTGACAAGATCTCCTACGACAACCCTGTACAAAAAATCATATTTAAAGCTTGTTGAACAATTGAGCATAACCAGATCTATCACCAAACAAAATGCGACCAACGATTTTTATGAGAACTGAGACCAACAACTCATCACTTAATCAAAATTACAAACACCAATATGGTGATGCCACATAAGAAGTGACGACTTTGCTCTGCATAACACCTGGTGGCTAGCACTTCACTAAACGCTGCAATACTATGTCATGTTACTTCCAAGGTTTATATTACGTGTGCCCATTTTAACTGCCATGATGACTAATTTGTTATCAAGCATGCTTAAGAATAATAATTGTAATTTGCAAATTTTAGTACAAACATAGATCACAACCAGATTGGAGGGACTCACTGTTTTCATCGAAACATTAATATGGAATGGAACTACTAAAGGGCGTCCATGACATACACATGGACCTTCACTGAAGCCAAAAAGGAGTTTCCACACACTGGCCAGCCAGTCGAGCTAGTTGGAGATGATGATGTTATTTAGCTCGATGTCTCATGCAACTGTTAAAAACATTAACCAGCCTTTATGCTATAAATACAGATTGTATCTAAAGCTACAACTGACCCCACCATGTCCTACATATGTTGACAACTTGAGATGCCCATTAATTCTCAGCTTGCGACTTTAGCGAACATATGTTTAGACGTCTCATGGAAAATGTTGAGTGGATGCATATTTAGAATTTAACTAAAGGTGCTGAAATAGAGCTTACTTATAATTGTCCTCCTCGACGCCATTCTCCAAGCAGAGGAACTGGAGGTGCCCGGTAGCACTTTCGAAATCACCAGCCACGACAAGTGCCTTCATGGCGTCCAAGTGGGCGAGCTGCACGCTACGTCGCAACCACATGAGCACATTTGCACCAGAACCCCCGTCTAGTCCAATCTGCCTGGAAACGCCCGCACACAGTGCATCAAACAGCTCGGCATTATCGAGGACCACCCCCCACAGCCCCCTCAGATCCTCCTCGGAGACAGGGACCTCCTCGACACTGGCCGTCGCTTCGCCGGAGCCCTCAACCTCGCGCTTCAGCCTCGCTACCCCCAAATCCAGCAGCTTCGCGAGGGTCCCCCTGGCCTCGGCGCTGGTAGCGGGGTCATCAGCAATGGGCTGGAGAAGGAGGAGAAACTCAGCCTTGAGGCGGAGCGCCTCGGGATTGGGGGTGGAGGGGAGGGCAGCGAGCTCAAGCGCAGCGAGCCAGGCGAGGTGGGACGGGGAGGGGCAGGCTGGGGGCGCCGACCAGAGCACGCCAGGAACGCGGCCCCCGGAGGCGACGACAGCGCGGAGGAAATCTGCGGCGAGATCAGGGTCGGCGCGGCGGCGGAGGCTGAGTAGAGCCGCGCGCAGGGGCTCGAACTGCGCGAGGAAGAGGTGGTTCGTGGCCACGCGGGCAAGGAGGGCGGCCTCCCGCTCCGACGCCGCCATGGCGAAGTCGGGGTGCGGATTTAGGGTCTAGGGGTCACGAGGTGGAGGTGAGCATGGTGCGGCTTACGTGAATTGGAGCGCGGTGCGGGGGTGCCGAGAGTTCAGTTTTGAGAAGGGTTTGCTGATGCTCGCGGTTTGGGGGAGGAAGGAGGTATGAGGAAGCAGAAGACGAGAGCAGCGGCGTGAGGCGGATGGATGTGACTCGAACTGATCTTGGATGCGCGCTGGGAGTCTGGGGACCACCCTGGCTGCTGGTGTGGCGATTGGGAGCTATGGGACAATATTCCTTTGATTATTTTTCAGTCCCGACCTACACATGTGTCCAAATCTGGAATTGGATATCATTACTCCAACGGGCTTTGGACCTAAACCGGATTGGATCTTATTGGACCGGACTTTCCTGGATATGAACATCAACCGAATGTAATATCCAACAAGCTAGGTACAATTTGGATCTCAAAATTGGATAGTCCAATATCCATTGGACCCATGTGCTCTCGCGTAGCTTTGGCCGCGGCAGCACGCGTTGGTAGTCGGCTCCGCGATTACTGCCGCATACGTGTGCTGTACGTATTAAAAAGTCAGCTGATCAAACTTGATTTCCGGACGCGTAGAGACTGATCTCCTAATTGCAAAGCCGCAACAATGGAAGTCCATTTGGACCTTGGATATCCAACACGTATTACAATTTGGACTGGATAAATTTGGATACCGAAACTTTAAACTTGGAGTGGATATGGACTGGGCCACGTCAAAGTGGACATTAGTTGGTCAGGTTTCGTTTGGATCTGGACTCTCAGTCCGAGCAAGTACAATAAGATCCAGTCAGCAGGCTATAAGCCTTAAAATGGTATATTTGTGTCTAGTTGGAAAAGAGAGAAGAGAAGAGAGAAAATGAGTGGGCTCTTAGTTAAGAGGCAGCTACAGCACGTGCTCCTAAGCACTACGTGAGAGTGTAAAGTGGGTCATGTACTAATAAAGTAGTATATTTTTATCTCTACCTATTATACATGTTGGCTATTAGATTGGCTATAGATAACATGGACATGTCTTATAGCCGGCAGCTGACTCTACTATTGCCCTTGCTCTCAGGTTGCAGGCGGCACGGTCGCTACCTAGCTATGCGGGGTAGCATCGTGGACACTAGCGGCTTGCCGCCACAAACCGGTACGAGTGCGGGGATGCGGCAGCCCGTCTCTTCCCGCATGGGTTCACCTGAGGTGGAGCTCCCCGCTGTTATCCAGGCCGTTTCTAGGCCGAAATTCGGCGCTATTTTGCGTCGGACGGATGTAACTTTTGGTCTGGGAACGGCATTTTTCCTACTTGTGTTCCCAGGCCGAGTCCCCACGTTTAGCCAAATTTGATCAAACACAGCGAATTTTGGACGAATATAGGTAATTTTATTTAAACAACGACGAGTTCGTACAATAGTTGGCCAAATTCGGACATTTACCTGAATTTTGGCCAAATTAGGATAAACAGTAAATAAAACGACGATGCCGATGTCGATGCCGACGCCGCCTCACATGCCAAAGTGGCGGTAGAAGTTGGTGTAGTCGGGATCCGTCGTGCCGTCGTCGTCGCCATCATCGTCGTCGTCGTCGCCCGGCGTCTGCGGGGGGCGCGAGCTGCCCTGGCCTGGGTCGTCGTACCTCCACGGCTGGTAGGAAGGTTCCGGCGTCATCGTCGTCATCGAGGATGACGAGGGGCACGCCCAGGTAGGCAGGCTCGGGGCGCGCTCTGGCCGGGGCGGGATCGTGGCGCCCTCTGGCGCGATGCTCGGCCTGCTCCTGCAGGCGCTGCACGCGCAGTGCCTCCTCCTCCTCCCAGTCTGCCCTAGACCAGGCGAGGATGTTCGGCTCCGTAGACGGCGACAGCGGCGCGGCCTTGCGCAGAGAACGCTCGATCGCCATTTTCATGGCGAAGGAGTCCTCGTCAACAGCGACGCCCCAGTCCGCGGGCTCTTGCTTCGGCTGGCGAAGGGGAATTCGCCCGGTCGGCGGCGGCGCCATGCGGGGCTCGTTGATGACGATGTCGCGCGCGCGTGTCCTCGGCGGCGAGGTCCTCGGCGTGTCGGCCTCACGCTTGGGAGGCCGAAAGAACTCGTCGCTGCTGCGCGACGACTGCTCAAGAGCTGATGCCGAGGAGCGCGACGCGGAGGAGGAGGAGGAGGAGAGGTTAGCCATCCTCCTGGGCGCCCAGCTCGCCGGAGGTTGGCGCCTGCGGCGAGGAGGTGGCGCCGGCAAACGCGGGAACCCCAGCTGGGGGTTGTTGCCGGTGTGGATGTGCTTGAGGATGGCCTCGAGCGTGCGCCCCTGCGCGCTCCACCATCGGCGGCGGCTCGCCGCGTTGTTGCGCTTCGGAATGGAATTGAGATACAATAGAATGAAAGGAAGGAATAGATGATCACAAGATGTAAAGATCCACACAACTCAAATGGGCATGATTTAAATCAATAAGGCAAATAAAATGAACTCATGTGTCATATGTGGTAGAATTGAAAATAATCATAAGGACTAGATAGAGTGGCAAGTTAGTGATAAAGAGAATTTAAGAGATGATGTCCCCAACTCAGTTTGGGCATTTTGGCAAATATAAAATAGCAAGATTCAAGTAATAAGAATTTGGACTTTATGGTTCCATATCAAATGGCACCAACTAGAGATAGAATAGAGGGAGCTTAAAATAGAGAGGAATCAATGGCAAGCTCAAATACATATCAAGAACCAAACACAAGTGTAATAATTTGAATGCAATGATTTAATAATATTTTCCATGCAAGGTGGCATGATGACCATGATGATGCATGATGATGTCATGATGATGCAGAAAAATAAAATAACAAGCAATTTTCTAGTAGTGATTTTATCGGGGTGCTAGAACTGATGTGCACTCACCTCAAGGAGGCACCATAACAGTAGATCTAAGGACAGTAGAAGCCACTAAGTTATTTAACACAACCAACAAAAGGCCAAACCTTAGTATAAATTCTCATTAAGTCATCCTTGTCTCAGTCTGAGCATCTCTGACAACCACATCATTTTTTCTGACTCGCTAACCCAACAACACATCTTACTCACCGTGACCTACTACTGTGTACACTCCAAAGAGGCATCACAGTAGTAGGATTCCAGCAACAGAAATAACCAAAATAAGTTAGCAGAAGTAACTCAGGTCTTGAAGCTATTAGAGTTTGCTCTAAATCATTTCTCTAGTTAAAATAACCAGAGATCATTTAAACTCTTACTTATTTCATCATGAACAAATATAATTCATCCAGGCTTGTATCTGAAAATAGAATTCAGTCAACCTAGGGCAACATCACATACACATTCCCATGATGAAATCTGGGTGTGCACATTTTAATTATACACAATGCAAATCTTATGGAACAAATTATTGCAACCATCTTAGGAACAAGTAGGATCAAACTTTGGCTCATTAGCCCAAATACCAGCAACACCACAACAGTAGTTTTGGATTTAGAACTCTGACTATTGGAGATAAATTAACTATCTCCATCATAGAAGTAGAATTTGACCAGGAACACTACCTGACTACAAGTGATTCCTAGAACCATCATATATACTACCGAACACTAATCTAGTCAGTACCATAGGGAGTCATTGTCCAAATTTCGGAGAACTGAATTTGTATCAACGTTACTTGCAGCATAGAGAATCAAATAGCAGTCAGTCCATGAATATAGTAGCAAAGGTTCACATAGGTCACAAGAATTACTAGCACATGATCAGTCTAGTATCCCATATCACTGTTAGCAACAACTCATGATTCAATTAAGATATCACACACACCATTTGGACACTAGCACATCACTACAATTATGGTTTCCACATAGTGGAATTGAGGGAGATGTGAGGGTCAGAGAGAAGCAGAGAAGTGGTACCTACCTATGGCGAGTCATGCCCGCTGGAGATGAAGCAGAGGCAGTGACGGCCAGCACTGCGGCATGGCGGCACAGGGAGCACCCGCGGTGCTGCTACCTGCACCGAGCCAGCCCACATCACCTACCACTAGCTATGACCGGCGACAACAACCTTAGCGCCACCACACTGGCACCAGATTTCTACCGGAGAATCAGCACATCGCCATGGAAGCACAACAGCTTGGAACTGAGTCTTGTCGTGTCATAGAGAAGCTGCAGAAGGAGCGCAAAGACTAAAGCTTGGAACTGAGTCTTGTCGTGTCATTCCCGTGATTCAGTAGTTTGTGTTGAACTTATTTTTCTTATGCATCGTGTTAGTCGATCTTCGAGTGTCAGCCAAACTTTGTTTAGTTCTCATATTTGGCACATTTTGAATTGAAATATTCGTGGTCTGAATGTTGCAATGGATTGGCCTTTACTTTACAACAAAATGGAAGAAAGCTTCGCAAATATTGTTTGTTTATAGGAGACAAAAAAAGAAAACCTTGACATGAGCTTCATATTTTTTTTGCTCCAAGACGTTTTGATCAATATGTTTTTGTTCCTTCTAAAGGGGCGTCTAGTGGGTTGCTTGTTCTTTGGGCTAGTAATATGTTTGTGGGACATGTTCTTCTTCAGGAGAAATGTGGTCTTGTGATTCACTTCCAATCAACGCTCTCTGATGATAATTTTATCTTGGTTAATATACATAGTCTCTGTGTAGGCATTGATTGAGAAAATTTCATTGCTTGGATGTTTCATCTGGACATTGCAGATAATGACCTTTGGCTATTAGTGGGAGACTTCAACTTCTATCATTACTCTAACAACTGGAGCAGAGCAGGAGCTAATATTCATGATATGGCAATCTTTAATGAAATCATAAGCTATCTTACCCTTCTAGAGCTGCCAATTAAAGGTCATTCGTTTACATGGAGCAACATGCAAACCAACCCTCTCTTAGAGCAAATTTACTAGTTTTTTACCTCAGCGGCTTGGACACTCAAATACCCAAACACACTTGTCAATCCCCTAGAAAGGACAACCTCAGATCATGTGCCGTGTGTTATACCGGTTGGCACGACTATTCCTAAAGCTCAAGTGTTTCGTTTTGAGAATCACTAGATTAAAATGCAGGGTTTTCTAGAGGTGGTTAGCAGAATTTGGGAAATTCAGTGCCCGGGTGATAGTGCAAATGCATATCCTCCAAACTTAAATTAATTCGAAAAGCTTTGAGAATATGGAGCACAAGTATCTATGTGGTTAACAAATTGGTGGAGAATTGCAACAGTCGTTCTTAGGTTGGATAATTTAGAAGAACAAAGATCCCTAGATATTACTGAAAGGAACTTTAGAAATATTGTGTAGGATCGCTTGGCTCATCTGCTTGCTTCCTAAAAGGAATATTGGAAAAAAATTGCACTTCTAGGTGGGTGAAATTTGGCAGCGAAAATACATCTTATTTTCACTCGATGGACACAATCAAATATAGAAAAAACACTATTGCTTCACTCACAAGGGAGGTGTTGGGTCCGCAGCATAGAAAATAAAAATTTCCTACGATGAGAACTATACGCCAAGATCTATCTACTAGATACAGAGCAACGGGTGGATATACATCCATGGAGAACTTACCCTCGAAGACAACGAGTTTTGTTAATGAGTAGGAACTCGTGGATGATGTAGTCGTACGCTTGCCGATCTCAAGATCGTGTGGAAGTCCGAGCGCCGCAAATCAACAGCGCATCCGTCCTCGCACACACGTCCAAGCCACCGGACAACCTCCACCTCCTCGCTTCAGTGAATCAGCGGAAGCAGCAACTCCTTCCATACACAAGGCCATCGGGAACATGTATCTCGCTAATCCGAGACCATGGGGGAATATCTAGAGGGGGAGAGAGATCCTTCACGAGGAGGTGTGAGGAAGAAGGGTGAGAGGGGTGGCCTTTTATAGGAGGAGGGGGGTACCCCTCCCCATGGCCGGCGCCCCATGGGGTGTGACCCCTCACCTCCCCCATTCATGTGGTGGTAACTCCTCCACATTAAAATGCCCCTTCACATTCTCTTTTAAAGTCTCCACTTTAAATGCATTAAATTTCTCCAAATTTAATGCTCTCTCATTTAATAAAATTCTTTTATTAAATTTATTCAGAATTTTGTTAATTACTTTAATTAACAAACATTCACATAAAACCTCTTGCAACATTTTAATATCACATGTAGAACCACTTTCGGCAATTTCACCCGAAACAGTTCCGGTTTCTATCGAAACAATTCCTGCGCTTTGCAATCCTTTCGTCTGAAACATATGTGCTGAAAAATGGTGTCCAGCAACCCTTAAGTGTGTCACCCTACAGTTCGTGAATAATGCAGACATGATTGAGACTCCTCTCAGATCAATAATCAGAAGCGGGACCTAGAGATCCATACCGACTCTTGTATATTTAACGATGACTTCTGTGATCGTGAGAACCTTTAACGCTAGTAACTAAATCCCTTTGTCTCGCGATATATTATATGTCCGAGATTCGATCATCGGTATCTCCATACCTAGTTTGATCTCGTTACCGATATGCACTCTTTTCTCGTTCCTGTGATATAACATTCTAGTGATCATATCACTTGCTTGCAACCTGCCTTAATGTGATATCACCGAGAGGGCCCAGAGTATATCTATCCGTCATCGGGATTGACAAATTCCACTATTGATCCATGAGCCTAAACATAACACCTTCGTAGCACTGAACCCACCTTTATAGTCACCCTGTTACGGTGTGACGTTTTATGTTATCAAGATACTCTTCCGGTGTTAGCAATTAACATGATCTCATGGCCTAAGGACTAAGATTACTTCGTAAGATGTTATAGCAATATAAACATAATGACTTTGATCGTAATGTCTGATGACCCACAAGTATAGGGGGTGTATCATAGTATTTTCGATAAGTAAGAGTGCCGAACCCAACGAGGAGCAGAAGGTGCTGGCTAGTGGTATGGATCAGGAATTCTCTGCAAATACCTAGCAAACGGATTTTTAGGGGGTTTTGATAAAGCAAGTAAACAAAGTACGAGTAAATAAAAGACAGTAAGAGTGAATGCGGCAAGTGGCCCAATCCTTTATGCAGCAAAGGATAAGCCGGTTGTATTTCTATAGATGACCAAACGTTCTCGAGGATACATGGGAAGACTGTCAAGTGCTTTCGCTTCATATAGTCGATTAATCTTCTCTAGCTTGCTAAGTGTTGTGTGGGTGAACCTGTGCTAATGTACCGCCCCATCCAAAACTAAATACATACTTGTGATTATACCCCTTAGAAACATCCGTAAGTACAAGAAAGAAATTAAGGTAGAAACCTAACCACAACTTTAAACTCTAAGACCCTTACGTCCCTTGTGCAATGGTTTCCTAACGGGGGTTCAGGTTTCTGTCACTCCGGCAACCCCTACGATTAGTAGCCAAATACACAATGCATTTCCCTAGGCCCATATAGGTGAAGTGTCATGTAGTCGACGTTCACATGACACCACTAGAAGAAGTACACCACAACTTAAATAACAATCATTGAATCTTTCTCAACGCAAGTCCACTACTAACAACAAGACTTCTCCCATGTCCTCAAGAACAAAACGAACTACTCAGAAGACATCATATGGATCATGATCAGAGATGGAATAATGATGTATAACAATCTGAACATAAACAATAATTCAATGGTTCACTCAATAGCATCAACTACAAAGAGTAATCAACACCGGGAAAGTTTCCCCTATGAACTATGCAAGATTCAACTCAATTGTTACAGCAATATGGAGATGGTGATGAGGGTGCTGATGGTGGTGATGATGATGATGATGATCCTGATGAAGTCCAGCTTGATGGTGGTGTTGATGGCAACGATCTCCCCTCTCCGGGAAGGAATTCCCCCGGCAGAAATCTGTCTGCCGGAGAGATCTTTCTCTCTCGGTGTTTTCCGTCCCGCAGAGGCGGCGGAATCTTTCTGTTGTTGCTCCTCGAGTCTTAGGGTTTCGTGGGGATGATATACGCTAGAGGAGAGAGGCTGGAGTGGGCCAGGGCGTCCACACCACTCCCAGGCGCGGCCTAGGCCTGCCCGCACCATGGGGTGGTGTGGGCCCCCTGTGGCCCACCTCCACTCCATCTTCTGGCATCCTGAGTCTTCTGGAAAAATAGAATTTTCCGTATATTTTCCCGGATTTTCTGATCTTCGCGAATTTTGCCTCCAAATAGCACCTTTTCCATCAGAATCCTAATTGCAGCGGTCCATGCTCCAAAAGTCATCAACCATGCAAAAATAGATGAAATGACATAAGTATCACCTCTCAATACGAAATATATCAATGAATAATAGTGAATTAAATATAGAATAGTGATGCAAAATAGACGTATCAACTCCCCCCAAGCTTAGACTTCGCTTGTCCCCAAGCGAAACTGAGCTCAATAAACATGACCTCGGGTTTATGGAGTGAAGAGTCGATAAAAGAATACGGACAAGAAGCATCACATTCATCAAATACATAGATCATAATAAAAGACAACTCACTATTATATAAGTCAACTTGCAATGAGTAAAGGAAACACAATAAAGATACATAAAGTGAATCAGAATTGGTAATGGCAAACTTAGCTCTTGGTCGAAGAATAGTTGATAATTTGCTAGAGTTCTCAAATAGCTGGCTTTTCAATGATAGCTTTCAAAGTAGTAAACATCAAGATAAGAGCAATGGTAAAAACAAGGAACAAAAGAAACATGAATGCATAAATCATCATATGAATGAGTGAAACACATCAACTCAAAATACTTGCTGAGATAGAAGGGAATAGGTTTACTGACTCAACTACAAGGCAAAAGACTGGCCCTTCAAAGAGGGAAGCAGGGATTGCAAGTCTCATAAAGATCTCCCAAAAATTATGATACTTACTAGCTTTCAGGTCTCATTGCCCCTATCATAGGCATCTTTAGGTGATTAAGGTGAAAGTGAGGTCCAATCTGAGTTATATGCTTGACAGACTATAAACTGAAAATCCCAAGTCCCTTGAGTACGAGGGCCGCTCCTCATGCTGCTCAACTTTAGTTACCGGTAAGTTCTTGTCATTGTAAGTATGTGCGTATCATTGAGAACCGCCAACGGGGTACCCCTTGCCCGATGATACAGAAGAATCCCCATATCAAAATGATAAGGCAAGCAGACAATGTGTATCTTAGCAAACTTCTTATTTACCATGGGAAAATGGTGCTTTTTTCTCTCTTTCCTCTTTTCATAGTATCTCTTTTTTTCTCTTTTCTTTTTCTCATAGCTATCTCTCTCTTTTTTTATAAGAAGAATGCTTCATAGATATCATTATGATTACGCTGCAGGTTTCCACCATGTCAGCATGGATTAGACCAATGGCCCAGGTGTTTCTCTAACACACATACATAACTCCATGGACTTACAAGCTCCCCTTTTATTTCACACCGACGACATCCGCAAACAAAAGAGCAAGGTATCAACTGGGTATATATTTACAAGTGTTGAAAGCGTTCCCCGTGACAGCATGGTTCTGTTAATCCCCAGCCTATAATTTGCAAGCATATAACTTTCATGGAGAGTTCACAATGGTTCAGGTTTATTAAGTGCGGAAAATAAAGTGTGCCATCAAGTTCGTGAGAGCTTTAATCACTAATTTTTCACATAACAAGTTTAATTTGGGAGGTACATAAAACAAGAATTTACTTGGAATAGCAATAATGCTACTAGGTAGGTATGGTGGACACAAATGGCAAAGGTTTTGGTTTAAAGGAGTGGATGCACGAGAAGAATACCCTCTCAGTACAGGTTTTTGGCTAGCAAGACTGGGTAGCAAGTACAAGAGTTGAACGAAACAAACAAACATACAAGTGATAAAGACAAACATGCAATCTTCCTTGGAAGCACAAAAGATCTTAACTAGAGAATACTAGACTTATGAGCAAATCAAGAAAGAAAGATGATGAATTTTTTCTCTAGAGTACTTCTATCTTTTTCTTTTCAACTCTCAAAAACTTGTTGCTACTGACCGAGCCAGGTTTGCCAAAACCAACTAAATTAACTCAATGATCCCAAAGTGATACCAATACTAACAACAAGATCAATCATATAACCACGAATTGAAAACTAACATAAGCTATGCAAAAGAGTGAATGATAGAACTTCTCATTAATAGTCCATAACGGCAACTCACACCAAGGGATACAAATCTAACGAGAGAGGGGACACTTCCATAATGCAAACCATACTACAAAATAACTCCTCTATTCATGACATGACTCTACTAATAAGGTAAAAAGATAGAAGATAGTGATATGATACCGCGGCACTCCCCCAAGCTTGGAACAAACCAAGGGGATGCCAAACCTGATGACGAATTACTCCTTAGGTGGTGGTGGTATCCTCTTGATGAGCTCTTTGATCAGTTTCCCCAAGTCCTCAATCTCGAAGGTGATATTACAAATCAGCTGTGAGTTTTGCTCAATGCGGCTCATGATCATGTCGTGTTGAGAATCCCAGCTCTTGCTATTCTTTCCCCACTCTTCCTCCTTGAAGTCTTCTTTTCCTGCATGGCTAGAACGAGGCAAATCCCAATTGGAGGGTAATTTCTCCTTGGGCATATTCCGTTATTGATGCTCATGGATAAGAGTGTGGAAATGATTCTTGGTGCGTGGAGGAAGTGACCAGGGATCTGAACGGTGATGAGGAGGCTTCCCTCCAGTGGCTGGGTTTGCCACCACTCCAATGCTTGCAAAGGTAGTGCCAGTGTGCTTTGCCTCCTCTTCACCTTCACTCTTGATCTCGTTCTCCTTCCTGGGGTCTTGGAGGTCTTCCTCCATGGGTTCCTTCCCTTTATCCTTGGCGGACACCATTCTGCTTCTAAACCTTCAAAGAGTATGTCCTGACAGAAACAGGTCGAAACAAAAACACAACGAAAACACGATATATGAACCTCGGGGGATCCGGGGGGTTATATATTACGAAGTTTCATATCAAAAGGAAGGTACTGGGAGAAAACGAGTCGGAGGCGGAGTCCGGAGTGGCCTCACCACCTGGTGGCGCGGCCAGGGGTGGGCCCGCACCATGGGGTGGTGTGGGCCACCCTGGCTCCGTTTCCGTTTCTTTTTCGCTTCGTAGCTTTCCTTATTGACTGAAAACTGCAAAAATATAGTTGGATTGTATTTTCGCGGAACTTTTCTTACTAGAATTGTTACCTAGTTGGAAACGGACTCTGCAGGTCTCTGAATTTGGTATTTAGTGGATCCTTCCGGAGTCATCTCTTGAATAACATCAATATCTTCATCTTCATATACTTATTACTTGAGTCATAAAACCTTTCTCTTTCTTATTACACCATTATCTTCACTTCCTGGAAATTTCTTTCACACAAAACTTCACACAGTTCTTATTAGCAACATTAGTATAAGTGAAGTGATAAAACCTTTTGAGTCCAACTTCAACTGAAAACCATCAAAATAAAAGCTACTGTAGCAACTCCTTCCGAAAACCCAAAAAGAATTCAAAAAGGAAATCGAATAAAGAAGCAAATGCAAGATTGGCAAAATCTGTCAAAACAGACCAGCAGGTAAAGATCAATTTTTTCGAAACTCTTCTGTTGCTCAAATCAAAAAGTGCAAAACTAACGAAAGTTAAATAACAACCTGGGGCAGAAGCACAAAACATTACAGCTCAATCTGACAGACAGAGATCTCTCACGAATTTTTACGGTGAAGCATAAAAATCTGTTTCGAGACAACAACTTCCCCAAATCTTACTTCTCTCTCATTAGAAGTTGATCTTGACACAAAAACCAAACAAAATGGATAAGGAGCGGTTATTACTGAAGTAATAACTTCCAAGACTCAAAGAAACAAAAACAAACTAAAATCAAAAACAAATTGGGTTGTCTCCCATAAAGCTCTTTCTTTATAGCCATTAAGATGGGCATGATAATTTTGAAGAAACTCTCATAGGGATATGAATTGAAGTGAAAGAGAGCATTAAGAAGCAAAAACACACACTCATTTAAGTCTAACCCACTTCCTATGCAAGGGGATTTTGTAAACAAACAAGTTGTTGAAACCAAAGGCAACTTGCATAAGAAGGCAAAAGAAGTGCAACATAAAGACTTTCAGCATAAAACGGGGAAACTTGATATTATTGAGATGCATAAGAACATTTTTCCCTCTCTCATAATAACTTTCAGTATCATGCATAAACTTAACAATATAACTATCACAAGGGCCATCATAACAATGATCACTTATTCTAACAGAAAACACAGGAATACTAGCTCTCATAGCACTACTATGTGAAACAATATTAGAGGTATCCTTACAAAGGATAGTGTGTCCCTCTTCCTCATACTTAGTGACAAAGTCTTTCACATTTGCTATTATAGGTTCACCAACCATTTGTTTATCAGGTTCAACAGCTTTACTTGTACTTCCATTAACCATGCTAGCTATCATAGAATGCTCCTTTACCTTAACTGGAAAAGGCATTTTCTCAATATAAGGTTTAGGTAAAACATGATTAGCAGTATAAACTTCAGTATTTCTTGCAGGAACACTCTTAGCAACATCTTTATAAGGTTCATGATACTTATTCCACTTCTTTTTAGGCACTTCAATGTAGGAATCAAAGGCCTTAAAATAAGAAGCAATAGCTTGAGAGTCTAGACCATAAGCATTTTTAATATTTTGAAAGTCATCAGTTCCCATAAAAGATTCAATGCAATCATAATCTTAATTTATACCTGACTTTCTACCTTTGTCATTCTCCCAAGCTTCAGCATTGTCTTGAATACGGTCCAGAAGATCCCATTTAACTTCTTCTTCCATACGAGTGAATGATCCAACACAAGAAGCATCCAATAAATCCTTGTCATGAAGAGAAAGCCTTGCATAAAAGTTATTGATAATAATATTGTTGGGGAGCTCATGAATGGGACATTTGAGCGTTAGTAACTTCAATCTCCCCCAAGCTTGGGTTGTACTCTCTCCATCAAGAGGCCAAAAGTTGTATATTTGATTCCGATCCTTATGAATCTCACTAGGAGGATAAAACTTTGAAAAAAAGAGAGGCACTATTTCCTCCCATTCCAGATCTTGACCATTCTTCAGTAGCTTATACCATTCCTCAGCTCTTCCTTTCAGTGATAATGAGAATAACTTCTTCTTAACTTGATCTGTAGTAATACCTGCACACTTGAACAACCCGCATAATTCGTGTATAAAGAGTAAATGATCACCGGGATGGACAGTTCCATCCCCAACATAGTAGTTATCCATAACACGATCAATAATTCTTGTAGGTATTTTGAAAACATCATTCTCAGCAGGTGGTGTCTTATCTACTACCTTAGCAGTGGTAGTAGCATTACCAAATAAGAAACTCAGCGAATTATCCATAACGAAAATAAAGCAACTAGCAGAAGTAAACAATACTCACAGTAGAAGTTTCCTTTACCAGTTCCACTCTCCAATAGCGCTTCACTCCCCGGCAACGGCGCCAGAAAATAGTCTTGATGACCCACAAGTATAGGGGGTGTATCACAGTATTTTTGATAAGTAAGAGTGTCGAACCCAACAAGGAGCAGAAGGTGCTGGCTAGTGGTATGGATCAGGAATTCTCTGCAAATACTTAGCAAACGGATTTTTAGGGGTTTTCGATAAAGCAAGTAAACAAAGTACGAGTAAATAAAATAGAGTAGGAATAAATGCAGCAAGTGGCCCAATCCTTTATGCAGCAAAGGACAAGCCGGTTGTATTACTTAAGATGACCAAACATTCTCGAGGACACATGGGAAGACTATCAAGTGCTTTCGCTTTATATAGTCGATTAATCTTCTCTAGCTTGCTAAGTGTTGTGTGGGTGAACCTGTTCGAATGTACCGCCCCATCCAAGACTAAATACATACTTGTGATTATACCCCTTGCAAACATCCGTAAGTACAAGAAAGTAATTAAGGTAGAAACCTAACCACAGTTTTAAACTCTAAGACCCTTACCTCCCTTGTGCAATGGTTTCCTAACGGGGGTTCATGTTTCTGTCACTCCGGCAACCCCTACGATTAGTAGCCAAATACACAATACATTCCCCTAGGCCCATATAGGTGAAGTGTCATGTAGTCGACGTTCACATGACACCACTAGAAGAAGTACACCACAACTTAAATAACAATCTATTGAATCTTTCTCAACACAATTCCACTACTAACAACAAGACTTCTCCCATGTCCTCAAGAACAAAACGAACTACTCACAAGACATCATATGGATCATGATCAGAGATGGAATAATGATGTATAACAATCTGAACATAAACAATAATTCAACGGTTCACTCAATAGCATCAACTACAAAGAGTAATCAACACCGGGAAAGTTTCCCCTATGAACTATGTAAGATTCAACTCAATTGTTACAGCAATATGGAGATGGTGATGAGGGTGCTGATGGTGATGATGGTGGTGATGATGATGATGATGATCCTGATGAAGTCCAGCTTGATGGTGGTGTTGATGGCGACGATCTCCCCTCTCCGGGAAGGAATTCTCCCGGCAGAAATCTGTCTGCCGGAGAGATCTTTCTCTCTCGGTGTTTTCCGCCCCGCAGAGGCGGCGGAATCTTTCTGTGGTCGCCCCTTGAGTCTTAGGGTTTTGTGGGGATGATATACGCTAGAGGAGAGAGGCTGGAGTGGGCCAGGGCGGCCACACCACTCCCAGGCGTGTGCTAGGCTTGCCCGCGCCATGGGATGGTGTGGGCCCCCTGTGGCCCACCTCCACTCCATCTTCTGGCATCCTGAGTCTTCTGGAAAAATAGAAATTTCCGTATATTTTCCCGGATTTTCTGATCTTCGCAAATTTTGCCTCCAAACAGCACCTTTTCCATCAGAATCCTGACTGTAGCGGTCCATGCTCCAAAAGTCATCAACCATGCAAAAATAGATGAAATGACATAAGTATCACCTCTCAATACGAAATATATCAATGAATAATAGTGAATTAAGATATAGAATAGTGATGCAAAATGGACGTATCAATGTCATAGATGGATCGCTGAAGTTTGCATACCTTATCAGCATCCTTAGGATCGATAAAACCCTTAGGTTGTATCATATACAACTCTTCTTTAATATTACCATTGAGGAACACAGTTTGACATCCATCTTACATATTTCATAATCGAAATATGCAGTAATTTCTAACATAATCCTAACAGAGTTTAGCATCACTACAGTAGAGAATGTCTCATCGTAGTCAACTCCTTGAATTTTTCGAAACTCCTTTGCGACAGGTCGAGCTTTATAGATGGTCACATTACCATCAGCATCAGTTTTTCTTTTGAAAATCCAGTTATTCTCAACGGCCTTTCGATCGTGAGGTAAGTCCACCAAGGTCCAAACCTGGTTTTCGTACATGGATTCCATCTCGGATTTCATGGCTTCTAGCCATTTGTTGGAATCAGGGCTCATCATCGCTTCTTCATACGTCGCAGGGTCATCTATTTCATCAATCATGAAATTTATAACAGGATTGTTGTACAGTTCAGGAGCTGCACGTGTCCTGCTTGACCTGCGAGGTTTGGTAGTATCCTCTTTCGGAGTTTCATGATCATTATCATTAGCTCTCTCTTCATCAGGTGAAGTCAACTCCGAAACAACTTCCGGTGCTGCGCCACTCGCCAATTCATGAAGAGAAGGTTCAATAACCTCTTCGAGTTCTACCTTCCGACTAGTCATACCTTTCGCGAGAAACTCCTTCTCAAGAAAGGATCCATTCTTGGCAACAAAAACCTTGCCTTCGGATCTATGATAGAAGGTATACACAATCGTTAAGGTATCCTATGAAGACGCATTTTTCCGCTTTGGGTTTGAGTTTATCCGGCTAAAGTTTCTTCACATAAACATCGCATCCCCAAACTTTAAGAAATGACAGCTTAGGTTTGTTTCCAAACCATAGTTCATACGGTGTCGTTTCAACGGATTTAGATGGTGCCCGATTTAAAGTGAATGCAGCGGTTTCCAGTGCATAACCCCAAAATTACAGTGGCAAGTCAGTCAGAGACATCATAGATCGAACCATATCCAATAAAGTACGATTACGACGTTCCGACACACCATTACATTATGGTTTCGGTAGGCGTGAGTTGTGAAACTATTCCACAATCTTTTATATGTGTGCTAAACTCGTAACTAAGATACTCTCCTCCACGGTCTGACCGCAGAAATTTGATCTTTCTGTTACGATGATTTTCCACTTCTTTCTGAAATTCCTTGAACTTTTCAAAGGTTTCAGATTTATGTTTCATCAAATAGATATACCCGTATCTACTCAAATCATCCGTGAAAGTAACAAAATAACGATATCCACCTCGCGCCGACACACTCATTGGTCCACACACATTAGTATGTATGATTTCCAATAAATCTGTCGCCCGTTCCATTAAACCGGAAAACGACATTCTAGTCATCTTGCCTATAAGGCACAGCTCACAAGTATCAAATGATTCAAAATCAAGTGATTCCAAAAATCCATCAGAATGGAGTTTCTTCATGAGTTTAACGCCAATATGACCTAGACGGCAGTGCCACATATATGCAGATATATCATTATCAAGTTTAATCCTTTTAGCATCAATATTATGAATATGCGTAATATTACTATCGAGGTCCAACAGAAATAAACCATTCAACACAGGTGCATGACCATAAAAGATATCATTCATATAAATCGAACAACCATTGTTTTCAGATTTAAAGAAATAACCACTTTGCATCAAACACGATCCGGATACAATGTTGATGCTCAGTGCAGGCACCAAATAACAATTATTCAGATTTATAACTAATCCCGACAGCATATGGAGAGGCAGCGTTCCGACGGCGATCACATCAACTCTTGATCCATTGCCGACCCGCATCGTGACCTCATCCCTTGCTAGCTGTCGCTTGTTCTGCAGCCCCTGAATCGAGTTACATATATTAGCGTATCAAATACCCAGGTGCTACTATGAGTACTAGTCAAGTACACATCAATAACATGTATATCACATATACCTTTGTTTGCCTTGCCAGCCATCTTGTCCGCCAAATACTTGGAGCAGTTGCGCTTCCAATGGCCAGTCCCCTTACAATAGTAGCACTCGGTATCATACTTAGGGCCAGCTCGAAATTTCTTTTCAGGTGCGGCAACAGATTTGCCGCCCTTCTTTCCCTTCTACTTGCCTTTCTTGTCCTTCTTAAAACCGGTGGTCTTATTGATCATCAACAATTGATCTTCTTTCCTAATCTCCACTTCTGCAGTCTTAAGCATTGACAGAAGCTCGGGAAGAGACTTCTTCATGCCCTGCATGTTATAGTTCATCACGAAGCTCTTGTAGCTAGGTGGTAGATATTGGAGAACACGATGTATGCTTAAGTCAATGGGAATTGTTATTCCTAAGGACACAAGTTTATCGGCGTACCCAGACATTTTGAGTGTGTGCTCACTAACAGAGCTGTTCTCCTCCATCATGCAGCTAAAGAACTTTTCAGAAGCATTATAACTCTCTACGCTAGCATGGGTATCGAAAATCATTTTCAATTCTCCCATGGTATCAAAGGCATTGCCATTTTCGAAACGCTTTCGAAGTTCTGGCTCTAGCCCATATAGTATGCCGCAATGAACTAAGTTGTGGTCCTCCTGACGAGTTATATAGACATTCTTTTCCTCGTTAGGGGCATCAGGAGCTGGTGGGGGGCCTAGCGGCGCCTCTAGCACATATTGCTTTTGTGCGACAGTGAGGAGAATCCTCAAATTCATAGCCCAGTTGGTGAAGTTGCTACCATTCGCAGCAAGTTTCTCTTTCTCCATGAACACCTTGAAATTAAAAGCAGGTGGTGCCATCTACAACAGAATTTGTAAAGTTTATTTAGACTAAGTTTATGATAGATTGAGTTCAACTAATCCAAATTACTAATAAACTCCCACTCAAAAACGACATCCCTCGTGTCTTTTTGGTGATTACATGAACCAAATCCACTACACCAAGTCCGATCATCACGTGAGTCGGTGTAGCTTTAAAGGCGAGCATCTATATGAGCATCATATCAAATATATGACTCATGCTTAACCTTTCGGTCCGTGTTCCGAGGCCATGTCTATACATGTTAGGCTCGCCAAGTAAGAACCTTAGTATTCGCATGTGTAAAACTGTCTTACACCCATTGTATGAAAGCGTAGAGTCGAGTACACCCGATCACGTGATGTCTCGAAACACGATCCATAGAACGGTGCATACTTAAGAAAGAACACATTTTATCTTGATATCTGATACGTCCAAAACGTATCTACTTTCCCGAACACTTTTGCTATTGTTTCTCCTCTAAACTTGTGTGATTTGGATGCAACTAACACGGACTGACGTTGTTTTCAGCAGAATTGCCTTGGTGTCTAGTTTTTGTGCAGAAAATCAACTATCAGGAAAAATCACGGAAAATATGCCAAAAATCCTATTTCACCAGAAGACTCTCGGAGCCAGAATATGAGATGGAGGAGGGTTGGGCCCAGGCCACACCACCTGGCCGCACGGGCAAGCCCAGGTCGCGCTAGGGGATGGTCTGGCCGCCCCAGACACCCCCTCGGTCTCCCTCTTCGCCTATAAGAAGCCTTCTGACCTAAAAACTCTGGGGGGTTCGACGTTTTTCTAGAAGGAGTTCTGCTCCGCCGCCACCACCAGATTCCATGAAACAGCACCAGAAACTTCGTTCTGGCACCCTGTCGGGATGGGGAATTGGAGGAGATCATCGCCATCATCATCACCATCGCTTCTCTATCGACCATCCATGTTTCCCCCATCTATGAGTGAGTAATCCCCCGCTGTAGGCTATGGGGATGGTAGGGATTGGATGAGATCGTTCATGTAATGGCATCAGATTGTTAGGTCATGGTGCCTAGTATCTTTTATTAGTGCTTTATGACTTTGTTGTGACTTGTTATGCGTAATGCTTGTCACTAGGGCCCGAGTGCCATGATTTCAGATCTGAACATGTTATTGATTCATTATGATAGTATTGTTTATGGTCTTACCTACAAGTTGTATACACACGTTGTTGTCTGGAACCAATGGCCCCGAAGTGATAGAAATCGGAATAACCGGAGGGAATGGCTTTGATGTGAGGATTACGTGTGCTCACGGAGTGTTAATGCTTTGCTCCGGTGCTCTATTAAAAGGAGCACCTTAATTTCCAGTAGTTCCCTTGATGCCCCGCTGCAAACGGGCTGGCAGGACAAAAGATGTTGTGCAAGTTCTCATTGCGAGCACGTATGACTATATATGGAACACATGCCTAGGATTATCTAGTACTTGGATGCTTTATCTTATTTATCTGCAATTGCCCTATGTTCTGATTGCTATGTGAATTGTATTTTCCATGCAACGCCCGTCCATCCATCGCTATGCCTACCGCACTCGAATCCTACTGTTTACTGCTATTATTACTGCTGTCTTTACTTTTACTACTGCCGCTACTTTACTATTCCTACTACAAAATTGTTGCTACTGATAAACTGTTGTGAGCAAGATTGTTTCCAGGTGCAGCTGAATTGACAACTCAGTTGTTAAGGCTTATAAATATTCTTTGGATCCCCTTGTGTCAAATCAATAAATTGGGTTTCACTTTCCTCGAAAATACTGTAATACACCCCCTATACTTGTGGGTCATCAATATATAAATGAGGGATCATCTTACAATGCTACCACAAGTGCCAAACTAGCAGTATAAGATGCTAACATCTAATGTGTAAAGTGAGATGTATGGTCCATGCATTTGATATCTATCATTTGCATCATGGTATGATCTCTATCATTCCTTTGTGTGTAAGGCCAAGGTCTATGGAACTTACACATTGAGTGTGCTGTAAGAGTATCTATTATACACCTACTTACAACAATACCATATCAAGACACTTGCCTAGCAACGATCTAAACTAGACGCCTCTAATTTATCAATTGTAAGTTTTACGTGGCTTAGGGCTTTCGGAGATAGAACCGGTCTTACCTACGAACATGAACCACAACGAGGATAACCAAGTTATTAGCAACTCGTTGTAAATCATATATTGACTATAATAGGAGAGACAGACACCCGCTAGCCACTTATGCAAAACTAGTTGCATGTCAGTCGTGGAACCGGTCTCATGTACGATGACATGTAAGGTTTGTCCGGGCCGCTTCATCCCACTATGCCACCAATATCCAAAATACATAGAAGATGTAATAACATGATCATCATCGCCCACGTATATACATATATGTACTACCGTGCAAAGCACCTACGCATAGATCAGGCTCTGATACCACTTCTGGGTCCGCACCATAGAAAACAAAAAATTTCCTACGATGAGAACTATATGCCAAGATCTATCTACTAGATACAGAGCAACGGTGGATATACATCCATGAAGAACTTACCCTTGAATACAACGAGTTTTGTTAACGAGTAGGAACTCGTGGATGATGTAGTCGTACGCTTGTCGATCTCAAGATCATGTGAAAGTCCGAGCGCTGCAAACCAGCAGCGCATCCATCCTCGCACACACGTTCTAGCCATCGGACAACCTCCACCTCCTCGCTCCAGCGAATCAGCGGAAGCAGCAACTCCTTCCAGACGCAAGGCCACCGGGAACATGTATGTCGCTAATCCGAGACCATGGGGTAATATCTAGAGGAGGAGAGAGATCATTCACGAGGAGGTGTGAGGAAGAAGGGTGAGAGGGGAGGCCTTTTATAGGAGGAGGGGGGTACCCCTCCCCGTGGCCGGCGCCCCATGGGGGGTGACCCCTCACCTACCCCATTCATGTGGTGGTAACTCCTCCACATTAAAATGCTCCTTCACATTCTCTTTTAAAGTCTCCACTTTAAATGCATTAAATTTCTCCAAATTTAATGCTCTCTCATTTAATAAAACTCTTTTATTAAATTTATTCAGAATTTTGTTAATTACTTTAATTAACAAACATTCACATAAAACCCCTCGCAACATTTCAATATCACATGCAGAACCACTTTCTGAAATTTCACCCGAAACAATTCTGGTTTCTATCGAAACAATTCTGGTTTCTATCGAAACAATTCCCGCGCTTTGCAATCCTTTCGTATGAAACATATGTGATCCAAAATGGTGTTCGGCAACCCTTAAGTGTGTCACCCTATGGTTCGCGAATAATACAGACATGATTGCGACTCCTCTCAGATCAATAATCAGAAGCGGGACCTGGAGATCCATACTAACTATTGCATATTCGACGATGACTTCTGTGATCGTGAGAACCTTTAACGCTAGTAACTTAATCCCTTTGTCTCATGATATAATACATGTCCGAGATTCGATCATCGGTATCCAAATACCTAGTTTGATCTCGTTACCGACATGCATTCTTTTCTCGTTCCCGTGATATAACATTCTAGTGATCATATCACTTGCTTGTAATCTACCTTAATGTGATATCACCGAGAGGGCCCAGAGTATATCTATCCGTCATCGGGATTGACAAATTCTACTCTTGATCCATGAGCCTAAACATAACACCTTCGTAGCACTGAACTCACCTTTATAGTCACCCTGTTACGGTGTGACGTTTGATGTTATCAAGATACTCTTCCGGTGTTAGAAATTAACATGATCTCATGGTCTAAGGACTAAGATTACTTCGTATGATGTTATAGCAATATAAACATAATGACTTTGATCGTAATGCTATACTTCGGATGAATCTTCATCACATCATTTCACAAATGCTGTGACCTCGTTATTAACAACATCCAATGTCCATGATCAGAAAACTTTGATCATCTTGTTAATCAACGAGCTAGTCTATAAGAGAGGCATAACTAGGAACCCTTTTTATTTATTAAACATACATGTATTGACGTTTCCTATCAATACAATTATAGCATGCAAAATAAACATATATCATATACAAGGAATACATAAGCTATACTATTAAATGTCTTGTGGTCTTGATGGCACGTCGTCCTCCGTCGTCCGTGAGTCCAGGATCAGGATCAGGTGCAGTCTAAAGCTGAGTCAGACGTGGATAGAGTCCGGATCAAACTCAGGATCAGGTGAAGTCTATTCTCCTATTCTGACTGGAACTGGATCAAATCTCCAAATCTCCTATTCCGACTGGAACTCTGCTACAACACACATGTCACACGTTATAAAGGAAACCAAACTCAATAGTAAACTCCGTCCAAGTTCCACCACGGGATTCAATAGTAAACTCCATCCAAGTTCCACCACGGGTCAAAGCGTATCATCAACTTCATTGCACGGGTCAGGTAAAAACTTTATTTTCCTCTCCATGTTTCGTCAATTTCGCTGGAACTCAGCCCGCCGCTGCTACAACCCGTTTGTTCGTCAGTTTGTCTTCATTTTCTTTGCCAAACAAACACAACGATGTCAACGATGTCAGTTCATGAAATTAAGTTGCAACAAATGTACAGTAAGAAAAAGTTGCAACAAATGCATAGTGTAAATAAATACTACTCTCTGACATGTAGAACACAACGGTAGCACCAGCAGCCGTCAGTGATTGTTTCTTTTAGTCTATTCTAATGTCGTCAGTACATTACTAATGACTTTTGCTACTACATCAAAGTATTTGATGGCTGCTACCTATGAGTTCAATATTGCATATGCTTTTCTAAATTATTGATGTTTAACTTTCATTTATGGGGTTGTGCTAGCAGAAAATGGCAGATCAAAGAAAACAAACTACAGATATTTCACAAGATAGAAATCAAGTAAGGCGTGAACGTGATAGAGCTTGTCGAAATAGTTTGACGGCCGAGCAAAAAGACGAGATTAATGCACGTAGAAGAGCAGTCCGGCAAAACAAAAAATTAGATGAAAGGAACGCACAACAAAGGGATACTAGGCAAAATTTATCCATGGAAGGGAGGGTAAATAACAACGCACGACAACGCAATTATGTGCAAAGACTAAATGAAGAGAAGAGGGCAGAAATGCTAGCTCAGCGCAAGGCAATCTATGCGGCTAGGAGGAACACCCCATGTTCCGAATCGATCGCGATGCCGTGCCCAATTGTTGCAACCTTGCCAACGATAAACCTGGTATCGACCACACATGGAACACCCGCTGGAGAAGAAATGGCTTCACCTCCAGCATCCCCTTCAACGAGCACACCTGAGTATACCATCAAGAGGAACGGTAACACATCAGTCTTTATTCCCTTTATTATTTATGTCATGGCGCATCCTGATCATACTTACCGAATCGAGAATGTTGTAGGAGAAATGGAGGCATTCATTAACGGTATCATGGGCGAGAATCCCAATTCCGACGACCTCCTGGACAACATGTATGCGTGTGAAGGTAATTATGATCGCCCTCTACGTCTATGTTATGGGTTAATCAATATGAACATTTTGATGTGACACCCAATGCATGTAGGTATCAATGATGATGACATGGAAACCAATACACCAACAGAGTCATCTAGCCCGGAATCTATAGATCCTTTCGACTTTGTGTACTCGAACCTACTAGATAGCACGCGTATCCTGATACTAGAATGCCAAGATTGTCATGCCAAGAAGTTTGAGCATGAGACTGACGACTTTTGTTGTCTAAAAGGAAAGATCGAGCTAGCTGACCAACAACCAGAGCCTATCTCGGAGTTGAGAATACTATGGTCTAGCCAGGACGCGGACTCACGTCATTTTCGGGAGAGCATAAGATTCTTCAACGGACACTTCTCCTTCACGACCCTTGGTGTCAGCCTCGACAACGACTGTACGAACATGAGGTCCGGAGTGTACACATTCCGAGCGCAAGGCTCGTTGTACCACAACATGCATTCATTTGGGCCAAACTCTAAGTCAGAACATCTACAACTATACTTCTACGACGATGATCCAAACATGGTCCATCGCAAGGAAGCCACCAAGGACCTCGACCAAGAGGTTGTCTGGAAGGTTGCAGACATACTGAGAGGAAACCCCTACTCCGAGCAGTTTAGGTATTTGGGAGCCCACAAGGACAACCTTGAGGACTGCCGTATAGAACTAAACACCGACCAGAATAAGGACCAACGGACATACAATTTACCGTTGTCGTCTGAGGTGGCTGCAATCTGGGTTGAGGGCGGCAACCTGGCAAATAGGTTCAAGCGCAGCATTACCCTCTACGGTAACAACAACGAGAGGCATAGTATACAGGCAACACAAGGATGCTATGACCCACTCTCGTACCCCCTCTTTTTCCCAAAGGGGGAGCTCGGTTGGCATCCAAATATCCCTAAACATAAAGTGCATTGGTACCTTGCGCAACTGCCAAGAGCGAAAAGTTCCAACGATCCAGGTTTGCCTATTCAAGATACTCCTACATTCATTATCAATATCCTTCTTGGATGTTGCGTAAACTTCTTTTTTCTTTCATTCATGCAGAGGGAGGTGGTCGTTTATGTGTCTCTGTAAGGGACTACTACTGTTATCGACTACAGACGCGCCCTGCTATATTCAACCCCATACTGCATGGAGGGCGTTTGTTCCAACAGTTTGCGGTCGACATGTACATATAGATCGAGGGTTGCAAGTTGAATTGGATCAAGGGACACCAGTCGGAGATACGTGCAGATCTATATAAAGGCATTATGGATAGCATCACGGCTGGAGAGACTCAAGCAAGCGCCGTTGGCACAAGGATTGTTCTACCCTCGACGTTCAAGAGGGTCTTCCGAGACATGAAACAAACGCATATGTACGCCATGGCATTAGTGCAAACGTATGGCAAGCCTGACATCTTCTTGACGATGACCTGCAACCCAAAATGGCAGGAGATACAAAATGCGTTGCTTCCAGGACAAACCGCGCAAGACCGACCAGACATTGTGGTCCGAGTGTTTAGGGCCAAGCTGGAGACGATGAAAGAGATGCTAACCAAGAAGCATATCCTAGGAGTTGTGAAGTCATACGTCTATGTGGTCGAGTTCCAAAAGAGGGGTCTCCCACATGCCCATTTCTTGTTGATCATGGATTCAAGATACAAGCTTCTTCTGCCAGAGCAATACGACCATGTCATATCCGCGGAGCTCCTGGACAAGAATAAGTACCCGAAACTATACGCCATGGTCATGAAGCATATGATGCACGGCCCATGCGGTGTCCTCAAGCCAAACAATGTGTGCACGAAAGATGGGTCATGCAAGTCTAGGTACCCACGGACATTCAACGAGACCACCGTACAGGGGAAGGACTCCTATCCAGTCTATCGGAGACGGAAGGACGGCTGTTGCGTGAAGGTCCGTGGCCAAACATTGGACAATAGATGGGTTGTTCCTTACAACCCTTACCTCTTACGGATGTTTGACTGCCACATCAACATGGAGGTGTGCTCTAGCATAAAGGCCGTCAAGTACCTATATAAGTACATATACAAGGGCCACGATCAAACTTCGTTCAATATCGAGACGCCCGACGATAAAGGTAACATAGACGAGATCAAGAGATACGTTGATGCAAGGTGGATTACTCCACCGGAGGCCATGTGGAGGATATTCGGCTTCAAGCTCTGTGAGAACCACCCGGTGGTCTTACAGCTCCCGCTGCATCTCCCAGATATGCAAAGGGTCACGTTCAAAGCGGGAGACAACCTGAACGACGTTGCCGCCAAGGAGAGCACATCCATGCTGATAGAGTATTTCAAAGCTAACCATAACTATGTGTGGGCTAGAGATATTCTTTACAAAGATTTCCCAGGGACGTTCACATGGCAAATTACAGAAAAATACTAGAAGATAAGGACCAGGGATCAACAAGTAGGACGAATCGTGACAGCCCATCCTGCCGAGGGCGAGCGGTACTTTCTAAGGGTGCTTCTAAACCACGTACCCGGCTCGAAGTCCTTCGAAGATCTAAAAACCGTGGATGGTGTGCTATGTGCTACATTTCGTGAGGCCGCGGAGAGGAGAGGTCTCATCGAGGCCGACAACACGCTCGATGAGTGTCTTACAGAGTCAGAGCAACTCGCCATGCCAACCTCACTCAGGAGGATCTTTTCAACAATCTTGGTATTTTGTGAGCCTGGTGATGTGCGCGGTCTTTGGGATAGGCACCTTGAGGCAATGTCTGATGACTACCGACGGGAATACACGTGTCCAAAAGTTGTGGAGCAAAAGGTGTTACTTGATATCAGGGGCATGCTACAATCCATGGGTAAAGACATAAAGTCATTCCCTCTCCCAGACATCGACGAGACATATGACAACACAGGAGGCGAGGCTAGGGAGGTCATCGAGGAAATGAATATCACGGTAGACAAGGAAGATGACTCACTGGCTGCATTTCTAAATCCCGAGCAACGGCTTGCCTATGATGAGATACTTAAGGCGGTTGATGGTGGCAATGGGGGCGTATTCTTTGTCGATGGTCCGAGAGGAACCGGGAAGACATACCTCTACAGGGCACTGCTCGCTAGGGTTCGGGAGAGAAAAAGATCGCGGTGGCCACAACAACGCCAGGTGTCGCCGCTTCCATCATGCCGGGAGGAAGAACTGCACACTCGAGGTTCAAGATCCCACTAAACCTTGAAGAAGGGGCATCATGCAACTTCACTAAGCAGAGTGGGACAGCTAAGCTCCTAAGGATGGCTTCGCTCATACTATGGGACGAGGCAACCATGACAAAACGTCAAGCCGTTGAAGCGCTAGACAGAAGCATGCGTGACATCATGGGCTGCCGGGACCGACCTTTCGGAGGCAAGACTATCGTGTTTGGCAGGGACTTCAGGCAAGTGCTTCCGGTAGTGAGAAAAGGGTCACGTGGTCAGATAATCGACACAAGTCTGCGGAGATCCAACCTATGGAAGGGCATGCGCCAGCTAAGGCTCGTCAAGAACATGAGAGCGGAAAATGACCCGTGGTTCGCAAATTACCGCTTAGGGATAGGTAACGGAACAGAGGAAACCGATGAGGAAGAAAACATCCGGCTTCCTGAAGATATATGCGTGTCCTCTACAGGAGACGAAGCGGCTGACATAATGACAAAGGGCAACAACATGCTAAAGAGGATATAAATATTTCTTGTGCTCGATCTATGATGCATACCTGATTCATAATATTCTCCAATACATATAATTTTGTCTTATGTCATTGGTCTCCTAATTCCTTGAAGAAATACACAATCACATAAGCATGTTGCTATATTAAAAAAGTCTGGACAGTGAATAGTCTGCATAGCGACCCTGAAAGGAAATATATGAATATTCAGTATATACATATAAAAGGGTGAGCAGCTAACTACGTATGTACTTTTGAGCTAGCTTTTGTGCATAACTACTTCAATCTGAAACTGAATGAAATGGCATCACACATAGGGGTGGACATAACATATTAACATATTCATAGTATCTGGCAAGAAAGACAGCGAGAAGAATTCACCCATGCTATTAAAAAAGGACGGGATGTAGTGAGTTCAGCCATCTTAACCTATATCCCTGCACCATAGTAAGGGAACCACGCAGTCAGGCATTTCGCTGAACAACTTAAGCACACACGAGCATTTACATAATTTCTTTGCTAAAAACTTAAATACATCCACGACCCATTTCAGTGTTAATTAGCAACACCAACAAAAGAGGAAAATAAAGGGATATAGATCGGTGGACAGGGAGAGATACTCGAAGAGAGCGACAGCTGCCAAGCGACAGCTGCCAAGCTTGCCATCGTGCTTACCTTGGAGGTTGGCGGAGAAGACGACGGGCGGCAACAACAGTTGCTCCAGCGGTGGGGGTGCGAGGGCGGATGCGGGTCGCAACGAGGGGGGCGTGGAGTCCTCGCGCGAGCAGAAGGCGAAGGCGAGAGATGGGGAGATGTCCGTACGCGCATGGAGGCGGGGCTCGCTGGCGGTGCTGTGGGGAGACGAGGAGGGAGGCGGCGGAGCAAGGGAGAAGGCCGACAACGGCGATCGACAAGGCTGGCGACAGAGCTTGCGGTGAGGGGAGATGCCGACGGGGAGGAGGCGTGCTGCTGTACAAGGAGGCGAGGCATCAGTGACGGCCGGCGGCCGGGATGTAGAGAAGAGATGGCGGATGCGAGATCTATATCGGACAGGAGGAAGAGCGGCCGGCCGCGTGTGCCGCACCTGCCTCCTGGCGTGGCTCACCACGCCCGTGAGCGGCACTGTTGTCAGGCCTCTGTATGGCGACGACCTCCGGCAGGTCTGCTCTCTCCCGATAGTAGTAGCACTTTATGAAGTGACTTGGGGAAAAGTGATACGAGTCAAAGGGGGTGCCCTTGATTCCATCAGCTCGCGTATAGCATAACTTCAAACTAAAATAAGAAATCCCAAAAAGATAAGGCCCTTTAACCGTGCGGTGCCCCTGATTCCATTAGCTTAATACCAGGCGCCTGCGAATTAATCCATAAATTTCTAATTTATATTTACATTCGCACAGTCGAGTATACGAGAAACCATATTCTCGTCTCTCTTGTATCAAAAGTGTTCGGTAGGCTGTATGTCTTTCTCGTCTCTGTTGTAGACGTGTTTGGTAGGCTGTATGCCTTTCTCGTGTCTTTTGTATTAAAAGTGCACGCAAACCATATTTTCTAGCAAATACTATTCGTATTATATAGTGGCTATTCTTTCATAAGTAGTACAAAAGAGAAATGCATAGTCGAATTTCAAAGATAAAAAAATGACCACGAGTTGATGAGAGGAAACGTGGAGCTGCACAATGAAATACTCTCTAACTATATACACTTATTATTGGAATGGATGGACTATAAAAAGGCAGATGAAGGAAAATCTAAGAAAAATTGGACATCAC
This sequence comes from Avena eriantha, assembly GCA_910589775.1. NCBI lineage: Eukaryota > Viridiplantae > Streptophyta > Magnoliopsida > Poales > Poaceae > Avena > Avena eriantha. Next base: position 440,162,641 of record OU342742.1, on the reverse strand, counting down.
GCTAAATTTTATTCTTCAATTAGTGCGCTATGGTTCTGGATATTTGGATTCAGGTTCGTAGAGTTTGTTGGTGCTGCATCGCTCCTCTCATTCTCGCCACCCCTCCTTCTGCCCACCTGCCATAATCTTCTGGCGTAGTCCTGACTCCTTTGGAGCGAGGAGGTCATGCCGTGAATTGGATCTTGTATTTTACATGTTCCTGTTACTATTGCTCCTCTTCTTGTCCTTGGCATTTACTTTGGAAATAAACATTGACTAAATCTAGTTATAGTCTAAAATCTCAAGTTTACCCAAAGTAGGTCACAAGAATTTTATGTATTCGCTTGGATCATGAAGAAGAAATCCTTTCACGCTATGGTCCTATTGTGCAAACGAATTTCAGCTCAGCAACTATATATCTCATTGATGATTATGCAGCAAAGGTTTTTTAAAGCAAGACAGCAAGGGATCCCAATCTGTCATTGTATAAATTTTATTGTAAATCCGACATTCCGTGGTGAAGTTAATATGGTCTCTTTATTCTCCCAACAGCCCCCCTCACACACAAACTAGACGCGGTTCATTTTGGTGGCGTGACGTGTTTAGTCTAATTGACATCTACAGAAGTATAGCTTCATGTACACCTGGTTCAGATACAACTATTATCTTTTGCAAAGATTTTTTGCAAGGAAACGAGCTTCTGTGTGACAAATTTCCAAGACTTCACTTTTCTGCTCTCAATGAAGATATCTCGATAGCTAATTTCATTCAAGATCAAGACCACTATTCTATGTTCGCTCTGCCAATCTCAGTCCAGGCCGATCAGGAGCTCACTCGGATGCTAGAGAGCATGCAATCTCTGTCTCTTTCTGCAGGGGGACGGATGTCAGAAACTTTGCCTGGGGAAATACCGTTTACACTTCATCGAAGCTTTATAACTTCATGTTTGGGGCTGTTCCTGAAAATGTCACCCTCTCTGCCATTTGGAAATCCAAATGTTTACCCAAACTCAGAGTTTTTGCTTGGTTGTTATTGTTGGACAGACTAAACACAAAAGACATTATGTAGAGAAAAAACTGGAATATTGAGGGAGGACTGCATTGTGTGCTATGTACCGATCATGCTCACGAGACTAGTGACCACCTTTTCTTCCGCTGCTCCTTTGCGGATGCCTGTTGGGCAAAGGTATTTCCTAGGATTCCTCGCTACCGATTTTAGACCGTTTTGTTGAAGCAAGAAGAGTGTTCTCTGGCCCGTGTTTTATGGAAGTGGTAATTTGTGCTGCGTGGAACATATGGAAGGAAAAAAATGAACACATTTTTAGAAACCAGAGCCCATCTTTTGCACGTTGGAAGGTCCGTTTTCAGCACGACCTGATGCTACATCAGTACATAATTAAAGCCTCGTTGGTCCAGCCTTTGTTTACTTGGATTTTGGATACCATTGCTTAGCTCTTTCCTTTCTTTGTCATGTTTGCTTATTATTACTTCCGCCCTCCCTGATGTTCTTCTCCTTTTTTTATTTTGTAATCTCCTTTGTATATATTAATACAAAGAAAATCATACCTTAGGGGTTTTCCCCTACGGTTTATTTGTCAAAAAAAAGTTAAGTAATACTTTATACAAACCATTACATCTTAATCTTCTATGAAACCACATCTAAACAGGTAGTGAACAACTAGTATATGAATTTATTATTGTCTATTTAAAGGATACCAAGTGTTATTGTTGATAATTAGCATTTTGACAGGGATACAAATTAAGCATTGTCAGCTCTTATACCAATTCATTTATGGTAGAAAAACCATTTCCCATTTAGACTTAACTACAAGAATCTTCTTAGGAGTACATTTTCAAAACTCTATTTCTTTATTACTAATAACTAAAATGAAATAACCTTGGAATAGATGTAATCACAATTTTGTGAACCACAAAATTTAAAGCATCATAATGTATATATCAACTATTATATGACGCCATCTCTAAAACTCTTACAGATATTATTAATCATTTTAGTTATTTGAAATTACACTTATCAAAGGATAAATGAAATCATATTTTATAAAAGGTCTCTAAATGATAAAAAAACCTAAACCCTTATAAACCCTAATTCCCCTTCCTCTTTCAAAACCTTTCAAAAGGCTTTCAAATTTTTAAAATTATAAAGTTGTGGAGCCCAAATTGAATAAAAGGGCATTGTAGTATTTACAAATGTTCAAACATCCTATGGTACTTTAATTTTATCCAAAACAGTTTTGAAATTGTTTGCAAAAGAAAGAAAGTGAGAAAAGGAAAAAAGAAAAGGTTTCAGTAGAGAAAAAGTTAAGCAGAAGAGCAAAGTAGGCCGCAACCCACTCCTACCTTTTCTACAGCCCACGCCAGGCCACACCAGCCCACCAGGAGCCCGTACCTCTTCGGCCTTTCTTGTGGTCGTCATCTTCCTCCCGACGTTGAAGCAGTGCATGTCCAAGCGGATGTCGTCACCCCTTTGCCATGCGTCGCGATCCTCACCACCGCTCTGGATGCCTACTAGAACCTCGTCGCCAAGAACCCTAGATGAACCCTAGTTCTCTACTTCCCCTCCCATCTCGCTCCCAAGTCGTGAGAACTCGAAACCCTAGCTCCCAGACGCCTCCATGCCCCGCCGTTCTGCTCTCCTCCTCGCCCAACTGAGCACACCAGCGAACTGTCTCCTCGTTCACCTCATCCAAGCTCGCAATCCGAGAAGCCCCACATGCTCCAATTGTCATCTTCATCCCTAACGCCGGTCATCGTCCTCGCCGTCGGTTCCAACCTCTCCCCGCTTTGACAACCATCTCTCGAGCATCATGGTGAGCTCCTGAATCTCATGGTGTCCTCCTCCTCCACTCTCGCTTCCAGAATCGTCCTCGCGACGAGCAGCTGCCGTCGCTGCTGCTGGCTGTCGTTGTGTGTCCTGTTCCGGCGACCAGTTCTAAGCGGCGCCACCACCCACATGCTCGCCTTATCTCCTGCGTCGAACGCAAGCAACCGTGTGTGCGCGCGCTCTCAATCGCTTGATCCACCATCGATCTGGACACCCCCATTGATGACGTCAGCATGACTTTAGCGTGAGGCAATATTTTTTTTCCTTTTGGAAATATAAATATCCCCGTGAGCCCCTTATGTCAGGAATTTAATCGTTTCCATAAATATTTTCTAAAATGATTAAAACTATGACATATGGGACCAAGTGGAAAAATAATTTTATATATTCCAATAATGTTTAATTGTTTTAAAATGATTTAATTGGATTTAAATTGGAAAATTTCATAGTTAATTCATTTTAAATTAGAAAAATACAAATAATATATCAAAAATTTCAGAAAAACTACAATCTGAAGCTATTATCATACATTGCTATACAACTTAAATAAAACAATTTATTGTTTAGCAAATAACATGTGAGGGCATGCGAGCTCCGGGAACGATGAACAACGCTGCCTTCGACGACCTCGATACTTGAGGGGCTGCGCTCCAACGATGATGAATAGCGTCGGTGATCCAGAATGGGTAGAACTAGTAGAGCAAGAAGATGAACTAGCTTGTATTGCTACTTTAATTTTCAGCAAAAAAGACAAAAATGCCCTCATCATGCACAAATGGGGGACTGTGCTGGGTACGGTGGCCTGCCATGGACGGACATGAGTCTCGATCCTGCCTATGGGCCACCGCAAATGGACCTATTCGGACAGAACATTGTACGAAATGGGAGAGGACATTGGAGTTAGCCTAAGAGGGAGCCGATGGAGGAGAGTAGTGGTTGAGCATGAACAAAGGCGGACCACCCACTGCTACTTGTTAGAAGGAAAAAAGAGGAGAGAGGCACGCTGCATAGATGACGCTAGACTTTTCTTTTTGAAAAACATGGTGTAAATGTAGACGCTTACAGATGCATACATACACCCACCCTATGCACCCATACACGTAAATTCTGTCCCTAAGAGCACCTCCAAAAGACTAAACCGGTGGATCTTGAAATTGACAAAATCATCACAGATGTCCTGGTGAGGACGTAGTCAAAACTGGATTTCGATCTCCTTACGAATTTATTATCGTCCAAGAGATTGCACCGTTCCTACTTCTTGCAAGAGAATTTGGAGAGGACGCGACGGTCGAGAGAGAGAGTAGACGTTGCAGTGATGCAATCGTTGATGGCAGCCACCGGACGCTGCCAACACTCGCCGACGGGCTATTGACCCGCGTCCCCTCCTGGTTCCGTCGACGACGACAATAGCGGCTTCCATCCAGCAAGAACACACTTCGTCACAGCACTTCCACCCATATCTGAGCACCTCTATTACGGTCCGGCAGAAGCGCCTCGTTGGATTCAGGCCCATGCTGTCAGCACCTGAAACTCTCGGAGTGTTCTGTTTTTCAGAGTAAAGGCGCATTGCTCCGGTGGCGGGGCATGTCATATTTAAACCAACAGCTCCAGAGAAGGATCCAACTGTTTTAGTCTCGTCTTCGGTTCAGTTTGTTCAAGTCTGAACTTCGGTTCAGTTAACTGTATTCGTAATAACTACATACTAGCTAAATGCCCGTGCGTTGCTACGGGCTATAAAAGTTTTTTCATTGCCAAATAGGAAGAACATATTTCCCGGTGATGTGGAGGATGTATTGAAGGATACACCATTTCAAATTACATTTAAACAACATCACCATCCACACAGACGGTCAGTTTCCTACTTCTTTCCAAGCAACCTTTCTATCCCAAAGCTTATAGCTTATTTTTACTTAAAAAAGAATCAAACTAAGTAAGAATGTTACGCTGATGTACGATGGCATCTATGCCTAACATGGTGCCGTCATTGCTGACGCCTGACAGATTGGGATCCCTTGCTGTCTTGCTCTAAAAAACCTTTGCTGCATAATCATCAATGAGATATATAGTTGCTGAGCTGAAATTCGTTTGCACAATAGGACCATAGCGTGAAAGGATTTCTTCTTCATGATCCAAGCGAATCCATAAAATTCTTGTGACCTACTTTGGGTAAACTTGAGATTTTAGACTATAACTGGATTTAGTCATTGTTTATTTCCAAAGTAAATGCCAAGGACAAGAAGAGGAGCAATAGTAACAGGCACATGTAAAATACAGGATCCAATTCACGGCATGACCTCCTCGCTCCTAAGGAGTCAGGACTACGGCAGGAGATGATGGCAGGTGGGCAGAAGGAGAGGTGGCGAGAATGAGAGGAACGATGCAGCACCAACAAACTCTACGAACCTGAATCCAAATATCCAGAACCATAGCGCACTAATTGAAGAATAGAATTTAGCGTGATGTCCAATTTTTCTTAGAATTTCCTTCATCTGCCTTTTTATAGTCCATCCATTCCAATAATAAGTGTATATAGTTAGAGAGTATTTCATTTTGCAGCTCCACTTTCCTCTCATCAACTCGTGGTCATTTTTTTATCTTTGAAATTCGACTATGCATTTCTCTTTTGTACTACTTATGAAAGAATAGCCACTATATAATACGAATAGTATTTTCTAGAAAATATGGTTTGCGTGCACTTTTAATACAAAAGAGACGAGAAAGGCATACAGCCTACCAAACACGTCTATAACAGAGACGAGAAAGACATACAGCCTACCGAACACTTTTGATACAAGAGAGACGAGAATATGGTTTCTCGTATACTCGACTGTGCGAATGTAAATATAAATTAAAAATTTATGGATTAATTCGCAGGCGCCTGGTATTGAGCTAATGGAATCAGGGGCACCACACGGTTAAAGGGCCTTATCTTTTTGGATTTCTTATTTTGGTTTGAAGTTATGCTATACGCGAGCTGATGGAATCAGGGCACCCCTTTTGACTCGTATCACTTTTCCCAAATCACTTCATACAGTGTTACTACTATCGGGAGAGAGCAGACCTGCCGGAGGTCGTCGCCACGCAGAGGCCTGACAACAGTGCCGCTCACGGGCGTGGTGAGCCACGCCGGGAGGTAGGTGCGGCACGCGCGGCCGGCCGCTCTTCCTCCTGTCCGATGTAGATCTTGCATCCGCCATCTCTTCTCTACATCCCGGCCGCCGGCCGTCACTGATGCCTCGCCTCCTTGTACAGCAGCGCGCCTCCTCCCCGTCGGCATCTCCCCTCACCGCAAGCTCCGCCGCCAGCCTTGTCGCTCGTCGTTGTCGGCCTTCTCCCTTGCTCCGCCGCCTCCCTCCTCGTCTCCCCACAGTGCCGCCAGCGAGCCCCGCCTCCATGCGCGTACGGACATCTCCCCATCTCTCGCCTTCGCCTTCTGCTCGCGCGAGGACTCCACGCCCCCCTTGCTGCGACCCGCATCTGCCTTGGCACCCCCGCCGATGGAGCGACTGTTGTTGCCGCCCGTCGTCTTCTCCGCCAACCTCCAAGGTAAGCACGATGGCAAGCTTGGCAGCTGTCGCTCTCTTCGAGTATCTCTCCCTGTCCACCGATCTATATCCCTTTATTTTCCTCTTTTGTTGGTGTTGCTAATTAACACTGAAATGGGTCATGGATGTATTTAAGTTTTTAGCAAAGAAATTATGTAAATGCTCGTGTGTGCTTAAGTTGTTCAGCAAAATGCCTGACTGCGTGGTTCCCTTACTATGGTGCAGGGATACATGTTAAGATGGCTGAACTCACTACATCCCGTCCTTTTTTAATAGCACGGGTGAATTCTTCTCGCTGTCTTTCTTGCCAGATATTATGAATATGTTAATATGTTATGTCCACCCCTATGTGTGATGCCATTTCATTCAGTTTCAGATTAAAGTAGTTATGCACAAAAGCTAGCTCAAAAGTACATACGTAGTTAGCTGCTCACCCTCTTATATGTATATACTGAATATTCATATATTTCCTTTCAGGGTCGCTATGCAGACTATTCACTGTCCAGGCTTTTTAATATAGCAACATGCTTATGTGATTGTGGATTGTTTCAAGGAATTAGGAGACCAATGACATAAGACAAGATTATATGTATTGGAGAATATTATGAATCAGATATGCATCATAGATCGAGCACAAGAAATATTTCTACCCTCTTTGGCATGTTGTTGCCCTTTGTTTTTATTGACTACATGCAAGGCCTACAGTTTATATTCATATTTTTGTGCCTGTTGTCGTTGCCTGGCATGAAGAATAATACGTATAAAAGTTGACTCTAAAATGCTTCATGTTAGTTTATTTCTCTATCCTTTAATTATTTCTTTAGTTTTAGTCAGTGCAAATGATTAATGTGATATGAAAGAGTGAAGTAATGCTGCATTTGTTTACTGCCATAATTCTATTTTGTACAGACCGTCAGGTCCTTTCTTGCCTTTTGATTTAGGTTATGCCTTCAAGACGAATATGTATAGCCTTTGATACTAAAATGTTGCTATGCAAGTTCAGTTTTCTACTCTTTAGTTTTTTCTAACATCACAAATATCTCACGTGTAAAAATAAAATACACAGAAATATGTTGTTGCATCAAAAACGAAAATATGTTTGTATTCATTACATTTTAAAAGATATAATAATCATGATGGAGTCTGCGCAAATCTGGTCCAGTGAGTTCAAGTGCTAAGTACTTCCTTGTAGACTATGTTTGGTGTGGTCTTTACTAATGACTCGGTTCTTTTTCGCTTCTTTAAATTCTTTGTCTTGTCATCCTTGATGGCGAGGATCTTGATGTTGCTTTTCGCGGTTGCTCGGGATAACGCGACATATAGCTGACCATGAGAGAATACCGGCTCCGGTAGGTACACGCCAACAATTGGGATGGTCTGCCCTTGCGCCTTGTTGATTGTGATGGCAAAGCTTAGCCTGATCGGGAACTGCTTCCTTTTGAATTTGAACGGAAACATGTCATCGTCGGGTGGGCATAGAGGTATTCGAGGAAGATAAACCCTCTCCCCTGCGTGTTGTCCCACGACGATCTCCGCGTCGATGGCGTTCCTCTGGAACCCACGGATCACAAGCCTTGTGCCGTTACACAACCCGTTAGCTGGGTCAATATTCCTTAGTAGTATGACAGGGCAATTTATCTTTAGTTTAAGCGCATGTGGTGGCATCCCATTAAGAGTCAGCGAGTTCAGAAACTCGGAAGGGTAGTAGCCATGCGGATCATCCTCCGCACTATCGAAGCTATAGTAGATCATCTCCTCGCCTTGAAAACGCTCAATCATGTGCATGTTTATTCCATCTACATTGTCGTTCCTTGTGGATAGGATCGCTCTAGAATTCATGTAATGCGGGTTGTCCATGTAGTGGTCTAGGTCAGGAAACACATGGTTAATCAGCTTCATTATGTCAGCCGCTTCGTCTCCTGTAGAGGACACGCATATATCTTCAGGAAGCCGGATGTTTCCTTCCTCATCGGTTTCCTCTGTTTCATTACCTATCCCTAAGAGGTAATTTGCGAACCACAGGTCATTTTTCGCCCTCATGTTGTTGACGAGCCTTAGCTGGCGCATGCCCTTCCATAGGTTGGATCTCCGCAGACTTGTGTCGATTATCTGACCACGTGACCCTTTTCTCACTACCAGAAGCACTTGCCTGAAGTCCCCGCCGAACACGATAGTCTTGCCTCCGAAAGGTCGGTCCCGGCAGCCCATGATGTCACGCATGCTTCTGTCTAGCGCTTCAACGGCTTGACGTTTTGTCATGGTTGACTCGTCCCATAGTATGAGCGAAGCCATCCTTAGGAGCTTAGCTGTCCCACTATGCTTAGTGAAGCTGCATGATGCCCCTTCTTCAAGGTTTAGTGGGATCTTGAACCTTGAGTGTGCAGTTCTTCCTCCCGGCATGATGGAAGCAGCGACACCTGACGTTGCTGTGGCCACCACGATCTTTTTCTCTCCCCGAACCCTAGCGAGCAGTGCCCTGTAGAGGTATGTCTTCCCGGTTCCTCCCGGACCATCGACAAAGAATACGCCCCCATTGCCACCATCAACCGCCTTAAGTATCTCATCATAGGCAAGCCGTTGCCCGGGATTTGGAAATGCAGCCAGTGATTCATCTTCCTTGTCTACCGTGATATTCATTTCCTCGATGACCTCCCTAGCCTCGCCTCCTGTGTTGTCATATGTCTTGTCGATGTCTGGGAGAGGGAATGACTTTATGTCTTTACCCATGGATTGTAGCATGCCCCTGATATCAAGTAACACCTTTTGCTCCACAACTTTTGGACACGTGTATTCCCGTCGGTAGTCATCAGACATTGCCTCAAGGTGCCTATCCCAAAGACCGCGCACATCGCTAGGCTCACGAAATGTAGCACATAGCACACCATCCACCGTTTTTAGATCTTCGAAGGACTTCGAGCGGGTACGTGGTTTAGAAGCACCCTTAGAAAGTACCGCTCACCCTCGGTAGGATGGGCTGTCACGATTCGTCCTACTTGGTGATCCCTGGTCCTTATCTTCCAGTATTTTTCTGTAATTTGCCACGTGAACATCCTTGGGAAATCTTTGTAAATAATATCTCTAGCCCACACATAGTTATGGTTAGCTTTGAAATACTCTATCAGCATTGATGTGCTCTCCTTGGTGGCAACGTCGTTTAGGTTGTCTCCCGCTTTGAATGTGACCCTTTGCATATCTGGGAGATGCAGCGGGAGCTGTAAGACCGCCGAGTGGTTCTCACAGAGCTTGAAGCCGAATATCCTCCACATGGCCTCCGATGGAGTAATCCACCTTGCGTCAACGTATCTCTTGATCTCGTCTATGTTACCTTTATCGTCGGGCGTCTCGATATTGAACGAAGTTTGATCGTGGCCCTTGTATATGTACTTATATAGGTACTTGACGGCCTTTATGCTAGAGCACACCTCCATGTTGATGTGGCAGTCAAACATCCGTAAGAGGTAAGGGTTGTAAGGAACAACCCATCTATTGTCCAACGTTTGGCCACGGACCTTCACGCAATAGCCGTCCTTCCGTCTTCGATAGACTGGATAGGAGTCCTTCCCCTGTACGGTGGTCTCGTTGAATGTCCGTGGGTACCTAGACTTGCACGACCCATCTTTCATGCACACATTATTTGGCTTGAGGACACCGCATGGGCCGTGCATCATATGCTTCACGGCCATGGTGTATAGTTCTGGGTAATTATTCTTGTCCGGGAGCTCTGTGGATATGACATGGTCGTATTGCTCTAGCACAAGAAGCTTGTATCTTGAATCCATGATCAACAAGAAATGGGCATGTGGGAGACCCCTCTTTTGGAACTCGACCACATAGACGTATTGTAGCATCCCAATTGTCTAACAATTGTAATGCTACTTGTCCTAGTTAGATATTGGCTACTTCATATATATTATTGTTGCATCATAATTATATCATGCTCATGTCATCATGCCACCTTGCATTTGAGCATCATATAAAACCCTCTTTCTTTTGGTTTTTCTCTCATATGCATTATTAATTGTATTTGCCTCTTGATATTGTATTTGGTTATTGATATATTGTTAAAATGCCCAAGTTGAGTTGGGGGCATATCTTTTATTTCCATTCCACCACCTTTCTCTTCCACCACCTTATAATTCCACCATCCCATTAACAATGAGCTTGTATTTCTTTTCCTTTGATATTTTAATTCTAGCTCATGTAGTTTGGGGTGGATTAAATCCTCTAAATTCTTGTGCTTGGTTTTATCTCCACTTCTTGGATATGCATAAGAATAATGCCATAATATTAATATTGTTTCCACAAAATAAATCATGGCATTATTATTTTTGCATGGGCCATGCACAATTCTTCACCACCTTTTACTCCTTTTGTTTTCATTTGATTTAATGGGTCCTATCTTGGGGAAAACCATCCCCTACCATTCCACCATCCTCATAGTCTCATCCATATCTTTTCTTCTTAATTTGATTTTCTTCATGCATGATCATATGAGAACTTCTCCACCTATTTCTTTCCTTCCTCTTTCTTTCTTGTTTTTCTTCAACATTGGCCCAAGCAAGATCAAGCTCCATGGTCCTCCTTGTTTTGGCCTTATAAACAAAAATTAAAACCTAAATGCCTAATAAAACTCTAAACCTAGCTTTTCTCTTTATTATTCTTTTAAACCTAAATTACACCAAACCCTAACTCTAATCTTCCTTCTCTCTCTCTCTCTCTACCATGAGGAACACCTGACCCTCTCTCTCTCTCCTTGGCCCCACCTCAGCTAACCCTAACCTCAGTCTAACCCTAGCTATGCCCTAACCCGAGCCCATGTCTAAACCTAGCCGAGCTAACCCCCTCTCCTCTCTCTATTTTCCCTACCGGCCGAGCTAGCCCCACCCTCCAGCCTCCACGCCGTCCTGGTCCACCTGCAGCCACCCCTACCTCGCCCTACCTGCCCAGCCGAGCTAGCATGTGCCGAGGAGGAGGAGGAAAAGGTGGCACCGAGGCCACCTTTATCTCTGCCGTGCCCCGCCTGCCTCCCTCCTCTATCCCTCTCGTTTTCCCTCGCCCACACGCCTCTCCTGCATCCCCAGATCCGCCCCAGAGCCGCCCTCTTCTTCTCCTTCCTCCTCTCCGACCACAACACCTGCCGCCGTTCGCCGCCAACACCACCTCACCCTCGTCGATCTAGCCGGCGTGCTCGTTGTGGGGGTAGCCTGGGAGACCGAGGCGACCACCTGGCTGCTTCCCGCACGCGTCGTCAAGGAGGAGAAGCCCCAGGAACGCCGGTGCCGCCGCCACCCGACGCCAAACCCTAGCCGCCAGTGCGCCAGCGTCCTCGCCGTTCCAGAGCCTCCCTGCCTGATCCAACACTACCGCTGAGCCCGCGGTGAGTCCCTCGACTGCCCTGACATGCTCCGCCTCGCCGTACCGCCCTAGCCCCGCCGTTACTTTTGTCGAGCGCTCTCAGTGCGCGCCGCTCGCCGGTGTCTGCAGCCTCCCCGCGCCGCGCAGAAACCTAACTAAGCCCCAGCCCCTCACCTGTCAGCTCCCCTAGCCCGCCACAGTGGCTCCGCCCCCTCAGCGCGCTCGCCCGCATCCCGGGTTCGAATCCCTGCTCCGCACTGCGCGCACACCGCCGTCAGACCGTGAACACGAAGAACAGTACCGGGCCGTGGTAAAATTACAGTTAGCCCCCCTTTTTATTCCGCTCGCAACCCGCGCTCCTAGTGACCCCACAAGTCAGCCGCGCTAGTACTTTTGCAGGAAAGCCCCTCTGCTTTTTCCGGCGTAACCCGCGCTCCAGCCCCAGCCCCACCTGTCAGCCTCTGCCGCCTTCACTGCTGTCACGTGGGCCTGCGTCAGTTGGCCCACCCCGCAGTCTCAGTGGCTAGCCCGAGACGCGGTGACAAAAAGATTCCCCGCGCATGGCCCAGTCAGCGCAAAGGCCCACCCGTCAGTGGCTGTGGCTGGATCTGACTGAGTAGGAAAAGTATTTCTGGCTGTCTGTTTTTAATTAAATCTATTTCAAATTGATTTAAAATCAGATTCAAATAATTTTTAAAATACAAATCCAAATAATACATATAATATATGTTTTGGAATCAAAAAAAATGTGAGGAATTCAAATATGCCCTTCAAAATATGTTTTGAACATTTTAAATTTTCGAGATGATTAAAACTACAATAAAATGCCCTTTTCCTTAATTAATTAATAACTTTTGTTTTATAACTCCAAATTAGACAAATAATATGTCTAAATCGATCAGCGCGACGAGCGCGTTCTAATTATGTAGTCCTTGTTCTGAATTGAAGCATGCATCATGTTGTTAATAAAAATCTGAACTGTTTATGACAATAAAACTTGGTTAAATAAATAATAAAATGCTTTATTTCTTATATCCACACCTCACCTTTGCCATGCTACTTTAATGCCATGTAAATTGTGCATCATTCATCATGGCATGCTTAGTTGCTTGTTGCATTTTAATTCATATGCTTGTGCACTTTATTTATGTTGGCCCTTGTTTGTTTGGTTCTTCTTCGGATAGACGCCCAGCAGGAGAATTACCAGGAACCACAGGAGTACTACCCAGATCCATCTCTCGCTTCAACTGAGCTGCCAGGCAAGCACTACCACATGCTTGCATACATACAGTACCTATTGCCTCTGTCTTACTCTTGCATCATTGAGTCGCGATTGCATTAAATTGAATCCCAAGTACTGCATAGCCTTTACTTTTAAACCCCACCGAAGCTTGTTCCTCCATCCCATGAGCCATTACTACATGAGTTGTTTGGGCCATGCGAGTCGTAGAAAAGCATGTGTAGGGTATGTGAGTGTCTGATGAATAACGAGGTACCTAAACAACATAACCTGAGTAGTAATGGGATAACTAATGAAAGAGGCACCGGTGAGCAATATCTGCTATTTGGTTTTTCATGCTCACTTGTGTCCCGTAGGACCCCGAGTACTTGATTCTTGTTCCGTGAATATTCGCACTATCCACATCCGGGAGGCCTTATGGACCCCCCCTGAGCTAGAGCTTGATTCATTCTTATTTCTTGGGGCCACAAAGTAGTTTGGGGCTTTATTACTATCCTGTACTTATGCCATGTTACTGTTTTATTAAGATTGTGCGAGGAGCACCTGTACTGTTTAAGAATTGCGGAGTGTTTTCGCGGTATCGACAAGCCCAGTCATATTTTCGGGTTCCCAGTCATTTACCGCCATTGGCGCAAACCTTGGGTCCGTCTCGGAGCCGGCCAGCTTCGTCGCGGGTAGCTTAATAGGGTGGCCCCCTGAAATATTTCTGAATCCTGTGATTGCTTTGTCGTGAATGCCTCGTTGGGTTTTGATTTGGTTCTTCCGAGGTTGATAGAGTGTGTGTTGCTATTCGTGCACCCCTGCAGGGTAAATCTTTCTGAAAGCCATGTCCACGGTTATGGACGACTTGGAGCACAGTTTCTCGATCATAGACAAGTATAACTAAAGTACCGCTTTTAATTTGACTAAGTACTTGACTAGTAAATAGTGCAATACTCATGGAATGGTTAATAAAACTGCCAACGGATGATGGGGGTTGTTCGTTCGCTTCCTCGTTGGTAAGCGAGGAGGAGGATGGATCTGTTAAATATACTGTTATAACTGTTGTTCTTAATTTACGGACATCCGTCTATCATTGGTTAGGCGGATGGTTAGCGAGTATCTGTAGAATTGTTAGGTATTATCTTTTGCTGCAATTGCATCACCCCAGGTTGTGTCCCCTTTAGCGGCATAAAGACTTGCTGAGTACCCCTAGGGTCTCACACAATAAATTGTTTGATTCAGATGAACAGGTGTACCCGCAAGATGGATACTGGGTGGAAGAGACAGATGATGTTGGCAACGATCATTCGGTGTAGAGATTCCGGGAATGGGGATCCGTGAGATCTGTGGGCGGGATGTGTTTATTTAATGGGCATCTTATGCCAATTTGCTTCTTATCCGTACTCGGATCTTGTTTTCCGCTTCCGCCTGATACTCTGATGTGTGATGTATGAGGAGCTATCCTAAATTATTATATCTATCTAGGACATTTGGATCTTGCCGTATGGCGTTGCTATATTTCTATTTCTTTTAGATGGAATGGCTCTGAGGACTGTTGTATGTGGCTTGCATACATACTCACTTGTGTATGTAGTTGATCCCTTCGCCTGCCGATTACGCCGCTCATTCTTGTCCCGTTGTCTGAAAGTGGTTAGGACGGCCGAAAGGTCTACCGTGAGTGGCCCTGGGCCCCACCGTACTATTTTAACCACTTTCGTTCATCCAGACATTAACTAAGAGCGTAATTCACCGAGGTAGTTACACATATGCCTTCACAACTCCTAGGATATGCTTCTTGGTTAGGATCTCTTTCATCGTCTCCAGCTTGGCCCTAAACACTCGGACCACAATGTCTGGTCGGTCTTGCGCGGTTTGTCCTAGAAGCAACGCATCTTGTATCTCCTGCCAGTTTGTGTTGCAGGTCATCGTCAAGAAGATGTCAGGCTTGCCATACGTTTGCACTAATGCCATGGTGTCCATATGCCTCTGTTTCATGTCTCGGAAGCCCCCCTTGAACGTCGAGGGTAGAACAATCCTTGTGCCAACGACGCTTGCTTGAGTCTCTCCAGCCGTGATGCTATCCACAATGCCTTTATATAGATCTGCACGTATCTCCGACTGGTGTCCCCTGATCCAATTCAACCTACAACCCTCGATCTTTATGTACATGTCGACCGCAAACTATTGGAACAAACGCCCTCCATGCAGTATGGGGTTGAATATAGCAGGGCGCGTCTGTAGTCGATAACAGTAGTAGTCCCTTACAGAGACACATAAACGACCACCTCCCTCTGCATGAATGAAAGAAAAAAGAAGTTTACGCAACATCCAAGAAGGATATTGATAATGAATGTAGGAGTATCTTGAATAGGCAAACCTGGATCGTTGGAACTTTCAGCTCTTGGCAGTTGCGCAAGGTACCAATGCACATTATGTTTAGAGATATTTGGATGCCAACCGAGCTCCCCCTTTGGGAAAAATAGGGGGTACGAGAGTGGGTCATAGCATCCTTGTGTTGCCTGTATACTATGCCTCTCGTTGTTGTTACCGTAGAGGGTAATGCTGCGCTTGAACCTATTTGCCAGATCGCCGCCCTCAACCCAGATTGCAGCCACCTCAGACGACACCGGTAAATTGTATGTCCGTTGGTCCTTCTTCTGGTCGGTGTTAGTTCTATACGACAGTCCTCAAGGTTGTCCTTGTGGGCTCCCAAATACCTAAACTGCTCGGAGTAGGGGTTTCCTCTCAGTATGTCTGCAACCTTCCGGACAACCTCTTGGTCGAGGTCCTTGGTGGCTTCCTTGCGATGGACCATGTTTGGATCATCGTCGTAGAAGTATAGTTGTAGATGTTCCGGCTTAGAGTTTGGACCAAATGAATGCACGTTGTGGTACAACGAGCCTTGTGCTCGGAATGTGTACACTCCGGACCTCATGTTCGTACAGTCGTTGTCGAGGCTGACACCAAGGGTCGTGAAGGAGAAGTGTCTGTTGAAGAATCTTATGCTCTCCCAAAAATGACGTGAGTCCGCGTCCTGGCTAGACCATAGTCTTCTCAGCTCCGGGATAGGCTCTGGTTGTTGGTCAGCTAGCTCGATCTTTCCTTTTAGACAACAAAAGTCGTCAGTCTCACGCTCAAACTTCTTGGCATGACAATCTTGGCAGTCTGGTACTTGCCTTAGGATATGCGTGCTATCTAGTAGGTTCGAGTACACAAAGTCGAAAGGATCTATAGATTCCGGGCTAGATGACTCTGTTGGTGTATTGGTTTCCATGTCATCATCATTGATACCTACATGCATTGGGTGTCACATCAAAATGTTCATATTGATTAACCCATAACATAGACATAGAGGGCAATCATAATTACCTTCACACGCATACATGTTGTCCAGGAGGTCGTCGGAATTGGCATTCTCGCCCATGATACCGTTAATGAATGCCTCCATTTCGCCTACAGCATTCTCGATTCAGTAAGTATGACCAGGATGCGCCATGACATAAATAATAAAGGGAATAAAGACCGATGTGTTACCGTTCGTCTTGATGGTATACTCAGGTGTGCTCGTTGAAGGGGATGCTGGAGGTGAAGCCATTTCTTCTCTAGCGGGTGTTCCATGTGTGGTCGATACCAGGTTTATCGTTGGCAAGGTTGCAGCAATTGGGCACGGCATCGCGATCGATTCGGAACATGGGGTGTTCCTCCTAGCCGCATAGTTTGCCTTGCGCTGAGCTAGCATTGCTGCCCTCTTCTCTTCATTTAGTCCTTGCGCTGAGCTAACATGGGTTGTCATGCGTTGTTATTTACCCTCCTTCCATGGATAAATTTTTCCTAGTATCCCTTTGTTGTGCGTTCCTTTCATCTAATTTTTTGTTTTGCCGGACTGCTCTTCTACGTGCATTAATCTCGTCTTTTTGCTCGGCCGTCAAACTATTTCGACGAGCTCTATCACGTTCACGCCTTACTTGATTTCTATCTTGTGAAATATCTGTAGTTTGTTTTCTTTGATCTGCCATTTTTTGCTAGCACAACCCCATAAATGAAAGTTAAACATCAATAATTTAGAAAAGCATATGCAATATTTAACTCATAGGTAGCAGCCATCAAATACTTTGATGTAGTAGCAAAAGTCATTAGTAATGTACTGACGACATTAGAATAGACTAAAAGAAACAATCATTGACGGCTGCTGGTGCTACTGCTGTGTTCTACATGGCAGAGAGTAGTATTTATTTGCACTGTGCATTTGTTGCAAGTTTTTTCTTACTGTACATTTGTTGTAACTTAATTTCATGAACTGACATCGTTGTGTTTGTTTAGCAAAGAAAATGAAGACAAACTGACGAACAAACGGGCTGTACCAGCGGCGGGCTGAGTTCCGGCGAAATTGACGGAACATGGAGAGGGAAATAAAGTTTTTACCTGACCAGTGCAATGAAGTTGATGATACGCTTTGACCCGTGGTGGAACTTGGATGGAGTTTACTATTGAATCCCGTGGTGGAACTTGACGGAGTTTACTGTTGAGTTTGGTTTCCTTTATAATGTGTGACGTGTGATTCTTAGCAGAGTTCCAGTCGGAATAGGAGATTTGATCCTGTTCTAGTCGGAATAGGAGAATAGACTTCACCTGATCCTGAGTTTGATCCGGACTCTATCCACGTCTGACTCAGCTTTAGACTGCACCTGATCCTGATCCTGGACTCACGGACGACGGAGGACGACGTACCATCATGACCACACGACATTTAATAGTATAGATTATGTATTCCTTGTATATGATATATGTTTATTTTGCATGCTATAATTGTATTGATAGGAAACATCAATACATGTATGTTTAATAAATAAAAAGGGTTCCTAGTTATGCCTCTCTTATAGACTAGTGCTGACTCGTAGTTGATGTAGAGCTCGTTGGGAACCCCAAGAGGAGGTATGCTGAGCACAACAGTAAGTTTTCTCTCAGTTATGAAACCAAGGTTTAATCGAACCAGTAGGAGCAAGAAAACACCCCAAAGGTGTTACTAGCTGAGTTTTGGTAGGGCGCACTACCGGTGCTAGTAGCAACGTGGAGACCTGCACAACACAACCACAGAACTTTGTCCCCAACTTGCGATGAGGTTGTCAATCTCACCGTGTTTTGTGGAAAACAAAGGATTAAACGTATCGAATGGAAAGAAGTAAAAGTTTGCAGAAGTAAACACAAAACAGTAAACAGTTGTAGATTGTATGTAAAGAAAGAGGACCGGGATCCATAGTTCACTAGAGGTGGCTCTCCTTAGATAGATAACATGCTGGGTGAACAAATTACAGCGAGGCAATTGACAAACACCGAGAAAGCGATACATGCATATACTAATCATCTTAACTCCTCTGAGACTTGACTGGGCATTAGAACATAATACATAGACCGCCATCCAACTGCATCTATGACTAATAATCCACCTTCAGGTTATCATCCAAACCCCCTCCAGTATTAAGTTGCAAGTAACAGATTATTGCTTTATGAACTGCGTGTAAAGTAAACAATACGATTGTTCTATTATGGTACTTGTAGTTTTCAGCTCTCATAAAGAGCTTCCAAAAATTATGGTACTTGTAGTTTTCAGCTCTCATTGCCACTATCATAATCATCTTGAAAGTTATTAAGGTTAAAGTGACACAACTAAGAGGATATGCTTGACAAGTTATAAACCGAAATCTCATGCCCCTTACTTACGAAGACCGATCCTCATGCTACTCAACTTTAGTCACGAGTAAGCTCTTGTCATTGTAAGTATATGTGTATCATTAAGAGCCGCCAACGGGGTACCCCTTGCACATGATACGGGAGCTTTCCCATAATCAAAATGACAAGGCAAGCAGACAATGAGCATCTCAGCGATCTTTTTATTTGCTATTTGCATAGGTTTTGATCGAGGATGCTTCATAGAGTGCTCATTATGGTGATGCTGCAAGTTTCCACCATGATTAGGCATGGCTTAGGCTAGCGGCCCAGGCGTTTCTCTAACACACATACAAACTCCATGATCTTACAAGTTCCACATTTATTTCACACCGCCGGGATCCGTAAGCAAAAGAACATGATATCAACGGGGTACAAAGTACAAGTGCAATGTTGAAAGCGTTCCCCATGAAAAATGGTTCTGCTAATTTCAACTTATAAAGCGCAAACATATACACAACAAAGAAGGATCCAATGGTTCAAGTTTATTAGAGGCAATAAAGTAAAGTGTGCCATCAAGTTCGTGAGAGCTTTAATCCCTAGTTTTCTCATAACAAGTTTAATTTGGAAGCTAAACAAAAGCATGAATATACTTGGAATAGCATAAGGTAGTAGGTAGGTATGGTGGATTCTTTGGAATAACTTGGTTTAGGGAGTTGGATGCATGAGTGGAACTCATACTTGGTTGTGGAGGCTAGCAAAACACTAGGAGCGACAAACTAAGAGAGAAATAATGGCCATAATCATGCAGAGCGACAAAACATCATTGATCAAAGCATAAAGTGATACTACAAGTTGAAAACTAAAGGATCATAAAGGCTATGGTGACTTGAGATAGTCATAACATGGTGTGAGCATGTGCCAAGTCAACCCAAATAAAGCATCAAAGGAGAATACCACTATACTATGCTTTAATATGCTAAAACAACGCATGATTCATCCAAGGCACATTAAGCAATCTCAATTGTTTATAATAAGTCATGCTAAAGCAAAGAATACTAAGCATAAAGCCAAAAAAATATCAAGCATGGCATGACAAAGCATATGCCACAGTCAAAAACGAGCTTTTTTTACCAAATAAGCATGAACTTTCCTACTCTTTTCCAAACCAAACCAAACTATTTGCAAACCAAAGTATGAAAGAGGGGTCCAACCAATTTATTCAGAACACTAAGAAAACCAAGCAAACTAAAAACCAAAACAAAAATGAAAAAGAAGACGCTCCAAGAAAAACACAACTGTGCATGAAACAATAAAAATGAAGCGTTTGGAAGAAACCTGGGATTTTTATTGCTGAAGAAGGGGATGCCTTGGGCATCCCCAAGCTTTGACGCTTGTACTTCTTGGATATTTCTTGGGGTGACACGCGTGGCATCCCCAAGATTGAGCTTTAGTCCATCCTTCATCTCATTACTCATTCCTTCCATACACCTAAAATTTTTCCTTCATACAAAACTTCACACAATCTCATTAGCAACATTAGCGCACTTAAGATAAATAAGTCTCAAGGTTCAGTTCTAACACCAAATAAACTTCCATTAGAACACTAGCTACTGTAGCACTTCCCTCAAAAAGCTCAATTCCTCAAAGGAACTCAAGAAGGAACTAACAAGTAGCAAATGCAGAAAATGGCAGAAATCTGTCAAAACAGATCAGCAGGTAAAGACAAAATTTTTCGAAGACCTTCTGTTGCTCAAATCAAAAAGTGTTGAACTAACGAAAGTTAGATAACAACCTAGGGCAGAAGCACAAAACATTACAGCTCAATCCGACGTACAGAGCTCTCTCAGGAATTTTCACGGTGAAGCACAGAAATCTGTTTCGGGACAGCAACTTTTCCAATCATTACTTCTCTCTCATTAGAGGTTACTCTTGGCACAAAAAGCAAATAAAAAGGATAAGGAGAGGTTATTAAAGAGGTAATAACTTCCAAGACTCAACTAAAACTCTTGGATTATCTCCCAACAAGTACTTTTCTTTAACGCCTTTAAGTTAGGCATAAGAAGCAAAGAAAGAATCAAGTGTTCTTAAATGAAGAAGCATTAAGACCAATACTAGACATATTTTCAACAAGGCAAGGTATATCATCCAAATAAGTTCTAGAGGATCCTTTCTCAATGCTATTGGGTTCACTATTCTTATCAAAAGGGTTTGCAGGAACAATCCAATCAAGATTCTTTTCTATGGCATCGTGTATTGCTACTAGTTTAAAGGGTATTGGTATCTTAGGTTCCTCCCCATTAGGTTCGGTTTTTTTCATCTTTTCTCGTGTACCAACAACATCTACACATGAGCCTAGCATATTGAAACGTTCAAAAACTTTTCTAGCTTCCTTGGCAACATCATAGAACTCCTTAAACAAAGTTTCTAGAATAAAATACCTCTTTTCAGGATCCTCAATTTCTTTAAGCTTAAGAAACATTGCTTGCATTAAGGGGTTGAGGTTAAAAAACCTAGCTTCTAACATGTGAATTAAATAAGCTGCAACAATCTCATAATTTGGAGCAAGTTCTACAAGGGATCTATCCTCAGTATCTTCATATTTGCTAACATGATTAAAGAATTCTTCAATGTTATTTTTGCCAATTATAGAACCACTACCAATTGAAAGGTCTTTCAAGGTGAATGTAGGGATCACCATGGTGATCTAAGGAGGAGGTGACAACTAAATGAGACTTTTTTTGTGTTTTTAAAATAAGAAAGCAAAACAAGTAAAACTAATTTTTTTTGTGTTTTTAAAGAACCAAAACAAGCAAACAAAGCAAAAAGAAACTAAGAAAAACAAAAACAACAAAGTAAAGAGATTGGTTATGAGGGACTCCCCTTGTGAAGATGTCCTTGACTCCCCGGCAACGGCGCCAGAAAAAATCTTGCTGACTCATAGTTGATGTAGAGCTCGCTGGGAACCCCAAGAGGAAGGTATGATGAGCACAGCAGTAAGTTTTCCCTCAGTTATGAAACCAAGGTTTAATCGAACCAGTAGGAGCAAGGAAACACCCCAAAGGTGTTACTAGCTGAGCTTTGGCAGGGCGCACTACCGGTGCTAGTAGCAACATGGAGACCTACACAACACAACCACATAACTTTGTCCCCAACTTGCGATGAGGTTGTCAATCTCACTGTGTTTTGCGGAAAACAAAGGATTAAACGTATCGAATGGAAAGAAGTAAACGTTTGCAGAAAGTAAACACAAAGTAGTAAAAGATTATAGATTGTATGTAAAGTAAAAGGACCGGGATCCATAGTTCACTAGAGGTGGCTCTCCTTAGATAGATACCATGCTGGGTGAACAAATTACAGCGGGGCAATTGATAAACACCGAGACAGCAATACATGCATATACTAATCATCTTGACTCCTCTGAGACTTGATTGGGCATTACAACATAATACAAAGGCCGCCATCCAACTGCATCTATGACCAATAATCCACCTTCAGGTTATCATCCGAACCCCCTCCTGTATTAAGTTGCAAGCAACAAATTATTGCTTTACGAACCACATGTAAAGTAAACAATACGATTGTTCTATGAACAAAGGATTGTTGTTTTCTCCCTAGTAGCAACAGCACATCTAGTAACTTAGAGATTTCTGTCACTTCCCCAGATTAGCAGAGGCATGAACCCACTATCGAGCATAAATACTAACTCTTGGAGTTGCTAGCATCTACTTGGCCAAGATAGCTACTAACAACGAAAAGCATGCAAGATCTCAAATAACAAAGAAATGATAGAATCAATAATCAATCTGAAGTAGCATCTCAATATCCATCGGATCCCCGCAAACACAACATGTATGAATTACAAATAGATGATCTTGATCATGAACGGACCTCACAAGATCTAAACATGAAAGCACAAAGGAGGAGAAACCAGCCATCTAGCTACTACATGGATTCGTAGTCCAAGGATGAACTACTCACGCATCACACCGGAGGCTTGCATGGTGATGAAGAAGGCCTCCAGGGTGAATTCCCCTCTCCGGCAGGGTGCTGGGAAGAGCTTCAGATCCCTCCCGGTCTAGGGATGGAGATGACGGCGGCTACAGACTCTTTCGTGGATTTTTGATCGGGTCCTTAGGGTTTTCGTCCCAAGGGCAACTTATAGGCGAAGGAGAGGCCGAGGGGGTGACAGGGCTGGCCTCACCAACCCCTGGCGCGGGCCAGGCTGGGCCGCGCGGCTAGGTGGTGTGGTGGCCCCCTGGTCCTTCTCCGTCTCGTATTCTGGCACTTGATCCCTTCCGGAAAAATAGGCACTTTGGCTTTTGTCCCGTCCAATTCCGAGAATATTCATTTTCTGACTTTCTAGAACCAAAAACAGCAGAAAACATGCAGCTGGCACTGTGGCTCTTGTTAATAGGTTAGTCCAAGAAATCATATGAAAAGTACTCCAAAGTTGGAACAAAACACAAGAAAGTGGATAAAACCAAGCATGGAACATAAAAAATTATAGATACATTTGCAATGTATCAACTAGCTCGTTGATTAACAAGATGATCAAAGTTTCCTGATCATGGACATTGGATGTTGTTAATAACGAGGTCACAACATTTTTGAAATAATATGATGAACATTCATCCGAAGTATAGCATTACGATCAAAGTCATTATGTTTATATTGCTATAACATCATACGAAGTAATCTTAGTCCTTAGACCATGAGATCATGTTAATTGCTAACACCGGAAGAGTATCTTGATAACATCAAACGTCACACCGTAACAGGGTGACTATAAAGGTGGATTGAGTGCTACGAAGGTGTTATGTTTAGGCTCATGGATCAAGAGTAGAATTTGTCAATCCTGATATACTCTGGGCCCTCTCGGTGATATCACATTAAGGTAGCTTGCAAGCAAGTGATATGATCACTAGAATATTATATCACGGGAACGAGAAAAGAATGCATGTCAGTAACGAGATCAAACTAGATATTTGGATACCGATGATCGAATCTCGGACATGTATTATATCATGAGACAAAGGGATTAAGTTACTAGCGTTAAAGGTTCTCACGATCATAGAAGTCATCGTCGAATATGCAATAGTCAGTATGGATCTCCAGGTCCCGCTTCTGATTATTGATCTGAGAGGAGTCTCAATCATGTCTGCATTATTCACGAACCGTAGGGTGACACACTTAAGGGTTGCCGGACACCATTTTGGAGCACATATGTTTCATACGAAAGGATTGCAAAGCGCGGGAATTGTTTCGATAGAAACGAGAATTGTTTCGGGTGAAATTCCAGAAAGTGGTTCTGCATGTGATATTGAAATGTTGCGAGGGGTTTTACGTGAATGTTTGTTAATTAAAGTAATTAACAAAATTCTGAATAAATTTAATTAAAGAGTTTTATTAAATGAGAGAGCATTAAATTTGGAGAAATTTAATGCATTTAAAGTGGAGACTTTAAAAGAGAATGTGAAGGAGCATTTTAATGTGGAGGAGTTACCACCACATGAATGGGGGAGGTGAGGGGTCACCCCCCATGGGGCGCCGGCCATGGGGAGGGGTACCCCCTCCTCCTATAAAAGGCCTCCCCTCTCACCCTTCTTCCTCACACCTCCTCGTGAATGATCTCTCTCCTCCTCTAGATATTCCCCCATGGTCTCGGATTAGCGAGATACATGTTCCTGGTGGCTTGCGTCAGGAAGGAGTTGCTGCTTCCGCTGAATCGCTGGAGCGAGGAGGTGGAGGTTGTCCGGTGGCTTGAACGTGTGTGCGAGGATGGATGCGCTGCTGATTTGCGGCGCTCGGACTTCTACACGATCTTGAGATCGGCAAGCGTACGACTACATTATCCACGAGTTCCTAATCATTAACAAAACTCGTTGTCTTCGAGGGTAAGTTGTCCATTGATGTATATCCACCCGTTGCTCTGTATCTAGTAGATAGATCTTGGCATATAGTTCTCATCGTAGGAATTTTTTTGTTTTCTATGCTGCGGACCCAGAAGTGGTATCAGAGCCTGATCTATGCGTAGGTGCTTTGCACGGGTAGTACATATATGTATATATGTGGCGATTATGATCATGTTATTACATCTTCTATGTATTTTGGATATTGGTGGCATAGTGGGATTAAGCGGCCTAGACAAACCTTACATGTCATCGTACATGTGACCGGTTCCACGACTGACATGCAACTAGTTTTGCATAAGTGGCTAGTTGTAACACCCTCGAATCGGCCCTATGCAAGTTTTAGCCCTTTCCAGCAAACCCGCATAGAAACGATTCAAGGACGCCCACCAGGCACTTTCGTGCGGGTGGAAAACGAAGTAATACCATTACACAACAGTCCTCGACGGGACCCACATAACAGATATATATACAACAGCGACTCAACGAGTCAAGAATACAGATATACAATACAAAGATCCAAATCACCTTGAAAACGATAGAGCGTCCGTCTACGAACAAGATGCAAATGGGGCTAAGAGCCCTGAAGAATAACCAATGGCGTCCATAACCCTACCCAGGCCAAGCCGGAAGGGTAACCCTGCTAACAACGTCGATCTCAAACCTGCTAAAACAAAATGGGTGCTGACAAAGGGCAAAGGAAATAGTGGAGCGTCAGTACTGAGGCCAGTACACGACGAGGCTAGAATTCGGCGGCTCTCGCCTACATAGGTATGGTGGACTGAAGCGGCAACGCAGCAGCACTAAACAACCTACAGAGACTCAGTAAACCTGGCGGCTATTAGAGAGGGATAAGAAAGACCTATTCGGATCCAACCTGATAGTAACACCAAACATACCCATCCTGGTATTCCCCCTCGAGACCAAACGAGGAAGTTAAACCGAGGAACTCACATAGTTGGCCGTTTTATTCATTCCATTATAGTTGAAGCACTTACTAGTCAGATATAGATAGCTTGAGTCGTCCTGAAGCATAAGTAGTGGGCAGTTTTAATTAACCATTCCGTGGTAGTTGGAACATTTACTAGTCAGATATAATTGTCCTGAGGAATCCCAAAACCCAGTAATTGTTGGCACTTTTATCACATTCCATTGGAGTTGCAATACTTACTAGGCAGGTACAACATGACACGGATCACCACAGATCCACCAGTTGTTGGCATTTTTATTATCCATTCCATTGTAGTGAAGCAGATTACTAGTCACATATTAAGTCAAATTTATAACACTACTTTAGTTATGCTTGTCTATGATCGAGATACTGTGCTCCAAGTCGTCTATAACCGCGGACACGGCTTTTAGAAAGTTTTACCCTGCAGGGGTGCACAAATAGCAACACACACTCGATCAACCTCGGAAAAACCAACTCAAAACCCAACGAGGCTTTCACGACAAAGCAATCACAGGATTCATAAAATATTTCAAGGGGCCACCGCACTAAGCTACCCGCAACGAAGTTGGCCAGCTCCGGAACGGACCCAGGGTTTTTGTGGACGGCTGTAAATGACTGGGAACCTGAAAGTGTGACTGGGCTTGTCGATACAGCGAAAACGTGTCACGATACTAAACAGTACAGGTGCTCCACGCACAATCGTAAATAAAGCAGTAAGCATGGCATATGTACAGGATAGTAATAAAGCCCCAAACTACTTTGTGGCCCCAAGAAATAGAAATGAATCAAGCTCTGGCTCAGGGGGGTCCATAAGGCCTCCCGGATGTGGATAGTGCGAAAAATCAAGGAACATGTATCAAGTACTCGGGGTCCTATGGGACACAAGTGAGTGTGGAAGAACCAAATAACATCTATTGCTCACCGATGCCTCTGCATTAGTTATATCTAGCATTTTAATAGTTGTATTTAAAGTCATGATCATCTCCACCATTAAGCATCTCCACCATTAAGCATCTGCCAGCATTCCAACAACTGTGGTACTTGACAACACGAGATCACACCTGAGCAAGCAACTACGACTCGCAAGGCCAGCTATCTACCAAACACAGGTAATAGGAGGTGTCCAAGGCAATATAAAAGACCCAGAAATAGTTTTATTTTAAAATACTTTTGTAAATAGTTTTTAGACAAATAAAAGACCCAGAAAATACTAGAGTTTTGATTTGAAATTAAGACGGAGATATTTCGAAGACAAAGATAGGCTTTTAGCAAAATATTTTCAAACAAAAAGACGCATGCTGATGTTAGGATGATGCACATAGATAAAACACCACGATTTTCTAGTAGTGCTTTTAGCGGGATGCCACAA
Organism: Avena eriantha; assembly: GCA_910589775.1. Classification (NCBI taxonomy): domain Eukaryota; kingdom Viridiplantae; phylum Streptophyta; class Magnoliopsida; order Poales; family Poaceae; genus Avena; species Avena eriantha. The sequence continues at coordinate 440,135,799 of OU342742.1, read as the reverse complement.
TTCGACACCACTAACAAGGGATCTCGCCCTCGAGATCCGCCTCATGGTACTGACAAAAAGGCCGACGATCAAAATCTTCTCGCTTCGTGTAGATCCTCGCGACACCACTAACATGGGTCGTTGTCCGTGATCGTCGAGAGAACACTCCGGGAACAAAGGGCGAAGGTAGAGGTATCCACTGTTGGAGATATGCCCAAGAGGCAATAATAAAGTGGTTATTATTATATCTTTATGTTTATAATAAATGTTTACATCCCATGCTATAATTGTATTAACCGGAAACATTAATACTTGTGTGTTTTGTAAACATAAAAGAGTCCCTAGTAAGCCTCTTGTTGAACTAGCTTGTTGATTAATAGATGATCATGGTTTCCTGATCATGGACATTGGATGTCATTAATAACAAGATTATATCATTAGGAGAATGATGTGATGGACACACACCCATAGTAAGCGTAGCATAAGATCAAGTCATTAAGTTCGTTTGCTATAAGCTTTAAAATAACATAGTAACCTAATCCTTCGACCATGAGGTTATGTTAATCACCATCACCGGATGGGTACTTTGATGACATCAAACACCGCTTCGTAACTGGGTGGTCATAAAGGTTCCATTGGGTATTCTGAAAGTATGTGTTGAAGCTCGCATGGACCAAGATTGGGATTTGTCCATCCATATGACGGATAGATATGCTCTGGGCCCTCTCGGTGGAATGTCATCTAATTAGCTTGCAAGCATGTGACTGGGTCACAAGAGATGACATAACATGGAACGAGTAAAGAGTACTTATCAGTAACGAGGTAGAACTAGGTATGGAGATACCGACGATCAAACCTCGGATAAGTATAGTATCGCGTGACAAAGGGAATTGGTTTCGTATGTTAATGGTTCTATCGATCATGAAGTCATCGTTGAGTATGTGGGAGCCGTTATGGATCTCCAGATCCCGCTGATGGTTATTGATCGGAGAGGTGTCTTCATCATGTGTGCATATTCACGGACCGTAGGGTGACACACTTAAGGTTCGAAGTTGTTTTAAGTAGATATGGAATGTGCGTTGGAGACCGAATGTTGTTCGGAGTCTCGGATTGGATCCGAGATATCATGAGGAGATCCAGAATTGTCCGGAGAATAAGATTCATATATTGGGGATCATTTTCTGAGTTAGGAAATGTTCCGGAGTATTTGTATGAGGATTCTAGAAGGTTTCGGAATGTTCCGGAAGGTTCTGGAAGATTTCTTGGAGTTTGCTTGAAAACCAAGAAAGGATCAAGGAGTCCTTGTGGGGCAAGACAAGGAGTCGTGGGGGAGGAGGACTCCTCCCCCCTCCCAATCCGCCGACCAAGGGAGAGGGGAGTCCTACAAGGACTCCACCTCCCCATGGCGCCTCCCTCCTTTAAATAGAGGGGTGGAGGCGCCACCCCCTGGCCCCCCTCCACTACTCCAATCCCTAGCCGCCTCTCTCCTCCTCCTTTCTTCTGCTCAGGCTTAGGCGAAGCCCTGCAGAATTCTCTACTCCACCACCACCACCACCACCACGCCGACGTGCTGCTGGGATTCCATGGAGAAGATCTACTACCTCCGCTGCTCGCTGGAACGGGGAGAGGAAGGTCTGCTTCGACTCCGCACGTGTGACCGACTGCGGTAGCGCTGCCGGAACGCGGCACCGGAAGGATCGTCCACTCGATCTTGAGATCGGCAAGTGATCGACTACATCAACCACGAGATCCAATCTCGTAACGCTTTCGGATCTACAAGGGTTAGTACAGATCTATCTCGTTGCACATGTCTAATAGATTAGATCTTGGCTTGTATCTAGATTAGATCTGGGTTTTGTTCGTTCTTGCGGTAGAATTTTTTTGTTTTCCCTGCTACGAACCCATCAGTGGTATCAGAGCCGTGTCTATGCGTAGATCTGTTGCACGAGTAGAACACAATGGTTTTGTGGGCGATGGTGCTCGTGCCGTCTTTTGCTTTGTGTACTTTGCATCTTGCGGTATGGTGGGATGAAGCGGCTCGGGCTAACCTTACATGTCATCGCACATGAGACTTGCTCCACGCTTGACGAGTAACTTGCTTTGCACAAGTGGCTTTGCGGGTGTCTGTCTCTCTCACCATAGTATAGATCCAATCTACACTTTGCACTTGATAACACTTGTATCAACGTTGTGGTTCATGTTCGTAGGTAAGACCGTTCTTATTCGAAAGCCCCAAGCCACGTAAAACATGCAAAGAAGATTAGAGGCGTCTAACTCGTTTTTGCAGGGGTTTTGTGATGTGATATGGCCATTATGTGATTGTGATTATATTTGATGTATGCAATGATCCTTATTGTAATATGGCAACCAGCAGAAGCCTAATGGTTGTCTTTAAATTTTGTTTAAGACCTGCGTGTCTATTCATCTTGTAATAGCTTTGTTCCAAGTAGTTGTAATAGTTGCTAGTGATGATGGACAACCATGAAGCGGCGCCACTGACCTTGACGCCATGCCGGTGATGACGGAGATCATGTCCATGCTTTGGAGATGGAGATCAAAGGCACAAGAAGAAAGGTCATATCATATCACATATTATGAATTGCCTATGATGTTAATCCTTTATGCATCTTGTATTGCTTAGATCGCGACGGTAGCATTATAAGATGATCCCTCTCACTAAATATCAAGTAATAAAGTGTTCGTCCTTAGTTGGCACCGTTGCTAAGACTCGTCGTTTCGAAGCATCTCGTGATGATCGGGTGTGATAGACTCTACGTGTGCATACAACGGGTGCAAGCCAGATTTGCACATGCGGAAACTAAGGTTAACCTTGACGAGCCTAGCATGTACAAACATAGTCTCGGAACACGGAATACCGAAAGGTAAAGCATGAGTCATATGGATGATATGATGAACATGTTGATTGTTCGCCTTTAAAGCTACATCATCTCACGTGATGATCGGACTTGGTGTAGTGGATTTGGTTCATGTAATCACTAAAACAACTCGAGGGATGTTGTTTTGAGTGGGAGTTCATTTGTAATTTGGATTAGTCGAACTCAATTTATCATAAACACAATCAAAGTGAATTTGCATAGTTTGTTGTAGTCATTGGCATCCGTTCACCACCTTACGCTTAGTTATAGTTGAGATAGTGGAACTATAGAAATTCTGGATATTTACTTTACGAACTGGTATCGTATTGTTTTGAATGTCATTTTAAAGTTTATAAGTCCTATTGCAAACTTTCAGCAAACTCTGTTTACTCCATGAAGTTTAATAAGTAGTATTAAATCAAGAGTAACAATTCCAGTGTTAGTATCTAATGTATCATGTTTGCCTCCATGATTCTTGATACTCAAAAGATTGTTTTTAATATCAAGTTTATCTAAGAGCTGAAAGCAATGTTTCAGAAACCATCATATGTGAAAGGTATTGCGATATCTAAAACAATGTGTTGGTTATAACATGATAGAGTATACGTCCTCATATTTGATGAGGATTTGTGAAGGTTGGAGACGCTAGTCGTCCTAATCCTCCAAAAGGTTTTGAAAAAGAAATATTATACTCGCAATTCACCTTTATAAGCTATAGCAGCTTGATCATGAAAGTTGTCATGATAAGGATAAATAGAAGATGTAAGTAAAATGTTTACTACACTAAAAGATTACTAAAGAATGGAATTTTGAAAGAATGCCAAACATTTGATGAAGGTGATCCACTTCAAAGTGCAAGTCCAAAGGTATTGGTATTTGACTATACACACTTTGTACTATGTGTCATGTGAATGACACCACTATTGATGTTGATAGATTCTTTTAAAAGAAAAGGAATTGCTGAAAGAGAATCTATAAAATATTTGGCAGAAAATAAAAGGTTGGAGATGTCCAACTTAGGCATATAGAAGATATACATGTTATGGTTGTATTCCTTGCTTGTTAAATAATGTGGTTCTCCGGTATTGGATACCGAATTGGTTGGTATGAAGTGTCATACATGACAACACAATTCATGAACTGCAATGGCCTAAGTAACTAGCAAGAGAAAATGTGATGATGTTCATTGAAAACAAACAGAGGGTTGTTGTGTTGCTCGTTAACATCAAAGCTTGCCTTCAATATTTGTTTCAATAATTGTTATTTTGATCAGGTATTATGACGACAAAAGGTTGTTCAAATAATTACCGTATTCCACAATAGAAGGATAATATACAAGTCTGGTAGGAGAAATAATGACCATAAAACTAATGCTAAAATGTCGCAAGACAAATGATTGAAAGATCTCTTGCGAAGTGAAATCGCCGTTTAAATTATATTGAAAGGATATATGGAGAAACTCCATATTGATGGATTTTTGGAGTCTTTGATTTGGATCCTAGAACCTCGCACATGCTTCTCTTTCCGCCCACCGGAACGCGGATGGTAGACAAACGGTTAATGATCAAACACCAAAGTTTAGCTTAGTATATTTGTAAATGCTCCGAAAAGAATCGTTTCTCTTTATCATTTATCATGTATAGTACACTTATCTTTGCGCGTATAAGCGCGTCTGGGAAAATGCGAGCGTATGAGTAGCGCCTGGCACCACCCCTTTAAGATATAATGTTTGGTGAGGTAAAATAGTTTCGGAAGAAACCACCGGAACTGAATAGTCAAAAAGTAGAACATCACGTGTGTACAATAGACGAATGACCAAGATAGTCCTTGTACAAACACATAGCTCTGTTCTAACATATCTAAGACTAATAACAATGAATAAGCATCTACTACAGTAACTGTTCACGACGGAACTTGTCGGCCTTGTCATTGTACGGAAACACTCCGACCGTTTGAAGGTAGATGGTTGCGTCCTTAAGCAGTAGCTTCATCCTATTGTTGACGACTCACGTCGTCGCTTGATGGTATACACTTCGGTACGAAGGATTCGCATGCGACACACATATACTTGTAACACGCAACATCGACAACACAGATGATCGACGTGTATTCCCTGCTTAGTTCTTTTGTACTAACCTTGCAGTCGTTGACCTCTTCTCTGAGACGTCGTGCTTCGGACTTTTGAACAGTATTCTCTTTCTCCGCAACTATATTTCTAGTGTGAGTGTAATATTAGATCTCCACCTAGTCGTATTTCTCAACATACACGATGGCATGAGTAGCTACATCATCTTCAGCCTGCTGAGCATTATAACGAGGAAGTCGGGTTAGCTGATGTAGGCGAAGAGGTGCTCCAGGACTTGAGGGCGCTACATAGAACTAAATTGTTTCAACAGAATTCCTATTTAGATCAGAGTTCAGACAATACGTAAAAACAACATTTGTCGTGTCTGCATGATGCCTATAAGGAGCAGGCGTGGGCAGTGAAAGGATACAAATGCCGCCTAGAGGAGGGTGAACAGACGGTTTAAAACTTTTACGAGATAGGCTTAACAAATGTGGCATAAAAATAGCGTTTACTTTCTCAAGCATAAAGCCATATATACACTATAGTTCACCTATGTGCACCAACAACTTATGCCAAGTAAGACAAGAAACAAGGTGATAATAAGATAGATTTCTTCGAGCAAGATAGATTTCTTCAAAAACAATGGCTATCACAATGTGAAGTGCATAAGTAAAGGGCTCGGATATATAGATAACCGAGGCACACAGAGACGAAGATGTATCCCGAAGTTCTTTCCTTTTGAGGGGAAGTACGTCTCCATTAGAGGGGTGGGTGGTACTAAGACCACAAACGCCATAAAAGCCCTCATCCTATTCTCTCGAGCACCCGCTGTATGGCAAGCACCTGATCCACTATGAGACACTTGAGGGCGGTCAGCAAACCCGTACAAGATTGAGGCAATCTCCACAACTTAATTGGAGGCTCCCAATAAACACCACCAAGGTCACTAACTTGGGGAGAGCTCCACAACTTAATTGGAAGCCCAAAGAACTCACCACAAAGGCCACTATACCGTCTAGTGTTCCAAGAACCCAAGAGTAACAAGATTCTTGATTTCACCAACCAAATCCTCCGAGGAGAACTCAAACCGATGCACCTAATGCAATGATAAGTTATTCACTCTCAATTTCCACCAAAGCTATAAAATCTATTGGAGAAATAAGAGAGGAAGAACACAAGAGGAAAACCACAAAAGTCTCCAAGATCTAGATCCCAAGATATTCCCCTAACTTAGAGGAGAGATGGATTGGTGGAGTTGTAGATCTAGATCTCCTCTCTCTTTTCCCTCAAATAGATGCAAGAATCATGGGAGGAAGAGAGAGAGGACAAGCTCAAGAGGATCAATAATGGAGGGGGAAAAGAGCTCAAAAAGGATGAGAACCATTAGGGAAGAAGATCCCTTAAATAGGTCCCCCAAAATCCAACTGTTGCAGCCCAAAAATGCGATTCTCGGTACTACAGGACTTCCCCTGGGGTTTCCGGGTCATCCAAACACACTTCTGCTAGGAAATCCCGGTACGATCGGACTTTTTTCCGGTACTACCAGAGTTCCGGGGGTTCCTCGGTCACCCAAACGCACTCTTGCTAGGAAATTCCGGTAGTAGCAGACTTTTTCCCCATACTACCGGAGTCCCTGGGGTTCCCGGGTCGCCAAACACACTTCTTGCAGATTGTCCCGGTACTACTGGACTTTTTCCCGGTACTACCGGATCAGTACGAAAATGACAATAACTTTTGCATCTGGATTTCGATTTCGATGATCTTGGGCTCGTTTCGAAGAGGACAACAAGCTATAAGGGCGTGTTTGGTTCCGGTGCAAGTATTCCCCCCCGCATGCAAGTTGCACGCGTAGGGAATGCACGCACGGATCCACGGCTGGGCCAAATTCCCCCCTTATTTGGTTCCCCGAATTGACACTATTGAACACTTGGGCAGAAATGAGGCCCTGTTGTTTGGTAGGCTGTATTAGGCTCGGGAGAAAGCAATGCGCATGTTTGGTTTTAGCTATCTCACATTCTCTGGTAACCTCTTCCTCAGATGGTGAGCTTACCACACATCAGAACCTCTTAACCACAGCAAGCACATACCATAAGTTCATAACACAAAGTACATAAAACATTTTAGCAAAATCACGACATAAGTTCATAGCAATCTAGGTTAAACAAGAAAAGTACGCATCAAAGATCAGAGGTTGATCATGGCAAGGGTTGGATCATGCTCCAGGCACTTCTTCTTGACTTTAGTCATGGTGTAGTCGTAGATGGTGACCTTGGACATGTCACCCTTCAGCATCTTGAAGGTCAAGAAGTACCCGATCTTGACCTGGTGTGAAATGGCGAAGCCTGGCCACCCCTGGTCAAGGCAGATCCTTCCGCTGACATCCCAAAGATTCACCATCCAGCTGCATCCGGTGTTCGTCTTCAACACGATCGTCCTTGGCACATTGCCGAGGAAAGGCCTGAAGCCATCTGGGATTGGTAGCAGGTCTAACCCAGGTGCCAAGATCACCTTGGCAAAATGGGTTGGACCCACCCGGTCATGGAAGTGCCCTATCTTGAGAGGCTTGCCCCTCGGCCTCTTACTGCCGCTTCCCTCACCACCATCGTTCCCCCTCTTGGAGGCACTACCCTCAGTGGCATCTCCGGAGCATGCTCCCGCATTGTTGGGGAGAGCACCTCCGATCAACGTCTTCGAGCACTACACCAGGAATCAGCACATGTGATCAGACATGAACAATGAACATAACACATGTGACCAGACATGAACAATGAAAATAACACATGACCTCATATGCTATGGCATAGAGGCAAAGGGATGGTCCTCATAAGCAACATGGATGAACAATGAATTTGGTTAGCACACAAATTTGTTCATGAAGAGGATCCCCTTGCCTGTCATTGTGCTACTTACTAATCATCAGCCAAAAGAAGAAACAAACGACCACAAATTGATGAAATGCTTCAGAATAACTAGCACAAACAAGGTAGAGCCAGTGCCACAGGAAACCAGAGGTGTGCATACCATCCGGTTCCTATAGCACCAGCTCTATGAATGCAATGTACTAGGTGTCATCATAAGCCGCGTTCATAGAATAAACAACAATTGCCTCATAGTACAAAGCATTGACAACATGAAGCGATGATCATACCGAACCAAGTTCCATCACCTTGATAAGATGACACAACCAGGTTCAAAAGGATCATCACTTCCATTTCCTTGTGTATTTAATCATTGGAAGTGGCATGAATGGTCAACTATTTTTTGTGCCTCATATTATACATTGTGTGTCCAAGATCAATCATAACAGGCATGCTATGAAGCAACCTATTGGGATCTTGGCCATAGAATGCAAATTAATCATCGGCCGAATGAGAAGAACATGAAGAGTGATGTGGAAAGTAATCAATTCCTCATATAAGATGTGCACACATATACCTGGGAGAGGACTCTGTACTAATTAGTACAATGCACAACATAGTTTGTTATGAACGATTGCAGGTAGTACAGATTCACTCCCCGGTGTGATTTGGTGACAGGTTTAATCATCGGCCTAGAACAAGAAGATGAACAGTGAAATCTAGCCATTATTTTTCCCCAATTTTCCCAATCGGACAAACCCTAATCACAACAACTGCCGGAAAGTAGGCAGTAACAAGTGGAATCTAGGCACAACAAGGAAAGAATCTACCCTAACACTTCAAGGTGACCAAAGCTAGCACAAATAGGTACAAATCTACCGTGCATGTCACTCATACTCGAAGTCTGAGTCGGTAACAGATAGATCTATGCTGCTAAAACCTTATAGAGGTCGTGGTTGGAGGCCATACCGCCATTGCTGAAGGATTTGTGCTTCGGGTTTGGCGTTGAAGAAGAAGCAGCAGTCGCACTCGTAAGAGCAGATCCACTCACCTCGATCTACCTCCCTCGACTACCTTCGTAGTGGTCTTGGATCTTCCGGCGGGAGAGGAACTGCCGACAGTGAGAAGGGAGGAAGGGGCGGTTGTGAATGGGTATAGAGAAAGCAATGAGCCAGCGGTGAGGGGATTTATGGCGCGTGTTCTTGATGCGTCGCGCCATCTCCTGCCCTTCTCCCCGCGTGCCCTCGCGCGCGCACTTTTGGCTCCCTAGGGCCCGTCCCCGCAAAAACGCCCGATTTTGGCATTCCCTGCTGGCCATGATTTGGGGTGCTTTAAGACCCGTGCGATGCGAGCTTGGTCCGACGTGCGAGTCTCCAAACGGGCTTATTTCTTCCGACCCGGTGCGGGAAACGGCCGTGCGACCCACCAAACACACCCTAAAAGATCATGTAGAGAAACGTCATTATACAACCATGGAGAGAAAACCACAATATGAAAGGTTTGACCTCTGTAAAAGAGACGAACCGATAAAACCTCTGAAATGCAAAACGCAATAAATTGATCTTGGAAACTCCGATTAGGTTGAAACCAAATTTGTTGGAAAGATACAAATAGGTAGCATCCAAAAAAATAAAAATATTGGATACCACCAAGGGAGAAAATATCAAGTATATATATGTGATATATCTCCCAATGTGTGGAGCCAAAAAACCAACAAGATAAAAAACGTAATAAGATATACAAGGGAAATCCGTTTTTGATGAACTAGAGCTTGTTATGAAGATTACCAGAGTCTCTAGAACCTCACTTGGATAAGATCCAAATAACAACTAAGAAATATGATGGTAAGTATGCAAAGATTTTAGCTCTCTCTGAAAGATATGATCGAGTTACTCACTCGAGATCCCCACTTGATAGTATGGATATCTATTCTAAACCCGGTCTCCCAACTAACAACATGAGACCAGCAAATGGGAAACCTATCAAGAACATTCCTTTTCCTCGACCATTCCACTTGAGCTTGATGTAGATGACCTTTACCTCCTCAACATGGAACACATTTCTTGATTTCTCTTGCTCGCGCTCGCTTGATGAAGACTTGCGACTTGCTCCCCCATACACCATGGGGAAACCTGTTCTTTGAGATTGTATTCATCGATCCAAGATCACCGAGGATGGCAAGCATTAAGTATGTGATCTTCTAGATATGGTACATCTTGGACGTGCACAACTTCATTTCTTCTTGAGTATTGACTCATTCTTCATCTTGATGAACCTTGAATTATTTTATTTATTCAACATGATTACAATAGGCCCAAAGCCCTTCGACATTACTTCTTCTTCTTCATTTCTTATACCTTGAATGGTCCAAGCAATGCTAATGAAAAATTCCTATAAGTGTAACTCAATACAAATATTAGTCCATACAAATTGTCATTAATTACCAAAACGACACATGGGGGAACACATGCCCTTTCAGGCGGATATTAACCTTCAGAGTAGGTGTCTGCAAAAGAACGACCATGTTACGCATGCTCAATATACAATGTGAGTACATATAATTTTTTTAGATCTGTGCGGAAGTTCCGTATCACTATTCGATGCGTGCAAAGACGATAGTACCGACATGTTTTATGTACGGATCTAGACGGTAAAACGGAACGAAAGGTGATCGGACAGACACTAGCCACACTAAAAACACGATCGTGTACAAAGAAGGGAGGAAGCAAAAAAGGTCAAAATTTTGCCTTATTTCTTAGTCTCCATCGATGCTGAAGAAAACGAAGAAATGAGTATTTTTGCATAGGAGCACTGACCTCCATCACCAACAAGGTGGACGAAGAAAGCAACCCGCTAGAGCAAGCCAACCATGGTAGCTTCGCTTCGTTGTCCCGTGGTGTCAAACTAGCAAACGCAAAGTGATGCGCGAGAGAGAAGGGTGAGAGGGAGAGCGAGAGCGATAGAGGTAGAGTAAGAAATGGCACCGGTGAAGCATCACTTTATAGCGGGAAAGCAAACACAGAGAAGATTCCAAGTGAACTTATGATAAAGAAATACAAAAGGATAAGGAAATATGAACATACATAACATGATACGGATGTGAAGCAACATATGATGAGACGAGAAAAAATACGATACACAAACGTACACGTACACCCGTGTCTGACAAATTCTTAGGGCTACAAACATGACACATATACGCGTGGTCGAGACATTCAGTTCGAGTCATACTTGGTCACGTGCACATAGATGTATTCATTGTTAAAACTTTTATAATTATAGGTATAGGTACAAAGTTTACACATAGAGTATATCTATAAATTTTACACGTATAGTATTACATTGATTCCATGAGCTACCTAAACACATGCTAAATGACACACAGTTTGTCGCACCGTCCTTCGCTCTTGTCGTGGAGAGACACCTGAGGGTCCTCCAAGTCTGTCCGAAAGCCATTGGAAGGAGCTACTAGCACCACTTGAGCACGACAACCAAAACATGCAAGACAATCAATTGGCTGTATTCACCTGCGCATACGCATATGATAACCCCCAAGAGTAGGGGATCACTGTAGTACCTCTTAATGTGGAAGTAGGGTATCGATCCGCAGGAGTAAGAAGGAAAAGCTATCTATTCTCTACAACTAAAGTGTCACAAGTTTTAGTTAATTATGCACTAAATGAGTTTAAGAAACAAGGTAGTTGATTTAAGACTTGGAAGTGTAATATAACAAAGCAAGAATGTAAGAGTGTACAAATCCTATTCAATGCAAGAGGACATGACAAATGTTTTCTCTTATAGAAACAATGGACATGGATTCATGGGTTCACTCAATCCTCTCTCTCCATCTATGGTGATGATCATGTTATAGATAATAAAAGTACACACAATTGTCATGTTTTAGTGGTAACTTTATGGTGGCTACATGTCTTAAAACACATAGTTGAAATAAGTACTCCTTTGTGCTGCTAGGTCACCCTTGTAATAAGGCTAGCATTTGGTTATTGTCACACAAACACATCATACTTCCCCTTTTTACCCCTAGATAAGGGATGTTTGGCTGCATTGTGTCACTCAATACATATGCCGCTATCACTCGGCCACCCATTAACTACATACATCATACTTCTTATTGGAAAATATTCCAAACACTAGTGCAATGATTCATATGTTGTGTGCATTACCACATCTCTCTCATCTACCTACTTGGTGGTGTTAATCACCTCATGACATGGATAAACAATGCATTTTGTATAGATCAAACCATTACATGCATCATACACTATTTCCAAAGTATGATAAACCATAAAAGATCCAACACAATGGTAAATGCATAACTTGTATTATCTCATACCACAATATCCACCATAGAAATTACATAGATAGATCCATACTCATGCAAGGCACATCATATGGACTTCAACAATGATCATAAATAGAGAGATTATATCAAGTTACCACAACAAACCCATAGTCTAGGGGGTGGAATACTCCCTCTTCATCATGGTGATGATGGTGGAGACATTCTAGAAGGAAGAGATCCCTCCGGCGGCAGCTCCGATAGAGTTTCCCCCTCCAATCTTTGTTAGTTTTGGCTCCGTTTTATTGTTTCGATATTTCTATGGTGCCTCTTTCGAGGAACTCCTGAGGGACCCTTTATATAGTAGTTTTTAGGTCATACAGAGGCGATGGGCAAAAGATCAAAGTGAATCGATGATGGAGGTGGAAAAGGGCCTAGGTGGCACGCCCACCCTTACTGGGCATGCCACCTGGTCTCTTTTGGGCCTCCTAATCCATCCGGTGAGGTCCAAGTGCTCCATGTGCTTCTCTTGATGAAATATTAATGTTCCCGAAATCCCAGCTCCATTTGACTTTGTTTATGTCCCTGAAAGGTAAAAATACACAAAACAGGGTTTTCCTGTCCTGTAGAGTTATAACTAAAATAAAGGGGATCGTTGGTAAAAATCAATATAAAACATGGATATAACATCATATATGTAGCAAATATGTGGGAATTCATACCAACAAACTACAAAGTTCATGTATGCATTTCACATGCATCAGCATCCCCAAGCTTAACAAATGCTCGTCCTCGAGCATGAAGGTGATAAAACTAACATGGGCTTTGGAGTTTGGTGCTTCTTTTCACTAGCAAGTATCACAAAAAAGTTTTGTGTTCCCTTTTGTATGTAAATATTCTCTGAACTTGTGTTTCTGTCTTTCACTTCAATAAAATACTGCGGGGGGCTCCCCTACAGTAGAAAAGTTCAAAAAAAATTATCACAAAAAGTTAAATGGTTCATTTTTTAGATAATAACAACAAGCAAACATAGCATAATGTGATACTTCCTATAATATCATACTTGACAACACAATGTTTATATTGACTAATACAAATGCATATAGTACCATGGGACAATAGTGCATTCTTTGGATAGAGAAAAGTATATCTATATATTGTGGTAGTCCTATGGTCAGAATATTTGGCAAAGGAGGTTGGAAAGAGTGTATGGCTGGAAAGTAGGGAATATCATATGTGAGACACAAGCTATCTTCCAAAAACTATCCATTAAGTTTATGGTTGAAGCATAGTTCATCATTAGTGTTTGGTTCCATTGCCCCTCATTACCTGATTCTTTTTGGCATTATTATTTTGGCACTTTTTTGCTTCTTTCATCTCTTTGATTTTATTTATTTATTTCTATGTCACTTTTTGCTTGTTTTGATTTTTGGGAAGTCCTAGGCTCTGCATACTCACTCTTCTCACCCTTTGATATCATATAAATATTTGGAGGGTTTTTGCCCTCATCTTAGCGGTGATATCCCTTCTATGGACGGTTTTTGCCCTCATCTTTTAGTGTATATATCCTCTTATTGCTTTTTGGGAAGGGGTATGTAGGGACACGTAGAGATAAAACACAATTTTCCTACACGTTAAACCCAAGATCTATCTGAGGTAGAAGGCCACGAGAATTACCACTAGACGTATAGTTGCGGATTACTGATGAAGCGTGTCGCTTGATGCAGTGCAGTCCTCACGATACGATCCCACGATTGTCGAAGTGCTGATCGTACATCACATATGCCAGTATCCACATGTACGAGGAGGAGCGCTGGCGGTGGACTGCTGGGTCTGATACCGCGGCTGGACTGAATGCGCTAGGGTTTCCAACGCATGGAATGACCTAACCGTGCCCCTTGGGTAGCTGCGCCCCAGCATATATAGGGAGTGAAAGTGGACTCCACTCACTTGTGGCCCATTCACTAAAGCCTATGTTAGTCACTGCGAGTACAACTCACTGACTCAGTCCGTATCCGGTTTGGGTCCAACCCAAATGACTTGCTCCCCCTCTTGAGTGTGTGATCCCGCAGGCTCATGGCAACTTGGACACGATTGGAGTCCGACTCGCAATCGATCAATTGGTAGTGGATCCTAGCAGAACGTGCCAACTCCCAAGTACCAAAGAGTCATGATGACATACCTTTCAATGTGACTTACGTCTGAGTACCTTTTGCCTCATGACATACCTTTCTGAACTATATGCGAATAATCCTCATCCCTTAAATGGTCTGACTATCTTTCTCAATCCGAGATAAGTGATTCATCCGACTAACTCTTAGTCGACCGCCTTGGTTAACACTTAACCGAGTCGTGCATGGCCATGCCTTTCGAATCATATCTTCCGAGATGGCCCAAAGAATATTTCTCTAGTCGGAGGGGCAAAATCCCATATTAGTCATCCACATCACGCAACTTGATTCTTAGTCGACCTGAACTCTGCCTTTATAATTTCCCTTTGACAAAACAATGTTTGATAGAACCTAAGTCAGTGATCCACAACTCGGATTGTGCAACAACCTCAGGTCTAAGGATTACATTGATTGAGACATACAAATAATGACTTGTTTGTTGTATCTCAATATGGGTCAGTCCGACTCGCTAAACTCTTTTAGCCGAATCTGTGTAAGTCCGAATAGCATCACCATGCCCATGACAAGTGGAACCAAGTCATCAGCCAACTTTCACATTAGTATAAGTTGTGTGTCCAACATAATCTCAAAAACCAAGGACATCTAGTATGAACAACATGAATATATAATTCCACAACCGAATCACATATTCAATGATATATATAAGTAATTCAAACAAGGACAGTACAATAACTTTATGAATACACCAGGAATAACATCATACATGATTGCCTCTAGGGCATATTCCCAACAGTCTCCCACTTGCACTAGAATCAATCATCCGACATCACATGTCTAGGCATCTAGTGCCCATACCTCTCAGGTGCGCCTTATTCTTCGCCTATGGTACATGCTTTGTCAACGGATCCGCAATATTTTCATTTGTGTGTACCTTGCATAACTTGATATCACCTTGAGCCACAAACTGGCGAATCAGGTGGTACCACATGAGTATATGTTTGTTTTTCTGGTGTTGTCTAGGTTCTTTGGCGTCTGCAATAGCACCATTGTTGTCACAATACACGTCTAATGGATTGGACGAGCTCTGAACCACACCAAGATCTATGTGGAAGTTCCTCATCCAAACAGCTTCCTTTGCTGCCTCCGAGGCGGCAATATACTTAGCCTCTATCGTAGATGCAGACACAATCTCTTGCTTGGAACTCTTCCAACTCACAACCCCTCCATTTATAACAAACACATATCTGGATTGCGAATGAGAATCATCCGAGTCAGTAAGATAACTCACATCCGTGTAACCCTTTACACTGAGTTCATCCTCACCTCCATAAACTAGGAACACATCCTTAGTCCTTCTCAGGTACTTAAGGATATTTTTAGCCGTTGCCTAGTGGATTTCTCCAGGGTCAGCCTGGTATCTACTCACAACACTTAGAGCATAGGAAACATTCGGCCTTGTACAAATCATAGCATACATGACGGATCCGACAGCTGAATAATATGGAATCGCACTCATCCTACTTCGCTCACCAGTTTTCGAAAGACACCGAGTCTTGCTAAGTTTTACACCATGGGACATCAGCAAGAACCCCTTCTTAGAAGATTCCATGTTGAAATTTTTCAACACTTTGTCCAAATATGTAATCTGACTCAATCCAATGAGCCACCTTGATCAATATCTATAGATCCGAATTCCTAGTATGTAAGTTGCCTTACCCAAGTCCTTCATCGAAAAACTCGTTTCGAATGATTCCTTGGTTTCTCT
Source organism: Avena eriantha (assembly GCA_910589775.1). NCBI lineage: Eukaryota > Viridiplantae > Streptophyta > Magnoliopsida > Poales > Poaceae > Avena > Avena eriantha. Next base: position 440,119,821 of record OU342742.1, on the reverse strand, counting down.
AGAAATCATTTCCAATCAGTAATATGTCATCCACATATAAGATCAGAAAGTTTACTTCACTCCCACTAAACTTCTTGTATAAACAAGAATCATGATCTTTCTTGATGAAGCCAAACGATTTGACTACCTCATCAAAGTGAATGTTCCAACTTCGAGATGCTTGCTTCAACCCATAAATGGATTTTTGAAGTTTGCATACATTGTCAGCTTTAGCCAGATCGAAAAACCCTCGAGCTATATCATATACATGTCCTCGGTTAAATTTACATTAAGGAAAGCCGTCTTGACACCCATCTACAATACATAGTCAAAATAGGCTGCTATAGCTAACATGATCCGAACTGACTTAAGCATCGCTATAGGTGAGAAAGTCTCACTGTAGTCAACTCCTTGAACCTGTCGGAACCCCTTCGCGACAAGCCGTGCTTTACAGCAAAAAATATTTCCATCCATATCAGTTTTCTTCTTAAAGACCCATTTACACTCGATGGGTCTTGCACCATCTGGCAGATCAACCAAGTTCCAAACTTGATTTTCATCCTCGGATCTCATGGCTCCAAGCTACAACTCAGAATTGTATCCCACCATCGCTTCTGAATAAGTTGCTGGATCATCACTGTCTAACAGTAACACATCACGAACACTTCGCAATCTTGCCGACCTTCACGGTACAGGTGTAGCTACCGGCTTAGCCACCACAACTATCTCAACCTCCAAGGCTTTTGTCGACTCGCTACTAGCCGGTACCTCTCGAATTTCTTCCAGCCGCACCATGCACCCACTGACTTCCCGACTGAGAAACTCTTTATCAAAGAAGACATTGTTTCGAGCGATAAACACTTTGCCCTCTTCTCGGTTGTAGAAGTAGTAACCCAAGGTTTCCCTCGGATACCCCACAAAAATACACTTATCCGACTTGGCCATGAGCTTGTCCGACTAGAATCCCATGACAAAAGCTTCACAACCCCAAATCTTAAGAAAAGATAGACTCATCTTCTTGCCAGTCCACATCTCATGCAGTGTATTCTCTACCGACTTTGATGGTACTCTATTTAGTGTGAATGCTACAATTTCTAGACAATAACCCCTAAATAATAAAGGCAGATCTGTCTGACTCATCATTGATCATACCATGTCCAACAAGGTCTGATTCCTCCTTTCTGATACAACGTTTCTCTGCGGCATTCCCGGAGGAGTGATCTAGGGAACTATTCCACAACTCTTCATATGGTCATCAAACTCATGGCTTATGTACTCACCTCCTCAGTCCGACCGAAGAAACTTTATTTTCTTGGTGAGTTGATTTCGTAACTCATTCTGGAATTCCTTGAACTTTTCAAAGGCTTCCGACTTATGTTTCATCAAGTAGATATATCCATACCTACTCAAATCATGAGTGAAGGTAATGAAGTACTCATAACCATCTGTAGCTATCGTGCTCATTGGGCCACATACATCACTATGTACTAGTCCTAGTAAGTCGGACGCACTTTCACAACTCTTTGTAAAAGGTGTCTTGGTCATTTTGCCGAGTGGGCAAGATTCACATGTATTGAATCAATCCAAGTCGAACGAGGAGTCCATCATCATGGAGCTTCTTCATGCATTTCTAACTTATATGACCAAGCCGACAGTGCCAAAATGAAGTCATATTCAGATCATTTGGTTTCAACCTTTTCATATTTATGTTATAAACTGACTCACCATCAAGATTCAGATAAATAACCCGTCTTGGATGGGTGCAAATCCATGAAACATATCATTCAAATACAAAGAACAACCATTATTCTTAATATTTGACTCATAGCCTTGTCTCATCAAACGTGAGGCAGAAATAATGTTTCTACTAAGAATTGGAACATAATGACAATTATTCAGCTCCATTAAGAATCCGGAAGGTAAAGGAAGTTGCATCATGCCGATTCCCAATGCAATGACTCTCGCCTTATTACCGACTCAAAGTCAACCTCGCCTCTCGCCATGCTCCTAGTTCTTACCAGTCCCTGCAATGAGTTGTAGATGTGAATAACTGATCTGGTATCATATACCCAAGAACTATTAGGTGCATCAACAAGATAAATGTCTATAGCATTGCAAACAAGCGTACCTAAGCCAGAAGTCACACCTCCACTCTTGGCTTTCTCAGCCAAATACTTGCTGCAATTCCTCTTCTAGTGGCCATCCGCCTTGCAATAGAAGCAGGTGGATCCGACTGAAGGAGATGGCTTAGTCCCCGAGGAAGCGCTTTAGACCGGGTCCTCAGCCTTGCCTCTCGACTTTGCCTTGTTCTTCTTAGTCCTAGAACTCTTCTTGAACTTAGCCTTATTCTACACCATCGACACTTGATTGGTGCCTTTCTTGAGATCCGCCTCTGCTTGCTTGAGCATCCCATGTAATTTAGTCAGCTTCTTATCCATACCATGCATGTGGTAGTTCGATATGAACTGACCATACGCACTAGAAAGAGAGTTCATAATTATGTCTATAGTGAACTCTTCGCTAATGGGATAACCCAGCCTTTCTAGAGACTGCACATAACCAACCATCTTGATCACATGCGGTCTCATCGGATCACCATACTTAAGCTTACAACTCAGCAAATCTTGAGAGACTCGATACCTCTCGGTCTTTGCCTGAGCCTAGAACATACTTTTGAGGCTTTCGATCATATCGTAGGCCTCAACATTCTCGAGTTGCTGCTGCAATTCTAGTTCCATGTGAGAAAGCATAAGATTTTTCGTGGACTCATCACAAGTCCTATGGTAGTCATTGGTGGAAGCAATAGTCGCATTCTCATTTAGCTCATCTGGAAGTGGGTTGTCTAGGACATTGTTCCTCTTTTCTTGTTTGATAACAATTCTCAGATTACGATACCAGTTGGTAAAATTAGTTCCATTAAGTTTATATTTCTCTATGATAGTTCTCAACACAAAAACTGGATATCTGAGGGAGATTGCTAGGTGCCATGGCTCTACAACAGAAAAAATATGCAAAACACTTAAGACATGTATCCATAAAAGAGCAAGCATATTGAACATTTTAATACTTATGCTCCCACTAGAACCAACACCCCTCCGATGGTTACTAAGTGATTCAAGATCCTAAATAAGCAAGCCGACTAGTGAGCTTTAGCATCACCGCTAGTCGTTAAGTGATCTAGGTAGACAACTCCTTGTCAATCGCATCTCATACGACACATGTTGGTCGGGTGGCATCACATGCCCCGGTTCTAGGCCGACTTTCCCCCGAGTCCCACAACCGTTGTGATAGACTCGTCTAGATTACTGAGTGCTTCTACTGTAAGAGTCCACCTCGAACCCACCTAGTCGGAAATAATTGATAACACATCAATTTTATGAGCCCACTACCAAAAATGTCTGACTTTTGATGGTGCAGCACTGGCGGGGAAACCGACTAGACCTTCTTTGAGGGATTACTTTCTGATACGTCGTAAATGTATCTATAATTTTTGATGTTCCATGCTTGTTTTATATCCACTTTCTTATGTTTTGATCACACTTTGGGGGTATTTTTATACATTTTCTGGAATTAACCTATTAACAAGATGCCATAGTGCCAATTGCCTGTTTTCTGCTGTTTTTGGTTTCAGAAAAGCTAGTAAGGAAATATTCTCGGAATTGGACGGAACAAAAGCCAAAGTCAATATTTTACCCGAAGCAACACGGAGTCCGGAGGGGAGACGAAGGGGCACACCAGGGCGGCCACACCTGGTGGTGGCGCGGCCTGGGGGGGCGCGGCACCAGGGGTGTGGGCCCCCTGGTACTCCACCGACCTTGCCCCTTCGCCTATAAAAGCCTCCCGGGACGAAAACCCTAAGTACCCGATCATAGACCCAATCAGAAATCCACGAAAGAGTCTATAGCCGTCGCCATCTCCATCCCCAGATCAGGGGGATCCGAAGAACTTCCCAGCACCCTGTCGGAGGGGAGAGATCACCCTGGAGGCCTTCTTCATCACCATGCCTGCCTCCGGTGTGATGCGTGAGTAGCTCATCCTTGGACTATGGGTCCATGTAGTAGCTAGATGGTTGGTTCTCCTCCTTTGTGCTATCATGTTTAGATCTTGTGAGCTCCGTTCATGATCAAGATCATCTATTTGTAATCTTACATGTTGTGTTTGCGGGGATCCGATGGATATTGAGATGCTATTTCATATTGATTATTGATTCTATCAGGTCTATGTTATTTGTGATCTTGCATGCTCTCAGTTGTTAGTAACTATCTTGGCCAAGTAGATGCTTGCAACTCCAAGAGGGAGTATTTATGCCCGATAGTGGGTTCACACCTCTAGTAATCTGGGGAAGTGACAGGAATACCTAAGATTGTAGATGTGTTGTTGCTACTAGGGAGAAAACATCAATCCTTTGTCCATGGGGCTATCGTATTGTTTACTTTACACACTTTTCTTAATGCAATTATCTATTGCTTGCAACTTAATACTAGAAGGGGTTCGGATGATAACCTGAAGGTGGATTATTAGTCATAGATGCAGTTGGATTACGGTCTATGTATTATGTTGTAATGGCCAATCAAATCTCATAGGAGTCAAGATGTCTAGTATATGCATTGTATGCTTTCTCGAATCTGTTAATTGCCCCGCTATAATTTGTTCACCCAACATGATATTTATCTTAAGGAGAATCACCTCTAGTGAACTATGGACCCTAGTCCATTCTCTTACCATTGATATACCATCTAATATTTACTATTTACTTTCTGCAAGCAATTACTATCTTCCACACTATACATTTAATCCTTAGTTTTCAGCAAAACCGTGAGATTGACAACCTCACTTTAAGTTGGGGCAAAGTTCTGTGATTCTGTTGTGCAGTATTCCAAGTTGGTAGCAACACCTTGGAGTTGTTTCCTTGCTCCTATTGGTTCGATAACCTTGGTTTCATAACGGAGAGAAACTTGCTGCTATGCTCATCATACCTTCCTCTTGGGGTTCCCAACGAGCTCGAGATATCTTGAGTCATCAAGCCTTTTTCTGGCGCTGTTGCCGAGGAGTTAAGGACAACTTCACAAGGGGAGTCTCTCACAACCAATCCCTTTATTTTGTTTTTGTTTTGCTTAGTTTTTTTTGCTTTTTTTTCTTGTTTCTTTTTATCAAAAATACAAAAAAATTAGTTGTACTGGTTTGCTTCTTTTATCAAAAACACACAAAAAATTCAGTTCCTATTTCAGTTTCTATCTCTTTTGGCTTGCTTTAATCTTACAAAAATGAATACTCCTGAAAACACTAAGTTGTGTGACTGCACTAGCACAAACAACAATGATTTCATGTGCACACCTATTGCTCCACCTGTTCCTAAAGCTACTTTCTTTGAAATTAAACCTGCTTTGCTCAATCTTGTTATGAAAGAGCAATTCTCTGGTGCTGGTACTGATGCTGCTGCTGCTCTCCTTAATAACTTTGTTGAACTTTGTGAGATGAAAAAACATAGGGATATAGATGGAGATATTATTAAGCTTAAATTGTTTCCTTTATCTTTGAGAGGAAAAGCTAAAGAATGGTTGCTTTTTTTCCATACAATCCCCATGACATAGGGATCGGGTTCCACTATCAAAAGATAACGGAACAAACAACCGCACGAATCAGGTTTTCAAGCTCCTGGAGCTTAGGACTATGATACGTCCATTTTGCATCACTATTCTATGTCTTAATTCACTATTATTCATTGATATATTTCGTATTGAGAGGTGATACTTATGTTATTTCATCTGTTTTTGCATGGTTGATGACTTTTGGAGCATGGACCGCTGCAGTCAGGATTCTGATGGAAAAGGTGCTGTTTGGAGGAAAAATTCGCGAAGATCAGAAAATCCGGGAAAATATACGGAAAATCCTATTTTTTCAGAAGACTAAGGATGCCAGAAGACGGAGTGGAGATGGGCTACATGCGGCCCACACCACCCCCTGGCGCGGGCAGCCCTAGGCCACGCTAGGAGGTGGTGTGGCCACCCTGGCCCACTCCGGCCTCTCCCCTCTAGTGTATATCATCCTCTCGAAACCCTAAGACTCGGGGAGCGACCACAGAAAGATTCCGCCACCTCTGCGGGGCGGAAAACACCGAGAGAGAAAGATCTCTCCGGCAGATAGATTTCTGCCGGGGGAATTCCTTCCCGGAGAGGGGGGATCGTCGCCATCAACACCATCATCAAGCTGGACTTCATCGGGATCATCATCATCATCACCACCACCATCATCACCATCAACACCCTCATCACCATCTCCATATTGCTGTAACAATTGTGTTGAATCTTGCATTAGTTCATAGGGGAAACTTTCCCGGTGTTGATTACTCTTTGTAGTTGATGCTATTGAGTGAACCGTTGAATTTTTGTTTATGTTCAGATTGTTATACATCATTATTCCATCTCTGATCATGATCCATATGATGTCTTGTGAGTAGTTCGTTTTGTTCTTGAGGACATGGGAGAATTCTTGTTGTTAGTAGTGGAGTTGTGTTGAGAAAGATTCAATAGATTGTTATTTAAGTTGTGGTGTACTTCTTCTAGTGGTGTCATGTGAACGTCGACTACATGACACTTCACCTATATGGGCCTAGGGGAATGTATTGTGTATTTGACTACAGTCTTCCCATGTGTCCTCGAGAATGTTTGGTCATCTTAAGTAATACAACCGGCTTGTCCTTTGCTGCATAAAGGATTGGGCCACTTGCTGCATTTATTCCTACTCTATTTTATTTACTCGTACTTTGTTTACTTGCTTTATCGAAAACCCCTAAAAATCCGTTTGCTAAGTATTTGCAGAGAATTCCTGATCCATACCACTAGCCAGCACCTTCTGCTCCTTGTTGGGTTCGACACTCTTACTTATCAAAAATACTGTGATACACCCCCTATACTTGTGGGTCATCAAGACTATTTTCTGGCGCCGTTGCCGGGGAGTGAAGCGCTATTGGAGAGTGGAACTGGTAAAGGAAACTTCTACTGTGAGTATTGTTTACTTCTGCTAGTTTCTTTATTTTCGTTATGGATAATTCGCTGAGTTTCTTATTTGGTAATGCTACTACCACTGCTAAGGTAGTAGATAAGACACCACCTGCTGAGAATGATGTTTTCAAAATACCTACAAGAATTATTGATCGTGTTATGGATAACTACTATGTTGGGGATGGAACTGTCCATCCCGGTGATCATTTGCTCTTTATACACGAATTATGCGGGTTGTTCAAGTGTGCAGGTATTACTACAGATCAAGTTAAGAAGAAGTTATTCTTATTATCACTAAAAGAAGAGCCAAGGAATGGTATAAGCTGCTGAAGAATGGTCAAGCTCTGGAATGGGAGGAAATAGTGCCTCTCTTTTATTCAAAGTTTTATCCTCCTAGGGAGATTCATAAATATCGGAATCAAATATACAAATTTTGGCCTCTTGATGGAGAGAGTACAGCTCAAGCTTGGGGGAGATTGAAGTTACTAATGCTCAAATGCCCCATTCATGAGCTCCCCAACAATATCATTATCAATAACTTTTATCCAAGGCTCCCTCTACATGACAAGGGTTTATTGGATGCTTCTTGTGCTGGATCATTCACTCGCATGGAAGAAGAAGCTAAATGGGATCTTTTGGACCATATTCAAGACAATGATGAAGCATGGGAGAATGACAAAGGTAGAAAGTCAGGTATAAATTATGATTATGAATGCATTGAATCTTTTGTGGGAACTGATGACTTTCAAAATATTAAAAATGCTTATGGTCTAGATTCTCAAGCTATTGCTTGTTATTTTAAGGCTTTTGCTTCCTATATTGAAGTGCCTAAAAAGAAGTGGAATAAGTATCATGAACCTTATAAAGATATTGCTAAGAGTGTTCCTGCAAGAAATACTAAAGTTTATACTGCTAATCATGTCTTACCTGAACCTTATATTGAGAAAATGCCTTTCCTAGTTAAGGTAAAGGAACATTCTATGATAGCTAGTATGGTTAATGAAAGTGCAAATAAAGCTGTTGAACCTGATAAAAAATGGTTGATGAACCTATTATAGCAAATGTGAAAGACTTTGTTACTAAATATGAAGAAGAGGGACACATTATCCTTTGTAAGGATACCTCTAATATTGTTTCACAAAGTAGTGCTATGAGAGCTAGTATTCCTGTGTTTTCTGTTAGAATAAGCGATCAGTGCTATGATGGTCCTAGTGATAGCTATATTATTAAGTTTATGCATGATACTGAAAGTTATTATGAGAGAGGGAAAAGTGTTCTTATGTATCTCAATAATATAAAGTTTCCTCGTTTTATGCTGAATTTTTTTATGTTGCACATCTTTTGCCTTCTTATGCAAGTTGCCTCTGGTTTCAACAACTTGTTTGTTTACAAAATTCCCTTGCATAGGAAGTGGGTTAGACTTAAATGTGTGTGTTTTTGCTTCTTAATGCTCTCTTTCACTTCAATTCATATCCCTATGTGAGCATCTTTGAAATTATCATGCCCATCTTAATGGCTATAAAGAAAGAGCTTTTTGGAAGACAACCCAATGTGTTTTTGCTCTAAGTTTGTTTTTTGAGTCTTGGAATTTATTACTTTGGTAATAACCGCTCCTTATCTGCTTTGTTTTGTTTTTGTGTCAAGATCAACCTCTAATGAGAGAGAAGTAAGATTTGGGGAAGTTGCTGTCCCGAAACAGATTTTTGTGCTTCACCATAAAAATTCGTGAGAGATCTGTGTATGTAGGATTGAGCTGTAATGTTTTGTGCTTCTGCCCCAGGTTGTTATTTAACTTTCGTTAGTTTTGCACTTTTTGATTTGAGCAACAGAAGAGTTTCTAAAAAATTGATCTTTACCTTCTGGTATGTTTTGACAGATTTTGTCACTCTTGCATTTGCTTCTTTATTCGATTTCCTTTTTGAGTTCTTTTTGGGTTTTCAGAAGGAGTTGCTACAGTGGTTTATGTTTTGATGGTTTTCAGTTGAAGTTGAACTCAAAAGGTTTTATCACTTAACTTATACTAATGTTGCTAATGAGAACTGTGTGAAGTTTTGTGTGAAAGAAATTTCCAGGAAGTGGAGATAATGGTGTAATGAGAAAGAGGAAGGTTTTATGACTCAAGTAATAAGTGTATAAAGATTAAGATATTGATATTATTCAAGTGGTGACTCCGGAAGAATCTACTAGACACCAAATTTAGAGACATGTAGAGTCTGTTTTCAAATAGGTAACGATTCTGGTAAGAAAAGTTCCGCGAAAATACCATCCAACTATATTTTTGCAGTTTTTAGTCAATAAGGAAAGCTACGAAGTGAAAGAGGGACGAAAATGGAGCCAGTGTGGCTCACACCACCCTATGGCGCGGGCCCACCCCTGTCCGCGCCACTAGGTGATGAGTCCACCCCTGGCCGCGCCACTAGGTGGTGAGTCCACCCCGGACTCCGCCCCGACTTGTTTTCTCCTAGTACCTTCCTTTTAATATGAAACTTCGTCACATATAATCCCCCGGAGCCTCCGAGGTTCGTATATCGTGTTTTTGTTTCGATCTGTTTCTGCCAGGACATACTCTTTGAAGGTTTAGAAGCACAATGGTGTCCACCAAGGATAAAGGGAAGGAGCATATGGAGGAGGATTTCCAAGACCCCAAGCAGGGGCTGGTACCTTTAGTCTCTTGCCCTGCATCAACGAAAGCCCTACGAGTCACTAAGCAGTTCTGCGATAAGTACCGAGACTTGAGGAGGAAGGTGGACATGCTTCAATGGGAGAATAATAGGCTTCGCAAGATGCTGGAAGATTTCCTCACATCAACTAAGAAAATATTACCACCGCCACTGAAGGAGTAATTCGTCATCAGGTTTGGCATCCCCTTGGTTTGTTCCAACCTTGGGGGAGTGCCGCGGTATCACATCACTATCTTCTATCTTTTTACCTTATTAGTAGAGTCATATCATGAATAGAGGAGTTATTATGTAGTATGGTTTGCATTATGGAAGTGTCCCCTCTCTCGTTAGATATGTATCCCTTGGTGTGAGTTGCCGTTATGGAATACTAATGAGAAGTTCTATCATTCACGGTTTTGCATAGCTTATATTAGTTTTCAATTCGTGGTTATATGATTGATCTTGTTGTTAGTATTGGTATCACTTTGGGATCATTGAGTTAATTTAGTTGGTTTTGGCAAACCTGGCTCGGTCAGTAGCACACTATTTTTGAGAGTTGAAAGAAAAGATAGAAGTACTCTAGAGAAAAATAATTTCATCATCTTTCTTTCTTGATTTGCTCATAAGTCTAGTATTCTCTAGTTAAGATCTTTTGTGCTTCCAAGGAAGATTGCATGTTTGTCTTTATCGCTTGTATGTTTGTTTGTTTCCTTCAACTCTTGTACTTGCTACCCAGCCTTGCTAGCCAAAAACCTATAATGAGAGGGAATTCTTCTCGTGCATCCACTCCCCAAAACCAAAACCTTTGCCATTTGTGTCCACCATACCTACCCATTAGCATTATTGCTATTCCAAGTAAATTCTTCTTTTATCTACCTCCCAAATTAAACTTTTTATGCGAAAATTAGTGATTAAAGCTCTCACAAACTTGATGGCACACGTTACTTTCTTGCATTTAATAAACTTGAACCATTGGGTCCTTCTTTGTTGCGTATATGCTTGCGCTTTATCAGTTGAAGTTAGCAGAACCATGTATCATGGGGACCGCTTTCAACACTTCATTGGTACCTGTACCTAGTTGATATCATGTTCTTTTGCTTATGGATCCCGACGGTGTGAAATAAAAGTGGAACTTGTAAGATCATGGAGTTTATATGTGTGTTATAGAAATGCCTGGGCCGCTAGCCTAAGCCATGCATAATCATGGTGGAAACTTGCAGCATAACTATAGTGAGCATTCTATGAAGCATCCTCAATAAAAACCTATGCAAATAGCAAATAAAAAGATCGCTGAGATGCTCACTGTTTGCTTGCCTTGTCATTTTGATTATGGGATAGCTCCTGTGTCATGTGCAAGGGGTACCCCGTTGGCGGTTCTTAATGATACACACGTATTTACAATGACAAGAGCTTGCTCGTGACTGAAGTTGAGTAGCATGAGGTTCGGTACTCATAAGTAAGCGGCATGGGACTCCAATTTATAACTTGTTAAGCATATCCTCTTAGTTGTGTCACTTTAACCTTAATCACCAAAAGATGCCTATGATAGGGGAAATGAGAGCTGAAAGCTAGTAAGTATCATAATTTTTGGGAGCTCTTTATGAGACCTGCAATCCCTGCTTCCCTTTGCGAAGGGCCCTTTCTTTATTTTGTAGTTGAGTCAGTAAACCAACTCCCTTCTACCTCAGCAAGTATTTTGAGTTGATGTGTTTCATTCATTCATATGATGATTTATTCAATCATGTCTTATGTTCCTTGTTTTGCACATTGCTCTTATCTTGATGTTTACTACTTTGAAAGCTATCATTGAAAACCAGCTATTTGTGAACCCCAGCAAATGATCAACTATTCTTCGACCAAGAGCTAAGTTTGCCATTACCAATTATGATTCACTTTATGTATCTTTATTGTGTTTCCTTTACCTATTGCAAGTTGAGTTATATAATAGTGAGTTGTCTTCTATTATGATCTATGTATTTGATGAATGTGATGCTTCTTATCCGTATTCTTTTATCGAAATTTCACTCAATAAACCTGAGACCATGTTTATTGAGCTCAGTTTCGCTTGAGGACAAGCAAAGCCTAAGCTTGGGGGGAGTTGATACGTCCATTTTGCATCACTATTCTATGTCTTAATTCACTATTATTCATTGATATATTTCGTACTGAGAGGTGATACTTATGTTATTTCATCTGTTTTTGCATGGTTGATGAATTTTGGAGCATGGACCGCTGCAGTCAGGATTCTGATGGAAAAGGTGATGTTTGGAAGCAAAATTCGCGAAGATCAGAAAATCCGGGAAAATATACGGAAAATCCTATTTTTTCAGAAGACTAAGGATGCCAGAAGACGGAGTGGAGATGGGCCACATGCGGCCCACACCACTCCCTGGCGCGGGTAGCCCTAGGCCGCGCTAGGAGGTGGTGTGGCCACCCTGGCCCACTCCAGCCTCTCCCCTCTAGTGTATATCATCCTCTCGAAACCCTAAGACTCGGGGAGCGAGCACAGAAAGATTCCGCCACCTCTGCGGGGCGGAAAACACCGAGAGAGAAAGATCTCTCTGGCAGATAGATTTCTGCCGGGGGAATTCCTTCCCGGAGAGGGGAGATCGTCGCCATCAACACCATCATCAAGCTGGACTTCATCGGGATCATCATCATCATCATCACCACCATCATCACCATCAGCACCCTCATCACCATCTCCATATTGCTGTAACAATTGTGTTGAATCTTGCATTAGTTCATAGGGGAAACTTTCCCGGTGTTGATTACTCTTTGTAGTTGATGCTATTGAGTGAACCGTTGAATTTTTGTTTATGTTCAGATTGTTATACATCATTATTCCATCTCTGATCATGATCCATATGATGTCTTGTGAGTAGTTCGTTTTGTTCTTGAGGACATGGGAGAATTCTTGTTGTTAGTAGTGGAGTTGTGTTGAGAAAGATTCAATAGATTGTTATTTAAGTTGTGGTGTACTTCTTCTAGTGGTGTCATGTGAACGTCGACTACATGACACTTCACCTATATGGGCCTAGGGGAATGTATTGTGTATTTGACTACTAATCGTAGGGGTTGCCAGAGTGACAGAAACCTGAACCCCCGTTAGGAAACCATTGCACAAGGGACGTAAGGGTCTTAGAGTTTAAGCTATGGTTAGGTTTCTACCTTAATTACTTTCTTGTACTTACGGATGTTTGCAAGGGGTATAATCACAAGTATGTATTAGTCTTGGATGGGGCGGTACATTAGCACAGGTTCACCCACACAACACTTAGCAAGCTAGAGAAGATTAATCAACTATATGAAGCAAAAGCACTTGACAGTCTTCCCATGTGTCATCGAGAACGGTTGGTCATCTTAAGTAATACAACCGGCTTGTCCTTTGCTGCATAAAGGATTGGGCCACTTGCTGCATTTATTCCTAGTGTCTTTTATTTACTCGTACTTTGTTTACTTGCTTTATCGAAAACCCCTAAAAAACCGTTTGCTAAGTATTTGCAGAGAATTCCTGATCCATACCACTAGCCAGCACCTTCTGCTCCTCGTTGGGTTCGACACTCTTACTTATCGAAAATACTGCGATACACCCCCTATACTTGTGGGTCATCAGACTATATACAGACAGGTCCATGCTAGAGAGTAGTAAGGATCGAGAGAGATGGATAGAGAGACGCAAGAAAGCACCACATGGCGCTAGTGTTCTACATCCCGACCACAACACAAGAGCAAGAGATATCGGATATATCATCTCACCCCACAAAAGACACAAAAAAAGTAATCTCACGAAGGAATATATCAGACAGGCACCCCAGGAATCAATTGTTGTTTTTTGGTATCTCTGGAAAAGAGCATCATTTCTCCTTCTCGGCATCTTCAAGGGATCTTGCACGTTTCCTACTAGTAGAAGGTAGGCCTAGCAACGGGATCGAGGATGTGTCCATGTCCTCAGCATCTGACAGAGCATTTCTTTGCACCACCTCAACACCACTCCTTAATGCCTCTCTCTCCTCTTCATTGTGAAGACCTGCCCAATATTTGATAAAGACACAGGCAAACATGATCAAATCGATAGGGGAGTTAATCAATTTTTGTTCAAAATAGGCTCTATTTCTGAGCTTCCAAATAGCCCAACAGATAGAAGCTAAGGCCGTAATTTGAACATTACGACTAACAGCAAGATGTTTCGGAATCCACCAGAAGTACTGTGAAAAGGACCCAGGCATGTCCACATCACCTACTGATTTCGCAATTACCCCCCACACATATTTTGCAGCCCCACAAGTAAAGAAAAGGTGACCAATAGATTCTTCCTGATCACAAAACCTGCATCGTGTATCCCTAGTCCATTTTCTCTTTTTCATATTGTCTTTGGTGGGTATGGCATTGTGCCAGATTAACCACAGCCATATCTTGATCTTCAAAGGGACTTTAGTTTTCCACAGATGTTTGAAACTCCTATCCACACCTCTGTTGGAAATATGATTATACATGGATTTAACAGTGAAGATGCCACTCTTATTCCACAACCATCTAGGTCTATCCACCCCTGCTGACAAAGAAACTCCCCTTACTATCATCTGCAATCTATTATATTTTTCTTGCTTGTCACCATCTAGCAATCTTCTAAAAGAGCAGTGCCAATCTCTTGCAGCCATGACAGCAACTGACACATTCTGATCACAACAAATGTCAAACAACTCAGGGAAAATGATTTTCAAGGGAGCATCCATACACCAAGCATCACCCCAAAAATGTGTCCTCATGCCATTTCCAGCAATCATCCTTCTTCCTGCCAGGTAAATGTTCCTTACCTTCAACATGTCAGACCAACAGGCAGAGTCAGATTGTTTATGTTTCACAGAATAGATTCCCCCACTGCCCAGATATTTTCTTCTCACAAAAATCTGCCAAGGTCCTTCCTCAGCCTCCAATCTTCACCACCACTTACACAGCAAACTGATATTGAAAATCCTTACATTTTTAATCCCCAGACCACCTTTCTTTTTAGGTCTGCAGATATATTTCCACTTCACCATTTGATACTTTTTCCTGCCTGTTTTCCCATACTAGAAGAAAGCTCTGGTAGGTTTCTCTATTTCCTCCACATTTGTTTTGTGTAAAAGAAACATAGACATAGGGTAGACTACTATACTTGACATACAAGCAGTAATTTTCACATATCTCCCTCCAACGGATAAAGCACCTCCCATCCATCCATCCATCCATCTTTTTACACATCCTCTCTCCTATGAACCTTAAATCAGCCAGAGAGCATTTTCTACTACAGACAGGCAGGCCTAGATATTTGATTGGCCAATCACCAGTTTGACAATTAAAAAGATCTGCATACATCCTTTGCTTCTCATCATCTTCTAAGATCAACAATACCTCACTTTTTTCAAAATTGATTTTCAGACCTGACATAGCTTCAAAGAGATACATAAGCAGTTTCAAATTTCTAGCCCCCTCCACGTCATCCTTGATGAACAAAATAGTGTCATCAGCATACTGCAATATAGCAATGCCTTTAGCAAACAAATTATCTGCCAGACCAGTAAAGAGGCCACCTGCCTGAGCATTCAACACCATTTTAGCCAAACAATCTCCAGCCATATTGAATAAGAAAGGAGAGAAAGGATCTCCCTGTCTGACCCCTTTATGACTCCCAAAATAAGGACCCATCTCACCATTCACCTTTACATTCAAGGTCCCCATTGTAAAAGCACTTTTTAGCCAAATCAGCCAATCTTCGCTGAAGCCCTTCTGTTTACAACAGTGAAACAGGAATTCCCAATTGACTTTGTCATATGCCTTTTCAAAATCCAACTTCAGCACTACCCCCTGTTGTTTCTGAACTCTGGATTCTTTCAAGATCTCATGTAACAGAGTAACCCCATCTAAAATATATCTCCCTTTAATGAAAGCTGTCTGACATGTATCTATCAACTTATTCATCACAGGTTCAACCCTGATAGTGAGAGCTTTTGTGAAAATTTTGAAAAGCACTTGTAACAGACAAATAGGTCTGAATTTTTGAATTACATCAGCATCCTCACTCTTTGGTATCAAAGTTGTGCCATAATTGATACTACTCAAATCAATTTTATGAGAATGAAAATCCTAAAAAGCCTCCAAAATATCATCCCTGATAACATGTCAGCACAGTTGATAGAACTCTACTGGCATCCCATCAGGGCCAGCAGCTTTGTTCTTTTCCATCTGATTCACAACCTCCCTAATCTCCTCTTCTGTGGAAGGTCTACTCATTTCTTCTCTATCACAATCATTCAGCTTTTCCCAATTTTCCCAATTATCATGAGACAACCTGATGGCAAAACCTTCAGCAGGTCCAAATTTTTTTTTGTAAAAGGAAGTGGCATGAGTCAAGAGATCATAGGTCCATTTAATCTCACCATTATCACTTTGCAAAGAGTAAATCATTTTCTTCCTTCTGACACCATTAGCCACCCTATGAAAGTATTCAGTGTTACTACCTCCTTTAAGCAGCCACGAATCTCTTGATCTCTGTTGCCAATATTGTTCCTCTTTCTCATATATTTCAAAGAGCTGCTGCAGCACCTGAGCTTTAAGAATTTGTTGTGTTTTATTCAGCAAAATCACTCCTCAATGCCTTCTAGTTCCTGCAATTCATCAGTTAACTGCTTTCTCATTTTCTTCTCATGTCCCCTGATATGAGCACCCCAGCCTTTGAGATCACTTCTCACATTCTTTAGTTTCTTTTGAATTCTATCCAGACTTATTCCAGACTTTTTCAATTCTCTGTATAAGTTCGGGATTTGTCAACCAACTTTTTTCAAATCTGAAATTTTTTGCACCTACCTTCTGTCCCTCCATAGTGTCAACAATCAAAGGACTATGGTCAGATACTTCTCTAGTTAGCTTATGCACAGTAACTAAAGGAAAGATAGATTCCCACTTTTTTGCAAATGAGAATCCTGTCCAGTTTCTCCAAGATGGGAATTTTCTGATTGTTGGACCAAGTAAATTGCCCCCCTGACATCTGAATTTCCCTCAAACCATAAGTATTAATGATGTTATTGAAAACATGACTCCATGTACTTAGGACATGATTCCTGTTTTTCTCAGAGGAAAATCTCATGATATTAAAATCTCCTCCCAACAACAAAGGAAGAGATTGCTCCCTACAAATGTCAGCCAATTCTATCAGAAAAGCCTCCTTGTGTTCTTCCTGTGCTGCACCATGGATTACCACTAAATGCCAATATATTTGTAATTTTATATCATATACTTTCATCTTGACGTGAAAGCTTCCCACTGATGATCCACAATTATCCAATCTGGAGGATCTTAGGCCCCCCAGAATACCTCCAGACTTTCCAACAGATGGTAACCAACTCCAAGAAAATTGATTCATAGGATCAATTTTCCTGAAAAATTCAGCAGAAAAATCTTTCTTCATAGTTTCCTGCAACCCTACAAAGTCCAAATGTTCCTGTTGCATCAAGTTTACCAAATAAGAACCCATTCCTTTCTTGCCAATCCCTCTACAGTTTAAGATACCACCTATCATAACACTGTTTTCCTTTCTCTTGTTCCAGTTACAACTCCACTCATAGGGTGGTACTTGCTAACCTTCACAGCAACAACTTTTAACTTACATTGACTGCCTCCACCAGAACCACTCACCTTCTTTTTCCTTCTTTTTTCCTGGATATCACTGGGGGTAAATACCTCTTCTTCTTCATGATCACTCTTCCATTCCAAGAGCTCAACCTGTTCTACCATTTCCTGTGTCTTCACATTTTTCTTCCCAACTAAATTATGCCTGGCAATCTCTAGATCTTTCAAGGAACTAATAAACTCAAACGATAGAGAGGAAGATTCTACACCCATTTCCAAAGCTTTATGCATAATATCATCATCATCCATGGCAGCAAAAGAGTTATAAAAAGTTAGATTAGTACCTGATAAGTCCCTTGGTGAATTTTGTCTCATTTTTATTTCATTCATGTTAGGGCCCCCTCCCAGCTGAGAAAGCCTTTCACTTACCCTGGTTTGAGGAATTTGATGCACTGTATCCTCCTGAGTAGCAACCTGTTCCTGCTGTGACCCCTGACTTTCCTGGGACAAAATCTCTGGTTGAGCAGATCCAACCTGAAGAATCACTTGCTCCTGGTCTTGAATAGGAATTCCAACTCCAACCATGGGGTGTTCCACAGGAGGATTGCTCTCCTCATCAGCAGCACTCTCAGCAGAGAAATTGTTTGCACTATGAGATTCCCCATCTCCCCCATCACTTTCATCTCCAACACCCCCTTGCTCCTCATCAATCTGTTCCAGTAAATGACCATATTGTCTTCTATACTCATAATATTTGTCACTCCTTTTATTCTGCAGCAGATCCTACACAAACTCTTGGAATGTCTGTCCAGCACCATTTGGATCACCTGGATTCACCACAACCCCAATTTCTTGTGGAGCTAGAGCCTGAGCTACCTCCATATGCACCTCACCCATCACCTGTTCCTGATTCTGTTCAACATCTGTACTCTGATGCCTGGTATTTCCTGCATCAGTCACATTGCCCCTATTTATAATGTCAGCATTACTCACAACTGGCTCCCTAATTGAAATTCCACCACCAGATCCTCCACTTGGCCAAATTTGGGCCACTCGGGCACCAAAAGACATGTCATCAGTATTTCCAGAACTTTCACCTTCAACTCTGGGCCCCTTCCCTTTCTCCCAGGCAGCACACTGTGGAAGGTCAGCCTGGGGACAACCACTTCTGACATTATCATTCTGTGTATTCTGTTCTACACCAGCTCCTGTATCAGTCCCCCCAGCAATAACTAGAGTCAGCACAGGTCTATTGCTATTAACATCTTGTCTGTCTGGAGCAGCTGGAATATCCCCACTTCCCACATCAACAGAGACAGGTATATTAGTTGTGGCATCTGGAGCAAATATTTCTCTTGTGTATTTAAATTCATAGATCCCTCCTTTCATTTCTCCTCTTCTTGTATTTGGCACTAAAGTCACATCTTTACAAGCCACCTTAACCCTCACATAGGCCAGATTCCTGAGACTGTTTCTGTCCATTGCCAAAGGTTTTCCAATTAGAGATGCCACATAGAAAAGTGTGGATTTTTCTCTATACTTCATGGGTATGCCAACCATACGAAACCATGCTTCCTCAAGCCATTCAACAGGTTCCAGATCTCCATTCCATTTAAATCTGAATCACAGCATCATGAATAGTCTTCATAAAAACTTTCCCAAAATTGAAATCTTCAATGGATTTTGCAGAAAGAAATCTCATGAGAAACTCAACATCACTGATGGGCCTGGCATTGAATCTCCACCTAGTGCCAACATCATCTGCCCATAATTGGAATTCCTTCTCCAGGTCTTTCCTAGACACATCCCCCTAACCACCATAATATGAGCATAGTTGCAATTTTCCATTAGCTGAAAGGGTGATTCAGTGACTGGGATTGAGTGAAAACCTTGATCAAAATCTGTACTACCAAAAAACAGAGGTACATACTCCCGGGGCTTCTTCTCTTGACAGACCAAAATACTATGATTAAGTCCACAATTCTCACATTCTTGTCTTCCCACTTCTAAATCTACAGTCTGTTGGAACCCTTCAATATGAACATTCTGATTAATATCACAGGCACACCAACAACCGGTGCAGGTACAGAGGACCCCACCAGTGTTGTGGCCATCGCATCTATCTAATTGGCAGCATCGACTGGCACTGGCTGAGAAACTGCAACAGAAGGGACACTTGCAGAAACCGAAGCAAGGATGCTAGCTGAAATATTGGTAACAGGTCTAACACTAGGCATATTGGATCCACCAATCGGATTGACAGAAGCAGTAACAGTTCTAGCGATAACTGGTTGTTCAACGGTGCGTGCAAACAGAGGATCATCACGCTGGGACGAAGTATGTGCAGAGTTACCTGTTCTATCGGGGAAAGAGGAATCAGATGCTGCAGAATGTGAATCTCGCTGCATCTCAGGCCTGTGACTCCATGTGTCTCTCTGTCTCGCTTTCTCTTCCTCTCTCCGACGAGCTTCTACTAGGGCCCTCTCATGAGCAAGATCTTCCCGTCGCTGCGCAGCCGCCCTTGATTCCCTGGCTATGTCATCTCTCTGACGATTCTCCTCCCTTGCCTCCTCTTCCATCCTTCTATGTTTTTTGCAAGTCGATCCTCCTCCCACCGGCGTTCCTCATCTCTCCGACGATCTTCTTCACAGATCCAGCCACTGTCTCCACGCCGGTCCTCCTGAAACCTTCGATCTTCTATCTGTCTGCGCGGAGCAGATCCAAACCGCGACCTGCTCGCATAGGGCCTAGGTCGGGCTAGCTGTCGCGGCAGCGAGCTATGAAAACCAGGAGGTCTGCGATCCATCGTCGGCGCCTCTGTGATGAGTACCTCCGCGAAAGATCTCTCGTCGCCTGATCTAGTTCGTCTCCACCTCACCGGTTCTGGAACTCATGGGGATGGCGGAGGAGTGGGGGGATTGCGCACGAAAACCACCCTGCCCACCTCTCCTGATCTAGGGTTAAGCGAAATCTGGGAACCGCCCGTCAATCTGTATCCCCCGCTCAATCTGCGACTCTCATCCACAGAAGTATCCCCCGCGCCCTCTGATACATGGCCCTCGCACGGATTTGGTCCACCGGCAGAGGCTATACGTCTCGCGGAACCGCCGATCAAAATCGTCCGACACGCACGCGCATAGGACGGCACGCCGGTGTGACCGTGTCGGCGCTCGCACACATCCCCCTGAGGACCGATCAAGACATGCCATGTACCGCAGTGGACATGAGTCCCGTACGTAACCTCCTCCTCGACCTGGATCTGATCCACAAGACAACGTCCAACCTCGTCGAAAAGAGAGATGGTTCTCGTGCCAGAAATCTCAATCGTCCCTGGTCTACGCGGTGCGAGGACACCAGGTACATCCCACCTGAAGAAAACCCATCGTTGTACGGTCGCCGCCGACAAAATCGTCTCTGGTGGCGGTGAGGGGGAGAGGAGCGTGGGAGCCATCGTCCTGACATTCACATGTGTATGCTATTTTAATGGTTACCGTGATAACCGGAATATGTGTCGAGAAAATATCTTTTGGATTTCCTAAAGAATGGTTGCTATCCCTAACTAGAAACATCTTTTGGATTCACTTGGTGAGGTATTCGCGGTCAGTAGCGCGGTCACCCTGGACGCACAAGGTGAGGTCGCGTGGGCGTCCCAGATGCTTGTACGTGCCATTGAAGTTGCGGACGAACACCTTCTCGAAGTCCGGCCAGGCGTTGATGCTGTTGGGCGCAAGGCTGTTGAGCCATGTTCTTGCCGACCCGGTTAGCATAAGAGGGACGTAGCGCACGGCTGTGCGCTTGTTCCCATGGGCGATGCCGACTGCCGTAGCATAGTCGGTCAGCCAATCCTCCGGCTTCATGCTACTGTTGTACTTGGGGGTGTCCCTGGGTAGGGAGAACTTATCCGGAAACGGCTCGTTCCGGATGCGGGGTCCAAAACAAACCGGGCCGGTAGAATCTTCCTCCTCCGTGACGCGCGCTTGAGCGAGGAGCTCGATGCGGTCATGGGCATCCAGACAATCCGGGTTGGGCACTCCCACCCGGCCCGAGAGACGGGAACCGACGGGTCTAGGTGCTCCGGTTGGTGGAGGGGGAGGCGGTGGGTTGCTGTTTACCATTTGCTCCTGGCGCGGCTGGCCCTTGTTGCTAGAACCGTGATGCCTGCTGTGGGCCTTAGCCGGCTGAGGGGAGGACGCCTGTTGGGTGTCGCGCAGTGCGCCCCTGCTGTTGGCAGGCGTCTTGCTCCCCCTGGAGTAGCTGGGGTCCTCCTGCATCTGCCGGTTGGCATTAGCCTTCTCATCCGCGATGCGGAGGA
Organism: Avena eriantha; assembly: GCA_910589775.1. Classification (NCBI taxonomy): domain Eukaryota; kingdom Viridiplantae; phylum Streptophyta; class Magnoliopsida; order Poales; family Poaceae; genus Avena; species Avena eriantha. Next base: position 440,098,261 of record OU342742.1, on the reverse strand, counting down.
GCTCCTGCACGCGGGCGTGCTGGCGGACTCGCTCCTCGCCCTCCAGGTTGGGCAGCTCTTCTGCCGCGGCTCGCGCCGCGCGCCGCGCGCAGGTTCTTGATGGGCGTGCTGTAGGTGGGCCGGATGAGGGCGGGCGCGGGATCTGGCTCCCCATACTTTTCCATCCTACCGCCTAGCTCGCCGCCCCGGCGCCGTACCTGGCCGCGCCGGCTCGGCTCCGCGGTAGCTGGAGTGAAGCCGTGCGTGCGGTCGTTCTCGCGCCGGGTGATCTCGAGTTGCTTGCGGGTTGCCGCCAGCTCCATGGCCTCCTGGAGGAGGATGTGTCTCTCCATGGCGATGTTGGCTTCTGCCTCCTCCGGGTTATCCCCGAGGTTAATAGGCGTCAGGAGCCGATAAATTGCATCCTCCACCGGGTTCCGAGGCTGCGGAAGTTCCAACCTTGTCCGCGCCTCGCTCCCGCGGCTGGCGGGGATGAGAGCTGGAGCCGGCCATCATGACCTCCACGCCGCAGGGAGCGATGGAGGCGCTACCACCCGGATGCGGTAGCTCCGCGGCAGAGACGATCTCCCTAGGGAAACGGTCTGGAACGGTGGCGACGTAGATGGGGAGGTCGCCGAAGAGCAGGATGGTGCCGTTCGCCGGGAAGGAGGTTCCGGCGAAGCAGGAAGTGTTGTCGATGACGCAGTCGAATTTGCCGAGCGTGAGCACCAGGCCTGAGGCCACGCGCTCACCGGCTGAAGTGCGGGGTCCCGTGCGGAACGTGACTCTGGTCGAAGCCATCTGCCCCACGATGGGCGCCAACTGTCGTTGTATTGGGAACGACAGTACCTAAGAAGGTTAGATAGAGGTGTGGGGACCAGCAGGGAAGCTATCGACGGCGTCCACATGCGGTATTGGATACAAGCAAACGTAGCTGGACGCGGGAAGTACCCAGGTTCGGAGCCCTCGCGATGAGGTAAAACTCCTACTCCTGCCGGATCTGACTATGAGGGGTATACGAGCTACAAGGGCTCCTCGAGCTGTATTCTCTAGCTACTGCCTTAAATGCACTAAGACCCACCCTTGCTACTGAGGCCTTGCCTCTCCTTATATAGGCAGAGAGGCAACGGTCTCACTGGCCAATCCGACTGGCGGGCCCCACAGGCGGGTCCCAGCCGACTGGTCATCTACAGTATCCGGTATGATATGTCCCATCGGAGTATGAGTGGTATGGCTGTCATAGGCACAGTGGACGCCGTGCAAGCCTGTCGTCAGCATCAGGCCACTGTTCCTGCGTCATCCCCGCAAAGTCTTCGGTATGGCCGAGTAGTTGCTGGTCTTGTCATCGTACAGGGCGTACTGTGCACTGATACGCACGTCATCCTGTCTCCTTGATTGGTTCCGGCTACATCGCCGTAGCCGGCTTATTCTTGTTGATCCGGCTACCATGCGGTAGCCGGCCTGGCTTGCTTTGTCCGGCTGCATCTGGCCAGCCGGACACGATCCGACTGCCTAGTTTCTTGTCCGGTTGGGGTATCTGGGGATCATCCCCCCGACATATATCATTAAGCTTAAATTGTTTCCTTTCTCTTTGAGAGGAAAAGCTAAAGAATGGTTGAATTCCTTAACTAGGAAGAGTATTGATTCTTCGACTAAATGCAAAGATGCTTTCATTGGAAAATACTATCCTCTTGCTAAGATTATATCTATGAGAAGTGAAATAATGAAATTTAAACAATTTGATAATGAACATGTTGCTCAAGCTTGGGAAAGAATGAAATCTTTGGTAAAGAATTGTCCCACTCATGGACTGACTGCTTGGATGATTATCCAAACTTTTTATGCAGGACTGAATTATTCTTCAAGAAATCTACTGGATTCTGCTGCTGGAGGAACCTTTATGACCATTACTTTGGGTGCTGCAACAAAGCTCCTTGATAATATGATGGTTAACTATTCCGAATGGCACACTAAGGGAGCTCCACAAGGTAAGAAGGTAAATTCTGTTGAAGAAACCTCCTCCTTAAGCGATAAAATTGATGTTATTATGTCTATGCTTGTTAATGGAAAAGCTCATATTGATCCAAATCATGTTCGCTTAGCCTCTTTGGTTGCTCAAGAGCAAGTTGATGTGAACTTTATTAGAAATAATAATTTTGGCAACAATGCTTATGGTAATAACAATTATAGACCTTATCCTCCTAATAATATCAATAGTTATCATGGTAAATATGGAATGCCTAGTGAAGAAAGAATTTTAGAAGCTGAAAGAGCTACTAAAAACTTCATACAAATGCAATATGAACAGAATAAATTATTTACTAAAACCATGGAGGAACAATCTACTATTTTGAAAAATATTTATCATCAACTTGAGAGTTTAAATAGGGAAATTCCTAGTTTTCAATCCAAAATTTCTAATGCTGAAAAAAATATATCATCTTTGGCTGAAGCACAATCCTCTTTGATTAATAAAATGGCTGCTAAACCTGAAACTATGGAAAACCCCTTCGCTGCTACTAATGCCATACAAGTTAGAATTGATGAAAATGTTAGACTGTTAGCTGAATTACATGCTAAGTGGGAGAGAGAAGATGAAATTTCTAGAAATAATAGTATTTGTACTATTACCACCACCAATGTTGATTCTAGCAAACCACATGAAGTCCCCATTCCTTTTTCAACAATGCCTAAAACCAATGGAACTTTTTCCAATAAAAATGTAGAAATTCTTCAAAATATGGGAAACAATAGCTCTACTACCTTGGATGGTAATTATGATTTTGATCTTGATGGTTGCAATATCTCTGAAGTAATTATGTTCCTACAAAAGCTAGTTAAAAGTCCTAATGCTAGTGCTATGATATGGCCTTTACAAATCACACTACAGATGCTCTCATAAAAATTAAAGAAGAAAAATTGAAACATAAAGCTTCTATTCCTAGGAAATTTGAAGATGGTTGGGAACCCATCATTAATATGAAAGTGAATGATTTTGATCTCAAAGATTTATGTGATCTTGGTACTAGTGTCTCTATTATGCCTAGAAAGATTTATGAAATGCTTGATTTGCCACCATTGGAAGATTGTTATCTAGATGTCCAACTTGATGATAATGCTAAAAAGAAACTCATGGGGAGTATTAATGATGGTCTTATTATGGTTAACAATACATATGTCCCTGTTGATTTCTATGTTTTGGATGTTGAATGCAATGCTTCTTGTCCTATTATTTTGGGAAGACCTTTTCGTAGAACTATTGGTGCCATTATTGATATGAAAGAAGGCACCATTAAATATCAATTCCCACTAAAGAAAGGTATAGAACACTTACCTAAGAGGAGAGAGAAGATGCCTTTTGCCTCTCCTATTGAAACAAAGTTTGCTCTTAATGCTTCTTCATTTGAGAATACTTGAATCTTGCTTCCTATGCCTAGCTGAAAGGCGTTAAAGAAAATCTCTATTGGGAGATAACCCAGATTTTTATCCAGTAAGTTTTTCTTTTATTGAGTTTTGGAAGTTATTGCTTCAGTAATGACCTCTCCTTATCTTTTGTGTGTGGTTTTTGTGCCAATAATAACCTCTAATGAGAGAGAAGTAAGACTTGAGAAAGTTGCTATCCCGAAACAGATTTTTGTGCTTCACTGTAAAAAATCATGAAAAATCCCTGTACGTCAGATTGAGCTGTAATGTTTTGTGCTTCTGCCCCAGGTTATTATCTAACTTTTGTTAGTTTATCACTTTTCGATTTGAGCAACATAAGGTCTTCGAAAAAATCGGTTTTTACCTGCTGGTCTGTACAGATTTCTGCCTTTATTTGTATTTGCCTCTTAATCTCTTTCTCTTTAAGTTCTCTTTGATCACTTGAGATTTTAGAAGGAATTGCTACAGTAGCTTGTGTTTTAATGGAAGTTTTACTTGTGAACTAAACCCAAGGACTTATTATCTTGAATACACTAATGTTGCTAATGAACATTGTGTGAAGTTTTGTATGAAGGAAATTTTAAAGTGTAGGGAAGAATAATGTGATGAGATGAAGGATGGACAAAATCTCAAGCTTGGGGATGCCACCTGTGTCACCCCAAGAAACATTCAAGAATTACAAGCGTCAAACCTTGGGGATGCCCAAGGCATCCCCTTCTTCATCAATAAAAATCTCAGGTTTTCTTCCAAACACTTAATTTTTATTGTTTCATTCACAATTGTGTTGTTCTTGGAGCGTCTTCGTTTTAGTTTTTAGTTTTCTTTTGTTTGTTTTTCTCAAATAAATTGGTTGGACCCCCGCATTCATACATAGTTTTAAATAAGTTGATTTGTTTTGGAAAAGAGTAGGAAGTTTCATGCTTATAAGTGGTACAAAAGGAGCTTGTTTAGACTGTGGCTTAGACTTTATCCTGTCATGTTTGATATTGCTTTGACTTTATGCTTGGTAATTATTGCTGTAGAATGACTTGTTCCAAACAATTGAGATTGCTTAATGTGCCTTGAAAGAATCATGCGTTGTTTTAGCATACAAAAGCATAATATTGTGGTATTCTCCTTTGATGCTTTATTTGGGTTGACTTGGCACATGCTTACACCATGTTAAGACTATACGGTCACCTTAGCCTCTATGATCATTTAGTTTTTTACTTGTATTATCACTTTGTGCTTTAATTAATAATGTTTTGTCGCTTTGCATGATTATGGCCATTATTGCTCTCTTAGTTGGTCGCTCCCAGTCTTTTGCTAGCCTCTACATGTACCAAGTATGAGTTCCACTCATGCATCCAACTCCAAATAAAACCAAGTTATTCCAAAGAGTCCACCATACCTACCTATTAGCATTATTGCTATTCCAAGTATACTCATATTTTTATCTACCATCCGAATTAAACTTGTTATGTGAAAATTAGTGATTAAAGCTCTCACAAACTTGATGGCACACTCTACTTTATTGCACTTAATAAACTTGAACCATTATCTCCATCTATGTTGTGTATATGCTTGCGCTTTATAAGTTGTGAATTAGCAGAACCATGTTACCATGGGGAACGCTTTCAACATTGCACTTATTATTTAGTTGATATCATGTTCTTTTGTTTATGGATCCTAGCGGTGTGAAATAAAAGGGGAGCTTGTAAGCTTATGGAGTTTGTATGTGTGTTAGAGAAACGCCTGGGCGGCTAGCCTAAGCCATGCCTAATCATGGTGGAAACTTGTAGTGTAACCATAGTGAGCATTCTGTGAAGCATCCTCAATAAAAACCTATGCAAATAGCAAATAAAAAGATCGTTGAGATGATCATTGTCTATTGCCTTGTCATTTTTATATGGGATAGCTCCTGCATCATGGGGCAAGGGGTACCCTGTTGGCAGTTTTCTATGATACACATGTACTTACAATGACAAGAACTTACTCGTGACTAAAGTTGAGTAGCATGAGGTTCGGTACTCGTAAGCAAGGGGCATGGGATTTTCAACTTATAAGTTGTCAAGCATATCCTCATATTTGTGTCACTTTAACCTTAATCACCTCAAGATGCTTATGATAGGGGCAATGAGAGCTGAAAGCTAATAAGTACCATAATTTTTGAAAGATCTCTTATGAGACTTGAATCCCTGCTTCCCTCTATGAAGGGCCTTCTTTTTACTTTTATGTTGAGTCTCCATCTTCTATCTTTATGCACCAATTGAGAGAGCATAGTGGTCATTCTTAGTTTAATGTGCATTGTCCCAAAACTTGTTGATTGATTCATACCTTTGATATTGCTTGCTCTTTAAGTATTTGTATCTAGTCACCCTTATGAACTTTGAAGGTGTCTTGTGCATTTATGTTTTGCTATACCATGAGGGAAAGCTGAATACCATTATTCTTATGTTTTCTATATGTGAAACAAACAAACGTCTTTCAATGCATTGTTATTCATGAATCTTTTGTTTGTACCTATTCATGTTACAACATAGTTGCTATGTCTTATTGTTAGAACTATATCTTTCATGTTCATGTTTAGAGTACTATGATCCCAGCTATCAATGTTTTACAAATACCTTGATCAAGATTATGATGGTGCATGTCACCTAAAAAATTATTCTTTTTATCACTTACCTACTCGAGGACGAGCATGAGTTAAGCTTGGGGATGCTTTATACTCCATCTGTCCCAAAATGTAAGGCGCCTAAGCTTTAGCCAAAAGTCAACATCTTTTAAGTTTGACCATGTTTATACGAAAAAATATGAATATCTACAATATCAAATGGACATTTTGAGAAACTATACTTTCTGGTAAATCTATTGATATTGATTTGGTATTGTGAATGTTTATATTTTTATGTATAAATTTGGTATGTTCCATGCTTGTTTTATATCTACTTTCTTATGTTTTGTTCACACTTCGGGGTATTTTTATACATTTTCTAGAACTAACCTATTAACAAGATGCCACAGTGCCAGTTGCCTGTTTTCTGCTGTTTTTGGTTTCAGAAAAGCTAGTAAGGAAATATTCTCGGAATTGGACGGGACAAAAGCCAAAGTCAATATTTTACCCGAAGCGACATGGAGTCCGGAGGGGAGATGAAGTGGCGCACCAGGGCGGCCACACCTAGTGGCGGCGCGGCCGGGGGGGCGCCACCAGGGGTGTGGGCCCCTGATACTCCACCGACCTTGCCCCTTCGCCTATAAAAGCATCCCGAGATGAAAACCCTAAGTACCCGATCAGAGACCCAATCAGAAATCCACGAAAGAGTCTGTAGCCGCCACCATCTCCATCCCCAGATCGGGGGGATCCGAAGATCTTCCCGGCACCCTGCTGGAGGGGACAGATCACCCTGGAGGCCTTCTTCATCACCATGCTTGCCTCTGGTGTGATGCGTGAGTAGCTCATCCTTGGACGATGGGTCCATGTAGTAGCTAGATGGTTGGTTCTCCTCCTTTGTGCTATCATGTTTAGATCTTGTGAGCTCCGTCCATGATCAAGATCATCTATTTGTAATCTTACATGTTGTGTTTGCGGGGATCCAATGGATATTGAGATGCTATTTCAGATTAATTATTGATTCTATCATGTCTATGTTATTTGTGATCTTGAATGCTCTCCGTTGTTAGTAACTATCTTGGCCAAGTAGATGCTTGCAACTCCAAGAGGGAGTATTTATGCTCGATAGTGGGTTCATGCCTCTAGTAATCTAGGGAAGTGACAGGAATCTCTAAGATTGTAGATGTGTTGTTGCTACTAGAGAGAAAACAACAATCCTTTGTCCATGGGGCGATCGTATTGTTTACTTTACACACTTTGCTTAATGCAATTATCTGTTGCTTCCAACTTAATACTGGAAGGGTTCGGATGATAACCTGAAGGTGGATTATTAGTCATAGATGCAGTTATATTACGCTCTATGTATTATGTTGTAATGCCCAATCAAATCTCATAGGAGTCAAGATGTCTAGTATATGCACTGTATGCTTTCTCGAATCTGTTAATTGCCCCGCTGTAATTTGTTCACCCAACATGCTATTTATTTTAAGGAGAATCACCTCTAGTGAACTATGGACCCCAGTCCATTCTCTTACCATTGATATACCATCTACTGTTTACTGTTTACTATTTACTTTCTGCAAGCAATTACTATCTTCCACACTATACGTTTAATCCTTTGTTTTCAGCAAAACCAGTGAGATTGACAACCTCACTGTAAGTTGGGGCAAAGTTCTGTGGTTGTGTTGTGCAGGATTCTAAGTTGGTACCAACACCTTGGAGTTGTTTCCTTGTTCCTACTGATTCGATAACCTTGGTTTCATAACTGAGGGAAACTTGTTGGTGTGCTCATCATACCTTCCTCTTGGGGTTCCTAGCAAGCTCGAGATATCTTGAGTCATTACTTTCTACCAACTATCTAATAGAGGTAAACAGATACATAACAATAACATAAATAAAGCAATTATAATGTGAAATGGTACGGCTCTCTTCATGGCGATCTCCATATCCACAAAGCTTATAATTCGACCCGTGCCAACTCTTGTGACGTATCGCCTTACTCCATGTATCCGACTTGTACATCGACTTGCCTGTCATCCGGGTTCTCCAAAAAGCTACACTAGCTAGTAAAGTTACATAGAGAATCTGACACATAGGTCATAATACCATAAAGTGACAACACCTAGGCTCCAGCCGACTGACAAAAACTGTGATACGTAGATCATGTATGAATTACACACATCACATACACATAAGCTATACCATTCACAATATCAACCTGCAAAAACAAGTTATGCATAGATACGATATCTATTAACGTTGTGAAACTCGCAATGACATCTAAGGCGCTACGACAAGGCAAAGCCAGCGGTCCCCGATGGCGAAAGCCGACTGGTAGGGGTATGTCGTTCCACGACCTCAACAGTATGATCATGAAAACCAAACATCCAGTTCCCCGAGTACAGTTGATCCAATCAACCTCGTACAAAACAGATCTATCTCATAGATTGACCGCCAAAACAACAATTAGATCCAATCTAACGCCAACCACATATCACATATGCACGATCTCGAGCCTAAAACCAGAAGTTATCGCTCTGATACCACTATAAGGACACGTAGAGATAAAACAAAATCTCCCTACATGGTGATCCCAAGGTCTAGCTGAGGTAGAAGGCCATGAGGATTACCACTAGAGGCGTAGTTGCGGATTACTGATGAAGCATGTCGCTTGATGCAGTGCAATCCTCACGATCCGATCCCACGATCGTCAAAGTATTGATCGTACATCACCTCTACCAGTATCCACACGTACGAGGAGGAGCGCTGGAGGTGGACTGCTAGGTCCGGTACGACGGCTGGATTGAATTGGCGCTAGGGTTTCCAACGCATGGAATAACCTAACCGTGCCCCTTAGGTAGCCACCGCCCAGTATATATAGGGAGTGAAAGTGGGATCCACTTACTTGTGGCCCATTCACTAAACCCTATGTTAGTCACCACGAGTCTAACTCACTGACTCAGTCTGTATTCGGTTTGGGTCCAACCCAAATGACTTGCTCCCGCTCTTAAGTGTGTGACCTCGCAGGCTCATGGCAACTTGGACACGATTGGAGTCCGACTCGCAATCGATCAATCGGTAGTGGCTCCTAGCAGAACATGTCGACTCCCAAGTACCAAAGAGTCATGACAACATACCTTTCAATGTGACTTACGTCTGAGTCCCTTTTTCCTCACGCTATACCTTTTTGAACTATAGGCAAATAATGTCATCCTTTAAATAGTCCAACTCTCTTTCTCGAGCCGAGATAAATGATTCATCCAACTAACTCTTAGTTGACTACCTAGGTTAACACTTAACCGAGTTGAGCATGGCCATGCTTTCTGAATCATATCTTCCAGGAGGTCCCAGAAAATATCTCTCCAGTCAGAGGGGCGAAATCATATCTTGGTCATCCATATCACCCAACTTGATTCTCATTCGACCTGAACTCTACGTTTATAATTTCCCTTTGACGAAACAATGTTTGACAAAACCTAAGTCTGTGATCCACAACTCGGATTGTGCAATAACCTTAGGTCTAAGAATTACATTAAGTGAGACATACAAATGACGACTTGTTCGTTGTATCTCAATATGGGACAGTCTGGCTCGCTAAACTCTTTTGTCCGAATCCGTGTAAGTCGGAATAGCATCACCATGCCCATGACAAGTGGAACCGAGTCATCAGCTGACTTTAACATTAGTCTAAGTTTTGTATCCAGCACAACCTCAACAACCAAGCACATCTAGTATGAACAACATGAATATATAGTTCCACAACCAAATCACATATTCAGTGATATATATCTGTAGTTTAGACAAGGACAACACAATAAATTTATGAATACATTGGGAATAACATCATACATGATTGCCTTCTGGGCATATTCCCAAGAGGGTACTCTACGCCCAATGAGTTCATGGTCACCCCGTGACTAACTCCATGTCACCCATACCCATGATGATAGTGTTTGGAAGTTAAATAATGACTCACTTATGATAGTATACTTTAGGATATACCTTGAGATATTTGGGTAGGTGTTTCCTATATAAATGCTATGTTTTTTGCTAAAGGATGTTGTTTCAATATGGTGGGGCTAGCAATGGTAAGCATTTGACCTTCTACAAGAATGCAATGTTCCCATAGTACTAAGTCATTTCTAAAAGACAATATAAGCATTGAGAACCATTTATGTTGAATATAAGAACTAGCACAAGATGATAAACTTGTAAGTTATCACTCCATAAAGCATATGAACAATCCAACCTAAAGCAATAACATGCATAGTTTGGTTTTCCCCCATTTTTCTATTTCAAGCAAGGCATTCAATCAAACATGGCATTCATTCATGGGATAGTTTATTTCAGTAGCTCTTTCCTAAGAATGCAAAATATCTATCAAGGTGGTCCTATTTATTTGCAAGCATATCAAGCAAAACTAAACATAACACTAAGCAAAGACGCTCCAAGTTTTCTATGATCATTCTATGTTGCTCAAAAAACAACGTTTAGAGGTTTGCAAACCTAGAGTTTTATAGTTCTAGTGGGGTGCATTGGGCATCCCCAAGCTTATGGTTTTCACCATTATTGGATAGATCTTGGTGTGGTGTTCCTCCATTCCATGTAAAAAAACTTTAACAAAAAACTTTCTCCTATTTATGTTTCTATGTGGTGACATTAGTGGTACAAGATTATGATAATAACTGCCATATATATCAAAAAAATAATTACTTAGTCTTCCAACAAGCATATAGTGTCCTACACATTCCTAGCATATGAAAAGACTCATGGAAAATCATTTTGGGACCCAAAGGAATGGCTCAAACACTAGTGGGTAGAATCTGTCCAGATTTTTAGCAGACGCAAAATGAATTTATTTCGACCACCTACACATGTCAGGAATTTTGGCCAATTTTTGTGCATATATAGGATCAAAATTTGCAACTACAGTGTAAATACGGGAGCAATCGGAGTTACATAAAAATCAGAGAATATTTCTGCTAAACAGTGTTGTGCAGGAATTTGCTACTCCTTGTGTTTTAACAACTTTCTAGCATCAAAAATTGGTTCTACTTGGTACTTTATTGCTAACCTACAACAAAGACACTAAAAATTACTCTTTTATTACAACAAGCATGCATAAAAATAAATAACTAGGTTGCCTCCCGAAAAGCGTTTTCTTTTTTAGCCAAATAGCTAGGCTTTACTTACTTGATTTAAGTGATGTGGATATCATGTGGTAGCTTGTACCTTGGTGCTATATCCTTCTTCCTTGGAAAGTGTTCCGTATATAATACTAGGGTCCCATGGCGTGTTCATACAAATCAAAATAATAGTCAAGTTAAAACATGGTAAAAAGCAACACAAGATATGGAAACAATAACAACGAAGTCTCACCTTCTTCCTATGCATTGGCAGTTTATATATGACTAAATCACATCAATTAGAGCCATACCATTGCATATCATCTGTAAATGAACACAACATATAATTCCTAGAAGCAATTTCATCAATAGAACTATTTGAAGCATGCAACTTGAAAATTGTTGGCACATAAATAGGATCATAAAATTTATCATGACATTCATTACCATGCTTTCCTATTTCAAAATAATTGCTAGTACTATTTTAAATATCCAGATCATGGTTGCAATGAAGATTTTAAATGTAATATAATTGCAAGCTACATTTATATTTCCTAGCAAGTTCATATTTCTCCTATATGGTTAAGATAGGAGAATTCAAAAATAATATTAGACTCTTACTAACAAGAGCGTCATCATGGACAACAAGTATATCATTTTTATCCTCATGTATTGTACATGGAGGGTTATCAATAAGTATAGGACCATTATCTAAAGCATTATCATATATCATATCTAAGCAACACTCCTCATTATCTTTAATTTTACTAGTAGCATTACTAGCAAGCAAATGAGCATTATTAGTTTCATCATAGTAGCATGGTTTTTCATAAATGACCATAGAATTTTTAGTTGGATAATTATCATAGCATGGGTTCTCATAAATGACAAATGAGTTTTGAGTTTGAGTGCTAATATCATCTTTCAGAGGTTCCCATACATCCCCAAGCTTAGGTTGGACCATATCTTCTTCTTCATTCTTCTCCTCTTCTCTGGGGTTCATGGGCATCCCCAAGCTTAGGCTTTTGTCATCTTCTTCCTGCAAAAAATTATTCCTTTCCATGGAAACAATAATATCTTTAACATAGTCAATGTCATAGGCATTATCACAAAAGTTTCATTTGCAATGTGTAAGGAGAATAAAACTTATTTCTTTAAGATCACGAGCTACACACTAGTAGGAAAAGGCCTAGAGGCGGCGTTCAGAAAAGGTGGTTCGTGGCATTTAAACCGCACGCCACTAACCTCACACCACTGGTAGGTCCTAGTGGTGGCGTCTCCATCGAATGCCACTAGTAGGGTTTCTAGTGGTGGCGTGTCGTGTGAGCGCCATCATTACATATCCTAGTAGTGGTGTTTCTTGTAAGCGCCACCATTATATACCATATGTGTGGCATTCCTTTTATTATAAACGCCACAAGTGAGTTTTCAAAAAACAAATCTGGTGCATCCAATTGAATATTCACAACACATCAAGATATATTCATAGAAATGGTAGCACATGATTACAGTCAACTACATATAGTTGAGCTAGCTAGATACATAGCACTAAAACTACTAGTCCTCAATAGGATTATTGGCAATGTCCATGTGATACCTAATGGCAGTAGCATGAATCTCGTCATCTGAAGAAGTCAGAGTCCGTCAATGCTTCAGAGCCTCAATAGTAGAAGTAGTGTAACAACCCAACATTAGGATCCAACGAAGGGTAGAAATAGGAATCTAAATTTGTCCATGCATGCATCTGTAATAAAAACAGGGTAATTTTTTTCGCCAAACAAAAACCTAAAGGGATCAGAGTTTCTTTCACTAACTAGAGATAGGAACTTGTTAGTGATTGCTATGATTGTTGACATGACCTCTAGGAATTATTAAGTTTTGGGGAAATTATTGTGAATTCAAGTTTGAAATTTAAATCCATTTGAAGGTATTTGAAAATTATAAGTTAGTAGTATTGAATTGTTTTCCCAAAATATCTTATTAACAATATTTGATTAGATTATAGATATAGTAAACATCAACAAGGAATTGAGACAATGAAAATTTAGATAAGAAATGAACTCTTATTTTCTGATTACATTACAACATTACAAATTGGAATAAATACATCAAAAGTAGAAGATTACTGAAAAACAGAAATACAACTTTATTATCTTATAATAAAACTTTACAAGGTTATTTACAAAAATAATAAAGAAAAGAAGGTTACAAATAAGACCTATGCTACTTATATATTCCTACACTAATCTTGTATCTCTACATCTTGTTCCTGCAAATAAGATAAAACAACTAAAAACAAAACAAGAGTTAAATTAGTTGTGTTACTCTCAGTAGTGAACAATGAAATGCATTGTTCAAATTACATCATCGAGTAATAAAGAGGGGCAAGTTTCACCTGTCAGTAATTAGTCAAAGGGTAAAAGGTGGAGATATTTTCACTTGAGATGATCCACACGACCAGTCCACACAGACACACAGCTTAGTCACCAGAGTGCATGCAGTGTGATGTCAATACAACAGCAGCACTACTAATACTCAAACAGAGCACTCAGTCAAAGCTCATCCACAGACAACAGCTTACACTTCTTCTCCAACACCAAACCAGAAACACATCGAGCCTGCCAACGGCAAGCAAACCACTAGCCAACACATACACCTGATATTCCAACACTCACCACATGGTACATAAGTAGGGGATGTCGCAGGTGGATGGCAAGATTAAGATCAAGCTCACAGGAACCAGAAATAGCAGGAGCAACACCAGGAGGTGTAGAGCAAACAAGCCAGCAAGATCAACTAGCACCACAGCCGCAACACCAGCAACCAAGTTGTGTGGTGAGTACACATAAAACCATCACATGATCAAAACATCTATTCTTGATTATCATGCATGTGTTGTTTTATGTGTAAACCTCTCAGAATCACCCAAGTGGGGTGTATCCATCACATAAGGTTTTCCATAAAGACCAATGACTAAACCTTACAAACAAATCCAGGATCTCAGCCTGTGCATCATAGATCCTGGATATAAAGCTATATTTCCACATCCCAACATAACCACAATCCTAGATCATGATTTTTGGGCACATCTCTTAAAAGACTAGCACCTTAGAACTCAACAAATCTCAAGGATCCATAATAAAAAGTAAGAATACAAGTCAGTTTATCACAGAACTCAAAAAACAGTAGTTGGTACTAAATACCAGAACATATCCATGAGGGACAACAAAGTAGAGACTAAGTTTCTATTTAGTTTAGCCTCAGACCAGCATCATAAGATAAAGAAACTCCATAGCTAGCATAGGCTAATCTTCCCAGTAGAAGCTTTTAGCTCATCTTAGTACCATGCCACTCCAGAACACTGATAGAGTAACACTAGCACTAGAACAAATTCTGTGTACCATTCCAAGGAAGATGTCACAAGGATCTATTCTAAGCCAGCATATTCTACATAGAAATTTCACAATCAAACCTTACAGAAAGATATTCAATCATTTTCCTCATATAAGAATTAGGAACCATAGTGTTTGCATCAAAGTAATATCATCAGGTGCATTAGTAGTAAATGCCCAAGAAACCAAATACAGATTCCAGTACTGAAATTAGCTAGCCAGCATCAATAACTAGACACAAGTCTTGATTAGAGCCATAGTACCACAATTTTTACAATGCCAGAGACCAAGGGCAGATACAAATTTATCTAACAAAGCCACTAGCAATTCCAACACCAACTGTAGATAGTAATCAACATGGTATAATCATCATAGATACTTCTAAGTTATTCATCATCGTCTATAACCAACACAGAGGGATGAACCCTAATCAAGCATGAACCCTAATTAGGGGTAGCCACTATAAGCATACAGAGGAGCTCAAGAGAGGTAGAGGACAGAAAGCACAACAGGACTAAACTCACCAGTGGTCCTCGCTGTAGATCATAAGAGGAAGGAGAGGGGCCGACGAGCGCATGGCGGTACGGGGAGCACCCGAAGGGCACTGCAACCCACACCGAGCCGAGGCGGCGGCCACAACATCGCTTGAGGACAAACAACACCACCACAACAACATAGGAGCACCTCACAGCACCACTAGAGCGATGGTGAAGGCATCACTGGCGGCACCCCAAACCCTAGGGTTCGAAACGGAGCCAGCCGAGCCAAAGGAGAGCCTTAGAGCCAAATCGAAATGGACCAGGCGAAAGAGCGGGGTCAGCAACCTCACCATACACCACAGCGGTGGCTGGGGAGGCCTAGGACAGCGTGAATTGAACGGCGACGACGTCGGCAACCCAACGCCACCGTGGGGTCGAGAGAGAAGGGATACAGAGCATATGAGAGAGAAGGAGCGAGTGGTACTGGGCCACTTGTTCAGAGTGGGTTTGACCAGCCCGGATGGGCCGGGTCAGGGCTGGGCCACCCAATGGGCTAGGTCCAGTTTAAAAACGGAAAATCTAATGAAATTGTCAAATTACCAAAATACCCCTATGACTTAAATAGTTCTAAGAAATAAAATAAAAATCCTAAAAATGTAAATAAAATATTATTGGACTCATAAAAATGTCCTCTATTTAAGAAAGATAACAAATGGAATTTTAGGTAATTAAAGTAAAAATTATTATTATTAAGGTATATATTTCTTTGGAATTCTATAAAAAATACACCAAAACCATAAAATTGAATAAAATTCATATTTACTATTCCAAAAGGAAATGCTATTATAGAAAAATACTAGTTGGTATTTTTGAAAAGTAAATTAAGTGTGATAAAGATAAAGTCTTATTTCCTTAAAGGAATTTTAGTGAAATATTTTAAAGGGTTAAAAATTAAATAAGACCAATTTTCAACTCTTAAAATAATATTAACCATTATAAAAATACTAAATATAATATTTATGAAGATTTTAAAAACTTTAAGTAATACTTTCTTTAATTAAGGATATAACAAACTTTTACTATAAGGGTAAAACATGCAAATAAACAAAGAATAAACCTTGCATGACATTACTATGCATTGCATATTGCTTCTTTAAATATTGTCCTTACCGGACAATAATGGTTCTTTGTAGAAAGCGAAGCTCAAGGTCAGGTGGAAGCATCTGACTTCACTACCTTGCAGTCACAAGGCAAGTTCGCAACTTGCTCATGTCCTTTGAAGAGTCTTTATAAAAATATTTGAAAATTGTATGTTATCACCTATGTTCTAAAGGAGACAGAAAATAAGTATTTTATCAAACAAATGAAATGCTATTATCATCCTAACTGATGATAAATACTAAGAATTGCAGGGGAATCTAAGATTCCAATTGCAAACCAACTAGGACTTAATAACCCATGACATCAGTGAGTCTAGCGCCATATATTACGTGTTAACCATAAGATTTGGAATGGGACGAAGAAGTCAGCTATATCTTCTTCCTCTCGCATGCATCCGGATGGCCAGGTCGTGGTTGTTCTCCTCGTAGCGTGCATTTATTGGTAATTCGTAGAGGATATACAGCATATGGGTGGGAGCCCTCAACGTCCCATGATAGTTCTAGCATCTGACGGTCTGAACTAACCATTGCCGTAATTCAATATGTGGGCATGGCGTACACCAAGGGAAAGGAGGCAGTGATTGGCTTGCATCAACTACTAGGCCCCACATCATTGAATTGTGGACGGGAAAGTATGCCCGGTTGTGCAACAAGGAGTTGGTCTCTTATGGGTAAAGCAATGCACCTCTACAGAGTGTAAGAATTGTGACATGTTACTCCCTATTCTAGGAAGGAGCTACGAACGTGGCAGGAAAGGAACTCCATGAAGTTCTGGTCAACCTGTGAAGACTGATGGGCATAGTTTTTGATACTAAAATAAATCTTTGAAGAAGTGTTTATAAAAACTGCATAGTACCAAGGACGTATCGTCCAAGGTGGTAGATAGATCATCATACTTCCCACCTTTCATATAATGAACTTGCTGGGTAACGCTATTACTCACTCTTTCCTTTGAACCCCTGCTTAGACTCTGAGAATCCAGAAGACCCTTCGATGTACGCTACTGAAGGGCAAGAAGATGTCTACTACGAGGAGCCATATCTGTCTAGAGGAGTTGAAGGGGTGGACTACGGAATACGCTATGGAGTGGAAGGCAACGAGTTCGAGTAGTTGCTTTAGTTATTAGTAAACCAATTGAGCCGAGCAGCCGGAACTTTATAAAATAAGTTGTTGAGCTCAATTCGGAGTGTGAGTTTGAACTTTATATCTTCCGCTGAAACTACTTAAGTTTGGTTTGGAATTTTGTAACACTTGAAGTTTGGAACTCCTAGTTTGTAATAATAATGAAGTGTGTATGTTTGTAATATGGACCCGCAATGTTTCTGTTGTACGACTCTGAGGGATGTGATATTTACAGAACGGTATTCTGTGGATGTCATGTCAACGACTATAGTGTACTACACATGCAGTGGTATGCTGGGTCACCGCAGCTGGTATCAGAGCAATTGCTTTGACCTTAGGTTGGAAACCTAGTAAAGGGAATTACCTGTAGGAGTCTAGGAGCAATGGTAAAGAGTTCTCTAGATTATATGATGAGTATTCAATTGGGAATATTTCGTTATACTTCTTTAGAGCAATAATTCTTTATTATGATGCATCATTAAAACTAATGGATACTAATTATATTTATTTCTGTTATTTATATACAATGGAAATGGCACCAAAGTTTCCAAAATAGACTTTGGTAAGGAAAGAAGAGACTCTTGGTGACTATCAGGGGGCTTTAACTAAACAGCTTCGAGAACTTCTGAGAGTATTTGGTTGCACAACTAATATTCCAGTCTATACCATGACCTACCATGATGGGCGAATGTTACCCAAATATCGTGTTAGCATCCAACTACCAAAGAAGCTTGGTTTATATCATGATTTACCTATGGGAGAAGGTAGAAGTCACTTCGCAGCATACCATGTTGCTATTGTGGAGGCGATAGCCAATGTTCGGGAGCACAAAACAGAAGAGTTAGTTGGAAGTACATATTTTGTGATTCCTCATGACTCTATAGATGAGGAACCAGAACCAGATCATCTTACTTTAGTAAGGAAGCATCCAAAACTAGCTTCTAAGTTTATGGATCTGTATCGACTAATGGTTGGGTCTTTGTATAAGACACATCAGGTTATTATAGAAGATCAGGTTGATATGTTAGAGGATTTAACGAATCCTAAAAGAAGGTAGAAGTTAGCATCTAAACTAGAGAATGGAGCAGTGGATAGGGCTAACCCAATTTTTAAGGATATACCTATAGATCCAGTATCTAATACACCATATCCTTACTCACCTATACCAGAACCCACTAGATATCCTGATGAGGGCACTAGTCAACCAGTACCACAGAGTTCTTGGGGAACTGAAGACTCGGCACTACCTATCGGAAATTTCGAGGGATGGAGGTACGGATCGATGGATGGATCTACCAGGAATCCTATTCATGTGGAAGATTCAGTTGGAGATACCGGGCAGACTAGTCGCATGGGCGTGAGATCTTATTCCGTTGATGGAAGAGATGTCCATGTGGAGGATGTAGAGTCCAATGAGGAAGATCCTAAAGAAAGGGTGTTTGAGTCACTAGAACATTATCCTACTCCAGATAACGTGCACTATCCAATCATAGCTGAGGACTATCATACCTAGCAAAGTACTTGGGGAGCACCAGAAGGGGAATATTCTATTGATTCCTCTAGAGTCGGGATGGAGGAGATGGGTGAAGAAGATAGTGATGAGGATGGTTCTAAAAATACTTCAGATGAGTTGGAAGGTATGGATGCACTTCATCTGAATGATGTGTCAAGTCCGGAGACTTTTGATACTGAGTATCATCCGTCGAAGAGGCAAGTCGTTCCACAGACGGTGGATCGTACTTCACGTCAGCACAGTTGTACTCCGAGTATGTACGATGAACGTCGCAACTTTTGGGGAGCGTGACCTTGAGGGGGAGTGTTCTAGTGGTGATACGGAAGTTAGAGTCTGAGAACTTAATGTCATTAAATAAGAGGGATAGTATCCACATGAGCTTGTAAGGCTTAAATAGTAAAGTCTTGTAGTCACGTTGTATCAATGATGTTTCTTGTAATGTATAATATGTGTGTAATGCATATTTGGTTCTTATTTGGATCTTGTTTTCCATTGTGTGACTAGTTCTGTGCATGAAGTTGAACTCAGAACACATATGCATGATGTAATCATGAGTGTTCTCTTTATGTTACAGGACTAGGGAGGGGTATGGAAACGGGTGTAGAGAATGAGACTGAACAGTAGCTCATGGAGCACGAAGCCAAGGGAAAGGCGGATGAAGACGCCAGGATGCAAGCAAATTTACCACCACCACCAATGAGGCCATTGCTGGAGCAGAACTTTATGTTGTACATGCAAATGATGCAAGATTCCTAGAACAAGTTCATGGAAGGATTAATGGATCGAGTGGGACATCAGAGGGAACCTGAAGGATGGGGTGTGAGTCTTTCGGACTTTCAAAATGCAAGGCTGTTACCTTTTGCATCAGCCCCTGAGCCAATGGATGCAGAGGATTGGCTAGCAGATACGAAGAGAAAGTTGAAGACTATAGGATGCAATGATGAGGAAAAGTTGAGGTATACAACATATCTCTTAACTGGACCTGCAACATCTTGGTGGGAGAATCAGCTAGCAATGCAATCTCCAAGTAGGGAGTATACCTGGTAAGAGTTTAAGCAGAGATTCTGTGAGTATCATGTTCCAGAAAGTGTGATGGAGTTGAAGCATAGGGAGTTTGAAGAGCTTCAGCAGGGATATGCTAGTATTATGAAGTACATCCGGGAGTTTAGTAAACTATCTCGTTATGCTGAGGATGAAGTAAGCACTAAGGAGAAGAGGAAGAAACGTTTCCTACGTGGTTTAAATCCATTCGTGAAGATGCAACTGAGGTTGGCCAATAAAGCAACTTTTCAACATCTACTAGATGCAGCAATCACATTTGAGGATGATTATAAGAATGTCCAAGAGGACCGACGGAAGAGAGCAAAGAAGGAAACCAAGAGGATTCAAGCAAGTAAGCCTAAACCCAATTTGGGGTTCAAACCCAGGAATTGACCCTTCAACAACAACAATCCTAACAAGAATAGTAGTGGAAGTCAGTCCAACCCCAGGCGGAATATTATATGCAAAAATTGTGGTATTCCAGGGCATTTCCAATAGGAATGTAAAAAGCGAGTAATCATATGCTATGGTTGTGGTCAGAAGGGGCACATTAAGCCTGATTGCCCAAATAAACCACCCGGTGGTTGGCCCACAAAGGGTGGAGGACGGCCTAATAGAGGTGGAAGTTATGGCAGAAATGACAACGACAAAAGAGGTAGACCTACTGGAAAGCTGAATTGTGCAACCTTGGAGGAGGTGGATAACTCGGATCAAGCGGTGATAGGTACGCTCAATATTCTCACAAATCCCAGAATTTTTTTATTTGATACCGGTGCAACTACCTCTTTCATATCTAAAGAATTTTGTGATAAATTTGGGATTAGAAGGGCACCGTTAGAAAAACCTATGACCGTAGTTACCGCTGGAGGGATTGTAGTAGTTAGAAATATTAAAGTAAACCAATCCATTTCAATATGTGGTCAAACCTATTATGCGGATCTTTATGCGATCCCATTAAAAGGAATAGCAGTAGTGCTGAGAATGGATTGGATGGCAGACTATGGAGCTCAGATTAATTGTGAGGAGAAAACCGTTTCAATTAGGTCACCAAGTGGAGGAAGGATAGTCTATCAGGCGGATAAACATAGCCATATCATGGTGGATCTGCAATTGAACTCGATGAAGGAAGTCCTGTAGTGAAGGAATTTCAAGATGTTTTTCCACCAGAGTTACCAGGAATGCCACCTGATCGGGAAATATAGTTCACTATTGACCTGATACCAGGTACAACACCAATATCCCAAGCACCATATAAAATGGGGCCGAAAGTATTAAAAGATCTTAAGGAGCAAATTGATGAACTAGCCTGGAAAGGATTCATTCAGGAAAGTGTATCTCCATGCGGAACTCTGATTATTTTTGTGGACAAACAAGATGGAGGATGAAGAATGTGTGGAGATTACAGAAATCTCAACAATGTCACCATCAAGAACAAGTACCCATTACCAAGAATTCAAGATCTATTTGACCAAGTTAAGGGAGCTGGAGTATTCTCCAAGATTGATCTAAGATCAGGATACCATCAGATAAAAATTAAACCTGAAGATGTTCCTAAAACAACATTTGTGTCAAGGTATGGACATCATGAGTATCTTGTCGTACCTTTTGGTTTGACCAATGCACCAACGATATTCATGAATTTGATGAACACAATCTTCATGCCTTACTTGGACAAGTTTGTCATAGTGTTCATTGATGATATTTTAATATACTCTAAGGATAAAGAAGAGCATGCAGAGCATCTGAGAATATCATTGCAAATTCTAAGAGAACATAAGCTTTATGCTAAGTTCAGTAAGTGTGAATTCTGGTTGGACAAAGTAGAGTTTCTTGGTCATGTGATTAGTAAGGATGGAATTGATGTAAATCCGTCCAAGGTTCAATCAGTGCTGGAATGGAAGGCACCAACCAATGTGAAGCAAATCTGAGGTTTCTTAGGCATGGACGGTTATTAGCGGAGATTCATAGAAGGGTTTTCCAAGATAGCTGGACCCATGAACAAATTGTTAAGAAAGAATACACCATTCATATGGGATGAGAAGTGCGAAGCGAGTTTTCAGGAGTTGAAAACCCGATTAACTACAACACCAATCCTAGCAATTCCAGAACCAAGAAAAGATTACATAGTTTATTGTGATGCATCTAACGAATGATTAGGTTGTGTGCTTATGCAAGATCGTAAGGTAATTTCTTATGGATCTAGACAACTGAAACCACATGAAGAGAACTATCCAACTCATGATTTAGAGTTAGCAGCAGTAGTCTTTGTTTTAAAAGGATGGAGGCATTTTCTCTATGGGGCAAGATGTGAGTTATATACTGACCACAAAAGTCTCAAATATTTCTTCATTCAAAAGGAATTGAATATGAGACAGAAGCATTGGCTGGAGTTAATTAAAGATTATGATCTAGCAATCAATTATACCCCTGGAAAAGCAAATGTTGTGGTAGATGCCTTAAGTCGGAAAAGCATAGATACACAACCTATTAATAGAGAATTGCCAAAAGAGTTGCAGATGGACTTGGAAAGGTTGGAATTACAATTTATAAGTATAGTACTTCTTGGAGGATTAGCTACCATGAGAGTGATTGAAGAGTGGAGTAGTGATCTTCGGCATGAAATTTTTAGACATCAAGGTGAAGATCCTTTTATTACTGAAGAATTTCGAAGAATCTCTCAAGGTCAAACATCATCTTTTCACCTAGGAGATCATGGATCTTTATGGTTTCAATACTGTCTTTGTGTACCAGATGTGCCAGAGATTCGAGAGGTGATACTTCGGGAAGCCCATGAAACACCATATTCCATACATCCGGGAAGTACAAAGATGTACATGGATTTAAAAGAGTTGTTTTGGTGGAATAATATGAAAAGAGATATTGCAAAGTATGTATCTGAATGCCATACTTGCCAATGGGTAGAAGCAGAACATCAAAGTCCAGCAGGACCATTACAACCCTTGGAAATTTCAGAATGGAAATGGGAAGAAATTGGTATGGATTTTATCACAGAATTACCCATGACAGTGAAGCGGAAGGATACGATATGGGTGATTGTGGACAGAGTCACAAAATGTGCGCATTTTATTCCAGTGAACCAAAAAGTTAATGCCGAAAAATTAGTAGAAATCTATATCAAAGAGATTGTGAGTAAGCACGGGGTACCCAAGAAGATTGAATCAGACAGAGGATATGTGTTTATGTCAGCATTTTGGAAAAAATTACATGCAGCACTGGGTTCAAAGTTGGATTTTACCACAGCTTATCATCCATAAACTAGAGGCTAGACAGAAAGGACCAATCAAATCTTGGAGGACATGCTTAGAGCTTATGCATTAGATTTTGGAGGTTCGTGGGAAGATCATCTACCATTGGAAGAATTCTCCTACAACAATAGCTACCAGAGTAGTCTGAAGGAAGCACCTTACCAAGTACTATATGGAGAAAGTGTAGATCACCTATATGCTGGTATGAACCTAGTAGTAGCAAGGAATTTGCACCAGACTATATCAAGGAAAAGCAAGATATCATAGATATTATTAGAGATCGATTGAAGATAGCTCAGAGTCGACAGAAGAGTTATGCTGATCAAAGTTGAAGATCATGGCATCCAGAAGTGGGGGATATGGTATATCTCAAAGTAATTCCGATGAAGGGAGAGAAAAGATTCGGAGTCAAAGGAAAACTAAACCCAAGATACATTGGACCATTCAAGATATTGGTCAAAATAGAACAATAGCTTATGCTCTCGAGTTACCAAAAAGGCTAGCTCAGGTTCACAATGTTTTCCATGTATCACAACTCCGAAAATGTCTTAAAGTTCCCGATGATGCCATCACACATCAAGAGATTGAGTTACAAGCAGATTTGACCTATGTTGAGAAACCTTGTAATATTATAGAAGAGAACTGGAAAAGGTTGAGAAATAGGGCCATCAAATACTACAAGGTACAGTGGGAACATCACCCAGAGCGAGAAGCCACATGGGAGAAAGAGGATGACTTGAGAGAAGCATATCCAGAACTGTTCAGATACACATCCGCAAACTTCGGGACGAAGTTTAATTTAAGGGGGGAAGTGTGTAACATCCTAGCATTAGGATCCAACGAAGGGTAGAAATAGGAATCTAAGTTTGTGCATGCATGCATCTGTAAAAAAACAGGGTAATTTTTTTCGCCAAACAAAAACCTAAAGGGATCAGAGTTTCTTTCAGTAACTAGAGATAGGAACTTGTTAGTGATTGCTATGAATTTTGACATGACCTCTAGGAATTATTAAGTTTTGGGGAAGTTATTGTGAATTCAAGTTTGAAATTTAAATCCATTTGAAGGTATTTGAAAACTATAAGTTAGTAGTATTGAATTGTTTTCCCAAAATATCTTAATAACATTATTTGATTAGATTATAGATATAGTAAACATCAACAAGGAATTGAGACAATGAAAATTTAGATAAGAAATGAACTCTTATTTTCTGATTACATTACAACATTACAAATTGGAATAAATACATCAAAAGTAGAAGATTACTGAAAAACAGAAATACAACTTTATTATCTTATAATAAAACTTTACCAGGTTCTTTACAAAAAGAATAAAGAAAAGAAGGTTACAAATAAGACATATGCTACTTATCTATTCCTACACTAATCTTGTATCTCCAGATCTTGTTCCTGCAAATAAGATAAAACAACTAAAAACAAAACAAGAGTTAAATTAGTTGTGTTACTCTCAGTAGTGAACAATGAAATGCATTGTTCAAATTACATCATCGAGTAATAAAGAGGGGCAAGTTTCACCAGTCAGTAATTAGTCAAAGGGTAAAAGGTGGAGATATTTTCACTTGAGATGATCCACACGACCAGCCCACACAGACACACAACTTAGTCACCAGAGTGCATGCAGTGTGCTGTCAATACAGCAGCAACACTACTAACACTCAAATAGGGCACTCAGTCGAAGCTCATCCACAGACATCAACTTACACTTCTTCTCCAACACCAAACCAGAAACACACGAGCCTGCCAACGACAAGCAAACCACCAACCAAAACATACACCTGATCATCGAACACTCACCAGATGGTGACATAAGGAGGGGGTTGAGCAGGTGGACAACAAGATTAAGATCAAGCTCATAGGAACCAGAAGTAGTAGGAGCAGGACCAAGAGGTGTAGAGCAAACAAGCCAGCAAGATCAACCAGCACCACAGCCACAACACCAGCAACCAAGTTGTGTGGTGAGTACACATAAAACCATCACATGATCAAAACATCTATTCTAGATTATCATGCATGTGTTTTTTTATGTGTAAACCTCTCAGAATCACCCAAGTGGGGTGTATCCATCACAGAAGGTTTTGCATAAAGACCAATGACTAAACCTTACAAACAAGTCCAGGATCTCAGTCTGTGCATCATATATCCTGGATATAAAGCTATATTTCCACATCCCAACATAACCACAATCCTAGATCATGATTTCTGGGCACATCTCTTAAAAGACTAGCACCTCAAAACTCAACAAATCTCAAGGATCCATAATAAACAGTAAGAATACAAGTCAGTTTATCACAGAACTCAAAACCAGTTGTTGGTACTAAATACCAGAACATATCCATGAGGGAAAACAGATCAGAGACTAAGTTTCTATTTAGTTTAGCCTCAGACCAACATCAGATGCTAAAGAAACTCCATAGCTAGCATAGGATAATCTTCCCAGTAGAAGCTTTCAGCTCATCTTAGTACCAAGCCACTCCAGAACACTGATAGAGTAACACTAGCACTAGAACAAATTTTGTGTACCATTCCAAGGAAGATGTCACAAGGATCTATTCTAAGCCAACATATTCTACATAGAAATTTCACAACCAAACCTTATAGAAAGATATTCAATCATTTTCCTAATATAAGAATTAGGAATCATAGTGTTTGCATCAAAGTAATATCATCAGGGGCATTAATAGTAAATGCCCAAGAAACCAAATACAGGTTCCAGTACTGAAATTAGCTAGCCAGCATCAATAACTAGACATTAGTCTAGATCAGAGCCATAGTACCACAATTTTTACAATGACAGAGACTAAGGGCAGATAAAAATTTATCTGACAAAGCCACTAGCAATTCCAACACCAACTATAGACAGTAATCAACATGGTATAATCATCACAAATACTTCTGAGTTATTCATCATCATATATAACCAACACAGAGGGATGAACCCTAATCAAGCATGAACCCTAATTAGGGGTAGCCACTAGAAGCATAAAGAGGAGCTCAAGAGAGGCACATGACAAAAGGCACAACATGATTAAACTCACCAGTGGTCCTCGCTGTAGATCAGAAGAGGAAGGAGAGGGGCCGACGAGCGCACGATGGTACGGGGAGCACCCGAAGGGCGTTGCAAACCGCACCCAGCCGAGGCGGCAGCCACAACTTCGCTTGAGGACGAACAACACCACAAAACAACACAGGAGCACCTCACAACACCACTGGAGCGATGACGAAGGCATCACTGGTGGCACCCCAAACCCTAGGGTTCAGAACGGAGCCAGCCTAGCCGAAGGAGAGCCCCAGAGCCAAATCGAAATAGACCAGACGAAGGAGCAGGATCAACAACCTCGCCATACACCACGGCGGAGGATGGGGAGGCCCAGGGCGGCGTGAATCGAACGGCGACAGCGTTGGCAACCCAACGCCACCGCAGGGTCGAGAGAGAAGGGATAGTGAGCGCGTGAGAGAGAGGAGCGAGTGGTACTTGGCCACTTGTTCAGAGTGGGTCTGACCATCCCGGATGGGCTGGGTTACGGCTAGGCCATCCTAATGGTCTAGGTCCAGTTTTAAAAAGGAAAATCTAATTAAATTGTCAAATTACCAAAATACCCCTATGACGTAAATACTTCTAAGAAATAAAATAAAAATCCTAAAAATGTAAATAAAATATTATTGGACTCATAAAAATGTCCTCTATTTAAGAAAGATAACAAATGGAATTTTAGGTAATTAAAGTAAAAAAATTTATTACTAAGGTTTATATTTCTTTGGAATTTTATAAAAATACACCAAAACCATAAAATTCAATAAAATTTATATTTACTATTCCAAAAGGTAATGCTATTATAGAAAAATACTAGTTGGTTTTTTTGAAAAGTAAATTAAGTGTGATAAAGATAAAGTCTTATTTCCTTAAAGGAATTTTAGTGAAATATTGTAAAGGGTTAAATTAAATAAATCCAATTTTCAACTCTTCAAATAATATTAACCATTATAAAAATACTAAATATAATATTTATGAAGATTTTAAAGACTTTAAGTAATACTTTCTTTAATTAAGGAAATAACAAACTTTTACTATAAGGGTAAAACATGCAAATAAACAAAGAATAAACCTTGCATGACATTACTATGCATTGCATATTGCTTCTTTAAATAATGTCCTTACCGGGCAATAATGGTTCTTTGTAGAAATCGGAGCTCAAGGTCAGGTGGAAGCATCCGACTTCACTACCTTGCAGTCATAAGACAAGTTCACAACTTGCTCATGTCCTTTGAAGAGTCTTTATAAAAATATTTGAAAATTGTATGTTATCACCTATGTTCTAAAGGAGATAGAAAATAAGTATTTTCTCAAACAAATGAAATTCTATTATCATCCTAAGTGATGATAAATACTAAGAATTGCAGGGGAATCTAAGATTCCAATTGCAAAACAACTAGGACTTAATAACCCATGACATCAGTGATTCTAGCGTTGTATATTACACGTTAATCATAAGATTTGGAATGGGACGGAGAAGTCAGCTGTATCTTCTTCCTCTCGCATGCATCTGGATGGCCAGGTCGTGGCTGTTATCCTCGTACCGTGCATTTATTGGTAATTCATAGAGGATATGCAACATATGGGTGGGAGCCCTCAATGTCCCATGATAGTTTTAGCATCTGACGGTCTGTACTAACCATTGCCGTAATTTAATATGTGGGTATGGCGTACATCAAGGGGACATGCAGGGTCGCGAAGGAGGTAGTGATTGGCTTGGATCAACTACTAAGCCCCACATCATGGAATTGTAGACAGGAAAGTACGCCCGGTTGTGCAACAAGGAGTTGGTCTCTTATGGATAAAGCAACGTACCTCTACAGAGTGTAATACTTGTGACATGTTACTCCCTGTTCCGGGAAGGAGCTACGAACGCGGTAGGAAAGGAACTCCATGAAGTTCTAGTCAACCAGTGAAGACCGATAGGCATAGTTTTTGATAATAAAATAAATCTTTGAAGAAATGTTTATAAAAACTGCATAGTATCAAGGATGTATCGTCTGAGGTGGTAGATATAGCATCAAACTCCCACCTTGCATATAATGAAATTGCTGGGTAACACTGTTACTCACTCTTTCCTTTGAACCCCTGCTTAGACTCTCAGAATCTAGAAGACCCTTCGATGTACGCTGCTGAAGGGCAAGAAGATGTCTACTACGAGGAGCCAGATCTGTCCAGAGGAGTTGAAGGGGTAGACTACGGAATACGCTATGGAGTGGAGGGTAACGAGTCCGAGTAGTTGCTTTAGTTATTAGTAAACCAATTGAGCCGAGCATCCCGAACTTTATAAAATAAGTTGTTGAGCTTAATACGGAGTATGAGTTTGAACTTTATATCTTCCACTGAAACTACTTAAGTTTGGTTTGGAATTTTGTAACACTTGAAGTTTGGAACTCCTGGTTTGTAATAATAATGAAGTGTGTATGTTTGTAAGATGGACCCGCAATGTCTCTGTTGTACCACTCTGAGGGATGTGATATTTACAGAACGGTGTTCTGTGGATGTCATGTCAACGACTATAGTGTACTACACATGCAGTGGTATGCTGGGTCACTGCAAGTAGGTCATGCGATCTTCACATACATGGAAGACCAACTTCTCCTGGGCGTACATCCCATAGGCATCGACCATCTCAGTCCACCTCGGACCAATGAAAAATGTGTGGTTTGCGCGTTCATGACTTAGACCCTGTAGGTAGGTGCATGTTGCTTCAGAGGCAGTAGATCGACCTGTAACTATCCCTACTCCAACAACGACCAATCAAAATGGTCTAGGAAATCAAGTCTAAACTTGCAAGGTATGTTTTGCATATAGAATCATAAGAAAGCAACAATTAGCACGTAATTTAGTTGCAGGGTATATATAGGTTGATTGCTTGTGAATGGACATACCATACTAACATTGCAGTTATAAGGGAGCACTATGACAACCTTCTTGTCCTTGCACTATTGGTAACCACAATGCTCACACCGATCATCATTCATTATATACCTACATATGATAATGCAAACTTAGTTATATAGACATTTTAACTTAATTAGCATCATAAGTAGCACAATATATCAACATAACACATAAGTAAGATTAGCTAGCATCATATATAAGTAGTACAATAGTAGCATACGACAGTCACATGATAAGTCTATATAAGTAGTACTATAGGTAGCATGATAGGTAGCATATATACGACAGTCACATGAGAACATCCTAAACTCGAGTAGACCCAGTGTCAGTGACGTTGTCGTCATCTGAGCAGTCCCAAAAAGAGGACAACTGACTACAAGAACCCTACTGCTGCGTATCGGAGGGGCCGGGCTGATCCTGTTGTTGCGTGCCAGAGGGGCCGACCTCGCCCTGTCCGCGCTACTGGTGGATCTCACTAAGGACCTCTTACTAGACCACCATCACCCGAGGATCAAGTAGGAGATCCCTGACTAAGGGGTCATCCTCCTCGCGACGGTGGCACACCAGCTGCCTCTCTGCCTACTGGTGCTCCCTCTCCTCGGCCCTCGTGGCGATCCTCATGCCCTCTGGCGCTAACAGGTGTGCCACGCGATGCTCATCCTTAATTTGAGGACCACTCTCGTTCCAAAGTGCTAGACCACAGCACCGTCATAGGCGCGGCCTGCCTGCCACGTACACCTAAAAGTACCTAGTTGGATCTTCTTGTTATCCACTGTGATATGAGCTTCCCAAGTCGGGATCCTCATTTGTTTCTGGTGAACACCACGAAACTTTAGCTCCGGCTCCAACATGATACTAATTAAGTAGTTAAATAACAACATTTCATACAACTGTTAGTCAACATATCATAAATGAATATAGCTATAAATTGAGCCCTTTAATATGAAAACATAAAGGCAAGCAAATGATCTTACAAATGCAAGGTGTCACAGTTGAACTGAAGGTGTCTTAGGGAACAGTCTCATATAAAGACACATAACGAAAAAAGAGTGCCTACAAGACCAAATCAAATGTGCAAGATATTCATGGACATACGACAAGGTCTTATAGGCACCTTTTCTCATTAGATTTTGTCATAGTGTAATCATCGACCATTGGAAGGAAAAACTACCAAAATAATCATCAAGTAGAGAGAAATGTCGGCACTATCTGATCCCAAGTTTAGTATCTAAACACTATCTCTAAAGCACTATCTAACATTCCTATATGTAGAATTTGAGCCCAAGTTTAGGATCTAAACACTATCTAACATTCCTATATCTAGAATTTGAGCCCAAGTTTAGTATCTAAACACTATCTCTAAAGCACTATCTAACATTCCTATATGTAGAATTTGAGCCCAAGTTTAGTATCTAAACACTATCTCTAAAGCACTATCTAACATTCCTATATCTAGAATTTGAGCCCAAGTTTAGTATCTAAACACTATCTCTAAAACACGATCTAGTATATCTATATCTAGAATTTCTAAGATCATTATCTATCATATACATCTATAATTTCTAAATTTCTATAAAAAAAGGGAGGCGTGGTGGGTGGCTCACCGTGAGGTCGGTGACGAGGCTCGGCGACATGAAGGTTGCAGCGACCGACGACTCGGGGAGCGGGAGGTTGCAGCGACTAGTGGCCCGGAGAGGGAGAGGTTGCAGCGACCGGCGGCGTCAAATCGAGCGGTGATCGGATGTGGCCATGGTGGCGGCGGACGCGCGTGGTTAGTGACGAGGCTCGAAGACGAGAAGGTTGCAGCGATCGACGGCTCGGGGAGGGGAAGGTTGGAGCGACCGGCAGTGAAAAATCGAGTGGAGTCGTTGAATGCAGCTGGGTGGTGGCGAACGCGTGTAGTCGGGCACAGTCACTGGTGCTGGGAGAGGAGGAGAGGTGCGGTCGGGGACCAAATTAGCGGGGCATCTGATGCAGGGAGGAGGCGGCAGGGAGAGGGGGTAGAAAGGAGGAGATGTGTTGGTTGTGGTGTGAATGAGAGAGAGGGGGCTAGGCCATGAGAGGAGGCAGAAAGGAGAGGTGTCGGCGGCCGCGTGTGGGGTGTTCGTTACCCGTGGCGTTTAGCGGACTCCAACGCCATCACTAGTGTACATATTGGTGGCGTTCACCTAAATCCAACGCCACTATTACCTTTGTCCCGACTGCGTATGGGGACCCTCTTATTTGTGGCGTTTATTTATACGTGGACGCCACTATTAGGGTTTACTGGTAGGGTTCCTGAATATGTCAATGCCGTTACTATTTCATCTGCAAGTGGTGGCGCATATTATATTTTTGGTTCCACTAGAGAAATGACTGCTATAAGGGTTTTCCTAAGAGTGATAACACAAGATTCATACTTTTTATTAATAAGGGATTCCACCTCATGAGCTCCCTTGAAGACAATAAATTGGTCAACTAGTCTCATGTCAAAATCACCATAATCCTTCTCATTATATGAGGAAATCATAAAGTTATTGCTAAATTTGCATTGATAGTGTAGATGTTTCTCATTTTGCTTTGTGCAACATGACACATTATGTAACACACATATTTGTCTAGCAATCTTATTTAAATAGTCAATAAATTCTTTCATATGTGATATTTCTTGAGAAAAGATAACACTACAACACAGAGCCTAGGCACTGACGCTTATAGACGCCGAGGCACAGTCTTAGTCGTCGCGCTCGCGCTAGCGTGGCAAAGAAAGCCACCAGGGATAACTGCGTCAGGGATTCACGAACGGCAGCAGAATTTTTGGCGCGGCACAATGTGATCCGCCGAACTAGCGCTTCCGCGGCACGGCAGAGGATATGCCTTGTTAAATTAATGAAGACGGTGGAAATTTGGTGCCACGTAACCACGAATTATTTGCCGTGTTACACCTTTGCATCAGTGAAAGTTAATTACATTAACAATAACTGATTTTACCTTGTTAATCTCATTGCGATACAAACATTCCACTTTATTCATATATAAAATATTCATTACATCGTATTATATTACACTGAATTTGAGCCCCTCTCTAATCATTAAATTAGAGGTAGCACCTGCTAATAACATCGACGGTCTTGAGGCCCTAGCTATTCAGCAGATCCACCTCTAAAACCTAAAATTACACCTAATTAGGAAAAAAATCCTATCTAATCCTAGATTTCTTGAGCGCATCTCTATTCCGATCGACATCAACATCATATCGGCGTTGAAGAATCTATGCTCACCAACATCATCAAAACGGGTCTGAGTTTGAGCACAAGCCTTATCCTGGTAACTTTGCTTGAAACTAAAAAAAGAATACGAAAGAAGATTAAGAGCAGAAAGAGCAAAGCAGCGGATCTAAAAGAGAAAGACAACAATAAGATGAAGACCAAACCTGCATACCGGACAAGCTAACGGCGGGCCCGTGCAAGATGCGGCATGGCTGGGTAGTGCAAGATCTGGCGAGCCAACGACCGTGCAAGATCTAGTACATTACGGCAACACTAGGTCATGCGTGACTTGGTTGAGATGCTGCACGTGGAGTTCTTAAGTTGATGGTGTCTGTGTGAGATGGTGACTGATAATGGGATTAGTTGCTAGGGTTCCTCTATATTATATAGAGTGGGGAGTGGAGAGTAGTAAGTCTGGGCCATTTGATCAAGTGCGGTGCTGGCATCCAACTCTTTGGGACGCATTCGCAAGGGCCCATAAAGTAATTGCATAACACTTTCATTCTCCCTGTAGCCGCACACGAGAAGGTGGGTATGATAAAAAAAAGTAAACAGACGAGTCTAACAGGGAACAACTTGGCAGTGGTGAGTCTCACCACTTATAGTGTGATGCATTTTACCAGTCAGCACGATGCTTACCATCCACGACATAATCGTAACAGCCTCCATTAAGCTACCGTGGCATTCGGTGGCGCTGGGCTTTCTAGTAACGTACCACGACACCATTATCCGCCGACATCAAGTGTTCTTAAGCGTACAAGTAGCCTCCGCGATAAAATGATGTTGCGACAGCCCATCCGCCGCCTAACCAACTTTTACCAGTTCTTTTGGCTTATCCCATCCCAAAAACTGGCCGGGTATGGGGTATTTTTGTAGTGATATGATCAAGTTCTTCTAATAATCTATATTCCTCATATGGAAGTTCATCCATAGTGAAAATAACACTAATTTTTTTGTGTGTGTTTTTATATAAGGAAAGTAAGTACAAAATTGGAAGTAAACTAAAGAAAAACTCACAACCAAACAAGTTAAAGAGGTAACCTCCCAAACTTAGATGATTGCAATATATAAAACAAACTAAAACAAATCTAAAGTCTAGTGCATACAAGAATAGAAACTTAAGCCCTACGCTCTCCGTCAACGGCGCTAGAAAAGTACGTGATAACCCCCAAGAGCAGGGGATCACTACAGTACCACTCAATGTGGAAGTAGGGTATCGATCCACAGGAGCAAGAATAAAAAGCTATCTATTCCCTACAACTAAAGTGTCACAAGTTTTAGTTGATCATGCATCGAACGATTTTAAGTAACAAGGTGGTTTATTTAAGCCTTGGAAGTGTTATGTAACAAAGCAAGAATATAAGAGTGTCCCGATCCTCTTCAATACAAGAGGACAAGACACACGTTTTCTCTTATAGGAACAATGGACATGGGTTAATGGGTTCACTCAATCCTCTCTCTCTCCATCTATGGTGATGATCATGTTATAGATAATAAAAGTACACACAAGTGTCATGTTTTAATGGTAACTTTATGGTGGCTACATGTATAAAAACACATAGTTGAAAGAAGTACTCCTTTGTGCTGCTAGATCACCCTTGTAATAAGGCTAGCATTTGGTTATTGTGGCACCACACATCATACTTCCCCTTTTTACCCCCTAGATAAAGGATATTTGGCTGCATTGTGTCAGTCAATACATATGCCACTGTCACTTGGCCACCCATTACCTACATACATCATACTTCTTGATGGAAAACATTCCAAACACTAGTGCAATGATTCATATGTGTGCATTACCATATCTCTCTCATCTACCTCAATTTGGTGGTGTCAATCACCTCATGACATGGATAAACAAGGCATTTTGTATAGATCAAACCATTACATGCATCATAAAATATATCCAAAGTATGACAAACCATAAAAGATCCAACACAAAAGTAAATGCATAACAAGTATTATCTCATACCATAATATCCACCATGGGAATTACATAGATAGATCCATACTCATTCAAGGAACATCATATGGACTTCGGCAATGATCATACATAGAGAGATTAGATCAAGTTACCACCACAGACCCATAGTCCAGGGGGTAGACTACTCCCTCTTCATCATGGTGATGATGGTGGAGACATTGGATAAGGAAGAGATCCTCCGGCGGTGGCTCCAGTGGAGTTTCCCCCTCCAATCTTCACTAGTTCTGGCTCCATATTGGTGTTTCGGTGTTTCTGCGGCGCCTCCTTCGAGGAACTCCTAAAGGACCCTTTATATAGTAGTTTTTAGGTCATACAGAGGCGGTGGGCACAAGATCGAAGAGAATCGAAGGCCAGGAAGGAAAAGGGCCTAGGTGGCGCACCCACCCTTACTAGGCGCACCACCTGGTCTCTATTGGGCCTCTTGGTCCATTTGGTGAGGTCCAAGTGCTCCAGGTGCTTCTCTTGATGAAATATTAACACTCCCAAAATCCCAACTCCATTTGACTTCGTTTAGGTTTCTAAAAGGTAAAATACACAAAACAGGGTTTTCCTGTCCTATAGAGTTATAACCAAAATAAAGGGGATCATTGATAAATCCTCATAAATCAATGTAAAACATTGATATAACATCATATATGTAGAAAATATGTGAGAATTCATATCAACAAACTACAAATTTTATGTATGTATTTTACATGCATCAGCATACGACCAAAAAGGGCACGGTCATAGCCAAGCCTACGAACCGTAAGAGGAAAGAGATCAGCAAAATAAAAAAAGATGAATGATAAAAATGACAGAAATGGAAAACAACATAGACAAATGTAACGGTAACGAAAGATTACCGTTTGCGTTGTATTAGTCGAAGGTCTACCTCTTGTCGATGGAATCTGGACGATCGCCACAACCTTTCCCTAGACAACCTACAAAATGAATATAAAAAAAATAGCAGATGCAAGCGTTAGATAAAAACATAGAAGGAAGAAATCTAAGAAGAATAGAAGGCTTATTGTTGAAGACGAGGAGCGCAAATCGTATTTTTATCTTTTGCGTGTTCGTCTAGGTGGAATCTGCAAAACCTAAAAAATAGAACATATAAAAAAGGTAAAATCAAACTTTGATGAATGAGTAAGATTAAACTCACTTCACAATCTTATAACCTCGCAGATGGATCAGAAGAAGATGTCGTTTCTAGACGACCTATGTCGTACTCTAAGCTTTGGCGGCACGAGGTGAACACCAAAAGTTACAAAGCAAGCAAACAAAAATTTATCTAAAAAACAAAGTGTAAAAATCAACGCTAACAAAAGGAGAGCGGAGGAAGTGGAACACAATCACAACATACCGGCAACAGGAGCTGGCGTCGACATACGTCTGAATAAGGAGAACATCCCGCAGCCTTCGTCGGGCAGCAGAAGGCAGCGAAAGAAGCACCATTTTCGATGCAGGCGATGGAAGCCCATAGGCTATCGTGGTACCTGCAGAACATAAAAAACAAATCAGTGCGTACCACAGAGAAACAGGAAGAAGAGGAAAAAAGGCTCGTCGGAGTCCATACGCGGCATACCTACACAGGACGATGCCGAGGACCTGGCAAGAGAGGAAGTTGCTGTAGCCCCCAAAGCGAGCTTGAAGAAGAGCAAAGATAAGATGAGCTAGGAATATCGTAGAGAGAGAAAAAGAGAGAAGATGGCATGTATACGCATCCGGAAAGATGAAAAGGAAAAAGGGGCGCGAGTATCCTTCCACTAACATACTTAGGGCGCACGATCAAAGTAGGATTTCGCCAAGGGATAACGCAGCCAGCATAACTATCGCCCGCGAGAAGCCACACACATCTATAATTTTAGCTGCTAGCTCCCGTCTGAGTAGGACCCACAATAAGATATCGCCGCGAGAACCAGCGTACTTCTATGGCCTACGCTGCCAAGTCGGCTATACGACTGCGAGAACCCACGTCCTCTACGGTCAACCCTAATAGCAAACATGGGCTAACATGTACACTTCTGTTCTGGACGGGCACGCGTCTACAGGAAACCACATTGCGGTGGCTATAGGCGGACCCGATATCCACGAGAAACCGCGGTCGTCATGGGCTCACGGTGCCGCGTCGACTTTGGGCGAGCCCTGTGGCCGCGAGAGTCCGCAGCCGGCATGGACTTATTGCACCACGTTGGCTCTCCACGGGCCCTGCGTCCGTGAGAGTCCGTGACCGTCGTAATCTTATTGTGCTAGGTCGGCTCTCTGCGAGCTTTGAGTCCGCGAGAATCCGTGGCCGGCATGGACTCATGGCGCCACGTTGGCTCTCGGTGGGCACCTCCACCTGGCGGGTGTGGAGCGTTGTCGTGTAGGGAATGCCTCTCACAACACGCGTTCGCTGACGTGGGCCCATGTCGCGTGCGTGGAGCACTGTCTAGTAACGCGGGGTACGGTGGCATGCGATACACCCGTTCGTGGTATAGAATCTTTCATCCTGGCCCACAGCGGAACCCGCCTCACGGGATAGCAGGGCTCCGTTGCAAGTCTTGCGACGCCGTCGCGTGTCTTTCTCGACAAAAAATCGGGATGATGTAGATAGCAGTTTGAGCCGAAACAATCTAGCGTTATTATTTACTCTTAATGTAATACACCTCCCAAGGTGTATTCTTGAAGTGTAGTGAAATATTTTGCTAGAAGGATTAGGAGGGCTTGGAAGATTGGAAGAATGCCTTGACTTCGTATGTGTAATGAGCAATTCATCTCTGAAATCTCTATTTTTGACTGTTTTTTAACCATGACTAGGTAATTTGGCGTGGCGTGCCATTAATCTTTGCGGGGGATTTCTAGGTCAGTGTTGGGTTGTCAATGTAATAGTCAACATAAGATGGTGTTATGGTGCTTTGTAAAGCAGATTCAGAGCATACTCGAGAATATCGTGATAGGTAGTGCCGATTTGTATTCACATTGGGCTTAGCTAGATTACATGAGCGAAGATATTTACATAAGTACTACATGCTTTTACATAATTATTCTACATGCTTCGCCAAGTCTACTTCACTGCATCTACTAAACTGCATGTTCAGTGTGGAGGCTACAGACACAAAACTTCAGAAAGCAAAATATGGCAGCAAAAAAAGGAGGTTCCATAGAGAAAAGATTGTGGAAGCACCCTAGAGACCGTTGAGAACCTCCTGGTGCACTATATTCCTTGTTTGCACAGTTGGCTCCCCATTTTCATCAAGAGCCAGCACTTTTAAACCTCCCCTCAAAGTCACCCTTGATATAGCAACATAAAGTTGACCATGAGAAAATACGGGTTTGGGTAAATAAACACCAACCTTATCAAGGGTTTGTCCCTGAGATTTATTAACTGTCATCGCATAACACATACGGATTGGATACTGGCGCCGTTGTAGAGTGAAAGGCCATTTCTTAGGCTGTGCGTGCAACACAATTCTAGGTATGCACACGCAGGCACCAACATTGCTGCCAGTTAAAATTTTAGCTTCAAGTACCCACTCGCCCAACCTAGTTATCATAAGACGGGTGCCATTGCGGAGTCCAATAGACTGATTTATATTCCGTAGTAGTATAACTGGAACTCCAACCTTTAGTGCAATCCTATGATGCGGGAAATTAGGAGCCTCCACCTTATGCAGGAACTCAGGAGGATACAGCAAATCTGCATCTGCTATTGCGTCCATTGTCTTGCAAATAGTATCACTTCTCTCGAATACAGTTTCCTCCCTGAGAACCATAGAGAAGAGAAGGTCATTGACCGTGTCAGCAACCTTATTAGTAGGACAAACAATTGCACGCTGGGCCAAATAAGATTCATTCGAGTAACTGTTAGCAAATGAATCATATACTGCATCAACAATAGAAGAAACATAAGCAGAGGCAGGCAACCGTGCAATATCAAGTGGAAGAGAGAGCCAAGAAGGGCTCGCCTCTCCTTCCTGAACCTCCATAGGTACTGTTCCGTCTCCAACACTAAGAACCCAGCGTGCAAACATATCTAGCTCAATCTTCTCATGCGGAGATAGGACAGGATTAGATAACCTCATATTCTCTTGCAGCCTGACGATAGTCACATGCTGCCACAACGGCGACCTAATGAGTGCTGAACTGAGAACCTCCAGCCACAGCTTTGTTCTCATCGAAGGAATTACCAAACCACTACCATCCATACACTGAGCAGCCCGAGCAGCCAAATCGTCAACCATATAATGTGAGTATCTATCAAGAAGCCACTGCCCATTGCTAACAAAGCAGGACATCAGAACAGTCATAAACAAATGTCTAAGCTAAAAGGAAGAAGCCCATTGTACCGCCTCGTCAAAAAGGAGGAACCACTCATTGTCATCACCTACTAATCCACGGGCCTGACAAGCTTCCTTAAATGAATGGAACAAAGTTGCACGGTATGTTCTCAACTCCTCAAAACTTCTAGCTCCCGGTACAATGGTTAATAACATCCGTGGGTAAAATAGCTCGTTAGTAGTGAGATGAACATTATAGATTCGTCCAATTGGTGGGCCAAACTTCATGTCACGTACCCTTCTTCTCCACTTCTTATGCTGACCATCCCATATCCATTTAGATGGGAACTCGAGATAGGTCAATGATCGAGCATCGGGGTAGCGACGATTGGCAACAAACCACCGGGTAAGCATAGTCTTGTACTTGTTGGGATTGTCTATGATGTCAGCAAGATTGTCGGTCTCACGATAAATAACTCGATTCACATTGGGAAGGTGAACAGTAAGCCTTTGAATAAAGGGGTCGCGTACATGAATATCGGACGCGAAGGTACGCCAACATGCCTCACACATAGAGAGATACCTGCAATGTAGCAACACGTAAGACTAAAAATGAACACAGAAGAATACAAATTGAAGCATAAGAACAGCATACCGAGATGAAAGATGAAAACAGAAAAGGCGAAAACATATAGTAAAATAAAAGAGCGCGAATTCAAATTGCAGCATGGCACAGCCTAATAGCATGAAGAAGTGAGAGCAGAGCGTCTGACATTAAATTATCAAGGGACACCGAAAAGTAAGAAGTAATAACCGGGCACAACTAAACTGCACCCGCATTTGGCATACTCATCTATTTCATTAATCCCTGCTGACTCAGAACTTGAAGAATGATACATAGAGTGGACACGTGCCCGAGTCATGTCGTGTCCCTTAGCAAGATACTTGAACATATATTTAAAAAGATTTGTCTTGTTGCACCACTCAACGTTAATGTGAGCCTGGAATTTCTTCAACAACTCCATATTATGTGGCACAATCCACTTATTACTCAAACGAATCCCATTTTTTATAATGTACCGACCATCGTCACGACGGCGATGCACTGGAAAACCAAGATTACCAATGGTCGTCTCCTCATTGAATTCCTTAGGGTAACGCTTCGAACATACACCATTTTTCATGCACGGTGAGTTTGGATTGTACTCGCCACAAGGACCATGAACCATAAACTCCTCCACGAGTGTATACAGGCCCGACCCTGGGGCAGGACCAGCGGGGCGGCCGCCCCGGGCCCCGCAAGCCGAGGGGGCCCAGCTACTGAACCAAACGTGTACGCAGGCCTACAGGTGCAAGGCCCGTACCAACATCGTTCCCTAGAAAAAACAGGTTGATTCGCCGGAGATGAGATCGCCGCACGACTGAGACAATACGGTTCTTGCAATTTTTGTGAGTGTGCAGCGCGTGGCGCCGTTTTCTCAAAGATCGCGCTCATGCCTGTCGTGTGCGCGTGGCTGGCGCCATTCCCTGCCTCCTGGTCAAGAAGACAAGAGCCGGGGAGGCGTCTCCGACCACGCCCACCGGCCATGCGGCAGCGCGATTCGAGAGAAGGTATCAGTCTAATCTCGTGTATTTGGGATTAATTAGAACCAAATCAAAGTAACCCACTGTTGATTTAGTATAGTATAGTAGTGCTGCATTGATTTTATTTTAGATGTGCTGAATCTCGTCTCCTACTTGCTACTGTTAGTACCAGCAAGTACAGCACATTGCAGCTGTGGCCGGGGCACTCTAATTAACTAAAACGATGTCGTCCCAAATTAAATGAGTCAGCTTTGTCTAGATACAGTTGTAGCTAGACATATTTTAGTTTATAGCTACATCAATATCTAGAAAACGCTAAATCAGTTAATTTGGGACAGAGGGACCACTTTTCTTGTTTAGTTTGGGCCAACACAAGTCGGATACCTACGATTGTAGCACTTTTCTTGTTCATGTGACTACCATCCCACTTCTTTTTACTAAACGCAGCACACCCAGATATACTCACATTTAGTTTCTAGATGATCAAACACATGAACTTCTTTATTTCAAGACATATCACTGAACTTTTTCCCCGCCTATCGAAATTTCACTTGTAAATGTATGTACATCCTCAACCCATGTTGGTGTTTATTTGTACAATAAATTGTTAGATTGGATTGATAAATGACAGCATCATGAGGAACTTTGCTTATAGGAATGTTAGAAATCATTATGGTAATACATATAAATTATTTGATACAATTATTGTTTTCCAATGCACTTTGAGTGATCATGCTAACTTTATGCATATATCAGTTACCAGTTTTATGTTTTATTAAGGGGCCCTGAGCTCGGGTTTCGCCTCGGGCCCTTAAAATGACAGGACCAGCCCTGAGTGCATACCCAAGCGGGTCGGCAGTATAATCGGCTATTTCCGCAGATATATAAGAGTCTATTGTTGCCGGAGTAGGGTCCTCCGTCTCAGCCTTCAACCATACCAACGCATGTATATGAGGCAGACCCTTTTTTGGGAACTCGACAACATACATATCTGCAAAAGGCATAGATGCAATAAGAAAGAGTAAATAAAGTGAGAGATATAGAAGACAGGAAACCACTCGAAAAGAGGAATAACTTGTAAATCTATACCTAATAATAAAGTACGAAGTGTTTCTTACGGGTTCCGTTTTTTTTAGACGGCTTTACCCTTGCATGTTCGAATAAATTTACCCACCATACCAATAAGTCAAAATACCAATTTTTTCTATTTTTACCACCGCCAAAGGCAAAACTGATCGGTTTGGTGGATAAGAAAAAACAACTTCCGATCTCCCCCACGATGTGGCGCTCGAGCCGGCGGACAAGCGGAAGAAGCTGGCGCGTAGCGGCCGGGGGACGACCGTGGATCTTGACCAACATAATCTCCTACTATTCCGCCTCTCATGCCTTTGGTCGCCCGAAAGCCAGTCCCTTTTTCCGGTGGCGGCCGGTTGGGATGGTGGGGAGGACAAGCCGATGAGAAGATGGGATGGGCAGTGGAGATGATTTCCTTAGAGCGGCTGATGAAGCAGTGGGTGGTGATGCCGGTGAAGAGGTCCCAGAGGAGGAGATCGCCATCCCTATACCCAGATAGCAAGGATTGGTCATCGGAGCTGATCGTATGGGCGTCTCATGTAGAAGAGAGACAGAAGGCCTAGCAGAGCAGCAAAGCAGAGTGAAGTATGCCATTTCTTTCCGAATCATCGCATCTGTAGGTTAGTCGCATTGTTTCTTTTCTCATGTAGTCCGCATCCATTGAATTGTTGTATGTACAATTTCCTCTGCAAAATCTCCGTGAATTCATAGACTAATAGATAGACAATGCAATGTGATTAGGAAGAACAACTATTCTAATTTGTCTAGCTGACATGTTTCACGGAGCTGCAGTCTTAACCGATTGAATTGATACATCGTACATTGTTTATTTGGAAGTCGGGTTGTATGACAGCAAAGCACCGTCATCAAATATATTTAGGGGTTAATTAGTCATCAAGTGTACATAATTCTAGCCAAACATATGTACAGTGTTATTTAGCATATGTCCTCCATATCAGTTATTATTGGAGGCGTGGTCCGGTTTGCCTGCCCCTTATTTTTCATTTCCTTTAGAATTAGAAAATAGAAAAGATTTAAGGTTTAGAATTTTCAAAGGTTCAAAATTTTGAAATTTAAAACACAGACAGAAACATATGAAAGTATGGTCATTTAATTTACTGTAACACCGTAGCAACGCACGGGTTTTTTGCTAGTACACTTAATGTACAAAAGCATTTAGGGAAAAACGAAACAAAAAAGAATAAGCAAAAGCAAAAGAGATAGAGAACAGGCTGCTGGCTGGATACCAAAATAGGAATAAAGAAGAATCAGGAGGCAAAAAGCCATGCAGAACGATACCGAACCGGCCCAACAGCAGAATGATCTCAAAAAACGGAAAAGAAGAAAGCAACACCGTGTCCATCCCCAGCAGTTTAGGTGGCGTGCCAAACCAAGCAAATTGAGCAAAATAAGGTGCTCTGATATAACCACAACTTGAACAACAATCAGTTCGACAGCTTGAAACAAAAATCACATATACAGAGAGAGACATCATCCATATAATACTCTAATAGAGCACATAACGCTATTCTACTTGAATGTAACAATAAAAGAACATTCAGCTAAGACAGAGGCGAGCCATCGGTTAACAGGATAGGAACATACATGCATGGATAGGGCCAAAGGTTAATCCTTCTCTAACATCACCACCAAATTCGTTTAACTTCATTTTGAACACACGCGTCACCAAATCTGGCCTATCAGCATAAGTTTGGCCAGGCTCAAAGAGGAGGGCTTCAGAGATTTCATCCCACTTCGGGTTGCACGTAAAAGTAACAAAGAGATCAGGAGCACCATGTACTCGACAGATAGCCATTCCATCTTGGTAGTTCTGAATCATATAGCGTGGACTTCCAATATAGCTAGAATGTAAAATGT
Organism: Avena eriantha; assembly: GCA_910589775.1. NCBI lineage: Eukaryota > Viridiplantae > Streptophyta > Magnoliopsida > Poales > Poaceae > Avena > Avena eriantha. The sequence continues at coordinate 440,055,209 of OU342742.1, read as the reverse complement.
ACTCAACCCTAATATTTTTTCCACTTTCATTTCCTGCACCGAGAGCATCAGATATGCCTTGATACGTCTCGGACCGCAGGCTATCCTGATTCCAAAAATGGTAGCTAAGCCTACATGATTCAACACACGAGAAAGAATCAACCATAATCTGGTGGGATGATCGTCCACAACATGTAAAAGGATTAGACTCCCCTTTCCAATAATGGAACCTATAACAGTAATATTCAAGCATAGATACATCTTGCCGCCCACCGGCAGGAACACCATCAATATCCTGGTATTTGATGCCAAGGTGAAAACCCATAGAACCATGAGGAAATAGAAGCGAGTATTGCAAAGCCATAAGAGAAGGATTCAAGGGAGACACACGCTGAAAATACCCAGCATCTTTCTGAACAATAATATCAAATCTATTCAACTCCACAGAGAGATCATCAACTATTAGAGCAGCCAGCTCAGGTGCAGAAGGAAGGGAATAACGATTCCCATGATCAGCCCCCTCATGACCAAACAGCTGAATAGCTACCTCTGGAGTATTGGGAGAGAAAAGCCTCCTCTCAGCCATACGAAAAGTTTGTACCAATGGATTACAATCATTAAGCATTGTCCTCAGCGCGTCCACTATGGCACGATCAGGCTCCTCGCGACGCCTGCGCTGGCGATGAAGAGAACGACTAGATTCTCCTTCCAACTCAGCATCGTGATGCAAATCTCTAGAACGTTGACGTCCACGAGCCGAAGAAGACAACTGCTCACTCAAAGGAACCGAGACGTGACCTTCAACATCACCAGCAGAAAATATATCAAGCCTGTGATCCAACTCGTTCTCGGTGTCATAGATATAAAGCTGAGCGAACTTAGGCACATGATTATCTGCTGGAGGAAGGAGGGAACCAATTTCATGAGAAATCACCCCACATATTTTAAAAACATAAGGGCCACCCCCAACATTGACGGTGTTGTTGACATGAACACCAAAAGAGGTAAAGGCGAACATGGAATTATATTCATGAATCAGTCGCATAAAATGATTGGACTTAGGCCCGCCATCAAACCTAAGCAATTCAGCCAACGGCGACGGCCATTCAGTATAAATAGGAAGTGATACTCTCCCACCACGGCAACACCCACCACGGCAACAACTATTGTAAACATGCCGATACCGTTCCCTGCTCTGACGCTTACGCCGCTCCTGAAACCAAAAAGAAGCACCACAGTACATGCAGATATGATGAGGTCCACCGTAGTAAGACCGAGCGAGCCAAGCACCTGAAGAGAAAATACAGGTTAGCAGCAAGCAAGAAAAGAAACATCAGAGCCAAACAAAAATATCGGAGAACGGAAAAATAGAAGGGGGAAGGCTCAAATTACGTTTAAGAAGGGCGATCAAATCAGTCGGAATAGGCAACTAAATGTTATCAAGTCGAAACCTGCCTGAACAAACGCTTTGTGTCGTCTAGCGAACATACGCGCCCGGCGATTCACCTGCCCTCTGCGTGCAGGAACCAAAGGGGTAGGAGGAACTGAAAGATGAGACAAATGAGCAATAAGAGACAACTAATTAAATACAACCGTGGAGAGGAATAAAATAAGAAGGCCTATTATGTAAGGAAACTATGATTGAACTTCTAAAGATATGACCACATGTAGAGGTACATTCACAGATCATGTGCGGTGTAAACTTGTTGCACTCTGCATAAAGCTGCTGAACAGGCCTCATGGAAGAATAAAAGGTTCTATGATGAATCAAAGGAACTACATGGGAGACAAAAATAACTTGCAGAACTACAAAATAACCAAATTCTTCGTAAATAATCCATATCAATAAAAAGGAAGTGAAAAGATATAGATAGTACAACCAGAGTGATGAATAAAAAGAGGTAGACCTGAAAGGAAATTATTAAAAAGAGCTAGATACAACATTTGCAATATTCTCAACGTAAAAGAGAACTCTATATTTTTAATGCCAACTGAAGTACTCCTAATCCATTTAGTTAGTTTAAGCTGACGATCAGATCAACCAAAACCGGTGCAGATGTGTAAAACAAATAAACATATACTCCTCAAAGGATGACCTCCTAAAACATTTCTTAAAAGGTCTTCACTTCCTCGTTCTGATTAAGAAAACTTGAATGTTCTCTCTATTACACTGACATCCGAGACGTTTATTCACCATTAATCTTTATCAAGTAGGAGACCAACTGAGTAGGAACAAATTCTCCATTAAACATGACTGCTCCACTAAACTGGTACTCTAGCAGTCAACACAGGGCCTATAACACCGCTCTCGCATAACGATATGTTACAGAGCATAATATAATTTATTTGCCCTTCGAATAGTACAATGAATACCAAGAGTTTTCTTTGCGTATATATAACAAAAAAAAATTCAGATCAATGCCTGCGTTGCTCCAAAACAAACTGATCAAGCAACTAAACAATGCCTTCATTTACTACCCATCGAACCGAACTTAATTAATTCGTGTTAACTACATGTTTCAGAAGGTACTAATTTTAGTAAACTTGAAAATAGAAAAAGGATATAGTTAAAATGGTGAAGTTGCTTCGTGAATATTATGCAGTGAGCATAAAATAAGCTCAAAATAAAAATGCGGAAATCTGGAGTAAAAGTTAATGCAAAAAAAATAGCTCTCATACCTCGAGGCAAGTAGTTGAAGTACGCAGCCAAAGGGAATACCGGAACGGGAGCAGGGACGGGCATCTGAGCTGGAGGATTAACTGACAAATAATCCGCAGGCAGAGAGGAGGAAGATCCGGCCTCAAAAGTCAGGAAATCGAAGCCAGAAGAATGAGTGGACGGCAAGGGAACCTAGTTGTTTCGAGCAGACAGGTGAGGCATGATAGCGGGATCCAAAGACGGACAAATACCGAGAGGACCGTGGCTGCCAACGGTTCCGGCCCTCGAAGTTAGCCAGGTAGCCGGATTGTCCTCGTTAGAAGAATCCACATACGGCACTTCAGAGATGGGAAAGTAGTAACGAAAATATAAGAAGACTTTCCGTATAAGTAGAGAAAACATAAGCAAAGTGAGCATGAAAGCATTTAGTAAAGAAGCAAACCCACCAGGATTAGAAGAGCTCGCTCCAAGAGAGGACGAAACAGCAGGAGCAGACGACGCAGCAGAACCTAAAAACGAAGAAGTGCACGTGGAGAAACATACAGCGTGATCCAAAGGACCAAAATACCAGAAGATACAAACTGACCGTAAGAGCCGACAGCAGCAGGCATGTCGTCGACCGGGCGCTTGCCCAACCGAATCTCGCGCCTCCGGGCATCTTCTTGGGAGGACGAAAGAACGGAAACAGGCTGGCCAGAAGAAAGATGTTGCGCAGGAGACAGAATAGACGAAGAGTGGGCAGCAACAACCGAACGACTAGTAGGATGACGGTTATGGCCGCGGCCACGGGCAGGCCCTCGGCCCCGGGCACGCCCATGGGGAAATTCCCTATCCCGGCCCGGGCCACGGCGGCCACGTACCCGAGCAGAGGAAGGCAATCCAGTCCGCGCTCCACGAGCCGACAGGTCAAAACCGGCAGCAGCAGAATCCGGTGAGAGAGAAATCTCATCCAACCCACGACGGCAACGGTAAGACGAAGCAGGCGATGCAAATGTAGTCAAAATAGAGCCGCCCCAAGAGGGAGAAGCCGATCCCATAGGGGCACTCGTCGGAGACACTACAGAGAGCACCGGAATCATAGCCGGCAGAGGTCGATCCACCACAGCATCGCCGCCACCGAAAGGAACCCTCGTCGCTTGAGAGGAAGCCGATAAAGCAGGAGTTCCGGAACAATCATATGGAACACGAGCAAGGCCACGGCGAGACGCGCGGGAGGCCGAGCAGGCGGCGAGGCCGCAACGTCCTGCAAACCGCGAAGACACCGCTGAGCTGGAGGAGGAGGCGACGCAGAAGGGAGGCGAGCACGCCTCCGACCAGCACGGACAGAGTCGGCCATGCCGACCCCCACGGGGGCAGAACAATGGAGCAAAGCCGGCGGCGGAGAAAAAGGGGGAAGAAACGGCCGGATACACCGAAGAAGCCACTCGGAAAGAGGAGAAGACATGAAAAAATAAATGACAGAAACACGGGGAGAGCACTGTTCTCTGTTCAACACCGTAGACCTCTACAGTAGAAAACGCGATGGAACTGGAGAATTCTGCGGACGTGAATCTTTCCGTCTTTCATATATTTAGGGTATTAGGGTATTACAAGCATATGAGAGCATAACCCATGTTGATCCTTGGATTCAAGGGCCACGAATCTTCAGTGTCGGTTATTTTAGATTTACAACTCATTCTCCTACCTCATATAGGCATCTACCAACGCGATTGCTTGTTTAGCGGTTGGCTCCACGGTTAGATTGCGAGAAGAGTACGACTGCAGGTTCAGATTTTTCGAGTCCTGGTGAGACCCTCTGGCAGGTTCCGGTTGTGCTCCGGCATATACAACTGGACGCTGCTAGGCAGTGCGCGGTTACTGGTTTGTCGTACAGAGTGCCCCTCCTATTTTTGGGTTGTCCGAGCGTCTGACTGGTAAATTGCCTTTTATGGTAATGTCAGACCAAGCGAACTGACCACCGCCTCCACTTTTGTCGTTTCTAGTGTTCCCGCTACATTCGTTGCTCCCTTTCAACAGAAAACCCAAATCTGTCGCTCTTCATGAGAAAACCACTACAGATTTATTCTTCCTCTTGGACACAAAAATACATGCCAGACTCACATATTTCAATGTATACATTCATATTTTGATTCACTGAAATTGTACTCCCTCCGTCTCCATCCTAAAAAAGGATGTTGCATGTTTGTTCAAATTCAAATGTATCTGGACACTATTTAATACTATATAGATTCATTCAAATTTAGAAAAATTTGTGACATCCTTTTCAGGAGGAGGGAGTACATCAAGAAATGCATATAGCTCAACCTGTGATGTTGGCATGCTCAATTACAACGACCAAATTTACATCCAATGATGTTATGTTCAAAAGAAGAGAAAAGAAAAGAAAAGATGGTGAATCTCGATTTTACATGCCCGTGTAATATGAAACCTGCATCCAACAGAAATTGTGAATTTTTGCATTCATTAGAGGAGAAGAACTAAACTAGAAATGCTGAGCATGAACAATATATGCATATACTCTTTTAAGGGGCATGCATTACTAAGATGAGCACACAACCCAAAAGTCACCTGTCTTGTTTTTTTAGGGAAGTCACCAGTCTATGCATACATAATTCAATGAACGAATAATGAAACAATAAACTATGTCATACTCTCTCCCTTGCAATATATAACACCTGGTTATTGATCTAACCTATATGTAAGAACAGATGTACTCCATGAAGAACTGATGTACTCAATGTAAGAACTGATAGTACAAGAAATTGCAGGAAAAGCATAACCAGTGTAGCTTTGCATGCACTTCCCCATGCATGCATGTAAGAATTCGTAGGGAAATTTTGCAAATTCCATGTGAAATCTCACGTTTTTGGTGCATAGCAGAAACATACAGAATCTCATAGCATCATAACCATCCTTATTCATATGCATGTATATAAGAAAATCCCAAGGAAATGCATGCATGCTCATGTGGAATTTCACAAGAATTTCAGCATAGCATAACCATGTAGAATGTCACATCATAGCCTGAATTTTCATGGTATAACCATGAATGCAATAAAAACCAAGGAAATAGAATCCAGAACCATAGCATGAAAGATATATTTGTTTCATGCGTAGTAGCAACTGTACCACAAGATAAAACAAAAACTGTAGCAGATATACAAATCAACTACTCAAAGTTTGGGAGCGAAAGCAGAGTAAAGCTAAAAAAGTAACGATAAAGACACATACATATAAAGCTAAGAACATAAATAAACATAAAACAAAAGGTGGACGCTTGTACCTGTTTTTTCTTATTTCCTTAGTTGTTCCATGTTCACTGATATGTTCGTCTTTGGGTGTAACTTACCTGTGGCAGTGAACAAAGGTAATTAGACCAGTATGTATAGTAATGTGAGCGTAAACAAGCTGTGAAAACTTCATGACTATAATAATACATCCCATACGAACATTTTAATTGGCAAAAATAGATCTTTTTGAATCGAAAGAAAAGTTTAGGAAAAAACCTAGTGTCTAATGTGAAACAAAACTTCAAGGAATAAAAAAAGTACGCCCTATGATTATATAATTGATCCATATGAACGTTTTAATTATGAAAACACATCATGCTGAATTAAAAGATAAGTACAGCATAAAACCTGCTGTCAAATGTGAAATAAAACTTTAAGGAATAATAAACTATGTACTATAAATATAATAATACATCCCATATGCACATTTTAATTATGAAAATACATCCCGCTGGATCAAAGAAAATTTCCCAAAAACACTACTGTCTAATCTGACCAAAAGTTCAAGGAATAAAAGAGGATGTGCTATGACTATAATAATACATCTCAGATGCACATTTCAATTATGAAAATACATCCTATTGAATCAGAAAGAACTCCAGGAAAAATAATACTATCTAACCTGACTAAAACTACAAGGAATAAAAAATTACATCCTATGGCTATAATAATACATCCCGTATGCTCATTTTAATTAGGAAAATACATCCTGTTGAATAAAAAAGAAATACATCCTGTGGCTAGCACATTGTCATGTACTCACGACAGATACATGGTGAAAAAGAAACACATCCTACAACAATTAAGGCCTGTCATGTAATTAACCTGCAATATATACATCCAGTGGAATGTCAGTAATTTACTAACAATTAGATACAACTGATGAAAAAGAAAGACATCCTACAGCAACGAAGGCTACCACATTGTCAGGTAATTAACCTGCGATATATACATCCAGTGGAATGTCATGTAATTTACTAACAATAGATACATCTGGTGAAAAAGAAATACATCCTACAGCAACTAAGACTAGTACATTGTCATGCAAGTAACCTGCAAACATCCAGTGAAAAATTGTACATCAACTAATGCTAGCACATTGGCATGTAATTAGCCTGCAATATTTACATATATTGAAAGAATATAACCTATAATAATTAGTGCTAACATATTGGCATGTACTAGACTGCAATTGTTACATCCAGTGGACAAAAGACACAACCTACAACTATAGGTGCTAAGATGGCATGTAATTACACTGCAATCTACAGCAGATTGGCATGTAATTTGGGAAAAATTACTACATCCTACGAACACCTATTTGAGTATATATATATATATATATATATATAGTCGCGCTATTTGACTCTCTGGGTGCATAATATTATTCTGCACCCCGCCCCTATCACGAGCCAGCCCGTCCGCACCTGTTCATCCCCGCGCCGCATGCGACGTAAGATTAAGATGTTGATCCTCTTCTGCGCTCGCGCACACACGGTAGGATCACACACGGTAGGATATAACCGCATGCAACGTAAGAAAGTTATGGGCAGCAATAACTGTTTCGAGAGCTTGGTCTGGCACTGGCAGACAAAAATGCATGCAAGTGACGTCCATGGACCATATTAAAAATTATATTATTCATCCTACCGTTCCATGGACCATATTAAAAATTATATTATTCATCCTACCACCCATATGATGTAAGTATTTTAGCAATCAGATCACGTCAAAAACTAGGAATCAGTGTGTATATGATGTAAAAATTGTACCTACGTAAGAGAACTATAAGAAGCTAGCGTGCACCTTAGTTTTGAGTATTAATGGAAGATCAAAAATATTCATTAAGATCAAAATATTAAAACGGCAGGAGTAAAGAAATTTTATTTATGAATTAACCACCAACAAAGTCAAAATGATGTAATTAAAGGAAAATTATTTTTGGGAATCATCTTAAGCATTATTGTAGTTCATGCAACGGTTTTTGGCTATTCTTTTAATTGACCAGGATTGTGTAAAAAAAGTAAAGTCAATGTAAAAATATTCTGATTGTAGGCTATCATCTATGAATTGCTAGGAGTATGACTTCCCATAGAAATAAATACTAGCAAGACCTAACAAGCCAGAATACATGATGTAAGATTCACTTCCCATAGAATAAATACTATCAAAGCCTAACAAGCCTACACAAAATAAAGGACCTAATCGTCGAACATGTAGTGAAGTACATGGCTTGGTGAAATTTTGTTACATTGATCCCCCGGCAAGGGCAGCACGGTGCTGAAGGCCAACTCATGAGCACCTTGTTGGGGCTGGCGTGCTATATTGAACTTGTGAAGCTCTTCTATCAGTTGTTTCTCACCAGTCTTGGTCTCAGAATGCTCATCACCATCATTATCTTGTTATAACATTGTTACAAAATACGAAAAATGGATATTAAATCTGCAAGCTCCATCAGAAAGTAGAGACTGGAAATATAAGATTGTTTTTGTAACACAGAATATGGGTTAGCAACTAATGAATAGTGCAATAAGTAAATAAAAAATCATAAATTCATTCCATGGTGAATAAGAAATTATTCCTTGGCGACATGCAAAAGGTGGCCCAAGCTTCTCTTCATTTTGTACTTGTGAAGCTAAATAGCTAGTCCGTAATTAGTTGGCATCTATGAAAGAACAAAGCCAAAGGATCTTATGCGGCAATATTAATTGCTGTCAGCGGCATCAGTATAATACAAATGTGCAGCAAAATTAGGCAAATGCTCATTATCGATGTGCATCTAGCTTTTCCCGGAGACTAATAACCGAAATGAAGTAAGAAATAAACAATTACTTGCAAAAAAATCCTTGAATAGTTGTAACCTGCTTTGAAAGACCAGAGAATAGTGTTGACACTTGTAGTTCGACATAAAAACTAACGGTATTGCCAATGTTATAGAGGACCTGTCACCGATGAAGGAGCCGAGGATGACCAGAGCATGCAGAGCACAGCCGCCGCTCGCCGTCGGCCGATCGCCCGCTCGCTGCTGCCATGTCTGCCAACCGCTCGTAAACCGTCATGTCCTGGTAAAACTATGTGGCTGGGCGCTGCAAGCCATAGACAAGGTTTGGTGGAACCAACGAGGTGGTCTGGCTCGGTCGACTGACCCACGAGCAGAATTATTAGCCTTATCAAGTTATTAGCCAATGGTAAACAATTGCATCTAGCTTGCTGCTCACGCGTGACAGAAAAATAACATGCTCAGCACTGCCCTGGTTGTTTCAAAAGGCAATTGATAAATACTCCGTCCGTTTCAAAATATAAGATATTTTAGCTTTGTGGAAAGAGTGTATCTAGACCCCTTTTAGTGTAGGTTCATATAGTTTTGGAGTGAACCTACACACTAAAAGAGGTCTAGATACACTCATTTCACAAAGCTAAAACATCTTATATTTTGAAACGGAGGGAGTAGAAGGTATTACTCTGGAAACTAATGGAAGTTCAAAGCTATTGTTACAAAGCTTTCATATCAAATATAAACTAGAAGAAGCTACAGAGCGCCTGCTTGGGCACAAAACAAAATGAGCTACAAAGTGTTGATTGGAGAAACATATCTTAGCTTGTACAGTTTGCTCCATTTGACCCTTGTTGTTTTATTTATAAAAAAATACATCGTAGGGGTTTCCCCAAGGTTTCACACGGTCAGAGAAGGCTATGAAGTTTCATGTCAATGTGTCTCACTCTAGCAATTTCAATTATTATTCTGTCAGCATAAATTGAATCGCGGTTGCTGAAAGGCATTGGTTATGAAATAAACAAGTTATGAGCACTGCAAAATAAATTCGATCATGCATCTGGTCAAGTCGCCTCTACTTTTCTCTGAATCCCGATTTCCTAATGGTGATTTTAATCTACATTATTAAATTCAATAAGAGATTCATCTTCCTTTCTCTAAGGAAACTTTAGTCTATGCATGGCCAAAAAAAAACTTACTACTCGTCGGAAACAAAAAAAGATTATGAAAAACTCACAAGCAAAAATTCTTGTAAGAACTAATAGTGAATGAGGGCCAGAACTTGCATCTTCCTTTAACCCAAATTATATCACTGCACTAAAACAAACACCACGGTGACAATAATATTACTGAATGGCACATTCCTATCTGCTAGCTAGAATCACATGATTACTCACCAAAATAGCACTGTATGCTACAGCCTACAGCAATAACCTGAATGAACAATCAAAATTCAAGTTATAAAAATATATTACTCCTGGTTTGGGTGTGGGTTAACCAAAAAATTCAACCGAGACTGAAAGGTTGGGCGGGGGTTAGTATGAGTCCACCTCATTACAAATGCGATAAGTCTAACTCGAATTTACCACTACATGAATATCTAGATAATAGTAACTAAACAACAAAATTACATGATAAATTGCAACTGTAATGAAGATGGGCTGAGAAATTAGATTTTTGCGAGTGTTTCATACCGGTGTGGTGTTGATGATGGATAGTAACCAGGAAGCTAGTCACAGAGACTGGCCTCCGGGGTAGATGCAGGTCTTCGAGGTGGAGATGTTGTTGATTGCTCAGAGTGAACCCGACTGCGATGACCCACGGCATGGCTTAGGCAGCCGACCAGGACATCAATGCCACCCGGAGCTACCACCCACCGCGCTTCCCGACCAGGCCGTCGATGCCACCCGCAGCTGCCAGACCACGATGCCGCTTGAGGGTCCGAATAGCCTCCAAGAAGGTCGCTGCTGGTGTATCTTGGACGGGATCTAAATGTTGACGAATCTGGTGGCTCTCAGGTAAGGAGGTAGCCACTGATTTCGGTTCTTGTGGCGGAGAGCGAGGTCACGGAGATGGGGAGTCGGCCTTCTCCATTCTGATGGCGATGTGTTCGCAGAGGAGCGCGAGCCGCAGCTGCGACACACAGCCCCTCCTCCGCAAGCATCAACAGCGCTGGACCCTTTATGTCGAAGCCCACAGACGTGCTCTGTCCGCAGCAGTGCCGATGCCACCCATACGCTCACCAAGATTCTGATCCCACCCCAGCACTGTCCACGACAACCACCCAAAGCGCTGCTAACCAATTCCATCCGTCGACCATGACGTCGCCGAAGATTCACCTTTCCATCTCACTAATCATAGATTTTGCTACTGATTTTTAGCTAATTTGAAGGTTTACCATGAAAGACTTCTAAAATTTTAATCCCTAACATTAATTCCACCTACCAGACACAGGAAAAAAGAACAATTGATCAAATTATCCCAAACTCTTGACTAAGTACTCCCACCGTGGTCCATGTTTTGTGTCCTCTTCTTTCCACTTGAAATATGAAGCTGCAACTTGCTTTTTTTCATAGTATAATGGAGAAATCAGAGCCTGGTGAACCACCTACCTGAACCTTTAACAACTATGTTGACAAAATGATCGAACCAATAATAGCAGAACCATGCGGTCTTGCAACTGAATGTCTGAAAACTACACGCACCAGATCACTCATAATTGCTGTTATGTTAGTCCCACGGTCAGTGTATCTTGTGGAGTTCTAATCCAACGCAAAGATGCAAGGAAGAAATAATTTACAACTGAGATCATTCGCAGTACATACAACTCTGATAGTCATAACAATCATTCGGAAGTTGAGGAATATCTCTGACCTTGGGAGGCAGATGAAGGTCGGAGAATTTCGACTGGATCTGGATGTTCGGTTGGAGGGTGACGCTTGGTTACAGAGGCCGCAGTCGATTTCAGCGGCTAGTGGAGGTCGGTGACCTCGGGTGCAGGTGCAAAACAAGGTCAAGGGGAGGCCTCCCTACTCGATCCCGTCAAGCAACGAGGTCTGGGAGGCGGAAAAGGGCGACCTGCTGCTTCGCCAGCCAGCGATGCTAGTTCCAGGAATGATGGCTTTCGTTTAGGTCACTGGAACAATGACAAGTCTTGGATCTTCTGTGTCTTCCATGGCCAGCCTTGCTGCTAGAATCATGCTCCAAAATTTGACAGATAAAATTAGCAGAAATAAATTAAGGATATTATAACTGGCTCAAGAGAAAGCTTCCACACAAACTGGACAATATCAACCGTTGGATCTCTTTTCTAGGAATTACTGGCCGTTTGATGGTCTCCTTCCGCGACGTGGGCCGAATTATCCCGAGGAACGCTACTCTATCTATCAAAACCCTTCTATGTGGTGCGTTGGGCCCTAAAGGCCCATTAAGAATGTAGTAATTCAACCATCTGTACCGAACGGGGAAAAAAAGGAGAGAATCGATGTGATACCACGTCCCCGGACCTCCTCTCCCATCTCGGCATAGGGCGGATCCGATCGGAGGCAGCGTCAGCTTGTCAGATGGCATCCCCAAGGGGACGGGCAGGACACGGCAACGACTTGGTGTAGTCCGATCGATGGAGCCCTTCCCCCAACCTCCTTCTTGAGCAGAGGCACCCAACATGACTCATTAGTTAACCTGGCGGTGGCACTGCTGGAACCGGCGTCCCCACGGCAACCATGTCTTCCCTTGCAGCTGATAGCAGGAGCACAAGGACGAGCAATCCTGAGCACACAGATATTTGTTCAGTTTACTTAAGGCACAATTCTTTCAGTTAGGCAAGTTCCTCCACGTCTATGATAAGAATAGGAAACATTCTATGTTCTCTCAAAAAGAGTTGGATAAACATTTGTGACTAATCGTTTTGCTCTATTGTAGGTGCGTGTGGTGCGCGTGTACTCCTTATAGAAAAGTATAATCCAAAAAAGATGAAGTGACTGAATTTTCTGCAAATTCTTGCTGGACTATCACCATTGAAAGTCTGGGAAATACAAAAGACGATTTTAGAAAAGAATGCCAGGGTTCCATGCTTCTCAGTGTAGTTTCTGCACGCCTGACATGTGCATGTCCATTTTCACTTCTATTGCCAATACTGAGAAATCCAGAAAGTGTGAACCACTTCTCAATGTGGTTGCATAGAAGAATGTCACTGGATATCAACAAAGTTTTAACAAATTCAAAAAATATGAACCACTGAATGGATTCTCAAAGTTACCTATATCTGAAGCAGAAGGGCCTTCTCATTGCCACCTAATACTCTTGGTGGTGGAGTCTGCAATTTCCTGAACTTTCTGCAATCTGAGATCAAATCTTCTCTTGATCAACTAAATGTTCTGAATGTTATGGCCTTTGGAGAAGATTATTTTTGAATATTCAATGTTAACATCCACTAGAAATACTTCAGATGCTGCTTTACGGTTTCATAGTGCAACAAAATATAATGCTGCTACTCTTTACAAAACTAGCCTGACAAAGGTCCTAATAATTTTACTTCAGGTAACTTCAACAAAAAGATACCACGGTATGTCCCTCTAAGATCTATCACATAATCATTTCCTCATACAATCAATTAATTGTACATCTTTTTTCGCCTTTGTTCCACCCTTCCTTATATTACATTTCAGCTATATATTGTTAGTTTTGCTACCATTCTTAAACCATTTTGATTGCACCTTTTGTGCAATTTGTTATATTGCTTGTTCTGATTGCTCTAAATCTACCTCTCCTTTATAATATGATTTTTTTCACATTCCACGTTTGCAGGTTGATCTATTACCTTTTTTTCAAGTGAAATAACAATGAGAGTCAAAGATAATGTTGAGCTTTGAGGGAACAAGCCTTGACTAGATGCATGCATATTTTGATAATAGAATTAAACCCGAAGATTCTGTCCGTTTTTCTCAAGTATATCTTTCAAATTTTATTACTACCACTTGAGATGATTTATTATTTCAGTTATACTATTTAGCATTATATAATTTGAAACAAATTTGACCCCCACGCTTAACAGACAAAACGAAATTTTCTTTATATGTTTGTACCGATATAATATTTTGATCGTTTTTTTCAAGATGGGAAAAACACGCCATTTATTAACCAATATATAGGTTACTCAATGCAAATTTAACTTCCTCAATTTTTGGCTCTATACATTTATAAATTTCCTACCATTCTATTGCCAAAATGGACGGACGCGGTAACACGCGCTATCGTGGTCTAGTTTAATGTAAAAAAGGAGTGATTTGGCAAGAAGATGGCTACCGGCTGAAGAAGATGCCTTCCGTCGTCTGCCAGCCGCGATGCTGCCGCCCACCGTCGCTCCTATCTATCCGCTGCCGCTAGGCGACGAATTGAACCGCAGCAACGCACGCAGCCAGGCCATCCGCCGCCGCACACACCGGCTCGCCGGCGCTGCCGCCAGCCGCTCACCCTCTGGCCACCCGTCGCGGCGCTCACCCGACCACCGGCGCCGGTGTCGCCGCCGCTCACTCCGATCCAAACAAGTCATCCCCGTCTGTGCTCGATCCCACGATTAAAAAAAAGGAGCATCTGCGTTGTTCGCTACTTGGCTAGCTCCGAGCACACGATTACAAAGCGAAACTGCCCGAGGTAAGAAAAGAACAAAATTACATCAGGTTGGGCGAGGAGAAAAATTATATCGGACCTGGTCCACGGGGCGATCAGCGTGGACCAACTCGAACGAAGTACGTGGCATCGCAAATACGATCCCATCTCACCTCCTCGACCGGTACGTATTTTTCCTTCCGGCCAGCGTTTTGATGGATACGGTATAGGTCGGGTTCCTTTACGTCTAATCTCTTGCCGTGCGATCAGATACCATCTCCAAGCCTGACAAGCAACATGATGATCTCCTTCGTCCATGCATCTGATTTCCTTGTGCCAGCTCGTCCGCGTTCCAGAATCGAGCGGCTGCCGCCGGCGGAGCATGGCACCGTCAAATCAAGAACAACTTCGCCACACTTCGTCGGCGGCCTGACGGCAGATTGGGGAAGCACACTTAGCAGCCTCTATGTTTGCCAGCGTTGTTGTGCGTGGCTTCGGACGAGGCCCCGCACCGCCGGAGATTCCACGAATCGCGCCGCCGGCACTGGAGACGATCACGTCACCGAGAAAACAACTACGCTAGTCAAGAAGATCTTGTCCCGAGAACTATACGTATACGATTCTGAGTCGCAAGTCTTACTTTAAGATCCGTAGTGCCACGTGTCGCTGGTTAGAGATGGTCCACGCCAATCGGTCCGTGGACCAGGTCTCATAAAAATTTTCTCCGTTGGGCGAGTCGCACCACCGCTCATGGAACCGGAAGGCCGCACGGCTCGATGAATGGAGTGGTGTGCAGAATTACTTATTCTGCTCAAATGCTGGGGCCGGATTATTCGGCCTGGAGAAGAAAAACCGCCACCAGTTCAGATTTTTCGGGCGATAATCCGCCTCCTCTTTGGGTGACGCGCCTTGGCAGCCTTTGGACAATGAGGTAGGCCGGATTATCCGACCCTACCAAGGGTCGGATAATCCGGCCCCTCCAAAACCTCCTGCACATTTAGCGCACATGAGAAATCTCCACGATATTGTTATCTAACACATAAAATACAGGAAACATGAAATGTTCTTTCAGCGATAGAACAGTCACTGACTGGTGGACCTCATCTGTCAGCAGCCCGCTGCATTGTGCAGTGCAGCTGGGCCAGCTCGTTTAGCTTTCCCGCTCAGGCCTGGAAATTCAAATATTGTTTTTCCATTTAGGTTTAAATTAGTTTCTATCCACATATTCAAAAATCAATTTAGAGAGTTTCACTAAACCAAACTGCATGATTCAAATTTTGCTAGAAAGGTAATTAAATTATCTATCCAAGCCCGTTGGATTTAACTCATTTCGAGTTAGAGATAATCTTTAGTAAAAATAACAAGACAGAGACTTTTGCAATTTCAAACATTTTTCAAAAATCAACCATAATAGCTTTTGAGTTGATTCCAACTCTCAAAAATCACATTTGATTCTAGTCACTTTAAATCTCTTAAAGGATAATCTTAAACTTTATAAAATATGATCAACCCTTTAAATTATATTCCCATGTATTAGAATATGTGGTGATGACATGTGTCAACATGATCTCATATTTTAATTGGAGAATATTAAATCTTAATTAATTTCAATGAGTAGAAATTACTTTTCTCAAATAAACTAAATAAAGCTAGTTCATTATTTCATGTGATGTTTGTGATGATGCTAGATCATCAAGTGTGAGCCTTAGTATGCTAAATAGAATTAGTTAAGTATTGTTTGTTGATTGTGTACCTCGTATTTATTTATAGACGATAGTACCGACCCAAGCTACGAGGAGGAGGAGTTCTACCCCTAAGAAAAGGAGGAAAACTTCAATCACTGCACCAATCAAGGCAAGCTATTATTAGCAAGCTAGAATTATAAAAGTTAACTATGCAAGTTTTAACCCAAGCAAGATGACTTAGGCATGCTTTGGTTATATACCTTTGAATTTATACCCATCCCAAGTTTTACTTGCAAGCTTTACTCTTTACTTTACCAAAGTTCTTTACTTTTAGTTAATGCTTGGTGAGGATTTGGAAAGTAGTATAGATAGCATAAAATGTATAAAACTAGGCCTATACTAGATGTCATTCTATGGCATGAGATTGATATTAGCATCCCTCATTAGTGAACACTCTTAACTTAGTGGCTAGTGCTAAGCATAAAACTTGATCACTTTAGATGGGAATACTTGGTGAAAATGATTATGAAAACCTTGGAATGATGAGTCATTCTATTGAAATGTTTTGACATGTGTTGAGAAACACAAATGGATTGGATGATGAAAATGTTGAGGCATGAGTCTTAGCCCTTTTTAAAAACTGATGGTTGGGTTTGAATGCGATACCATTCTAATTTTACCATACAACCACAATATCTGAATTGGGTAAGGCTTAGCCAGAAGTTTATATGCATTAGTATGGGTCCCCTCGCGGAAGAGGTTTGAGCTGAGGCTACCTCTTGATGATGTCCACCTATGCAGTGCCCATGATGGCAGATGGCCATGGCTGGGAGGCCAAGCTCATAGGGGATGTTCCTATACTAGAGTGTGTAATTGAAAAGTTATGATTGATTATCCGCATACTAAGTATGATGATTCAGGTTTATCCCTAACGGATGTATCGAATTTTGTGGTGAAAGTGTACCACCTCTGCAGAGTGTCAAACTATTCGAATAGCCTCGTCCGCGGTCATGGACAGTTGGAGTGGCCATACTGTTTCGTCGTTAGATGTTTTCCAAAATTACTTGTGAAGTGAACTATGATTTTGACTTGACCACAACAGGGTTGTGAGTATGAAAACTAGGTTCCCAACTTAAAGTGATTTAGAACATTTACTTAGTTTTCTTTACTTCTGAACTCAGTTTAGATAAATCTGGCTTTTTGCAAATAAACTTAGAGCTTAGGATTTCCTACTAGAACTATCTTACTTGTTAGTGATAGTTTGCGAGTACTTAAAGAGTACTCATGGCTTTGTCCCTGGTTATTCCCGTGGCCATACTATGAGGAGGACTATCAGGAAGATGCAAGCAGGACAAAATACGACAACTAGGAACATCTCCTATCGTCAGCATTGCCTGTGACACTGAAGATGGCGTCCACTACTACGCTTATTATTCCGCTGCTTGATTTGTATTAAGACTGGATCATGAGATCCCTTATTTGTGTAAGACCTTATTATGGTTTGTAATGGATGATGTACTGTGATATCCAATCTGTTATGTCTCGTAAAAATGGTAATCCTAGGATTGCGGTGTATGGCATAACAGGCATCTGGGATTAAAAATCCGGATGTTGACAATAGTGTTCCTTAATTGAATTCCCGCAAACATAAATAATTCTAGCAGCCCGTCCTAATTTTCACTCGGAGGAATCATAACAACCTTCCAGACGTGCAGATAAGAAATGTCAACATATACTCTCTCCATTCCGCAAAAGTATGTCACGGATTTGTCTACTCCATCCATCATCTAAAAGATGTCACTGATAAATACATGCGAATCTAGACAATTAGTGACATCTTTTAGACGATGGATGGAGTTGGAATCATTGATTTTTGAGAGTTGGAATCTTTTAGACATTGATAAATACATGCGAATTTCTACTCATTGATTTTTGAGAGTTGGAATCAACTCAAAAGCTATTATGGTCGATTTTTGAAAAATGTTTGAAGTTGCAAAAGTCTCTGTCTTGTTATTTTTACTAAAGATTATCTCTAACTCCAAATGAGTTAAATCCAACGGGCTTGGATAGATAATTTAATTACCTTTCTAGAAAAATTTGAATCATGCAGTTTGGTTCAGTGAAACTCTCTAAATTGATTTTTGAATATGTGGACAATAACTAGTTTAAACCTAAAGGGAAAAACAATATTTGAATTTCCACGCCTGAGCGGGAAAGCTAAACGGGCTGGCCCAGCTGCACTGCACGATGCAACAGGCTGCTGACAGTGGGGTCCACCAGTCAGTGACTGTTCTAATGTTGAAAGAACATTTCATGTTTTCCTTTGTTTTGTGTGTTAGATAACAATACCGTGGAGATTTCTCATGTGCGCTAAGTGTGCAGGAGGTTGGGGGGGGGGGGGGGCGGATTATCTGCCCTACCAAGGGCCGGATAATCCGGCCTACCTCATTGTCCAAAGGCTGCCAAGGCGTGTCACCCAGAGAGGGGGCGGATTATCGCCCAGAAAATCCGGACTGGGGGCGGTTTTTCTTCCCCAGGACGGATAATCCGGCCCCCAGCATTTGAGCAAAGCATGCTAAGGTGCGTCGCTCGGAGTCCGATCGGATTTCTCCTGGAAAATCCGAATTGGGGCGGTTTTTCCTCCCCAGGCCGTATAGTCCGGCCATCGCATGGGACCGGATAATCTGGCCCCCAGAAGATGATCAAGTGCAAGCTCTGCGCGACACTCAGAGAGGGGGCGGCCTATCTGCCGGATATTCCGAGTCTAGGGCGGAGTTTTCCCCAGGCCGGATAATCCGGCCCCCAAAGTCTCAAACGGCTGGTTTTGGAAGGGGGTATAAATATCCCTTCTTCCCCAACATTCAGAACTCTTAATTCATTCGAAATTGTTCAGACACATTGCAAGAGCTCCCATTCTAGATCTCCCACATCAACCACCCGAAGACTTCGATCTTTGGGGGAATTGAAGGAGGAGACGATCATCATCGTCATCACGAATCAAGCGCATCAACTCCTCTCCATTCATTTGGAGAAATCCTTGATCTAGTATTCTTGTCAATATCTAGATCTTGTTCTTTTTTTGATAACATTGTTCTTGTGGCAGCTTGTTGTCATTTCGGGAGCCTCCAAGTTGATTGTGGAGTTGTGCCCCGCTAGTTGTGTAAAGGTGATGGTACCCACCTCGAAGGGTCCCTATAGTGGAAAGGTGGATCAGGCCTTTGGTGGCGGGATCCATCGGAGAACAGGGTGAGGCCTATTGTGGCGTGGTGGTCTTAGTACCGCCCACCCCTCCAACGCAGACGTACTTCCCTTAACAAGGAAGGAACTGCGGTCAAACAAATCATGTGTCTCCGCATGCTTCATTACGGTTTACCCGTTCCTCTTCCAGTCGCTCTTTACTCGCTAGTAGATAGGTTTGCGTATAAGGAAATTCCACCTAATAGTATATCTAGAGAATTTACCCTTTGTGCTAAGCCTAAAATTGAAAAAGCATTAAAATTTGAAGTAACACCTATTTACCCCCCCTCTAGGTGCCCATACGATCCATTTCAATTGGTATTAGAGCCCCGGCTCTTAATTTGGGCTTAACCGCCTAAAAGTAGTATGGGTACTAAGGATGATGGGAATGAGGCTGTGGATAAGGTCACAATGGATGACCTCAAGATGTTGGAAACAACCTTGTTGAAATCCTTTGAGGCCAAGATGGAGGAGATGAATCAAATGATTGCTCGTCTCACATCATCCATAGCCCCATCTCCATCCTCCTCTGAGGCAGCCACACCATTGTCCAAGGAAAAGGCTAATACCGGATCCAAGGATGATGATGCGGAAGGTGAAAAACTTAATGGTTCCACCTCCAAGAAGGGAAGTGGTAAGGAGGAATATAGTGAGGTTCGTCATGTATATTCCCCCGATCCACCTATCCCTCATCCTCATATAAACAATAGGGGTGATCCACCCAAGCTTATTGCATCCTCTTTTAATCAATGGCAATTCTTAATGAAGTCTCATGTTTGCAGCTCCTCAATTGAACTTTGGAGGACTATTGAAGAGGGTCTTCATATTGGAGATCATTCCAATCTGACAAGAAGAGAAGTTGTGGACAACCAATTGAATGCTACGGCACTCCACATGATACAACTTGGTGTGGGTCCCAAGGACATGCCCCACATTGAGCATCTCAACATAGCTAAAGAAGCTTAGGATGCCCTCACCGATCTCTTTATTGGGAATGAAAGCATGAGAAGGAATATGTATGATGCCCTTAGTAATGAAGCTGAGGGATTCTACATGTTGGATGGTGAAAACCATGAAGACATGTATAGAAGACTCAAGGGCATTGCAACAACATTTAGAAAGCATGGAGCCACTCACATTGATGATGCGTGGATAAAAAGAAAATATGTGAGTGCCTTAATGCCTTTCGAGCCAACAGACTTGAAGAGCTTGCAAGGTAGACACAACTACCATCAAATGACATCCAATGAAGTCATGCAAGAAATGGCATCATTCAAAGTTGCCACGAAGAACGCTGAAGATGCCCGGGCTCGTGCCATTGGAATGCAAAAGGGAGTCAATGTTGCTCTAAAGGCCAATGTTGTTGAGCAAGATGAGGATGAAAGAGCTTGTGAGGGGGCCTCCATGGACTGCCCCGATGAAGTCAAACGTGCTCATGGTGAGTACATGGCGTTTTACGCAAGGAACTTTTGGAAGGATCTAGCCAAGGCCAAGTCGGAACTCGAGCGCAAGAATGGGTCAAGCAGAAGAAGAGAAAGTGGCCCAAAACTGAGAACATGCTACAACTGTGGAGATAGGATGCACTTTTTAGCCGAGTGTCCTTATCAAAATAGAGAAGACAATGGTGGCAGGCTCATTCTTAAAGAAAAATCCAAGGCACCTAAGAAGAAGCCATTTATTAAAAGGAATGGCCCCTACAAGAAGCAACCCAAGATCGTCTTAGTGGCACAAGAAGAATACTCCTCGGCAAGTGAAGACGGAGAGGACGAAGATAGTTCTCGCGAGGTGGCTACTATAGCCACCATATCGACTCCATCATCTCTCTTCGACTCGCCAAACGAGAACGTCATCAACAACAACGTCACTTGCCTTATGGCAAGAGGGTCCGAGGTATCAAGTTCTAGCTCTTCAATTCCTAAGACTAACATAATTTTGGATTTGGATGATCATGATAGTCTTAAAATGAAAGAAGAAGTTATTTCTTTGGAAAACTTTTTCACTAACCTGCAAGGTGCGCACAAACTCCATTTTGATACTCTTATGAGTCAACTTGCTCAAGCCGAAGATCTTCTAGAAGAAAAGGGCAGAATTGAAAGAGAAGATGCCTTGGAGATAGCTTCTTTGAAGAATGCTTTGGAAGAAGAAGAGGAAGCTCAAGTATCTTTGGAGGAGAGACTCGAATCCATTGAGGAGTCACATGAAGAAGTTGTGGCTCAGCTCATCAAAGAACGTGACAATGCTCTTACCAAGGTAAAGAAACTAAAGAAAGAAAGGATTGAATTTTGGGCTGCTCATGCTAGACTTTTGGAGAAGTTTGACAAACTTGACAGTGCTCACAAGGCATTGAAGAGTGATCACTCTACTCTAAATGAGTCTCATGATCAGCTCCAAACTCAATTGAAGCTGCATGATGTCCAAGTACCTCCACATCATCTCATGGTAAAGAAGATCTTACAAGAGGTTCTCAACACAAAGGTAAAGAGGTTCTTGATGAGATACTGAGCAAGCAAAGGATAAACAATAGAAAAGAAGGTCTTGGTTACACTCCCAAGACAAAGAGCAAGAAAAACAAGAAGAAGAAGAAGAAGAAGAAGAGCAAGACTGCTCAACCAAAGACTAGCAACATCACCAATGACAAGTCTAATTATGATGGTTTTGCAGGGGCTAACAATCCTAACTTTGAATTATATTGCGATTATATGGTGATGTTTATGATAGCTATGTAGGATCTTATGATTGTTACATTCCTTGGTCTATTTTGGTCCCCAAGACCCTTGTCACTAACATGAGAGGACCCATTGAAAAATGGGTACCTAAAACCAAGAAGTAACTTTCTTGCAGGGCTATGCTTCCGGTGGTTCTAAATGGGTACTCGATAGCGGATGCACGAGTCATATGACCAGAAGCAAGGAGATCATCACGGAGATGCGGCCAAATCATGATCATATAACTGTCTCCTATGATGACAAGTCAAAATCTGAGGTATTGGGTCTCGGCAAAGTTGTGGTAGCTCACGATATATCTCTCGTGGACGTCATGCTTGTTGAGACCCTCGTGTACAACTTACTTTCAGTTCCCGCCCTTGGTAAGATGGGCTTGCAGTTTATATTGATGTTGATTTGGTGGTACTCTTGTGGAGCAAGTCTCTAAAAGTCGCTTTCGTGGGATATGTCGAAAATGACCTGTACGTGGTGGACTTTTCGGGGAAACCCACTACAGGCCCGATGTGTCTTTTTGGAAAGGCTGACGTGGGTTGGCTATGGCACCGCCGACTAGACCACGTCAATATGAGAACTTTGCAAAGTCTCCACAAGGGTGGCCACATCCTTGGACTAAAAGAAAATGTCTCATTTGCCAAAGATCGTGTTTGCAGGGCTTGTGTTGAAGGGAAAATGCATGACTCTCTGCATCGTAGGAATACTATTATCTCGTCAAAAAGGATCTTAGAGCTCCTACATGTGGACCTCTTTGGACCTCCATCTCATACAAGCCTCGGTGGGAAGAACTACTGCCTTGTGATCATTGATGATTACTCAAGTTATACTTGGGTTTATTTCTTCAAGTTGAAGAGTGAAACTCAACAAACGGTCATCAACTTCGCCAATGAGGTTCAACGTCAACACAACGTCCCTATTCTGGCCATAAGAAGTGATAACGGCTCTGAGTTCAAGAACTACACCTTAAATGAGTTCCTAAGTGAAGAGGGGATTAGACATCAGTATTCCACTACGTACACCCCTCAACAAAATGGTGTATCCGAGAGGAAGAATTGGACTCTAATGGACATGGCAAGGTCAATGCTAGCCAAATTCAAGTCTCCATATAACTTCTGGGCTGAAGCAATCTCTACCGCTTGTCATTCATCCAACCGGTTATACCTTCGTAAGATCTTGGACAAGACTCCGTATGAAATACTTACCGGTAACAAGCCAAACATCTCATACTTTCGGGTATTTGGGTGTAAGTGTTTCTTTCTTATCAAGGGAGTTCATTTATCTAAGTTTGAATCTAAGGCTCTAGAAGGTATTTTTGTTGGTTATGGTGCCGAATCCCACACTTATATAGTCTACAATAAGCTCTCCGGAACTGTTGTAGAATCTTGTAGTGTGGTGTTCGAGGAAAATGACAGTTCCCATGCGGAGCAAGTTGGTGTTTGTGATGCAGATGTTGAAATACCCCAAGATGCCATAAGAAGAATGGGCATGGGATTTTCCCGCCCCATTGAGGAACCCCTTGTGGCGGATCGGGAAGGACAATGCTCCACTCATGTAGAGCCCTCATCTAGACATACTCAACATGTTCCAACAACGGGAGCAACTTCTACACCATCTCCATCAACTGCTGAAGGTCAAGATGTTCCAGAAAGCTCCAGGCCGAATTATCCGGTTGACACCGGATTATCCGGCCACCCCTCTCCTAACGACCAAATTGCTCCTGGTGCTGAAGAAATCGTTGCAAGCTCCAGGCTGGATTTTCTGGGTGACCCCGGATTATCCAGCCCCTCGCCAGTTCAAGCAAGTCCCAGGCAGCCTGATGAAGCTGCTACAAGTTCTCATAGGCCGGATTATCCGGCCTCTCCATCGGCCGGATTATCCGGCCCTGACTCACCTGTTGTTCAGCAGTCTCCTATTATGGCTGCTGACTCATCTCAAGGGCACGCTTCATCACCGCCTACTACTGTTATCCCAGATTCTAATCAAGGTCGAGCAAATGATTCCAATGAATATTCAAGTGATGAAACTACTCCACCAAGATACAACAAACTTATTGAACTTCGTCGCAAGGCTCGTGCTGATCGGAACCTTGAGTTAAGGGGTCACACCCTCGACAAGGTTGTTGGTGATCTTCGACGAAGGGTTTCTACAAGAAGGGAATTGGCCAGTTTCGGTGAGCATCAAGCTCACATATCAATGGTGGAACCCTAGAAGGTATTTGAAGCTCTTGAAGATCCGTACTGGGTTGTTGCTATGCATGAAGAATTGAATAATTTCGAGCGCAATAAAGTCTGGAAACTCGTGGAGAAGCCCAAGGATTGCCGCAATGTTATCGGCACCAAATGGATATTTAAAAACAAGCAAGATGAGAATGGCATTGTTGTGAGGAACAAGGCAATACTTGTGGCCCAAGGCTACTCTCAAGTTGAGGGCATTGACTTCGGCGAGACCTATGCTCTAGTGGCTCGCGTTGAGTCCATCCGTATCCTTCTTGCTTATGCTGCTCATAACAATTTTAAATTGCAGCAAATGGACGTCAAGACTGCTTTCCGTAATGGTCCTCTACATGAGTTGGTATATGTAAAGCAACCCCCGGGATTTGAGGATCCTAACTTCCCGAAGCATGTCTATAAACTCGATAAGGCACTCTATGGCCTTAAACAAGCCCACGTGTGTTGTATGAGCACCTTAAAGAGCTTTTGCTAGACCGTGGCTTCGAAGTTGGGAAAATCGATCCCACTCTTTTTACTAAGAAGGTTAAGGGGGAGCTCTTAGTATGCCAACTATATGTAGACGATATCATCTTTGGTTCTACTAATAAAGCTTTTAATGATGAATTTTCAAAGCTTATGACTGACAGGTTTGAGATGTCTATGATGGGGGAATTATGGTTCTTTCTTGGATTCGAGATCAAGCAACTTAGAGAAGGAACCTTCATCAATCAAGCAAATTACATCCAAGACATGCTCAAGAGATTCAAGATGACGGATCTTAATGGTGTCGCCACTCCGATGCAAACAAAATGTCATCTTGAACTTAACCCACATGGTAAAGATGTGGACCAAAAGGTATACCGGTCCATGATCGGCTCTCTTCTTTACCTCTGCGCATCTAGACCCGATATTTTGCTGAGTGTGGGAGTGTGTGCAAGGTATCAAGCAGCTCCTAAAGAAAGCCACTTAGTGGCGGTCAAGAGGATCTTTCGATATTTGGTTCATTCCCCTAACTTTGGTCTATGGTATCCCAAGGGCTCCAATTTCTCTCTATGTGGTTATACTGATTCAGATTGGGCTGGTGATAAGGATGATCGGAAATCCACTTCTGGAGCTTGTCAATTCTTGGGAAGATCTCTAGTGTGTTGGTCATCTAAAAAGCAGAATTGTATATCTCTCTCCACCGCCGAAGCTGAATATGTTCCTGCTGCTAGTGCTTGCACTCAGTTATTGTGGATGAGGCAAACTTTAAAGGAATATGGTGTCAATTGTGACAAAGTGCCTCTTTTATGTGATAATGAAAGTGCAATCAAAATTGCGTACAATCCAGTATAACACACAAGGACAAAGCATATTGAGGTTCGGAATCATTTTATTCGAGACCATGTTGCTCGCGGTGATATTGATCTATCTTTTGTGAGCACCAAGAACCAACTTGCCGATATTTTTACGAAGCCACTTGATGAAGCAAGATTCTGCTACTTGAGGAATGAGCTAAATATCATTGATTCCAGGAGTTTGTCTTGATTACCCATGCACTCACTCGTACATCTCAGTCTTATTTGGTCTAGGTGTGGACATGGATATAGGGGGAGTGTGGTCCTAATTCATTGGGCTAACCCTCCCCCCATAATGTCAAAAGCAAGATAAATCATTTCTCTTAATATCATTTTGTGATATGTGAGCTTATTGATGAGTATTGGTCGTGAACCCAAGATATATCTTTGCGGTGTCGCACCATACACTCCAACAAGGTGGCTTCGGCCACCGTCCTCTCCCTCGAGGAGAATTGGATTTTTATGGATCTTTTTGGTTGTTCTTGCTCTCTCATGTTCTTATGGGAATCACACTCAATTTTGGCTCTTATTTGATTTGGATCTTGCAATTTTGAGTGTCTAGTACCATCTCAGTTTGGCTCTCTTAATCCTAAGCCTTTCCCTACCCCTAAGCCATCTATTCTTGCACACAAGTCCCTTGTACACCTTGTGGGGGTGTTGTTTGGGGACACGCGGGCCTGAATCTGTACAACAGAAATTCAGATTTGAGGCCGGATATGAAAGGTTCGCAGCATAGAAAACAAAAAAATTCCTATGATGGGAACTATACGCCAAGATCTATCTACTAGATACAAGCAACGGGTGGATATACATCCATAGAGAACTTACCCTCGAAGACAACAAAGCTTTGTTAACGAGTTGGAACTCATGGATGATGTAGTCGTACACTTGCCAATCTCAAGATCGTGATGAAGTCCAGCAGGTCCGGCTCCAGCACGTCCTTCAGATCCAGCTCCAGCAAGTCTAGCACCACCAAGTCCAGCACCGCAAAGCAGCAGTGCTTCTGTGATCACACACACGTCCGGTACCCTGACAACATCCGTCCCTCGTTCTAGCAAAGCAGCAGAAGCAGCAACTTCTTTCCAGATAAAGCCACCGGGAACATGTATCTCGCTAATCCGAGACCATGGAGGAATAATACTAGAGGGGGAGAGAGATCCTTCACGAGAAGGTGTGAGGAAGAAGGGGTTTGAGGGGGGCCTTTTATAGGAGGAGGGGGGGTGCCCATCCCCATGGCTGGCGCCCAAGGGGTGACCCCTCACCTCCTCATTCATGTGGTGGTAACTCCCTCCACATAAATTTGCCCCTTCACATTCTCTTTTAAAGTCCCCACTTTAAATGCATTAAATTTCTTCAAATTTAATGCTCTCTCATTTAATAAAACTCTTTTATTAATTTTATTCAGAATTTTGTTGATTACTTTAATTAACAAAAATTCACATAAAACCCCCTGCAACATTTCAATATTACATGCAGAACCAATTTTAGCAATTTCACCCGAAACAGTTTCGGTGTCTATTGAAATAATTCCAATGCTTTCTTAAATCTTTATCTGAAACATATTTGCTCCAAATGGTGTCGGTATCCCTTAAGTGTGTCACCCTACGGTTCGCGAATAATGCAGACATGATCAAGACCCCTCTCAGATCAATAATCAGAAGCGGGACCTGGAGATCCATACTGACTCCTACACATTCAACGATGACTTCTGTGATCGTGAGAACCTTTAACGCTAGTAACTAAATCCCTTTGTCTCGCGATATATTACATGTACGAGATTCGATCATCGGTATCTCCATACCTACTTTGATCTCGTTACCGACATGTACTCTTTTCTCGTTCCCATGATATAACATTCTAGTGATCACATCACTTGCTTGCAAGCTATTTCAATGTGATATCACCGAGAGGGCCCAGAGTATATCTATCCGTCATCGGGATGGACAAATCCCACTCTTGATCCATGAGCCTCAACATAACACCTTTGTAGCACTGAACCCACCTTTATAGTCACCCTGTTACGGTGTGACGTTTGATGTTATCAAGATACTCTTCCGGTGTCAGCAATTAACATGATCTCATGGTCTAAGGACTAAGATTACTTCGTATGATGTTATAGCAATATAAACATAATGACTTTGATCGTAATGCTATACTTTGGATGAATGTTCATCACATCATTCCACCAATGTTGTGACCTCGTTATTAACAACATCCAATGTCCATGATCAGGAAACCTTGATCATCTTGTTAATCAACGAGCTAGTTTATATGAGAGGCATTACTATGAACTTTGTATTTTGTTTGTTAAACACACATGTATTGACGTTTCCAATCAATACAATTATAGCATGCAAAATAAACATTTATCATAAACATGGAATAAGATAATAACCACTTTATTATTGCCTCTCGGGAATATTCCCTTCAGGATAATCCAGCCCAAGTGTAGGACGGATAATCCGGCCCTGGCGGATTTCATCTTAAAGGGCAGGGATCGGGGGGAAGGGCTCATAACGAGCAGCACTTCTCCCCCAACCCTCTCCTCCTCCTCAGCCGCCGCCTGCCGTTCCCTACCCTCCCCGGAGCCACTTCGGCCACCGTATTTTCCGGGCCTCCCCGGATCTTCTTCTCCGCGCCTCTGGGTACCTTCTCCTCCGCGTTCTTCCTCCAATGAGTGAGGGTAACTCCTTCTCTCCCCATCTTTAGCTAGATGTGTTATTTGTTGGGTGGAACATTGTCTAGAAGGATGTTTTTTCGCATAGAACTCGTAGTCTTGCAGTTTCTAGGCCCGATCTACTTTTTTTTGCATTCAATCTAGGTGAAGTCAAAAATTTCTGCCAGGGCCAGATTATCCGCCCCTGGCCAGGCCGGATAATCCGGGCTGACAGATTCAACTCTGGTTGAGTTTCACCATGGTGTGTGCATTGAGTAGATTTGTCTTATGAACATTTTGACTACCTTTTCCATGCTCTCTCATGGACTTGTGTGTATGCTTATCCCCATGCTATCACCCTTGTTCTCCTCTCAGGTGGTTCCAGTGTTCCCAAGACCTACAAGCGCCGGCCTCGTGGTAAATACTTTCGGGACGATGGACATGGTAACTTAGTGGACGAAGTTGAGTTGAGGAGAAGAAAGAACGAAGAGAAGCGCATGGCTGAACAAGCAAAGAGGACTAGAAAGGGGGTGTCCAAAAGGAAGGGCAAGGAGCCCTAGATCAACTACAAGTCTTTGGATGCAGTCACTTATTCCTCCATCCGTCACCGTGATTTGTTTGCAGAGTTGCCTCGTGATGATGAGCTGGGGGATGCTCGATTTTGGTGTGCTGAACAGAAAGGTATTTTTGAAGATGTGTATGCCGGGCTGAACATTAGGCCTATGCACCCGCTGGTTCTTGCCGAGGCTTTGGAGAAGCCCCACCTTGTGGATGCCATGTATGTGGGTGAGCGGATGGGGCTGCACCATCTCATGTCTCTCCAGTGCTCCTATGACTCTGAGGTGGTGAAGCAGTTCTTTTCCACTTTGGTTATTTGTGGCGATGAGCATCGCACCATGAAGTGGATGACTCATGACAGGCCTATGACTACTGATTTCCATGTGTTTGCTGAGGTTCTTGGATACAATTTCCGCAGTAGGGATAAGGCAAGTGGCCACCGTATCATCACTCAGCTGAAGCCCAACAAAGATGTAGCTCTCTTTCCTTGCACTGTGGACAATGGCATTGTGGGCACTCTTGCTGGTCTGGCCCCTATCTATGGTGCTTTTGTCGGTCTCTTCCATGACTCCATCACTCCAAGTGGAGGCAACAATGATAGCATCCGTGGTCACCTTGTTCAGCTCCTTGCTTTCTCTCATGAGGTTGCCTCGTGCGAGGATGAGTCAGTGCAATACATGCAAGATGTGATGGACTTCATCTACCATGAATTGATTGATGCTATGTTCAACCGGCTGTCCATTCCTTATGCCCCTACATCATGATGCTCATCAGGCACCTGCTTCCTTCTGAAGATTTCCACATTGATGTTGTGCACAAGGCCAAGAAGATCTACACCAAGGTTCGGAAGACCTCTCACCCCTCCTCTGCTCCTGAGGGTCTCATGAGGGATGCTGGCAGGCCTCTAGTGCCTCCCGTTGCTCGTGAGATCAAGCAGCTGAACTGGTTCCAGCAGCACATCCTTTGCATGGGCGTGGACACACGCAAAGGTCAGTACGAGGCCTACAAGAAGCGCCATGAGTTGGCTCACTCTCAGCAGCTCATCCTTCACCATGTGTCCGGTGCTTCTGGTGACCCCCCGGATCCTACCCCACCCACACCATATGCTCGGTGGAACTCTTCTTCCGGGATGAACTATGGAGAGCTGGAGCGTCACTTGTTCCCCTCTGCGGCCACCGCTGATGATGAGGATGATGACACCGAGGAGCTTGAAGATGAGGACGAGGACAGGAATAAGGACGAGGACGAGGATGAGGATGAGGACTACGAGTGATCCCTTGGGGCGCTAGCATCGCTCTTCTTCCTTTTTGGCGTCTCGATGCCAAATGGGGAGAAGTAGTTCTATTAGAATCTTCGAGTATTTGCATGGGCCAGGCATAAGAACTTGCATTTTTCTATTCGTCGTTTTCTCGCTTATGCCCATTTAGCGTTAAACTTGAAATTTGTGATTTTTGGTTTGTTTGAGACTCTTTGTCAGTGGTTGTCTGGATTTATCTCATGGATTATACTGATGGATTCGTCTATTCATATCCATTTATGCTGGGAATCTCTATCAAGGAAGGCACTTATATTGGTTATCATGTTGATAATTGTGGCTATTTCAAGAATGCCTCTCTTCTATCTTGGTGGTATGATTATGTTGCTCATATGTCTATGGAATAGATTCACCTATTTGTGTGCATTTGTATTCAAATGCAAAATTCTAATATGCACACATTAAGGGGGAGTCTCTTCCAGGTTTATAGCTGGTAGTCTTGTGATCCTTCCTGCAAATCCTAGTATTGTCATCTAACACCACAAAGGGGGAGATTGAAAGAACATTTCATGTTTTCCTATGTTTTGTGTGTTAGATAACAATACCGTGGAGATTTCTCATGTGCGCTAAGTGTGCAGGAGGCTTTGGGAGGGGGGGGGGGGGGCGGATTATCCGCCCCACCAAGGGCCGGATAATCCGGCCTACCTCATTGTCCAAAGGATGCCAAGGCGCGTCACCCAGAGAGGGGGCGGATTATCGCCTAGAAAATCCGGATTAGGGGCGGGTTTTCTTCCCCAGGCCAGATAATCAGGCTATCACATGGGCCGGATAGTCCACCCCCAGCATTTGAGCAAAGCATGCCAAGGCGCGTCGCTCGGAGTGTGGTCGGATTTTCTCCCGGAAAATCCGAACTGGGGCGGTTTTTCCTCCCTAGGCCGGATAGTCCGGCCATCGCATGGGACCGGATAATCTGGCCCCCAAAAGATGATCAAGTGCAAGCCCTGCGCGACACTCAGAGAGGGGGCGGACTATCTGCAGGATATTCCGAGTCTGGGGTGGAGTTTTCCCCAGGCCGGATAATCCGGCCCTCACTTGGGCCGGATAATCCGGCCCCCAAAGTTTCCGATGGCTGGTTTTGGAAGGGGGTATAAATAGCCCTTCTTCCCCAACGTTCAGAACTCTTGATTCATTTGAAATTGTTCAGACACAGTGCAAGAGCTCCCATTCTAGATCTCCCACTTCAACCACCCGAAGGCTTCGATCTTTGGGGGAATTGAAGGAGGAGAGGATCATCATCGTCATCACGAATCAAGCGCATCAACTCCTCTCCATTCATTTAGAGAAATCCCTGATCTAATATTCTTGTCAATATCTAGATCTTGTTCTCTATTTTTGATAACATTGTTCTTATGGCAGCTTGTTGTCATTTCGGGAGCCTCCAAGTTGATTGTGGAGTTGTGCCCCGCTAGTTGTGTAAAGGTGCCGGTACCCACCTCAAAGGGTCCCTATAGTGGAAAGGTGGATCAGGCCTTTGGTGGCGGGATCCATCGGAGAACAAGGTGAGGACTATTGTGGCGTGATGGTCTTAGTACCGCCCACCCCTCCAACGCAGACGTACTTCCCTTAACAAGGAAGGAACTGCGGTAAAACAAATCCTGTGTCTCCGCGTGCTTCATTACGGTTTACCCGTTCCTCTTCCACTCGCTCTTTACTCGCTAGTAGAGGTTTGCATATAGGGAAATTCCACCTAATAGTATATCTAGAGAATTTACCCTTTGTGCTAAGCCTAACATTGAAAAAGCATTAAAATTTGAAGTAGCACCTATTCACCCCCTCTAGGTGCCCATATGATCCATTTTAAACGCGAAACAATACCTTTCAACCAGAGCCCTACGATCTAATTCTAATCCAACGGCCGTGGTTCATCGTGGACGACTGGCAGCTCCGACGAGGAATCAACCCTAACGCGGCGGTGGGGGTGTCGCGGGGCTCACCTGGGCTCCAGCTAGGGTCAGCGACAGGGGCAATCGACGTGGTAGACAACGGCGAGGCGAGGCACGGTCACGGCAGGGCTTGGGGTGGTCGGAATCAATGGCGCCTTTCTCCTCCAGAAATGGCAGGCTCCGATGAAATTCCAGCGCGGTGGTGCTCGCCTTGCTCCGGGGAGAAGTGTGGGAGTGTTTGTGAGGAGTGGGGAGTGGAGTGTGTGGAGAATGGAGGCGGGGGTGGCCTCCTTTTATAGTACGGCGAGGGGACTGAGTGGTGCGGCATGAGCTCGACGGTAGCGTCGCTACAGGCGGCTATTGTCGTGGCGGAGGTAGGTGGACGGTGCGGTGTTCCTTGGCGGTTCTTACGGGCATAATGGCGAGGCGTGGGGCGGCGTGGTTCGGTCCGGCGCGTGGGGCGCTCCGCGTGGAGGCAGAGGTGTTTGCGGCGGCGTGCAGGAGCTACGGGTCGCGCAGCAGCGAACGAAGGTGTCTGGGAGGTCGTGGTGATCATGGCGATCACGAGCGTGCGTGGTGAGGGAAATGCAGGGTCTGGGCGAGCTGGTCGGGCGCGGAGAACTGGCGCGCTCTGGACATGGCGCTGAGAGGTTTGGGCGTGGCATAGCTAGGGTGGTCTAGGGCTCGGCTAGGGTTATGGCCTGGACATGGGGTGGCAGTTGAGTGCGGCGCACCTCCTGGACATCCTAGATGGGCGTGGGGTGGTTTGCTGCGAGCGGTCTTTGGTCAACCGGCGGTGACTAGAACTAGGCGGCGCTCCATTGTGCATACGACGAAGGGGGGGCTTGTCTGGGTGCTGGCTAGGCTCAGGGGAGACAGGGGAGTAAAGTGGAGACCAATTGGTCAAGGATTACTATGCACAACAGTGAAGTTAGGCAGAGGGTTAATTGGTGGAGGTCAGGTGTTTGTGTAAATGGCCGCATGAATTTTATTTTGGAATTTTTGATTGAATTTTTTTGAGTGATCTTTAATTAAGCTTGAGAGTCTATGTTTGCTTGGAGAGGTCAAGGGGAATTTATTTGATAGATTTTTGAAAAAGTGGGATCTTAACATATGAACTAGATTCAATTTTCAACTGTCCATTTAATTGACTTGAAAGATGTTTTTGTAAGTTTTTAAAGTGGTCCTTGATACACGTTTACTTGGTATAGCAAGGGGTAAAAAGAGTTGGAAATGTTTTTGTTAGAAATCCTCTTCTAGGAACACACAAAGCAACCTAGTGGTTTACTTTGGTCAAAATGACCATTTGGTTTATTTATTCATATTTGATTTCTTTCTCTTTGGATTTTGTTTGTAATTGGCCTAGATGATGTAGCATTCATCTTAAAACAATTTCACATCATTTAGAACAATCAAGCATGGCATAAGCACTCAAATCTACACTAATGCAAACACACATGCATTCATATTCATTTTTCTTAATAAAAGTTTTTGTTAACCCTAAAATTGGGTGATTTGAACTTGATAATCTTGATTAGAAGTTTTGGGGTGTTACAAACCTTCCCTCCTTCAACAAAATCTCGTCCCAAGATTTAAGAAAAACTAGAAACTAAAGAGATCTGGAAACTCAGTCCTAATATAATCTTCTCTCTCCCAAGTAGCTTCTTCTTCGGTATGGTTGCTCCGTTGGATCTTGAGAAACTTGATACTCCGGGTCCTGGTGGTTCTAAAAGCTTCTTCCAAGATACGAATGGACACTTCACGATATGTCAGATCCTTTTTGATATCAATGGCTCGGTGGTCGATGTTCTTGAACACTTTGGTCTTCTCCGGAACTTCTAGGCATTTGCGAAGTAACGAGATATGGAACACATTATGGATGGCTGACATCTCCTCTGGTTGTTCTAGTTGATATGATACTTCTCCTTGGGGATTCAAAATCTTGAAGGGTCTAATATATCTGGGGGCTAACTTTCCTTTCAGCTGAAAACGTTGCATTCCCTTCAAAGGCGACACTTTGAGATATACAAAATCTCCGACATTGAAGGTCAGGTCTCTACGTCTCTTGTCAGCATAACTCTTCTGTATGGATTGGGCGGTCTTGAGGTGCTCACGGACTTTGTTAACTTTCTCTTCGGCTTCTCGTAGGATGTTAGGTCCGAAAATCTGACTCTCTCCTACTTGCGACCAATTCAAGGGGGTACGACACTTCCTTCCATACAGAAATTCAAATGGGGCCATTTGCATACTGGCTTGATAACTGTTGTTGTATGATAATTCTGCGAAAGGTAGACTATCTTCCCATTTTGATCCATACTCTAACACACAAGTTCTCAACATGTCTTCTAAGATCTGGTTGACTCTTTCAGTCTGTCCATCGGTTTGCGGGTGATAAGCTGTGCTGAAATTCAACTTGGTTCCTAATCCTTCTTGGACTTTCTGCCAAAATCTTGAGGTAAATTGGGTTCCTCGATTGGACACTATGGTCTTGGGGGTTCCATGCAAACTGACGATTCTAGCAATGTACAACTCTACTAGCGTCGAACTCTGGTAGGTAGTCTTGATGGGTATGAAGTGGGCTACCTTGGACAATCTATCAACTATGACCCAAATAGAGTCATTTCCCCTATTAGAAGTAGGCAAACCGGTGATAAAGTCCATTCCGACGGAATCCCTTTTCCATTCCGGAATCTGCAATGGTTGCAATAGTCATGCGGGTCTCTGATGTTCTGCTTTGACTCTCTGACAGATATCACACTTGGCTATGTAGCTTTTGATTTCTCTCTTCATCTTGTGCCACCAAAATTGCTCCTTCAAATCCTGATATATCTTCGTTCCTCCAGGGTGGATAGAATAAAGAGTATCATGAGCTTCCTGCATGATAACTTGCTTCAGCTTCGAATCTAATGGCATATAGATACGTCCTTTGTACCACAAAACTCCTTCTTCATCTTCAGTAAATCCAGGTACCTTTCCTGTACTAATACGATGCTTGATTCCGTTGATACTTGCATTTCCTTTTTGGGATTCCTTGATCTGGCTAATCAAAGTGGGTTGAAGTTCAATGCTAGCTAAAAATCCTTTGCTAACTAGATCCGTTCTAAACTGCTCCAACTCTTCATGCAAACTTGGCTGGGCTTCCTTGATCATGGTGTTTAACCTACACGATAATCGGCTAAGAGCATCCGCTACCACATTGGCTTTGCCGAGGTGATAGTGAATGTCAAGGTCATAATCCTTGATTAACTCTATCCATCTCCTTTGCCTCATATTCAGCTCCTTCTGGGTGAAAATATACTTCAAGCTCTTGTGATCCGAATAAATCTCACAGCGGTTACCCATAAGATAATGACTCCATGTCTTCAAAGCTAAAACTACGGCTACTAGTTCAAGATCATGGGTAGGGTAGTTTTTTTCATGCTGCTTCAGTTGTCTTGACAAATATGCTATGACTTTGCCTTCTTGCATCAACACACATCCGAGACCAATCTTTGATGCATCACAATACACATCAAAAGGCTTCTTGATATCTGGCATAATCAAGATTAGGGCTGAAATCAATCTCTTCTTGAGCTCTTGAAAACTTGCTTCTCATTTGTCAGTCCATTCAAACTTATTCTCTTTCTTCAACAGTTGGGTCATTGGTCTTGCGATGCTTGAAAATCCTTCAACAAACTTACGGTAATATCCTGCTAATCCGAGAAATGGACAGACTTGGGTTTGAGTGGTTGGGGCTTTCCATTCTTTAACATCTTTGATCTTGGTGGGATCAATAGCGACTCCTCCTGCCGACACAATATGTCCGAGGAATCCTACTTCCTTCAACCAGAATTCACATTTGCTAAACTTAGCATACAACTGATTCTCTCTAAGGGTTTCAGGGATGGTTCTCAGGTGTTGCTCGTGGTCTTCTTCTGACTTGGAATAGATTAGAATATCATCGATAGAAACAACGACAAACTTATCTAGAAAGTTCATACAAATCTTATTCTTGAGATTCATGAAATAAGCGGGGGCATTGGTTAATCGAAAAGACATGACCGTATACTCATACAACCCATATCTGGCGGTAAAGGCGTTCTTTGGAATATCTGTTGCACGAATCGAGTTGATGATAACCAGTTCTAAGATCAATCTTAGAAAACACTCTGGCACCAGTCAACTGATCAAACAGATCCTCTATCTCGGGCAGTGGGTACTTGTTCTTGATGGTGACATCATTCAGCTTCCGGTAATCCGTGCACAAATGTTTACCTCCATCTTTCTTATCCACAAACAAAATAGGTGATCTCCATAGTGATGCGCTTGGTTGAATCAAACCTTTCTCCAGCATAGCATCAAGTTGCTTCTTCAGCTCCACTAATTCTGATGGGTTCATACTATAAGGTCTCTGAGCTATGGGTCCAGTTCTAGGAATTAGCTCAATAATGAACTCGATATCCCGATCTGGGGGCATACCGGGCAATTCATCTGGAAATACATCGGGGTATTCACAGACTACTCTGACTTGGTCTATGGTTGGTTGGGCTAGACTCTTGTTGCATTTGAACTGACGAGGCAAGGTCTCAGATACATGCTCTACTGATACTCCAGAGCTACTGGTCATGGTTATGGCTTTATTAGCACAATCGATCAATCCTTTATGTTTCGACATCCAATCCATTCCTAGTACTACTTCCAAACCTTTAGTTCCAAATACTATTAGATTGGAATAAAAATCTATCCCATGGATTCTGATAGGTACAGCCTTGCAAAATTTTCTAGCTTTGGTGGTTGAACCAGGTATTTGAACTATCACAACATGCTTCAATTTTGTTGGTTGAATCTTACTAGTGCATGCAAATTCTTCTGTAACAAACGAGTGCAATGCTCCGGAATCAAACAACACTCTTGCAAGTACTGAGTTAACAGAAAACATACCCAGCACGACATCAGGCGCTTCCTGAGCTTCTTCAGCATTCATGTGAAATAGACGGCCGTTGCGGTTGAGAGAGTTCCCTGGGGCAAATCCCCTTCCAGGTTGAACACGACGCTGCTGCTGAGCTGGGGCATTCACATTGGTGGTGGCTGCAAGCTACTTGGGGCACTCATTGGAGTAGTGACCCTTTGACTAGACATTCAAAGCAAGTAATATGGGACTTGTCTTTGGCTACAATAGGCACGACATTGCTTCCAGTCCTTGGGGCAGTATTATTATTATTATTATTATTATTATTGTTGTTGTTGTTGGATTTGGGAGGTGCACGGTTGAAGTTGTTGGAGTTTCCGGGGTTGTTGTTGTGGTTTCCTCCAGTCTTCAAGTTTCCTCTGCTATAATTGGGGTAGCTTGGATGGGACATCGAGGGTCTATTGTTTCTTGGGGCATATCCTACAGATGGATTGGGGCGATACTTCTGGGTATTGTGGGACCTAGTCTGGTGCATCATTCTGCGCTTGCGGTTTTCATTGGCTTGGTCGATCTTCCCTTCCATCTGGATGGCGGAGTCTACTAGCTCTTCTAGATCTTCAAAACGGATGTTGACTAACACCGTATGCATCTCATCATGCAATCCATTCATGAATATTTCCTTCTTCTTGGCTTCAATGTTGATCTCATCGGGGGCATACCTAGCGAGGGACATAAATTTGTCACGGTACTCAACTACCGTCATCCTTCCTTGCTTCAGTTCTCTGAACTCATCTCTCATTCTGGTGACTAAACCTTGTGGCACATGGGTGCGTGCTGAACTTGATCTTGAAAGCTTCCCAAGTCATCACCTGACTGTGGTTCATAGTACATGTGCTATTCCACCAGGCTCTTGCATCTCCTGCTAGATAGTGGGTGGCAAACAGTACCTTCTCGTTGGCGTCAACTCCTACGACCTCCAAATTGTTCTCTATGGTTTGCAGCCAGTCATCAGCATCTAAGGGATCCTCAGATTTGTTAAAGGTAGGGGGATTGGTATTCTGAAAGTTCTTAAGTTTGGATCCATGATGATCCTGATTTCCATGGCCTTGATTATTGTGGGCCATCTGAGCTATCTATTGAAGAGTGTCGAGGTTGGCTTGGCGTTTGGCTCTACTAGCTTCATGGTCGGAAACTAGCATCTGCAGAATCTACAACATCGGGTCCTGCGATGAGCTGCTTCCTCCGGGGTTTCCACGAGTCATCTAAAGATTGAGATAGATAATGAGGTAATAGGGAAAGTTCTAAGGTTCATGGTTTTGTTTCAAAAGCTTTAAACTTTGAGTCTAAACTCAGGTTTTGCAAACTAACTTCTTCTCATTCAATCATTCATTCAAGCACACAATACAAACACACACCACAACACAAATAGAAAACAGATGGTTTTAAGAACCATTCTATGAACTAAGATGCAGTGGGACCGATACACCTCATTCCTATGGTAGTGATCAAGTGCATCTACTCATCATCAATGAAGTGGGAATCATCCTCATCGGTGTAGAAATCCATGGCATAATCCTCCAGGTAGTCGTTGTCATCACTGAGGTACGAGTGAAGATCTCCCTAGATGTCTTCACCTTCCTATTCTTCCTTTGCTTCAAGCTGGACTTCTTGCTCATGGATGGTCTTCTCAAGAGCGGCCACCTTCTTGAGAAGACGAGCAATGGTGCAATCCTTCTTTTCGCGTTGACGATGAAGTGATTGGCGATCCTTGACGAGCATGGTGAGAGTGTGGTCCTTCTTGGCGGTAATGGCAAGGTTGTGGTTGGTGTAGGCTCGGACATTGTCCAATTCCTTCTGCCTATCATATAGCAGGAAGCCAAGATTCTCCACTTGGCGCTTCAACTTCGGGTGACTTGGCATCTCCAATGGCATTCCCATAGAATCACACCTTGCAAAGTGAGCAAAGCGAGTTCCCCGGATCAAGTTGATGTTTTGCCCACAAAAACGGGCAAGAGCTTGATGCATAGCCCTGGCTAATCCATCTAGCCAGTTGTTCTCTCGCACGGTGAATTGAATCTTCTCAGAAAGGGGTGCTTCCATCTTGCCTCTGAGATCTGCAACTATCAGCCATTGTAGATCTCCTCCTGGGTGATCCTTGAGTTGTGCCCCGAAGAATTTCGGATGCGGGCGCTCAAGATACTACGACAGTGCATCTAGATCCCTCTCAAAGATCAGCTGGCCTCCGTTGCCCAACTGGTAGAACTTGCAATATTGAACTTCCATCTATAAGAATTTAGGATGAGTAAGTTAGTGAGGTGATCAAGTGTGTCAAATTTTATGTAGTAATGTAAGAGTTTTTGAGGAACATGTATTTTTTTGAAAGAATCAAGGATAAGAGTGGGAATAGGTTTTCATAAATACTCATTTCTTTGGTTTTTGAAACTATGTTTTTTTCAGACGTCCATTCTAACTAGGGTCTCCTATGGCCAGGATGGCTCTGATACCAACTTGTTAACACCCGGATTTTGAATCCCAGATGCCTATTATGCCATACATCGCAATCACAGGATTACCATTTTTTCGAGACATAACAGATTGGATATCATCGTACATCATCCATTACAAACCATAATAAGGTCTTACACAAATAAGGAATCTCATGATCCAGTCTTAATACAAATCAAGCAGCGGAATAATAAGCATAGTACTGGGCTCTATCTTCAGTGTCATAGGCAATGCTGACGATGGGAGATGATCCTAGTTTTCGTAGCCATCCTGATGTCCATCTTCCTGATAGTCCTCCTCATAGTCTGGCCACAGGAATAGCCAGGGACAAAGCCATGAGTACTCTTTAAGTACTCGTAAACTATCACTAACAAGTAAGGTAGTTCTAGTAGGAAATCCTAAGCTCTAAGTTTATTTGCAAAAAGCCAGGTTTACCCAAACTGAGTTCATAGGTAAAGAAAACTAAGTAAATTTTCTAAATCACTTTAAGTTGGGAACCTAGTTTTCATACTCACAACCCTGTTGGGGTCAAGTCAAAATCATAGTTCACTTCACAAGTCATTTTGGAAAACATCTGACAACGGAACAGTATGGCCACTCCAACTGTCCATGCCCGCGGACGTGGCTATTCGAATAGTTTGACACTCTGTAGAGGTGGTACACTTACACCACAAAATTCGATACATCCGTCAGGGATAACCCTGAATCATCATACTTAGTATGTGGATAATCAATCATAACCTTTCAATTACACACTCTAGTATAGGCACCTCCCCTATGAGCTTGGCCTCCCAGCCATGGCCATCTACCATCCTGGGCACTGTATAGGTGGACATCATCAAGAGGTAGCCTCAGCTCAAACCTCTTTCGCGAGGGAACCCATGCTAATGCATGTAAACTTCCGGCAAAGCCTTACCCAGTTCAGGTATTTTGGTTCTATGGTAAAATTGGAATGGTATCACATCCGAACCCAACCATCAATTTTTAAAAAGGGCTAAGACTCATGCCTCAACATTTTCATCATCAAATCCATTTATGTTTCTCAACGCATGTCAAAACATTTCAATAGAATGACTCATCATTCCAAGGTTTTCATAATCATTTCACCAAGTACTCCCATCTAAAGTGATCAATTTTTATGCTTAGCACTAGCCACTAAGTTAAGAGTGTTCAATAATGAGGGATGCTAATCTCAATCTCATGGCATATAATGACATCTAGTATAGGCCTAGTTTTATACTCTTTATGCTATCTATACTACTTTCCAAATCCTCACCAAGCATTAACTAAAAGTAAAGAACTTTGGTAAAGTAAAGAGTAAAGCTTGCAAGTAAAACTTGGGATGGGTATAAATCAAAGGTATATAACCAAAGCATGCCTCAGGCATCTTGCTTGGGTTGAAACTTGCATAGTTAACTTGTATAATTCTAGCTTGCCAATAATAGCTTGCCTTGATTGGTGCAGTGATTGAAGTTTTCCTCCTCTTCTTAGGGGTAGAACTCCTCCTCCTCGTAGCTTGGGTTGGTACTATCGTCTATAAATAAACATGAGGTACACAATCACCAAATAATACTTAACTAATTCTATTTAGCACACTAAGGCTCACACTTGATGATCTAGCATCATCACAATCATCACATGAAATAATGAACTAGCTTTATTTAGTTTATTTGAGAAAAGTAATTTCTACTCATTGAAATTAATTAAGATTTAATATTCTCCAATTAAAATATGGGATCATGTTGACACATGTCATCACCACATATTCTAATACATGGGAATGTCATTTAAAGGGTTGATCATATTTTATAAAGTTTAAGATTATCCTTTAATAGATTTAAAGTGACTAGAAGTACCCTAATAGCATTCTTTTGGTACTAGTCCAATGTCACTGCATGCAAACCTAGATATTTTTACATATTCAGATAGATATTATCAAACGTGATTTTTGAGAGTTGGAATCAACTCAAAAGCTATTATGGTTGATTTTTGAAAAATGTTTGAAGTTGCAAAAGTCTCTGTCTTGTTATTTTTACTAAAGATTATCTCTAACTCCAAATGAGTTAAATACAATGGGCTTGGATAGATAATTTAATTAACTTTCTAGCAAAATTTGATTCATGCAATTTGGTTTAGTGAAACTCTCTAAATTGGTTTTTGAATATGTGGACAGAAACTAGTTTAAACCTAAATGGAAAAACAATATTTGAATTTCCAGGCCTGAGCGGGAAAGCTAAACGGGACGGCCCAGCTGCACTGCGCAACGCAGCAGGCTGCTGACAGATGGGGTCCACCAGTAAGCGAATGTCTAACGTGAAATGGTATCTTTCAACCAGAGCCCTACGATCTAATTCTAATCCAATGGCCGTGCTTCATCGTCGACGACGAACAGCTCCAGCGAGGAATCAACCCTAACGCGGTGGTGGGGGTCTCGCGGGGCTCACCTGGGCTCCAGCCAGGGTCGGCGACGGGGGAAATCGACGTGGTAGATGACAGCGAGGCGAGGCGCGGTCACGGCAGGGCTTGGGGTGGTCGGAA
The DNA here is from genome assembly GCA_910589775.1 of Avena eriantha. Taxonomy (NCBI): domain Eukaryota; kingdom Viridiplantae; phylum Streptophyta; class Magnoliopsida; order Poales; family Poaceae; genus Avena; species Avena eriantha. Next base: position 440,013,372 of record OU342742.1, on the reverse strand, counting down.
TCAACAACGCCCTTCTCCTCCAGTAGCGGTAGGCTCCAGTGAAATTCCGATGCGGTGGTGCTCACCTTGCTCTGGGGAGAAGTGTGGGAGTGTCTGTGAGGAGTGGGGAGTGGGGAGTGGGGAGTGGGGAGTGGAGTGGTGTGGAGAATGGAGGCGGGGGTGGCCTCCTTTTATAGTGCAGCGAGGGGACCGAGCGGTGCGGTGTGAGCTCGACGGTGGCATCGCTACATGTGGCTATTGTCGTGGCGGAGGTAGGTGGATGGTGCGGTGTTCCCTGGCGGTTCTTACGGGCATAATGGCAAGGCGCGGGGCGGCGTGGTTCATTCGGGCGCGTGCGGCGCTCAGCATGGAGGCAGAGGTGTTGGCGGCGGCATGCGGGAGCTACGGGGGTGTCTAGGAGGTCGTGGCGATCATGGCGATCGTGAGCGTGCGCGGTGAGGGCAAGGTGCGGTCTAGGCGAGCTGGTCGGGTGCGGCGAACTGGCGCGCTCTGGACATGGCGCAGAGAAGGTTTGGGCGCGGCATAGCTAGGGTGGTCTAGGGCTCGGCTAGGGTTGTGGCCTCGACAGGGGGTGGTGGTAGAGTGCGGCGCACCTCCTGGACATCCTGGATGGGCGCGGGGTGGTCTGTTGCAAGCGGTCCTTGGTCGGCCGGCGGTGACCAAAACTGGGCGGCGCTCCACTATGCATACGACGAGGGGGGGCTTGTCTGGGTGCCGGCTAGGCTCAGGGGAGACATGGGAGTAAAGTGGAGACCAATTGGTCGAGGATTACTGTGCACAATAGTGAAGTTAGGCAGAGGGTTAATTAGTGCAGGTCAGGTGTTTGTGTAAATGGCCGCATGAATTTTATTTTGGAATGTTTGATTGAAATTTTTTGAGTGATATTTAATTAAGCTTGAGAGTCTATGTTTGCTTTGAGAGGTCAAGAGGAATTGATTTGATAGGTTTTAGAAAAAGTGGGATCTTAACATATGAACTAGATTCAATTTTCAACTGTCCATTTAATTGATTTGAAAGATGTTTTTGTAAGTTTATAAAGTGGGCCTTGATACACTTTTACTTGGTCTAGCAAGGGGTGAAAAGAGTTGGAAATGTTTCTGTTAGAAATCCTCTTCTAGGAACACACAAAGTGACCTAGTGGTTTACTTTGGTCAAAATGACCATTTGGTTTATTCATTCATATTTGATTTCTTTCTCTTTTGATTTTGTTTGTAATTGGCCTAGATGATGTAGCATTCATCTTAAAACAATTTCACATCATTTAGAACAAGCAAACATGGCATAAGCACTCAAATCTACACTAATGCAAACACACATGCATTCATATTCATTTTCTTAATAAAAGTTTTTGTTAACCCTAAAATTGGGTGATTTGAAGTTGATAACCTTGATTAGAAATTTTGGGATGTTACAACTACACAGTACCCACGGTATTCATTGGTAACAAGAAGATGATTGACATTAGCCATAGTCTACTTTGACCATGCAGTTGGACCGTCAATGGTAGCACCTTGATTGCTACTATCTCTATTTCAAGTTTAAGGCTTATATTCTATCTAAAGTTAAACTGGGTAAAGTTTGATCAATTTTTTAGAAAAACTAAAAATATTTACAATCCGAAATTCATACCTTTTGATACACTATGGAATTCCATACTAATGCTGAGGTTGGTGTACCTGCTCTGCTCGCCGTAGCTCCATTTATTTTATGCATGCCATATTCAAGTTTTGTTTCTACACAAACATAGTAATCTTTTGATTTATATCTATTGCCCATGTTAGGCGAAACTCCACCATCGTCCAACCTGGGACTCCAGTGTGGTCGTCTGATCGAGTGTGGCGATTCTAGCATGCACTCACTAGTAGAAAACACACATTTAGTCCTGGTTCGTAAGAACCTTTAGTGCCGGATTCCAATTCAGGGCTGCGGGGTCGGGACTAAAGGTCAGACCTTTAGTCCCGGTTCTGTTACGAACCGGGACTAGAGGTCCACCATGGGGCCCCGTGCCGTGCGCTGGGCTGGAGGACATTTAGTCCCGGTGCGTAACACGAACAACCGGGACTAAAAATTCCCTGCCGCGGTAGTGTTTTGGGCCATTTGACTGCCACGACAGGAGATGGGGTTTTACGATTTTGTGTTTTCCTTTTCATTTTGTGTTTTGTGTTCAATTATTTTTTGTATATACATACACGAAGCTACTACATAGTAGTTGTACATATTGATGCATATATATAATATAATTTCTCTTATACGAGCATATACATACATCTATATACAATTTAGTATACGAGTCCCAACCGGGTTCAGAACCCGTCTATTTGATTATATGGAGATGCATTACATGAATGATTTAGGGTTTATCTATACTATATTCTCCGCATGGGTCTATGACCTCGTCAACCAGAAATCCCGCCAATTCCTCTTGAATTGCTAGTAGGCGGTCATGTCGTAGGAGCTGTTCTCGCATCGCTTCCAACTAAAAATAAGGGAATCAATATGAATATATATTTATTCAAAATAATATGAATGGAACTCAACACAAATTAGGATAATACAATAAATTGTTTACGTACTTTAGCAAATTTCTCCTTCTGCTCACTAGTGCAAGTGCGAATGAACTCGCAAACATAGTATCCACATAGATTAGTCCCCTTTGGCTGCCTCGCGCACTTTACAAGAATAGAATTCAATCAAATAATAATCAAGCATGCATGATAATGGTATTGAAATTAGAATTCCAGAGATGCACGGAGCTAGCTTATACTACTTACCGGCAGCGGTTTATAAATCAACTCCTCACGCCATTGACCACGGTTCGCACTCTTGAAGCGTGTCCAAACACTACCCAACAAAGAAAATGAATGAATACATTAATAATTACTTGATATCTTAGAAATTTAACGAAAAAGACCGATATAGTGCGATAATGATTGAAATTACTTATTGAATATTTTGATCATGCCGCGGTAGTCTTCCATGTCCACTTTGGATGATTCGTATATACGAACCCTTCGCAAGTCAACGGAAATGCTTAGAAGAATCAAGTGGAAGTCGCGCAAGGTTTATATACGTCAGTAACCCATCATTTACACTTAACATCGAATAAGCAAAAGTTAATGTGTACAAGATAGAAACACTCACCCGGAGTGGTAAGGAAATAATATTTCCTTATAGTAATATTGCTTCTTGAAAAATCAAAGCAAGTTTTCCTCCATTTCCATGGGCTTCGCCTTTAGCATAGCTCCATTAACTCGATTTGGGTCAATGAACCCAAATCCGTGGATTTTCCCTTTTTTACATTCTAGTATCTTCATTCTGCATCATAGTGTACACAAGAATATAGTAAGGATAATTACCGACAATGAATTGAACGAGGTGAGCTAGATACTTATTAATTACATAAATAAACTAATCACTTAGAGACAATAGCAACTAAGGATAGATTTATCGAGTTCCCTTTGATTGAATAACTGAAAGAGTTCTGAAAGTTCAATATGGACCTCGTGTTTAATGTAGTAATTCTCCTCTCTAACTTTTGCTATGATATATAGTCGCTCTTCTTTTGTGGCTTTAATATACCACGCATGCAATTTCCGCATTTTTGTTGGAAGATCCTGGAGCGTCTCAGAACTGACCAAAGGCTGCCCGTAGATATATTGTCGTGCTATAGGAGCCTTGGGGGGACCAGCACTGCCAAGTATGTCATCAAGCGACATATTACATTGTTCGGCCAATGTCATAGCTGTTTTCCTATCCATAGGTTCTCCCCCATGTAGTTGTTGTTTGGGTAACACCTGGAGCGGGGGAATCAATTTTTTTCTTGTTTCTCCGAGCTGGGGAACGTCTTTTTAGCGCATCTTCTACCACATGTTCTCTTCTGTTTCACCGTCTTCACAAGACAACGTGTATAGTCATCTGGCGTATTTATCTGAGCTTGGGATGGATGCTTCAGAAATTTCCTAAAGTGCTCCTTGACTGACGGATCTACTGGGACCTCTGGTGGGGGGGGGGGTATTTCTTTTTTAAAAAGGCATCCACTTCGGCATCTACGACCACCTTGGTCTCCTCACCAGTTAGGTCGTAAGCCCTCTTGGGAGGAACCGTTGGTACTCTTGGGAGGGGCAACAACTTTTTCTTTTGGTTATGCCTCGATGAAGTAGTGGTTATCTTTCGCTTTTGGCCCTTAGTGGGTGGAGGCGGTTGAGGCGCGGTAGATCGAGATGGACTAGTGATGCGGTCCTTCTCGAGGAGGGGTGGACTTGGAGATGGTGGACTTCTACTAAACAGTGGTCTTGGAGGAGATAGTGGCCTTGGAGGTGATGGATTGCTTCTCGGTGGAGATGGTGGCCTTGGTGGTGAGCCTGGAAACTTGATGTATTCTTTTTTTCAGAGAATTAAGCCACTCGTGACTTCTCCCATTGTCGTCTCCCCTTCACCTCTAGGGATGTCAAGCTACATGGACTGAAATATCGGTACAACTTCATCCACACCGACACAAGCATAGCCAGCTAGAATCGGATTGCAATGGTAGGTCGCTCCCTGTGCAGAAGGTAAAGCAAAGCCGACCGCCACCTTCACAGATATGTTCTTCAGTTCAACATACAGCTCACAACTAGTATTCTCCTTGATTGCATCCATGGTGTACAAATCCATCGTTGAATCATTAGCCTGGACCTCCGTGGAAGCCATGCTACTTTTCCTTTGAGATGGGCCAGCCGTACTCTCGAGTGCAGGATCTTGTTGTCGGAGTCCTCTAAGTTCATTGAGCTGTTTTTGATGCTGCTGCAACATGGCTTCAACCCTAGCCAACTGCTCTGCCTCCTACCGCTTTGTTTTTCTTGATCGGCTTCTGTAAGTGTCAATGTCATGTGGAATCCAAATAGCCCATGGATAAGAAGGTCCAAAGCCTCGTGTTTGTTTTGCCTTTTCAGGATTCCCTAGGGCCTTTGTTAGCTCATCTTTCTCTCTATCTGGAACAAACTTTCCCTCTTCAACCTCTTTCATCACATCAATAAGTGCATCTTTGGGTGCAACAATTTCTTTGTTTGCAACAATCTCCCCTATGTCTGGGTCATACGACCCCCCATGCCCAAGTATCCAATTTCGAGACCTCAAGGGCCAACCAGGTGTAATTGGAGTGACCCCTTTAGCCGCCAGGTCGGCCTCAGTTTTATCCCACTTCGGCATGGCACTCCTGTAGCCACCTGTGCCCATATGATGGTGATATTTATTTTTGGAAGCATTTAGCTTATTCTTTTCCGAACTTGCCTTAGCTGGTTCCGATTGCTTGTATTCCTGAAATACTACCTAGTTATCTCGCTGCTTCTCTAGTGGGCTAGTGAATTTAGGAGCTTTTTTCTCCTTCGGATAGTTATGGTATAATCTTTTTTCTTCCAGTCCTTGAATTATGTGCCCATCTTCTGAAGATCCCACTCCTTGACTTTCGACCTCATTTTCTGTGTGAGCTCATCTGTCCCCAATACAGGTAGGGTGAAATGTGTCATCAGAGAATTCCAAAGACAATCTTTGGCTTTGTTGTCGACAAAACTAGCTCCAGGTTGATCCTTTTTCTTTCCTAGCTTATTCCACTTCTGAATGGTGATCGGGATGGTGTCCCTAACAATGACTCCACATTGATTTACAAAGGCATTGGCGCTCTCTATGGGCTCCGATGGTTGACCCCGCTCAGAGACAAGGTCAATGGTGAAACGGACATCAGCAGCCAACTTTTTGGCCGGGCCTCGTTTAGTTGCAGATGCGGAGGTCTAAGAGAAGAAATTCGTTAGCATATATATACGAAGCAATTAATGGTGGAGAATATGTCGAGGTATATAAACCTGATCTCCAAAATATACATATACCGGCAGACGTGCTCGTCCTGCTCCCTGACACGGCGATGTACCACCTCCTCGGGGGCCGGCTCCCTCTGCACAGCTCCTGGACCACGCGAACGCCACCAAAGAAGCTCCGGGTCGATGACGACACCCGGATTCCTCACCAAGCTCCGAGTTCCGGCAGGTAGCACCTCCTAGTGCCAGCCCAGCGGAGCCCAGGCTCGGACATCACTGGCGGAGCCCAGTATTCCGTCGTTGCCACCGAGTGAACGATGAGGACGTGGCATAACTAAATAATAAAATAAACAATCATATAACATAAAAACAAAAATAAACCCCCTTAACTTAAACCCCGACCCTAAACTAAATCCCTAAAACCTCACTAAACTAAACCCGATACTGGGTCACAATATGTTGACTTCGGCCCAATCGCTAACTAAACTAAACCTAAAATTAAACCAAAACACTCAACTAAATCCTAAACACTAAATTAATCTAAAGTAAAGTAAACACTAATATAAAACTAAATCTATGTTGGGTTCGCATCATAGAAAACAAAAAATTTCCTATGATGTGAACTATGCGCCAAGATCTATCTACTAGGTACAAGCAACGGGTGGATATACATCCATAGAGAACTTACCCTCGAAGACAACAAAGCTTTGTTAAGGAAATGAAACTCGTGGATGATATAGTCGTACACTTGCCGATCACAAGATCGTGATGAAGTCCAGCAGGTCCGGCTCCAGCACGTCCATCAGATCCAGCTCTAGCAAGTCCAGCACCACCAAGTCCAGCACCGCAATGCAACGATACATCCATGATTGCACACACGTCCGGTACCCCGACAATCTCCGTCCCTAGCTCCAGTAAAGCAGCAGAAGAAGCAACTCCTTTCCAGATAAAGTCACCGGGAACATGTATCTCGCTTATCTGAGACCATGGGAAAAAAATACTAGAGGGGGAGAGAGATCCTTCATGAGGAGGTGTGAGGAAGAAGGGGTGTGAGGGGGGCCTTTTATAGGAGGAGGGGGTGCCCCTCCCCATGGCTGGCGCCTCATGGAAATGACCCCTCACCTCCCCATTCATGTGGTGGTAACCCCCTACACATTAAAATGCCCCTTCACATTCTCTTTTAAAGTCTCCACTTCAAAATGCATTAAATTTATCCAAATTTAATGCTCTCTCATTTAATAAAACTCTTTTATTAATCTTATTCAGAATTTTGTTAATTACTTTAATTAACAAACATTCACATAAAACCCTGATACATTGCAAATGTATCTATAATTTTTGATGTTCCATGCTTGGTTTTATCTACTTTCTTATGTTTTGTCCACACTTTGGAGTACTTTTCATATGATTTCTTGGACTAACCTATTAACAAGATGCCACGGTGCTAGTTGCATGTTTTCTTCTGTTTTTGGTTCCAGAAAAGTCAGAAAATGAATATTCTCGGAATTGGACCTAACAAAAGCCAAAATCGATATTTTACCGGAAGACTCACGAAGCCAGAAGACGAGACAGAGAGGGGCCATAGGGTGGCCACACCATGTGGTGGCGTGGGCTAGCCCTGGCCGCGCCACCAGGTGGTGTGGGCCCTCTGGCTGCCCACCGACCTTGCCCTTTCTCCTATAAGATCCTCCCGATGCAAAAACCCTAAATCATCAAGCCTCTAGCCACGAAAAGTTCCGCAGCGCCATCACCACCGAAGGGGAATTTCGGGGGACAGAAAGTCTCTGTTTCGGCACCCTACCGGGACGAGGAAGTGCCCCCGGAGCCATCTCCATCAATCTCCACCACCATCTCCATCACCATTGCTGATTCCCATGATGATGAGGGAGTAGTTTTTCCTCGAGGCTAAGGGTTCTACCGGTAGCTAAGGGTTCATCTCTCTCTCTCTCTCTATGCATGATCTTATTGAGATCATGAGCTTGTAATCTATAGATCTACCTTGCTACTCAAGTGCTTTAATAGATCTCTGCTCTCCCCATGTGTGTGAAGTTGACAGTGTGCACACCATGGTGGCACTTAGGCTAGAGATTACAAATACTTGTTATCAGTTATATTTGGAGTTGGATGTCTTTATGAAATTGTGGTGTTTGTTTGAACCATCTAGTGCTCAAGGTGACAGTGTGGGGTTATCTAGATGGGGAAAGCGGACTTTGAGGAGTGCTATTATAGCCCTACCATGGATTAGAGTGTCCAACCGGAGAGTAGTTAAGAGTAGTGTCATAAAGAGAAGATATTTATATGAGAGTGTTCACTAGTGAAAGTATGATCCCTAGACCTTGTTTCTAAGCATTGATACACCATTTGCAATTAGATCTGTTACATGTTTGCTTGCTTCCTTCTTTATTTCAGTTTGCCTTTAGTCTTTTCCCACGTCAACCACACGCCATCAAGCTATTTTCTAGCACCATTGTATTATATCTCTACCACTTGTATTTCACTATCTCTTTGCCGAACTAGTGCACCTATACACCTGACAAGTGTATTGGGTGTGTTGGGGACACAAGAGACTTTTTGTATCTTGATTGCAGGGTTGCTTGAGAGGGGATACCTTTGACCACTTCCTCCCTGAGTTCGATAAATCTTGGGTGATCCACTTAAGGGCAAACTTGCTGGTGTTCGACAAACCTATGCACTTGGAGGCCCAACAACTGTCTACAAGAACAGAAGTGCATAGACATCAAGCTATTTTCTGGCGCCGTTGACGGGGAGGTAAGGTAAAAGGTACTCACATCCTCCGGTGTGAGTGCTCGAAGTTATTTCCTTTAGATTCTGCAATTTTGTCTTTTTGTTTCTTGTTTTCACTAGTTAGGCTTAATGGAAAACAACAACAAAATTAGAGATCTTTATAGTATTTATCTTGAGTTAGGACATGAAGTGTTTGAAGAAAATATTAAGAAACCTATGGAACTTTATTTGCATGCTAATAGCAATGTTGTTAGTATGAATTCTTTGGACACCATTATTGCTAATGCTATGGAAAAGTCTAAGCTTGGGGAAGCTGGTTTTGATGAGAATGATCTTTTTAGTCCCCCAAGCAATCTGGAGAAAATTTACTTTGATGATACTATGCCTCCAATATATGATGATTACAATGATGAGTATGATATTTTCAGTCCACCTACTTTTGAGGAGGAAATTAATTATGACTACAATATGCCTCCTATATTTGATGATTATGGTGATGAGAATAATAATGATAGCTATTTTGTTGAATTTGCTCCCACTATAATTAATAAGAATGACTATGTTTATGTGGAGAGTATTAATTCTTTTAAGCATGTGGCTCATGATAAGAATGTTTTATGTGATAGTTATATTTTTAATTTTATTCATGATGCTACTGAAAGTTATTATGAGAGAGGGAAACATGGTTTTATGTATCTCAATAATATTAAGTTTCCCCTCGTTATGTTGAAAATTTTGAAGTTGCACTTGTTTTGCTTTCCTATGCTTGTTGCTTTGTGCTTTCATGACTTGTTTCTTTACAAGATTCCTATGCATAGGAAGTGGGTTAGACTTAAATGTGTTTTTAATTAGCTTCTTGATGCTCCCTTTTACTTCAATTCATATTTCTTATGTGAGCATCTTCTCAAACTATCATGCCTCACTTAAAGGCGTTAAAGAAAAGTACTTATTGGGAGATAACCCAAAAGTTTTAGATGAGTCTTGGAAGTTATTACTCCTTTTTATTTGCGTTTGTGCCAAGAGTAACCTCTAATGAGAGAGAAGTAATGCTTGGGAAAGTTGTTGTCCCGAAACAGATTTATGTGCTTCACCGTAAAAATTTGTGTAAAATCTTTCAACGTCCTTTTGAGGCGTGAATTTTTGTGCTTCTGCCCCAGGTTGTTATATAACTTTCGTTAGCTCAACACTTTTTGATTTGAGCAACAGAAGGTCTTCGAAAAAAATTGTTTTTACCTGCTGGTCTGTTTTGACAGATTTCTGCCATTTTCTGTATTTGCTTCTTGTTGGTTCCTTTTTGAGTTCTTTTGGGAAATTGAGCTTTTTGAGGGAAGTTATTCAGTATCTTGTGTTTTAATGGAAGTTTATTTGGTGTTAGAACTGAACCTTAAGACTTATTCATCTTGAGTGCACTAATGTTGCTAATAAAGGTTGTGTGAAGTTTTGTATGAAGTAAAAATTTCAGGTGTATGGAAGGAATGCGTAATGAGATGAAGGATGGACTAAAGCTCAAGGTTGGGGATGCCATGCGTGTCACCCCAAGAAATATCCAAGAAGTACAAGTGATAAAGCTTGGGGATGCCCAAGCCATCCCCTTCTTCATCAATAAAAATCCCAGGTTTCTTCCAAACGCTTCATTTTTATTGTTTCATGCATAGTTGTGTTGTTCTTGGAGCGTCTTGTTCTTCGTTTTCGTTTTGGTTTTCGTTTTTTTTTGGTTTGCTTAGTTTTCTGAATAAATTGGTTGGACCCCCTCTTTCATACATTGGTTTGCAAATAGTTTGGTTTGGATTGGAAAAGAGTAGGAAAGTTCATGCTTGTGTGGTAAAAAGAGCTCGTTTTTGACTGTGGCCTATGCTTTGAGATGCCATGCTCGATATTGTTTTGGCTTTATGCTTAGTATTCTTTGCTGTAGCATGACTTTTTATAAACAATTGAGATTGCTTAATGTGCCTTGGATGAATCATGCGTTGTTTTAGCATATTAAAGCATAGTATAGTGGTATTCTCCTTTGATGCTTTATTTGGGTTGACTTGGCGCATGCTCACACCATGTTATGACTATCTCAAGTCACCATAGCCTTTATGATCCTTTAGTTTTCAACTTGTAGTATCACTTTATGCTTTGATCAATGATGTTTTGTCGCTCTGCATGATTATGGCCATTATTGCTCTCTTAGTTTGTCGCTCCCAGTCTTTTGCTAGCCTCCACAACCAAGTATGAGTTCCACTCATGCATCCAACTCCTTAAACCAAGTTATTCCAAAGAGTCCACCATACCTACCTACTAGCTTATCCTATTCCAAGTATATTCATGCGTTTGTTTACCTTCCAAATTAAACTAGTGATTAAAGCTCTCACGAACTTGATGGCACATTTTACTTTTCTTGCCCTTAATAAACTTGAACCATTGTGTCGTCTATGTTGTATATGCTTGAACTTATTTGTTGGGGATTAGCAGAACCATGATGTCATGGGGAACACTTTCAACATTGCACTGGTACTCTGTACCTAGTTGATATCATGCTCTTTTGTCTATGGATGTCGTCGGTGTGAAATGAAAGGGGAGCTTGTAAGTCCATGGAGTTATGTATATGTGTTAGAGAAACGCCCAGGCCGCTGGTCTAATCCATGCTGACATGGTGGAAACCTGCAGCGTAACCATAATGAGCTGTCCATGAAGCATTCTTATTATAAAAAAGAGTCCTATATTGAGAAAAAAAGAGAAAAATAAAAAAAAGTGATTATGAAAAGAGGAAAGAGAAAAAAGCACCATATTCCCATGGTAAATAAGAAGATTGCTGAGATGCTCATTGTCTGCTTGTCTTGTCATTTTGATTATGGGAAAGCTCCCGTATCATGTGCAAGGGGTACCCTGTTGGCGGTTCTTTATGATACACATGTACTTACAATGACAAGAGCTTACTCGTGACTGAAGTTGAGTAGCATGAGGATCGGTCTTCGTAAGTAAGGGGCATGAGATTTCGGTTTATAACTTGTCAAGCGTATCCTCTTAGTTGTGTCACTTTAACCTTAATCACCTTCAAGATTCTTATGATAGGGGCAATGAGAGCTGAAAGCTATAAGTACCATAATTTTTGGAAGCTCTTTATGAGACTTGAATCCCTACTTCCTTCTATGAAGGCCTTTCTTCCACCATTATATTGAGTCTCCACCTTCTATCTTTATGCACCTACTTTGAGAGCATAGTGGCCATTCTTAGTTCTATGTGCATTGTCCCAAGACTAGTTGATTGATGCATAACTTGATATTGCTTGTTTTAAACTATTTGTATCTAGTCACTCTTATGAACTTTGAAGGTGTCCTATGCATTTATATTTGCTACTCTATGAGGGACAAGCTGAATGCTATTATGCTATGTTTTCTTTATGTGAAACAAACAAACGTCTTGCAAAGCATTGTTATTCATGAATCTTTTGTTTGTGCCTTTTCATGTTGCATCATAGTTTCTTTGTCTTATTGCTAGAACTTTGTCTTTCATGTTATGATTGAAGTACTATGATCCTAGCTTTGAATGTTTTACAAATACTTTGATCAAGTCTTTGATGGTGCATGTCACCTCAAAAATTATTCTTTCTTTTTATCACTTACCTACTCTAGGACGAGCAGGAGTTAAGCTTGGGGATGTTGATACATTGCAAATGTATCTATAATTTTTGATGTTCCATGCTTGGTTTTATCTACTTTCTTATGTTTTGTCCACACTTTGGAGTACTTTTCATATGATTTCTTGGACTAACCTATTAACAAGATGCCACAGTGCTAGTTGCCTGTTTTCTTCTGTTTTTGGTTCCAGAAAAGTCAGAAAATGAATATTCTCGGAATTGGACCGGACAAAAGCCAAAGTCGATATTTTACCGGAAGACTCACGGAGCGAGAAGACGAGACAGAGAGGGGCCATAGGGTGTCCACACCATGTGGTGGCGCGTGCTAGCCCTAGCCGCGCCACCAGGTGGTGTGGGCCCCCTGGCCGCCCACCGACCTTGCCCTTTCTCCTATAAGATCCTCCCGATGCAAAAACCCTAAATCATCAAGCCTCCAGCCACGAAAAGTTCCGTTGCGCCGTCGCCACTGAAAGGGGAGATTCGGGGGACAGAAAGTCTTTGTTCTGGCACCCTGTCGGGACGGGGAAGTGCCCTCGGAGCCATCTCCATCGATCTCCACCACCATCTCCATCACCATTGTTGATTCCCATGATGATGAGGGAGTAGTTTTTCCTCGAGGCTAAGGGTTCTACCGGTAGCTAAGGGTTCATCTCTCTCTCTATGCATGATCTTATTGAGATCATGAGCTTGTAATCCATAGATCTACCTTGCTACTCAAGTGCTTTAATAGATCTCTGCTCTCCCCATGTGTGTGAAGTTGACAGTGTGCACACCATGGTGGCACTTAGGCTAGAGATTACAAATACTTGTTATGAGTTATATTTGGAGTTGGATGTCTTTATGAAATTGTTGTGTTTGTTTGAACCATCTAGTGCTCAGGGTGACAGTGTGGGGTTATCTAGATGGGGAAAGCGGACTTTGAGGAGTGCTGTTATAGCCCTACCATGGATTAGAGTGTCCAACCGGAGAGTAGTTAAGAGTAGTGTCATAAAGATAAGATATTTATATGAGAGTGTTCACTAGTGAAAGTATGATCCCTAGGCCTTGTTTCTAAGCATTGATACACCATTTGCAATTATATCTGTTACATGTTTGCTTGCTTCCTTCTTTATTTTAGTTTGCCTTTAGTCTTTTCCCACGTCAACCACACGCCATCAAGCTATTTTCTAGCACCATTGTATTATATCTATACCACTTGTATTTCACTATCTCTTCGCCGAACTAGTGCACCTATACACCTGACAAGTGTATTGGGTGTGTTGGGGACACAAGAGACTTCTTGTATCTTGATTGCAGGGTTGCTTGAGAGGGGATACCTTTGACCACTTCCTCCCTGAGTTTGATAAACCTTGGGTGATCCACTTAAGGGAAAACTTGCTGCTGTTCTACAAACCTCTGCACTTGGAGGACCAACAACTTTCTACAAGAACAGAAGTGCGTAGACATCAAACCCCTTGCAACATTTCAATATTACATACAGAACCAATTTCTGCAATTTCACCCGAAACAGTTTCGGGGTCTATTGAAATAATTCTAGCGCTTTCTTAAATCTTTATCTGAAACATATTTGCTCCAAATGGTGCCGATATCCCTTAAGTGTGTCACCCTACGGTTCGCGAATAATGCAGACATGATCGAGACCCCTCTCAGATCAATAATCAGAAGCGGGACCTGGAGATCCATACTAACTCCTACACATTCAACGATGACTTATGTGATCGTGAGAACCTTTAAAGATAGTAACTAAATCCCATGTCCGAGATTCGATCAGCGGTATCTCCATACCTAGTTTGATCTCGTTACTGACATGTACTCTTTTCTTGTTCCCGTGATATAACATTCTAGTGATCTCATCACTCTCTTGCAAGCTAACCAATGTGATATCACCAAGAGGGCCCAGAGTATATCTATCCATCATCGGGATGGACAAATCCCACTCTTGATCCATGAGCCTCTACATAGCACTTTCGTAGCACTGAACCCACCTTTATAATCACCCTTTCACGGTGTGACGTTTGATGTTATCAAGATACTCTTCTAGTGTTAGTGATTGACATGATCTCATGGTCTAAGGACTAGGATTACTTCGTATGATGTTATAGCAATATAAACACAATGACTTTGATCGTAATGCTATACTTCGGATGAATGTTCATCACATCATTCCATGAATGCTGCGACCTCGTTATTAACAACATCCAATGTCCATGATCAGGAAACCTTGATCATCTTGTTAATCAACGAGATAGTCTATAAGAGAGGCATAACTAGGAACCTTTTATTTGTTTATTAAACACACATGTATTGACGTTTTCAATCAATACAATTATAGCATGCAAAATAAACATTTATCATAAACATGGAATAAGATAATAACCACTTTATTATTGCCTCTCGGGCATATTCCCTTCCGTGTCCCACTTGCACTAGAGTCAATAATCTAGTTTGAAAAACTTTGTGTATTGAACAGCTATGGCTTTCTGGTGTTGCATATACACGATTGCTAGTGGTTAACATAATCTCCGCATCTGATAGTTTCAGGTCCGTGTGTATTTGCATGTCTTTGCGTCTCTATGCATCACTCATTCTCAAATGAGATGGCATTGTATAAATTTGGTCCTTTTGTGAGACCTTTAGTTCGTTCGGGTTAAAATATATTGATATTATTGTCATACAATATATCTTCATAGTATTAGCCCACTTTGAACCACACGTAGTTTGATAACAAACTACTTAACACAAATGCCCCCCTATGATGCTACTATAGCAGTCATATACTTAGCCTTTTGTTGTAGTATCTGTCACAATGTCTTAACTTTGGAACTCATCCAAATCCATCATGGAACATCCTTTCCATTACATTGTGCCACCCATAGTCTAAATTGAGATAAATTTTAATTTGTATCTTGTGACAAATTAGTATCAATGTAACTCTTTACAATGAACTATGTGCAACTATTTGTCACTTATACATGATATATTCTTAGTTCTTCCAAAGCTCATAATAATATCTTTACTATCGTCCAATGATCATCTTATGAATCATTCTGGTATGTGCTCATAACATTTAGAGCATAGGACATATCTGGATATATACATATCACGGTATAATCGATCAAAATCTTCATGTGATTTTACTCACCAAGTGTTGAAACACTTGAATCTTGATACAATCCTTTCCATGCAGCAAGAACCTTTCTTGTTGTTTCCATATTGAACCCTTTCAATATCTCATATATGTACATCTGGCACAACCATATTAGTGCCTCATATAGACATTGATGCCAAATATTCCGGTTTTGCCCAACTCTTTCATCGAAATACTATTTTAATGAAATTCTTAACTTGTGTCAATAAAAGATACATCATTTCTAATCAACAATATGTACTCTACATATTGTATTGGCAATTTGTCTCAGTGCTCCCACTTAATTTCTTGCAAATGCAAGCATCTTCATCATCTCCGATGAAATTAAACTCCTTTAACATTTTCATCATGGTGAAGATTCCAACTCCGCTATGCTCACTTCAACTATTGAAGTTTGCATGTCCTTTTAGCACCCTTTGAATTAACAAAACCCTTCGGACCATGTCTTGTACATGTCCTAGGTAACCATTCTATTATAAGAACATTGTTTTGTTTGTTCAACTACCATACACCAAATTATATGTAGTGGTTGCTACATTAATCCGTAAAGACTAAATATCGCTATGAAAGATCAAATCTTGTCATAGTCACTCCTTGAACATTGCCATAAACTTATTTCCGAGATGTCGACTATTTCATAGATGTTAAAACATCCATGTCTATTTCTTTATAGATCCAAACACGACCGATAGGCTTCACGCCTTTTTGGAGGGTCTTCCAAGTTCAGAAACTTGATTTCTCGTGTATGGATACTATCATGGATTCTATGACTTTCATTTTATGGAGTCAGGGCCCATCATTGCTTCTTTGCATGCAGTCGGTTCATCATTGTCAAAACAATAATGACTTGTTTATTAAATCTCACTATTTGATTCTTATTGACCCAGACGGTTCAATAGGAACTCTAATCTCCGAGATCACAACCTTTGTAATCACGGGAGTCATGAGCATTGTGGCCACCACCGGGACACTTTCCGGTTCTGCGCTACTTAGCACATATAGCTAAGGTTCAACAACCTTATCAAAGTTCTATTGTCCTCCCACTTAACTTTTCACGAAAAATTCCTTCTCAAGAAACTTGACGTTTCAAGCGACAAACTCTTTTATCCTCGGTGTTATGGAGGAATGCCCAACAAATTCTTTGGGATAACCTACAAAGACGTGCTTATCCGACTTTGGTTGTAAACATTTTACTTATGCATAGCATACCAAAATTTAAGAAACGACAATTCGGGTTTTATCCCAAACCATAACTCATATGGTGTCATTTCAATGGATCACGATGGCGCTCTTTTCAGTGTAAAAGCGGTAGTATCTAAAGCTTTAATCCTTAAAACATAGTGGCAGTTTTATAAATGACACCTTTGATCATACCATGTCAAACAAGGTTTGATTTGATCTCTCGAACATACCATACTCCTGTGGTTTATCGGGAAATGCAAATTCATGGAACAATTCCTGAAATCTTAGGTGTTTTGCTAAACCTGTAACTCAAATATCTTCCTTTATGATCAAATCATAAACTCTTTTATTTTCTTGTTACAATAATTTTTCACTTCATCTTGAAAGTCTTTGAACAATTTTCGAATGTTTCATACTTCTTCCTTATTAAGTAAATATATAGATATATTCACTCAAATTTCTGGAGAAAGCATATGAAGCAAAAAAGATTCATCGCATATGGCTACACATAATGGACTATATACATCAACATGCATAATATCCAATAAGTTAGTCATCCGTTCCTCTTTGGCCTATGGACGGAGTTTCAATTATCTCGAGGAAAGTTTCACAAGCGTCAATTGATCAAAATCAAAAGACTCCAAAAATCCATCAACATGGAGTTTCTTCATGTTTACTTTCCAATATAATTTAAACATCGATGTCACTTCATAAGTGATCATTCAATCATTTGTCTTGCGACATTTTAGCAATAATGTTTACGGATGTGATTTCTCCAACTAGACTTGTAAAAGTTCATCCATCCTTTATGGAATACGGTAATTATTTGAACAACCATTGTTCTCGTAATACCGGAACAAAATAACAAATATTAAAACAAATATTGAAGGCTAGGTTTGATGACAACGAAAACAACAATAACACTTTATTTGTTTTCGATGAACATCATCACTTATTCTCTTGCTAGTTACTTAGGTTGTTGCAGTTCATGAATTATGTTGTTCTGTATGACACTTCACACAAACCAATTCGGTATCCAATACCTAAGAACCACATTGTTTTAACAAGCAAAGAATACAACCATAACATGTATATCTTCTATATACCTAAGTTGGACATCTCCAACTTTTTTCTTTTCTGCCAAATATTTTATAGATTCTCTTTCATTAATTCCTTTTCTTTAAAGAATCTATCAACATCAATAGTGGTGTCATTCACATGACACATAGTACAAAGCGTGTATAGTAAAATACTAACACCTTTGGACTTGCACTTTGAAGTGGATCCCCATCATAAAATGTTTGGTATTCTTTCAAAAATCTATTATTTAGTAATCTTTTAGTGTAGTAAACATTTTACTTACATCTTCTATTCATCCTTATCATGACAACTTTCATGATCAAGCTACTATAGCCTATAAGGAAGAATCGCGAGTATAATGTTAGTTCCCAAAACCTTTTTGGGAGATCCGGATGCCTAGCATCTCCATTCTTCACAAATTCTCATACAATATGAGAACATGTATTTTTCTAAATTATACTCTATCATAATGCAACCAAAAACATTGTTTCAGATATCACAATATCTTCCACACATGATGGTTTCTGAAACAAATTTCCAGTTCCTAGATAATCTTGATATTAAAACAACTTTTGAATATCAATAATCATGGAGGCAAACATGATACTTTAGATACTAACATTAGAATTCTTACTCTTGATTTAATACTACTTATTAAACTTCATGGAGTAAATAGAGTTTGCTAAAAGTTTGCAATAGGACTTCTAAACTTTAAACTGACATTCAAAACAACACGATACCAGTTCGTAAAGTAAATATCCATAATTCTATAGTTCTATTATCTCAATTAAAACTAAGCATAAGGTAGTGAACAAATGCCAATGACTACAACAAATTATGCAAATTCACTTCGATTTTGTTTATGACAAATTGAGTTCGACTAATCCAAATTAGAAATGAACTCCCACTCAAAAATGACATCCCTCGTGCCTTTTTGGTGATTACATGAACCAAATCTGTCGTGGAAATGGCCACGGCAGTCGCTGCCATTGGAAGCGATTTATTGTATCGTGATGAAGAGTTGGCGGCCATCTGCGGTGCGAGATGGGGGCGGATGCACATGGGTTTACCCAGGTTCGGCCCCCGGAGGGTAAAGACCTACTCCTGCTAGATTAGATTATTGAAGAGCGAGTTACAGGGGTGGCGAGCTCGGCGTCTAAGCAACAAGTCGCTTGAAGGGGGTGTATGATGGAACGTGAGTCTCTAGGATACCCTAGGGAGGTTTATATATGAGGCACCTCGCTAGGGTTTACAAGCTACAACCAAACAAGATAAGGATTCAGAGGTCTTGACCTAATCAGACTGGGCTTCTGTTACGCTCCTGGGCCTCCAGTCGCTGGGCCTCTCCTTCCGTCGTAGTCCAGTCGTCGTCCTCCAGGCGCACTCATAGGCCCTTCGGCCCAATCAGAACGCCCTGCTGGGCATACCCCTTTCGGTATATCCCCATCAGTAGTCCCCGAGGCCATCGTTGATGCAGGCGCAGGCGTCCCTTTGGCGTTCGTAGTAGGCGAGCCCAATTTGGGCGTCCAGTCGAGTCGGCGATGGACTCCATCAGAACCAAGGAGAATTCCCCATGTTTCCATTCACCACCCAAACGAATGTTACTACTGCCAAGTCACCGCTTCGGCGAGTGAAAAAGACTGGCGGGTAGCGGGTGGAATGGAAGAGTTGGACCGTCAAAACTGTTCAAACTATCCATTGGAATTTCAAACGATAACTTCGGTGCAATTAACGTGAGTAATGGCTACCCCGATTTTGGCGGGTGGCGTTCTCATATGAGGGGAGTGATGATTCAGCTCTGCAAATCTTCTCCGCATTCTTCATTCTTCCTTATTTGTTCTTCCTATCTTCAATCTCCCTGCCTTCAACATTCCGATTCGTCTTTTCCGTGCCGTGCGATTCCACATCCTACCCGATGGCGCCTCCCAAAGGCTCATGGGGAAAATCCAAGTGCACCATAGCCCAGCTCAAGTCATTCGAGGACGCCGGAGTCCTCTGCAAGGGGAACTGGTGGGTTCCCCCTCCTCCGAGATCGAGCCGAAGCCGCGACCCGGTGAATTCATTTGCTTCCCCAGCCATCTTGAAAGGGGTCTAGGATTCCCCACCTCGCTTCTTCCGCCGCTTCTCCGCGTATTACGCGATCAAACCATCAGATCTCGGCCCGCACAACATCGAGCAGCTGGCGATCTTCGTCGCCTTCTACGAGTGCTATCTCGGCTGCAGGCCGTACTTCCCGCTGTGGTTGGAGCTCTTCCATGGATGCATCGGGCGCGAGGCGTCCGATGGCTTGATGTTGGCCGCAGGCGGCGTCACATTCCAACTGAAGCCGAAGGCCAATTTCGTCAAGCTCCTCCTGCCAAAGAAGGCTGCCAGCGAGTGGAAGAAGAGCTGGTTCTACGTAAAAGAATCCACTCCCTCCGGCGAGGTGGCACTTCCCGAGTTCGTCGCCGAGAGGAGCGAGCCTTGCCGGTTGGCTCCGAGGAAGCTTCCTGAAGACCAGCGGATGGCCTCGCGGAAATGATGGACCAGATCCAGAAGCTGAAGGACCAGGGGTTGATCTCGATCAACCTCTACAACTGCTAGCTCGGGCAGCACCTGGTTCCGCTGGCGGCTCGGCCGCATTGGATGTACAAATACAGCGGGAAACACGACCCCTCCTGAACCAGCAAGGAATCATGGGAGGTCGAGGACTACAAGGCCGCCCTGAAAAAGATTACTGATGCGGAGTTTACCATCGTGGCGGTCAGGCTCGCCCCGTACACTCCCGTGAAGAATGAAGCTCCCACAGTAAGTTCTCTCCCCAGTCGCCGTTTCCGCCACCTCAATTCTCAGTCACTGCGTTTGGTGTTTACTCGTGGTGGTTCTCAGCTTTTTCAGGTGTTGGAGGGCTGGCTCCCTCCGCTCGACGAAGAGGTTCCCCAAGAACTGGAGGAAGACTCTAAGGGAAACTCTTCCAACAGCGACAGGAAGGAGGAAGAAGTTCCTCCCCTAGCGCCTGTGGCTCGCAAGACCCGTATGCAGAAACAACGTGAGTTCGAGGCGAGCCGCAGCCTGGACAAACACGACGGAGGCGACGAAGTTGCACAGGAGCACACGTCCCGGCGTACTGCTACGCTGTTGAAGCCCTCACGCAAGCCCAAGTCACCAGCGAAGAAGCCAACGTCACCGGCCAAATTGGTGGCGGTGTTCGAGTCAGATGACGACTCCGATGATGAAGATTCCCCTGAAGTCTCACGCAAATCCCCAAAGGCTGCGATCCCGACGAAGGGGTTGGAGGGCGAGGACATCGAGGTAGTGGTAGAGGCTCCCCTGGGGGCGATCGCGTCGACGGTCTCAGGGGTTCCAAGCTAAGAAGCGGCTAAGGCGGCGATGTCTAAGTTGCCACTGCCGTCAAGAGCGGCCGCGTCTTTGGAGCCGGAGATCCCGGCGACTGCGGCTTCATCGTCGAGGAAGCCCGTGGTGTCGTGGGCTTCAGACGCCTTCGAGAGGGGGCTCACTCGCAAGCTGGGTCCAGAATTGGACAAGCCAGTGCACATCAGCACCGGGCTTCGCGTTCTTCCGGTCGCTAAGTGAGTATTGGTTCTTCACTCTGATTCGCTTTTTGCTTTGTATTGTCGTTATATTGAGTGTGGAAATTCTGGCAGGTCTGGAGCCAAGAAGATTGGCCGTCTGTCGGTGGCAAAGATTCCACCGGCCGCCACCACGGGAGGGGGCGATCTCCCCAAGAAGAGAAAATCCGCCGGAGATGTAGCGACCGTGGAAGGCGCGGAGAAGCAGAAGGGGGTCGCCATAGCCACGGACGGTGCCACATAGCCTGATGTTGTGGCAGTCGCCGAAGAAGTGGTGGCGGCGCGATCGGAGCCAGTCTTGGCTACGGCTGCGCCGGAAGCACCGGCCCCGACAACCAGTGCCCCTGCCAGAGCGTCGGCGAAGTTCTCGCGCTTCATGGCTAGGGGATTTCCAGGCGTGGCGGACACCCAGTCTCCGCAGAGTCTAGAGATCGTGGATGTGGATATTGGGTCCCGTCATGGGTGCACTTCCTTCACGATCCCGTCGACTGACACCGGGGAACTTCATAGGATGCTTGGCGCCGCTATTCAGCTATGTCCAGTCCCCGAGTTCCTAGTCGCTGAATTTCAGCGGCTGGGAACTGAACTTCTTTCTCCTCTCCAGTGCCCGAATTCCTAGTCGCTGAATTTCGGTGGCTAGGAATTGAGCTTTTTTCCTACTCTCTAGTCCCCGAGTTCATGGTCACTGAATTTCGGCGGCTGGGAACTGGGATTTTGTTTTGTCAAATTCTGAAGTGTGTTGTTTGTTTGCAGGGTTTGCAAAGGGAATCGACCGATCGGCAGGCCGCGAGGGAGCGCTTGGAGCGTGATCTACGCGAAGCGCAGGAGGCGAACTAGCGGCTTCAGGAAACTATTGGTGAGTATCAGCGTTTTGTCCTTTCCTCTGTCAGGTACGAACTGTTTGTGTATGGCACGCTGATGGCTTCTCTTTCAGATGGTTTCCCAGATGTGATTTGCAAGGCCCGTGAAGGGTATGTTCCAGTCGCCGAGCTGGACACGGCGAATGGACGAATAGCCTCCCTGGTCCAAGACTTGGAGGAGGCGAAAGCGGCCTCAGTTTCTTTGGAGGAGCGAGCGAAGGCTGCTGTTGCTACGGCTGAGGAAGAACGCAAAGCCACGGATTCGATCATCATGGGGCTGCACAACGAGCAAACCGCCTTGGAGAAGCATGTCACGGAGAACTGCCGCAAACTCCTTGGTGAGTCTCTGTCTTTGCCTGACTTGTTTGTCAAGTCCCTGATTGGGGAGTTCCGTACTTTCACTAACGTCTGATTTTGCAGCTGTGATAGGCCAAAGCGATCCGGTGGTTCAGACCTACAACGCTTCGTAGTGCATGACTGCCGTGGTGAACTCGGCCACGGCTTCGGTGTTATGTGTCCAATCGGCTCTTCAAGGCATGTCCCCCACCGAAGTTATTCCTGGGGGGCTTACGGAGGTGTGGCGTGATGGCTCAATGCACGGCGCCCGGAAAAATGCTTGATGGCGGTGTTGATGTAGAGCTCGATGGGAACCCCAAGAGGAAGGTATGATGAGCACAGAAGCAAGTTTCCCTCAGTTATGAAACCAAGGTTTCATCGAACCAGTAGGAGCAAGGAAACACCCCAAAGGTGTTACTAGCTGAGCTTTGGCAGGGCGCACTACCGGTGCTAGTAGCAACATGGAGACCTGCACAACACAACCACAGAACTTTGTCCCCAACTTGCGATGAGGTTGTCAATCTCACCGTGTTTTGCAGAAAACAAAGGATTACACGTATCGAATGGAAAGAAGTGAAAGTTTGCAGAAAGTAAACACAAAGCAGTAAAATATTGTAGATTGTATGTAAAAGACAAGGACCGGGATCTATAGTTCACTAGAGGTGGCTCTCCTTAAGATAGATAACATGCTGGGGTGAACAAATTACAGCGGGGCAATTGACAAACATCGAGAAAGCAATACATGCATATACTAATCATCTTGACTCCTCTGAGACTTGATTGGGCATTACAACATTATACATAGACCGCCATCCAACTGCATCTATGACTAATAATCCACCTTCAGGTTATCATCCGAACCCCCTCCAGTATTAAGTTGCAAGCAACATATTATTGCTTTACGAACTGCGTGTAAAGTAAACAATACGATTGTTCTATGAACAAAGGATTGTTGTTTTCTCCCTAGTAGCAACATCACATCTAGTACCTTAGAGATTTCTGTCACTTCCCCAGATTACCAGAGGTATGAACCCACTATCGAGCATAAATACTAACTCTTGGAGTTGCTAGCATCTACTTGGCTAAGATAGCTACTAACAACGGAAAGCATGCAAGATCACAAATAACAAAGACATGATAGAATCAATAATCAATCTGAAATAGCATCTCAATATCCATCAGATCCCCATAAACACAACATGCAGAATTACAAATAGATGATCTTGATCATGAACGGAGCTCACAAGATCTAAACATGAAAGCACAAAGGAGGAGAACCAGCCATCTAGCTACTACATGGATCCGTAGTCCAATGATGAACTACTCACGCATCACACCGGAGGCTTGCATGGTGATGAAGAAGGCCTCTAGGGTGAATTCCCCTCTCCGGCAGGGTGCCGGGAAGAGCTTCAGATCCCTCCCAATCTAGGGATGGAGATGACGGCGGTACAGACCTTTTCATGGATTTTTGATCGGGTCCTTAGGGTTTACGTCCTGAGGGCATCTTATAGTCGGAAGGGGAGGCCGAGGGGGTGCCTGGGCTGGCCACACCACCCCCTGGTGCGGGCCAGGCCTGGCCGCGCGGCCAGGTGGTGTGGCCACCCTCTGGCCCCTCTCCATCTCGTATTCTGGCACTTGATGACTTCCGGAAAAATAGGCACTTTGGCTTTTGTCCCGTCCAATTCCAAGAATATTCATTTTCTGACTTTCCTGGAACCAAAAACAGCAGAAAACAAGTAGCTGGCACTGTGGCTCTTGTTAATAGGTTACTCCAAGAAATCATATGAAAAGTACTCCAAAGTGTGGACAAAACACAAGAAAGTGGATAAAACCAAGCATGGAATATCAAAAATTATAGATACATTTGCAATGTATCAACATCCCCAAGCTTAACTCCTCCTCGTCCTTGAGTAGGTAAGTGATAAAAAGAAAGAATAATTTTTGAGGTGACATGCATCATCAAAGACTTGATCAAAGTATTTGTAAAACATTCAAAGCTGGGATCATAGTACTTCAATCATAACATGAAAGACAAGGTTCTAGCAATAAGACAAAGAAACTATGATGCAACATGAAAAGGTACAAACAAAAGATTCATGAATAACAATTCTTTGCAAGACGTTTGTTTGTTTCACAAAGAAAACATAGCATAAATGTATCCAGCTTGTCCCTCAATAGAGTAGCAAATATAAATGCATAGGACACCTTCAAAGTTCATAAGAGTGACTAGATACAATAGTTTAAAACAAGCAATATCAAGTTATGCATCAATCAACTAGTCTTGGGACAATGCACATAGAACTAAGAATGGCCACTATGCTCTCAAAGTAGGTGCATAAAGATAGAAGGTGGAGACTCAATATAATGGTGGAAGAAAGGCCTTCATAGAAGGAAGTAGGGATTCAAGTCTCATAAAGAGCTTCCAAAAATTATGGTACTTATAGCTTTCAGCTCTCATTGCCCCTATCATAAGCATCTTTAAGGTGATTAAGTTTAAAGTGACACAACTAAGAGGATATGCTTGACAAGTTATAAACTGAAATCTCATGCCCCTTACTTACGAAGACCGAAACTCATGCTACTCAACTTTAGTCATGAGTAAGCTCTTGTCATTGTAAGTACATGTGTATCATAAAGAACTGCCAACGGGGTACCCCTTGCGCATGATACGGGAGCTTTCCCATAATCAAAATGACAAGGCAAGCAGACAATGAGCATCTCAGCGATCTTTTTATTTGCTATTTGCATAGGTTTTTATTGAGGATGCTTCATAGAGTGCTCATTATGGTGATGCTGCAAGTTTCCACCATGATTAGGCATGGCTTAGGCTAGCGGCCCAGGCGTTTCTCTAACACACATACAAACTCCATGATCTTACAAGTTCCACTTTTATTTCACACCGCCGGGATCCGTAAGCAAAAGAACATGATATCAATGGGGTACAAAGTACAAGTGCAATTTTGAAAGCGTTCCCCATGAAACATGGTTCTGCTAATTTCAACTTATAAAGCGCAAGCATATACGCAACAAAGAAGGACCCAATGGTTTAAGTTTATTAGATGCAAAAAGTAAAGTGTGCCATCAAGTTCGTGAGAGCTTTAATCACTAGTTTTCTCATAACAAGTTTAATTTGGAAGGTACACAAAAGCATGAATAGACTTGGAATAGCATAAGCTCGTAGGTAGGTATGGTGGACTCTTTGGAATAACTTGGTTTAGGGAGTTGGATGCATGAGTGGAACACAAACTTGGTTGTGGAGGCTAGCAAAAGACTGGGAGCGACAAACTAAGAGAGCAATAATGGCCATAATCATGCAGAGCGACAAAACATCATTGATCAAAGCATAAAGTGATACTACAAGTTGAAAACTAAAGGATCATAAAGGCTATGGTGACTTGAGATAGTCATAACATGGTGTGAGCATGCGCCAAGTCAATCCAAATAAAGCATCAAAGGAGAATACCACTATAGTATGCTTTAATATGCTAAAACAACGCATGATTCATCCAAGGCACATTAAGAAATCTCAATTGTTTATAACAAGTCATGCTACAGCAAAGAATACTAATCATAAAGACAAAACAATATCAAGCATGGCATGACAGAGCATAGGCCACAGTAAAAAACGAGCTCTTTTTAACACATACGCATGAACTTTCCTACTCTTTTCCAAACCAAACTATTTGCAAACCAATGTATGAAAGAGGGGGTCCAACCAATTTATTCAGAAAACTAAGCAAACCAAGCAAACAAAAAACAAAATGAAAACGAAAAAGACGACGCTCCAAGAACAACACAACTGTGCATGAAACAATAAAAATGAAGCGTTTGGAAGAAACCTGAGATTTTTATTGATGAAGAAGGAGATGTCTTCGACATCCCCAAGCTTTGACGCTTTTACTTCTTGGATATTTCTTGGGGTGACACATGTGGCATCCCCAAGCTTGAGCTTTAGTCCATCCTTCATCTCATTACTCATTCCTTCCATACACCTGAAAATTTTCCTTCATACAAAACTTCACACAATCTTTATTAGCAACATTAGTGCACTCAAGATAAATAAGTCTTAAGGTTCAGTTCTAACACCAAATAAAATTCCATTAGAATACTAGCTACTGTAGCACTTCCCTCAAAAATCTCAATTCCCCAAAAGAACTCAAGAAGGAACCAACAAGAAGCAAATGCAGAAAATGGCAGAAATCTGTCAAAACAGACCAGCAGGTAAAGATGAATTTTTCTGAAGACCTTATGTTGCTCAAATCAAAAAGTGTTGAACTAACGGAAGTTAGATAACAACCTGGGGAAGAATCTCAAAAATTCACGCCTCAAAAAGACGTTCAGAGATTTTACACGAATTTTTACGGTGAAACACAGAAATCTGTTTCGGAACAGCAGCTTTTCCAATCATTACTTCTCTCTCATTAGAGGTTACTCTGGGCACAAAAAGCAAATAAAAAGGATAAGGAGAGGTTATTACAGAGGTAATAATTTTCAAGACTCATCTAAAACTTTTGGGTTATCTCCCAATAAGTACTTTTCTTTAACGCCTTTAAGTTAGGCATAAGCAGCAAAGAAAGAATCAAGTGTTCTCAAATGAAGAAGCATTAAGACCAAATTTTGTTTTCATAGGAGAAGCAAAAGAAATCTTTTCTCTCTTTTTAGGGAAGTTTTCTATACCTTTCTTGAGTGTGAGTTGATATTTAATGGTGCCTTCTTTCATATCAATGATGGCACCAACAGTTTTAAGAAAAGGTCTTCCCAAAATAATAGGACAAGAAGCATTGTATTCAACATCCAAAACATAGAAATCAACAGGTACATAGGCATTGTTAACCATAATAAGAACATCATTAAGACCCCCCATGAGTTTCTTTTTAGCATTATCATCAAGTCGTACATTCAAATAACAATCTTCAAGTGGAGGCAAATCAAGCATGTCATAAATACTTCTAGGCATAATAGAAACACTACTATCATGATCACATAAAGCTTTGAAATAAAAGTCATTCACTTTCATATTAAAGATGGGTTCCCAACCATCTTCTTGTTTTATAGGAATAGAAGCTTTATGTTTCATCTTTTCTTCTTTAATCTTTATGAGAGCATCAGTAATGTGTTTTGTAAAAGCCATGTTCATGGCACTAGCATTAGGACTTTTAGCAAGTTATTGTAGGAACTTAATAACTTCAGAGATATTGCAACCATCAAGATCAAAATCATACTTATCATCAAAAGTAGTAGAACTATTACTAGCCTTAACACTAGTGGTGGTAATAGTAGAAACACTAATGTTTCTAGCAATTTCATCTTCTCTTTCCGACTTAGGATGTAATTCAGCTAATAGTCTAACATTTTCATCAATTCTTACTTGTATAGCATCAGTAGCTGCAAAGGGATTATCATTAGTTTCAGGTTTAGCAACCATTTTATTAATCAATGAAGATTGAGCTTCAGACAAAGATGATATATTTCTTTCAGCATTAGAGAGTTTCAATTATAAACTAGGAATTTCCCTATTTAGACTCTCAAGTTGATGGCTAATGTTCTTCAAAATGATAGATTGTTCCTCCATAGTTTTAGTGAAGATTTTATTTTGCTCATATTGCATTTGCATGAAGTTTTTAGTGGCTCTTTCAACTTCTAAAATTCTTCTTTCACTAGGTAATCCAGGTTTACCATTATAGCCATAAGTATTATTAGGAGCGTAGGGCCTATAATTGTTATTACCATAAGCATTGTTGCCAAAATTATTATTTCTTATGAAGTTCACATCAAATTGCTCTTCTTGAGCAACTAAAGAAGCCAAAGGAACATTATTTGGATCAATATGGGCTTTCCCATTAACAAGCATAGACATAATAATATCAATCTTATCACTCAAGGAGGAGGTTTCCTCAACAGAATTTACCTTCCTACCTTGTGGAGCTCTCTCAGTATGCCATTCGGAATAATTAACCATCATATTGTCCAAAAGTTTTGTTGCAGCACCCAAAGTGATGGTCATAAAGGTACCTCCAGCAGCAGAATCCAATAGGTTCCTTGAAGAATAGTTCAATCCTGCATAAAAAGTTTGGATGATCATGCAAGCAGTCAGTCCATGAGTGGGACAATTCTTTACCAAAGATTTCATTCTTTCCCAAGCTTGAGCAACATGCTCATTATCAAGTTGTTTAAACTTCATTATTTCACTTCTCATGGATATAATCTTAGCAGGAGGATAGTATTTTCCAATAAAATCATCTTTGCACTTAGTCCAAGAATCAATACTATTCCTAGTTAAGGAATTCAACCATTCTTTAGCTTTTCCTCTTAAAGAGAAAGGAAACAATTTCAGCTTAATAATATCACCATCTATATCCCTATGCTTTTGCATCTCACAAAGTTCAACAAAGTTATTTAGATGGGAAGCAGCATCTTCATTACCAATACCAGAAAATTGTTCTCTCATAACAAGATTGAGTAAAGCAGGTTTTATCTCAAAGAAAGTATCTTCAGGCACATGTGGAGCAATAGGTGTGCTCATAACATCATTGTTGTTGGTGCTAGTGAAGTCACACAACTTAGTGTTTTCAAGAGTAGTCATTTTTTGGGTTTTCAAATAAGAAAGCAAACTTGTAAAACTAATTTTTTTGTGTTTTTGAAAAAGAAACAAGCAAACAAAGCAAAAAGACTAAGCAAAACAAAAACAACAAAGTAAAGAGATTGGTTATGAGGGACTCCCCTTGTGAAGATGTCCTTGACTCCCCAGCAACGGCGCCAGAAAAATGTCTTTTAATGGCGTGTGGTTGACGTGGGAGTTTCTTCTTCTTCGATCCCCGGCAACAGCGCCAGAAAAATGCTTGATGGCTCAATGCACAGTGCCCAAAAAAATGCTTGATGGCGGTGTTGATGTAGAGCTCGTTGGGAACCCCAAGAGGAGGTATGATAAGCACATCAGCAAGTTTCCCTCAGTTATGAAACCAAGGTTTAATCGAACCAGTAGGAGCAAGGAAACACCCCAAAGGTGTTACTAGCTAAGCTTTGGCAGGGCGCACTACCGGTGCTAGTAGAAACGTGGAGACCTGCACAACACAACCACAGAACTTTGTCCCCAACTTGCGATGAGGTTGTCAATCTCACCGTGTTTTGCGGAAAACAAAGGATTAAATGTATCGAATGGAAAGAAGTGAAAGTTTGTAGAAAGTAAACACAAAGCAGTAAAAGGTTGTAGATTGTATGTAAAAGACAAGGACCAGGATCCATAGTTCACTAGAGGTGGCTCTCCTTAAGATAGATAACATGCTGGGTGAACAAATTACAGCGGGGCAATTGACAAACATCGAGAAAGCAATACATGCATATACTAATCATCTTGACTCCTTTGAGACTTGACTGGGCATTACAACATTATACATAGACCGCCATCCAACTGCATCTATGACTAATAATCCACCTTCAGGTTATCATCCGAACCCCCTCCAGTATTAAGTTGCAAGCAACAGATTATTGCTTTATGAACTGCGTGTAAAGTAAACAATACGATTGTTCTATGAACAAAGGATTGTTGTTTTATCCCTAGTAGCAACAGCACATCTAGTACCTTAGAGATTTCTGTCACTTCCCCAGATTACGAGAGGTATGAACCCACTATCGAGCATAAATACTAACTCTTGGAGTTGCTAGCATCTACTTGGCCAAGATAGCTACTAACAGCGGAAAGCATGCAAGATCACAAATAACAAAGACATGATAGAATCAATAATCAATCTGAAATAGCATCTCAATATCCATCGGATCCCCGCAAACACAACATGCAGAATTACAAATAGATGATCTTGATCATGAACGGAGCTCACAAGATCTAAACATGAAAGCACAAAGGAGGAGAACCAGCCATCTAGCTACTACATGGATCCGTAGTCCAAGGATGAACTACTCACGCATCACACGGGAGGCTTGCATGGTGATGAAGAAGGCCTCCAGGGTGAATTTCCCTCTCCGACAGGGTGCCGGGAAGAGCTTCAGATCCCTCCCGATCTAGGGATGGATATGACGGCGGCTACAAACTCTTTCGTGGATTTTTGATCGGGTCCTTAGGGTTTACGTCCCGAGGGCATCTTATAGTCCGAAGGGAAGGCCGAGGGGGTGCCTGGGCTGGCCACACCAACCCCTGGCGCGGGCCAGGCCTGGCCGCGTGGCCAGATGGTGTGGCCTCCCTCTGGCCCCTCTCCGTCTAGTATTCTGGCACTTGATGACTTCCAGAAAAATAGGCACTTTGGCTTTTGTCCCGTCCAATTCCGAGAATATTCATTTTCTGACTTTCCTGGAACCAAAAACAGCAGAAAACAGGCAGTTGGCACTATGGCTCTTGTTAATAGGTTAGTCCAAGAAATCATATGAAATGTACTCCAAAGTGTGGACAAAACACAAGAAAGTGGATAAAACCAAGCATGGAACATCAAAAATTATAGATACATTTGCAATGTATCAAGGCGCTATTTGGAGGAGGTGCCTGTCATCGTGGAGTGGATGGCGTGCTCGGCGTTCAGGCGCGGGGCTACCACGGCGTTGAGCTTAGGTCTCGCCCACTTCCCCGACGACTTTGACCTTGACGACGTGACGAGTGGTTACCCATCGGCGACCGGCATGGTGGAGATGTCAGAGGTGCTGAAGCTGACCGCGAAGGCTGCCCCTTACGCCGATCAGGTCCTGGCCATGGGGGATCTACTGCCGTACCAGGAGACGGTGTTGGCGCCTGGCGACCCCGAGCCGGAGCATCGCGATATGAAGTCGGAGCAGCCCTTTCGGTCGTCTTTGTCAAAGTCGTTGATGACGTACCGGATGAACCTGTGGCAGCCTTTTGTTCGTCAAGGGGGGTGGCGCCGCTTCTTCATCAGGGCCTGTGGAATAAACAATGTAATTGTGCAGTTTGTGATGTATGCCAAGTGGCGACTGCTGTAATGTATTTTGCAATGTATGCCAAGGGGAGTCAATCGACTCGTATTGCGACCAGGATTGTGTGGTGTGTTTGGTTTTGGTTGAGCGATTCCCTGAGCCCGTCCGCCCTTTAATGGGGTATAACTCGATTGTATACTTTTGTGTATTGTTTTGGTTGTGCACTGTTTTATCTCTCGCGTCTTCTGAGTGGCGAGTCCCCGAGCGCGAGTAGGATTGATTTGTAGGCGAGTCCCCAAGCGTGGTGCTTGACCATATTGGTCATGTTATTGTTGTAGGTTGTGAATGCGTTGTTTGTAACGCGTCTCCTCCCCTGGTCCGGAGAGCCAGTCGCTTGGCGAGTCCAAGGCAGCTCTCTTACTTGGTGTGTTCCCGAGCCGCGTGGGGTTCCTGTTTTGCAGAGTCCCCGTGCGTGGTACTTAACCGTTCGAGTCGCTTTGCACGAGGATGGGAGGGACAGGTCGCTGTGAGAAGCGTATACCGGTTGTCTTGGCCAGGGGGGCCAGTCGGGCTTGGCGACTCCAATGGCAGCTCCGGGTTGGCGTTTTCGTGGACGACCCAAGGCCCGAATATTTCCGGTGCCCTTGTGCCACACTACTTAGCCGTGCCGGTCACTCGACCAGAGATTGACTTCGGTGAGTAGCGTATTGCTAAAATGTACGAGTGCGAGTGGCACAAGGATATGGCGAGTGGACACAATTTGTGCGATCCGAATGAGTTTCATTATATATGTCAGCGGAGTACAGTTTGGGGTTCTAAGTGTAGAACTTTCTGAGGAGGTTTACATTCCATGGCCTCCTGACCTCGAGCTGGCCGTCACCCCGTATGTCGATGAGATAGTAAGCGTCATTGCCAAGGACTCGGCCTATGGCGAATGGCCCCTCCCATGGGAGGGAGAGTTTGTGCATGCCTTTCTTGTCTTGGGCCAATCGTAGGACCAGGTCGCCTTCCTGGAAGGTGCGAGTTCGCACTCGGCGGCTGTGGTAGCGGCGGAGTCCTTGCTGGTATATGGTGGTGCGGGAGCGAGCCAGGTCGCGTGCCTCGTCGAGTTGATCGATGCTATCTTGGTGGGCAACCTCGTTGGTCGGCTCGACATAGTTGGCGACTCGAGGTGAATCGTGCTCCAGGTTAGTTGGCATTACGGCTTCGGTGCCATACACCATGAAGAAGGGCGTGGACCCGGTGGAGCGATTGACGGAGGTGCGGATCCCCCATATCACAGAGGGGAGCTCGTCAACCCAGCATCCTGGGGTGCGCTCAAGGGGCACCTGGAGTCGCGGCTTGAGCCTGTGGAGGACGCTCTGGTTGGCGCGTTCTGCTTGGCCATTTGACTCCGGGTGGGCGACTGATGCGAGGTCGAGTCGTATGCCATGTTCTTCACAAAATTCCGCCATGGCCCCCTTGGCGAAGTTGGTGCCATTGTCTGTTATGATGCTGTGCGGGTAGCCATACCGGTAGATGAGCACACGTAAGCACTTGGTGGCTGTCTTGCCGTCGCACATTTTTATTGGCTTGGCCTCGACCCATTTGGTGAACTTGTCGACTGCGACCAGGAGGTGAGTGAAGCCAGACGGGGCCTTCTTGAACGGGCCTACCATGTCCATGCCCCATACGGCAAATGGCCATGTGATAGGGATGGTCTTGATTGCCGAGCCAGGGAGGTGCGTCTGGTGGGCGTACTTTTGGCACCCGACGCATCGTTGTACGATGTTGGTGGCGTCGGC
Source organism: Avena eriantha (assembly GCA_910589775.1). Classification (NCBI taxonomy): domain Eukaryota; kingdom Viridiplantae; phylum Streptophyta; class Magnoliopsida; order Poales; family Poaceae; genus Avena; species Avena eriantha. The sequence continues at coordinate 439,980,383 of OU342742.1, read as the reverse complement.
GTGTGCGGTGAGCCAGTAGAAACCGTGCCGCATGGCCTTGGCGACTAGCGACTTGGTGCCTGCGTGATGGCCGCAGTCGCCGGCGTGAATGTCCTGGAGGATCTTGCAGCCTTCTTCTGGTTGTACGCAGCGCTGGAACATGCCGGTCACGCTGCGTCTGTGGAGCTCGCCATTGATGATGACGAAGGATTTGCAGCGGCGCACGATCATTCGCGCCTCCGTCTTGTTGCTTGGTAGGATTTTGTGCCCCAAGAAGGCGACATATTGTGCTGTCCAGTCGCTAGGCTCCACAACCATGGCGACTAAGGCCGGTTCTGGTTGCAGCGGTATCCCGACATCGATCTCTTTTGGTGGGTTGACCGACGGTTTGTGGATGATGTCAAGGAAGACGCCTACTGGTGGCGCTTGTCGGGTCGATCCGATGCGGGAAAGGGTGTCTACCTCCTCGTTTTTGCGCCTGTCGATCCACTCGACGGTGTAGCCGTCGAAGTGTCCTCCCAACTGGTCGACAGCTTGGCGGTACGCGATCATTGTTGGGGAGACGGCGTCGCATGTCCCGGCGACTTGGCCGGCGACTAGGTCGGAGTCGCCATAGCATCGTAGGTGGTTGACGTTCATCTCCTTAGTGGCTCTCATGCCGTGAAGGAGGGCCTCGTATTCTGCCATGTTGTTGGTGCAGGGCTTGAAGTTGAGGTGGAGCAAGTAGCGGAGCTTGTCTCCTTTGGGAGAGGTCATTATGACCCCAACCCCTGCGCCGTCAGCGTTCTTGGAGCCGCCAAATGGAACGACCAGTAGTGGAGGTACGGGAGCTTCTCTGGTTGCTGTTCTTCTTCCCAGTCTACAAGGAAATCAGCCAGGGCTTGTGACTTGATCGCTTTGTGGGGCTCGTATTTGATGTTGTGGACGCCGATTTCGACAGCCCACTTGGCGACTCGCCCAGTCGCCTCGCGGTTGCGTATGATGTCTTGCAGGGGCATGGAGGAGACCATCGTGATTGGGTGCTCCTGGAAGTAGTGTGGGAGTCGCCGCTGTGCTTGGAATACCGCGTACACCAGTTTTTGGTATTGCGGGTAGCGCTGTCGAGAGTCCGTCAGGACTTCGCTGATGTAGTAGACAGGGCATTGTATGAGGTGCTCCTTGCCCTCCTCCGGTCGTTCGACGACCATCACAGCGCTGATGACTCGAGTAGAGGCCGCGACGTAGACGAGCATCGGCTCTTTGTCGAGTGGAGCAGCGAGTAGCACTTCTTTGAGCGCTTTGAGTGCGTCGTCGGCCTCTACGTCCCATTGGAATGTGGGGTTCTTGCACATCAAGCGGTAGAGGGGCATTGCCTTTTCGCCTAGTCAGGGGATGAAGCGACTAAGGGCCGTGACTCACCCTGCCAACTTCTGGATGTCGCGCAGGCACTCGGGTTTCCCGAGTCGCGCGATGGTGTCGATCTTGGTGGGGTTGCCTTCGATGCCTCGCTTGGAGACTACATACCCCAGGAGCTATCCGGTGGGGACGCCGAAGGTGCATTTTCCGGGGTTCAGCTTGATGTTGTACCTCCGCAGGTTTGCGAAGGTTTCGGCTAGGTCGGCGAGCAGGTCGTCCTGGCAGGTGGATTTTACCACCACGTCGTCGATGTAGACATGAATGTTGCGGCCAATTTGGCTCACTAGGCACTCCTGCATGCATCTCTGGTATGTGGCGCCTGCGTTCTTGAGGCCGAACGTCATGGCCGTGTAGCAGAAGGCGCCGAATGGCGTGATGAACACCATCTTCTCCTCGTCCTCGACTGCCATCTTGATCTGGTTATAACCAGAGTAAGCATCGAGGTAGCACAGCGACTCTGATCCTGCGGTCGAGTCGATGATCTGATCGATGCACGGTAGGACGAACTCCTCCTTCAGGCAGGCGCTGTTGAGGTTGGTGTAGTCGATACACATTCTCCATGTGTTGTTCTTTTTTAGAACTAGTACTGGGTTTGCCAGCCACTTGGAATACTTGATTGGCCGGATGAAGCCTGCGGCTAGCAGGCGCTGGACTTCTTCAGCGATTGCTCGACGGCGCTCTTCATGTGAGGGCCGTAGCGATTTCTTTACTGGTCACACTTTGGGGTCGGTGTTGAATTTGTGCTCAGCGAGTTCCCTCGGGACACCTGGCATGTAAGATGGCTTCTATGCGAAGATGTCGCGGTTCTCACGGAGGAACCCAATGAGTGCGCTTTCCTATGCAGGGCTCATGTGTGCCCCGATGGTGACCGTCTGGTTGGAGTCGCCTGGGACGAGCTCGACGGTGCGAGTGTGCGTGGTCGCCTCGAACGTGGAGTTCGCGGCGGTTGGTTTCTTCAAGATTGTGGGGTCGTCCTTGTTGATGTTGCCCGTGTATTTCGCGAGCTCCTCCGCGTGGTCGGTCTCCGCGGCGATGACGGTCTCGGCGAGCTCGGCGCCCTTGTCCACGCATTCCACGGCCATGTCGGGGTCACCGTGGATGGTGATGATGCCGCTTGGCCCGGGGAGCTTCATCATGTTGTAAGTGTAGTGTGGGGTTGCCATGAACTTTGTGAATGCCTGGCGACCCAGGACGCAGTGGTAGGGGCTGCAGAAGTTCACCAGCTCGAATACGAGCCTCTCCATGCGATAGTTTGCCGGAGTGCCGAAGGTGACTGGCAGCGTCACTTTCCCGATCGGGTACGCCTTCCGACCGGGGGCGATACCGTGGAAGGTCGTCAGGGTTGGCTCAATGGCTGCTTCTTGGAGCTGGAGCCTCTTGAACGTGTCCAGGTACAGGATGTTGATGGAACTCCCACCGTCCATTAGTGTCTTGGGCAGCCAGTAGTCAGCCACCTTGGGTCTGACTACCAGGGCGACTCGCCATGGGTATTCGATTCTTGGCGCATGGTCCTGGCGACTCAGGGTGATGCTCTGCTCGGACCAGTTGAGGAAGCGAGGGATGTTGACCTGTGTCACCGCGTTGACGGCGACCGCGCGGGCGAGCACTTTCTTCTCGCACTTGGTGCCGAGTCCGGTGAAGGTGTGTAGCAAGCTGACGGCGGTGCCGAAGCCGCCGCCTTTCCCGTTATCCTGAGGTGGGTTGTTATTGGGGTCCTCCCTTGCTTGTCTCGCCTTCTTGATCTCTTTGAGAGAGTGGCAATCAATGGTGGTGTGGGTGGCGGGTTTTCCCTCCCTGCTATGGTAGATGCAGGGCTGCTTGAGCAGGGCAGCGGGGTCGAATTTTGGCCTTGCTGTGTTGTTGGAGCGGTAGTTTCTGCTGTCACGGTAGTTTCCTCTGTCACAACGATAGTTCTTGGAGTCGCGTTGGCCGTAGCCAGTGTTGGCGACGAATTCGACTCGCCCGTCCGTGCGGCGCTTGCCGGTGATGCGGGTCTTGCTGTAGCGCATGTCGCATAGGCGCCCGCTGTCATGGATGCTGGTTTGACGTCGTCCTCCCGACTTGTCATCAGAGTCTTGGTTGGGATCTTCCTCCGCGTAGCGCTTGGCGATCTCAAGGAGGTCGGGGATGTTGTCGAGCATCCGGTAGACCCTCTTGATCTTAGCGACCAGGGGTTCATACCGGCACGCGTTCTTGAAGCAATGTATCGCCGTGTCTGGGTGGATGCCGGAGGCGTTGATCCACAGTTTTTGCCATCTTTGGATCCAACAGCGAGTCGACTCGCGTTGTCCCTAGATGCATCGCTCCAGATCTTCTATGGTGGTAGCGCGGGTGTAGGAGCCCTGAAGTGCCTGACAAAGGCATCCTGCATTTCTTCCCAGGAATCGATGCTGTCAGCGGGGAGCATGTTGATCCATTGCCGGGTCGCACCCTCCATCATCACGGGGAGGTAGCGAGCGGCGAGCAGGTCAGTATGGCCTGCGATTCCCATTGCCATGAGGTATGTGTCCAGCCATACAACGGGATCGTACGTCGGGTCGTACTTTTCGATCTCCTTGGGGGCCTTGAACTTGGCGGGGTATTTTTCCCCGTGGATCATGGGCCCAAAGCATTACGGCCCGACTCGACTGGGCGAGCCTCTTGGTTCCGGGTCGCCGCGGTTGTTGAGGGTGTGCTTCAGGTCGTTGGGCTAGCGCGACTGCCACACCTGGTTGTTGATGATGTCCGTTCAGGCATCGAGGGGCTGCCCGTTGGCGGCGACCGTGTTATTCGCCGGTCGTGGCTCGTTGGTGGACAAAGTGGGGTTGGCGGCCCGTGGTTGGTTCGCCAAGGGCTGTGGTGGTGGGCAAGTTAATGCTTGGCGATGGTGGGGTGGCCGCTTGATGCTGCCCTGCTTGCTGAGGAGTGGGAGTACAACCGCCCCCGAGGGTCGACTCCCGCGGCTTATTGCTCGACGTCCCTTACGAGTAGGGCCTTGGCGTACTATATCTATAGCGCGCCGTCACCTTGGACGTCGAGGTTGGCGATCGTGGCATCGGCCGCGACGACGTTGTCCATCGGGGTGGAGTATAGTGGTAGTCTGTTGGCATCGCGGGCTTGAGGCGAGATGATGATCCGCGGTTGGTCCGGCGGGGGCGTGCGGCCGATGGGTGGTGGAGGGGGTCCGGTCGCCGGTGCGCCAGGTGGTGGTCTCGCGGGGTTGCTTCCGCCTGGCAGCGCGTTCTCGTAGTATTCGCGCTCGGCGGCACGTGCGGGGTCGCTTTCGTCGTTGAAGTTCAGGACGCGGCCTTGGACGTTGGAGTTCATGCGGGTTCTGATGCGGCGCTGGTGATAGAGCGACAGCTCCCGTGCCGTTTCCCGCTCGAGGCGGTATTTCTCACGCTCGGCGAGTTCGTTGCGTTGGGCCTCCGCGAGCCGCAGGCTGGCTTCCTCCACTTCTGTGGTCGTCGCAGTCGGCGGGATCGGCGTGGCGAATGGATCTGGCGGGGCGGCCGTGCTCCCCACCATGTAGATCGCGTTGAAGCGATTGAATCTGGCACGGAAGTCCTCGGGTGATTCCAAGACGGAGTCGGAGTCGAAGATTCCGAGGATGGAGGGGTCCTCGAAATCCTCCGGGTTGGAGACTCGCGTGATGGAGTCCTCTCGTGATGCGGCGGTGATAGATCCGTCGACCGAGGCAGGGGTCGCGGAGTCGGCGTCGTCGTTTAGGGCATCGTCGTTGGTGGCGGCGTTGGTCTCGGCCATGTCGCTAGCGGCCGAGTCGTACTTGGTGACGAGGCTCCTGATGGAGCGGACCTGCTCCTCCGAGAGCAGATCGTGGTGCGGCTGCGATCCGCCGACGATCACCGTTGCAGCTGGGTCGACCGCGCCAGTGAAGCCGACGCAGAGGTTGATGGAGCCGACCATCATCACCGCACCGTGAGTGACCGGGCGTGATGCCGGGATGTAGCTGCTGGGCAGGATCTGTAAGATCCCGCCGATGGCGATCATGCGACTGGTGGTGAGCGGCCGATCGATCGGCGAGTAGGGTCTCGCCGCAGAACTCAGGCCAGTCCCGCTATGCCCCACGGTGGGCGCCACTATCATGAAAATGGCCACGGCAGTCGCTGCCATTGGAAGCGATTGATTGTATCGTGAGGAAGAGTTGGCGGCCATCTGCGGTGCGATATGGGGGCGGATGCACATGGGTTTACCCAGGTTCTGCCCCCTGGAGGGTAAAGACCTACTCCTGCTAGATTAGATTATTGGAGAGCGAGTTACAGGGGTGGCGAGCTCGGCGTCTAAGCAACGAGTCGCTTGCAGGGGGTGTATGATGGAACGTGAGTCTCCAGGATACCTTAGGGAGGTTTATATATGAGGCACCTCGGTAGGGTTTACAAGCTACAACCGAACAAGATAAGGATTTGGAGGTCTTGACCTAATCCGACTGGGCTTCTTTTACGCTCCTGGGCCTCCATTCGCTAGTCGCTGGGCCTCTCCTTCCATTGTAGTCCAGTCGCCATCCTCCAGGCGCACTCACAGGCCCTTCAGCCCAATCGGAACGCCCTACTGGGCATACCCCTTTTGGCATATCCCCATCAAAATCCACTACACCAAGTCTGATCATCACGTGAGTCAGTGTAGCTTCAAAGGAGAGCATCAATATGGGCATCACATCCACTATATGACTCATGCTTAACCTTTCGGTCTGTGTTCCGAGGCCATGTCTGTACATGCTAGGCTCGCCAAGTAAGAACCTTAGTATTCGCGTGTGTAAAAGTGTCTTAGACCCGTTGTATGAAAGCGTAGAGTCAAGTACACCCGATCATCACGTGATGTCTCAAAACACGATCCATAGAACGGTGCATACTGATGACCCACAAGTATAGGGGGTGTATCGTAGTATTTTCGATAAGTAAGAGTGTTGAACCCAACGCGGAGCAGAAGGTGCTGGCTAGTGGTATGGATCAGGAATTCTCTGCAAATACTTAGCAAACGGATTTTTAGGGGTTTTTGATAAAGCAAGTAAATAAAGTAGGAGTAAACAAAAGACAGTAGGAATAAATGCAGCAAGTGGCCCAATCCTTTACGCAGCAAAGGACAAGCCGGTTGTATTACTTAAGATGACCAAACGTTCTCGAGGACACATGGGAAGACTATCAAGTGCTTTCGCTTCATATAGTTGATTAATCTTCTTTAGCTTGCTAAGTGTTGTGTGGGTGAACCTGTGCTAATGTACCGACCTTCCTAGGACTAATACATACTTGTGATTATACCCCTTGCAAACATCCGTAAGTACAAGAAAGTAATTAAGATAGAAACCTAACCACAGCTTTAAACTCTAAGACCCTTACGTCCCTTGTGCAATGGTTTCCTAACGGGGGTTCAGGTTTCTGTCACTCTGGCAACCCCTACGATTAGTAGCCAAATACCCAATGCATTCCCCTAGGCCCATATAGGTGAAGTGTCATGTAGTCGATGTTCACACACGACACCACTAGAAGAAGTACACCACAACTTAAATATCAAACTATTGAATCTTTCTCAACACAACTCCACTACTAACAACATGACTTCTCCCATGTCCTCAAGAACAAAACGAACTACTCACAAGACATCATATGGACCATGATCAGAGATGGAATAATGATGTATAACAATCTGAACATTAACAATAATTCAATGGTTCACTCAATAGCATCAACTACAAATAGTAATCAACACAGAGAAAGTTTCCCCTATGAACTATGCAAGATTCAACTCAATTGTTATAGCAATATGGAGATGGTGATGGGGGTGTTGATGATGATGATGGTGGTGATGATGATGATGATCCCGATGAAGTCCAGCTTGATGGTGGTGTTGATGGCGATGATCTCCCCTCTCCGGGAAGGAATTCCCCTGGTAGAAATATGTTTGCCGGAGAGATCTTTCTCTCTCGGTGTTTTCCGCCCCGCAGAGGTGGCGAAATCTTTCTGTGGTCGCTCCCTGAGTCTTAGGGATAATATACGCCAGAGGGGAATGCCAGGGGTGGACCAGGGCGGCCACACCACCTGGTGGCGCGTCCTAGGCTGGCCCGCGCTAGGGGGTGGTGTGGGCCCCCTGTGGCCCATCTCCAGCCCCCTTTTGGCTTCCTTCGTCTTCTAGAAAAATAGGATTTTCCGTATATTTTCCCGGATTTTCTGATCTTTGCGAATTTTGCCTCCAAGCATCACCTTTTCCATCAGAATCCTGACTGCAGCGGTTCATGCTCCAAAAGTCATCAACCATGCAAAAACAGATGAAATAACATAAGTATCACCTCTCAATATGAAATATATCACTGAATAACAGTGAATTATGACATAGAATAGTGATGCAAAATGGACGTATCAACTCCCCCCAAGCTTAGACTTCGCTTGTCCCCAAGCAAAACTGAGCTCAATAAACATGACCTCATGTTTATGGAGTGAAGAGTCGATAGAAGAATACGGACAATAAGCATCACATTCATCAAATACATAGATCATAATAGAAGACAACTCACTATTATATGACTCAACTTGCAATGAGTAAAGGAAACACAATAAAGACACATAAAGTAAATCATAATTGGTAATGGCAAACTTAGCTCTTGGTCGAAGAATAGTTGATAATTTGCTGGAGTTCACAAATAACTGGTTTTCAATGATAGCTTTCAAAGTAGTAAACATCAAGATAAGAGAAATGTGCAAAACAAGGAACATAAGAAACATGATTGAATAAATCATCATATGAATGAATGAAACACAACAACTCAAAATACTTGCTGAGATAGAGAGGAATAGGTTTACTGAATCAACTAAAAAGTAAAAGAAAGGCCCTTCACAGAGGGAAGCAGGGATTGCAAGTCTCATAAAGAGCTCCCAAAAGTTATGATACTTACTAGCTTTCTTCTCTCATTGCTCCTATCATAGGCATCTTTTGGTGATTAAGGTTAAAGTGACACAACTAAGAGGATATGCTTGATAAGTTATAAGTTCAAATCTCATACCCCTTACTTATGAGTACCGAACCTCATGCTACTCAACTTCAGTCATGAGTAAGCTCTTGTCATTGTAAATACACGTGTATCATTGAGAACCGCCAACAGGGTACCCCTTGCACATGACACAGGAGCTATCCCATAATCAAAATGACAAGGCAAGCAGACAGTGAGCATCTCAGCGATCTTTTTATTTGCATATTTTTTTATTGAGTATGCTTCATAGAATGCTCACTATAGTTATGCTGCAAGTTTCCACCATGATTAGGCATGGCTTAGGCTAGCGGCCCAGGCGTTTCTCTAACACACATATTAACTCCATGATCTTACAAGTTCCACTTTTATTTCACACCGCCAGGATCCATGGGCAAAAGAACATGATATCAACTAGGTACAAAGTGCCAATGCAGTGTTGAAAGCGGTCCCCATGATACATGGTTCTGCTAACTTCAACTCATAAAGCACAAGCATATACGCAACAAAGAAGGACCCAATGGTTCAAGTTTATTAAATGCAAGAAAATTTAAGTGTGCCATCAAGTTCGTGAGAGCTTTAATCACTAATTTTCACATAACAAGTTTAAGTTGGAAGGTAGGTAAAACAAGAATTTACTTGGAATAGCAATAATACTACTAGGTAGGTATGGTGGACACAAATGGCAGAGGTTTTGGTTTAAGGAAGTGGATGCACGAGAAGAATTTTCCCTCTCAGTACAGGTTTTTGGCTAGCAAGGCTGGGTAGCAAGTATAAGAGTTGAAGGAAACAAACAAACATACAAGTGATAAAGACAAACATGCAATCTTCCTTGGAAGCACAAAAGATCTTAACTAGACAATACTAGACTTATGCGCAAATCAAGAAAGAAAGAAAGAAGATGAAATTATATTTCTTTAGAGTACTTCTATCTTTTTCATTCAACTCTCAAAAATAGTGTTGCTACTAACCGAGCCAGGTTTGCCAAAACCAACAAAATTAACTCAATGATTCCAAAGTGATACCAATACTAACAACAAGATCAATCATATAACCACGAATTGAAAACTAATATAAGCTATGAAAGTGAATGATAGAACTTCTCGTTAATATTCCATAACGGCAACTCACACCAAGGGATACATATCTAACGAGAGAGGGGACACTTCCATAATGCAAACCATCCTACATAATAACTTCTCTATTCATGATATGACTCTACTAATAAGGTAAAAAGATAGAAGATAGTGATGTGGTACCGCGGCACTCCCCCAAGCTTGGAACAAACCAAGGGGATGCCAAACCTGATGACGAATTACTCCTTTGGTGGTGGTGGTAATATTTTCTTAGTTGACGTGAGGAAATCTTCCAGCATCTTGCGAAGCCTATTATTCTCCCATTGAAGCATGTCCACCTTCCTCCTCAAGTCTCGGTACTTATCACATAACTCCTTAGTGACTCATAGGGCTTCTGTTGATGCAGGGCAAGAGACTAAAGGTACCAGCCCCTGCTTGGGGTCTTGGAGATCTTCCTCCATAGGCTCCTTTCCTTTATCCTTGGCAGACACCATTGTGCTTCTAAACTTTCAAAGAGTATGTCCTGGCAGAAATAGATCGAAACAAAAACACGACGAAAACACGATATACGAACCTCGGGAGATCCGGGGGATTATATATTATGAAGTTTCATGACAAAAGGAAGGTACTGGGAGAAAACGAGTCGGAGGCGGAGTCTGGGGTGGACTCACCACCTGGTGGCGCGGCCAGGGGTGGGCTCGCGCCACAGGGTGGTGTGAGCCACCCTGGCTCCGTTTCCGTCCCTCTTTCTGTTCGTAGCTTTCCTTATTGACTGAAAACTGCAAAAATATAGTTGGATAGTATTTTCGTGGAACTTTTCTTACTAGAACTGTTACCTATTTGAAAGCAGACTCTGCAGGTCTCTGAATTTGGTCCTTAATAGATTCTTCCAGAGTCAACACTTGAATAATCATCAGTATCCTCATCTTCATACACTTATTACTTGATACATAAAACCTTTCTCTTCCTTATTACACCATTATCTCCACTTTCTGGAAATTTCTTTCACACAATTCTCATTAGCAACATTAGTATAAGTGAAGTGATAAAACCTTTTGAGTCTAACTTCAACTGAAAACAATCAAAACAAAAGCTACTGTAGCAACTCCTTCCGAAAACCCAAAAAGAATTCAAAAAAAGGAATATCGAATAAAGAAGCAAATGCAAGAGTGGCAAAATCTGTCAAAACAGACCAGCAGGTAAAGATCAATTTTTTCGAAAATCTTCTGTTGCTCAAATCAAAAAGTGCAAAACTAACTAAAGTTAAATAACAACCTGGGGCAGAAGCACAAAAAAATTACAGCTCAAATTGACATACAGAGATCTCTCACGAATTTTTATGGTGCAGCACAAAAATCTGTTTCGGGACAGCAACTTCCCCAAATATTACTTCTCTCTCATTAGAGGTTGATCTTGACACAATAACCAAACAAAACGGATAAGGAGCGGTTATTACAGAAGTAATAACTTCCAAGACTCAAAGAAACAAAAACACACTGAAAGCAAAAACAAATTGGGTTGTCTCCCAAAAAGCTCTTTCTTTATAGCCATTAAGATGGGCATGATAATTTTGACAATGCTCACATAAGAATATGAATTGAAGTGAAAGAGAGCATTAAGAAGCAAAAATACACATGTTTAAGTCTAACCCACTTCCTATGCAAGGGAGTTTTGTAAACAAACAAGTTGTTGAAACCAAAGGCTACTTGCATAAGAAGGCAAAAGAAGTGCAACACAAAAACTTTCAGCATAAAACGAGGAAACTTGATATTATTGAGATGCATAAGAACACTTTTCTCTCTCTCTCACAGTAACTTTCAGTATCATGCATAAACTTAACAATATAACTATCACAAGGACCATTGTAACAATGATCACTTATTCTAACAGAAAACACAGGAATACTAGCTCTCATAACACTACTTTGTGAAACAATATTAGAGGTATCCTTACAAAGGATAGTGTGTCCCTCTTCTTCATATTTAGTAACAAAGTCTTTCACATTTGCTATTATAGGTTCATCAACAATTTGTTTATCAGGTTCAACAGCTTTATTTGTACTTTCATTAACCATACTAGCTATCATAGAGTGTTCCTTTATCTTAACTGGAAAAGGCATTTTCTCAATATAAGTTTTAGGTAAAACATGATTAGCAGTATAAACTTCAGTATTTCTTGCAGGAACACTCTTAGCAACATCTTTATAAGGTTCATGATACTTATTACACTTCTTTTTAGGCACTTCAATATAGGAAGCAAAAGCCTTAAAATAAGAAGCAATAGCGTGAGAGTCTAGACCATAAGCATTTTTAATATTTTGAAAGTTATTAGTTCCCATAAAAGATTCAATGCATTCATAATCATAATTTATACCTGACTTTCTACCTTTGTCATTCTCCCAAGCTTCAGCATTGTCTTGAATACGGTCTAGAAGATCCCATTTAGCTTCTTCTTCCATGCGAGTGAATGTTCCAGCACAAGAAGCATCCAATAAATCCTTGTCATGTAGAGGGAGCCTTGCATAAAAGTTATTGATAATAATATTATTGGGGAGCTCATGAATGGGACATTTGAGCATCAGTAACTTCAATCTCCCCCAAGCTTGGGTTGTACTCTCTCCATCAAGAGGCCAAAAGTTGTATATTTGATTCCAATATTTATGAATCTCACTAGGAGGATAAAACTTTGAATAAAAGAGAGGCACTATTTCCTCCCATTCCAGAGCTTGACCATTCTTCAGCAGCTTATACCATTCCTCAGCTCTTCCTTTCAGCGATAATGAGAATAACTTCTTCTTAACTTGATCTGTAGTAATACCTGCACACTTGAACAACCCGCATAATTCGTGTATAAAGAGTAAATGATCACCAGGATGGACAGTTCCATCCCCAACATAGTAGTTATCCATAACACGATCAATAATTCTTGTAGGTATTTTAAAAACATCATTCTCAGCAGGTGGTGGCTTATCTACTACCTTAGCACTGGTAGTAGCATTACCAAATAAGAAACTCAGCGAATTATCCATAACGAAAATAAAGCAACTAACAGAAGTAAACAATACTCATAGTAGAAGTTTCCTTTACCAGTTCCACTCTCCAATAGCGCTTCACTCCCCGGCAACGGCGCCAGAAAATAGTCTTGATGACCCACAAGTATAGGAGGTGTATCGCAGTATTTTCGATAAGTAAGAGTGTCGAACCCAACGAGGAGCGGAAGGTGCTGGCTAGTGGTATGGATCAGGAATTCTCTGCAAATACTTAGCAAATGGATTTTTAGAGGTTTTTGATAAAGCACGTAAACAAAGTACGAGTAAACAAAATACAGTAGGAATAAATGCAGCAAGTGGCCCAATCCTTTACGCAGCAAAGGACAAGCCGGTTGTATTACTTAAGATGACCAAACGTTCTCGAGGACACATGGGAAGACTATCAAGTGCTTTCGCTTCATATAGTTGATTAATCTTCTTTAGCTTGCTAAGTGTTGTGTGGGTGAACCTGTGCTAATGTACCGACCTTCCTAGGACTAATACATACTTGTGATTATACCCCTTGCAAACATCCGTAAGTACAAGAAAGTAATTAAGTTAGAAACCTAACCACAGCTTTAAACTCTAAGACCCTTACGTCCCTTGTGCAATGGTTTCCTAATGGGGGTTCAGGTTTCTGTCACTCCGGCAACCCCTACGATCAGTAGCCAAATAGATAATGCATTCCCCTAGGCCCATATAGGTGAAGTGTCATGTAGTCGATGTTCACATGACACCACTAGAACAAGTACACCACAACTTAAATATCAAACTATTGAATCTTTCTCAACACAACTCCACTACTAACAACATGACTTCTCCCATGTCCTCAAGAACAAAACGAACTACTCACAAGACATCATATGGACCATGATCAGAGATGGAATAATGATGTATAACAATCTGAACATAAACAATAATTCAATGGTTCACTCAATAGCATCAACTACAAATAGTAATCAACACCAGGAAAGTTTCCCCTATGAACTATGCAAGATTCAACTCAATTGTTACAGCAATATGGAGATGGTGATGGGGGTGCTGATGATGATGATGGTGGTCATGATGATGATGATGATCCCAATGAAGTCCAGCTTAATGGTGGTGTTGATGGCGACGATCTCCCCTCTCTGGGAAGGAATTCCCCCGGCAGAAATCTGTCTGCCGGAGAGATCTTTCTCTCTCCGTGTTTTCTGCCCCGCAGAGGCGACGAAATCTTTCTGCGGTCGCTCCCCAATTCTTAGGGTTTCGGGAGGATAATATACGCTAGAGGGGAGTGCCAGGGGTGGACCAGGGCGGCCACACCACCTGGTGGCGCGGCCTAGGCTGGCCCGAGGCAGGGGTGGTGTGGGCCCCCTATGGCCCATCTCCAGCCCCCTTCTGGCTTCCTTCGTCTTCTAGAAAAATAGGATTTTTCGTATAATTTCCCGGATTTTCTGATCTTCGCGAATTTTGCCTCCAAATAGCACCTTTTCCATCAGAATCCTGACTGCAGCGGTCCATGCTCCAAAAGTCATCAACCATGCAAAAACAGATGAAATAACATAAGTATCACCTCTCAATATGAAATATATTAATGAATAACAGTGAATTATGACATATAATAGTTATGCAAAATGGACGTATCACATACTTAAGGAAGAACACATTTTATCTTGATATTTAAATGAGGGGTATCTTATAATGCTACTAAAACGCAAAACTAGCAATGTAAGATGCAAACATCATATGTGTAAAGTGGAATGATATGGACCATGCATTTGATCACCATCATATGCATCGTGGTATGATCTCTATCATTCCTTTGTGTGTAAGTCCAAGGTCTATGGAACTTACACATTAAGTGTGTTGTAAGAGTATCAACTATACATCAACTTACAACATTACCATATCATGACACAAGCCCAGCAACGATCTAAACTAGACGCCTCTAATTTATCCATTGCAAGTTTTATGTGGCTTAGTGCTTTTGAAGATAGAACCGTTCTTACCTATGAACATGGAACCACAACGATGATAACCAAATTATTAACAACTCGTTGTAAATCAGATATTGACTATAGTAGGAGAGACAGACACCTGCCAGCCACTTATGCAAAACTAGTTACATGTCAGTCGTGGAACCGGTCTCATATGCGATGACATGTAAGGTTGGTCCGGGCCGCTTCATCCCACTATGCCACCAATATCCAAAGTACATATAAGAAGCAATAACATGATCATCAACGCCCACATACTCTTATGTGTTCTACCCATGCAAAGCACCTACGCATAGATCAGGCTCTGATACCACTGTTGGGTTCGCAGCATAGAAAACAAAAAATTCCTATGATGTGAATTATACGCCAAGATATATCTACTAGGTACAAGCAACAGGTGGATATACATCCATAGAGAACTTACCCTCAAAGACAACAAAGTTTTGTTAACAAGATGGAACTCGTGGATGATGTAGTTGTACACTTGCCGATCTCAAGATCGTGATGAAGTCCAGCAGGTCCGGCACCAACACATCCATCAGATCCAGCTCCAGCAAGTCCAGCACCACCAAGTCCAACACCGCAAAGCAGCGATGCATCCGTGATCGCACACACGTCCAGTACCCCGACAACCTTCGTCCTTCGCTCCAGCAAAGCAGCGGAAGCAGCAACTCCTTTCCAGATAAAGCCACTGGGAACATGTATCTCGCTAATCCGAGACCATGGGGAAAAAATACTAGAGGGGGAGAGAGATCCTTCATGAGGAGGCGTGAGGAAGAAGGGGTGTGAGGGGGGCCTTTTATAGGAGGAGGGGGTGCCCCTCCCCATGGCCGGCGCCTCATGGAGGTGACCCCTCACCTCCCCCATTCATGTGGTGGTAAGCCCCTCCACATTAAAATGCCCCTTCACATTCTCTTTTAAAGTCTCCACTTTAAATGCATTAAATTTCTCCAAATTTAATGCTGTCTCATTTAATAAAACTTTTTTATTAATTTTATTCAGAATTTTGTTGATTACTTTAATTAACAAACATTCACATAAAACCCCATGCAACATTTTAATATTACATGCAGAACCAATTTCTGCAATTTCACCCGAAACAGTTTCGGTGTCTATTGAAATAATTCCAGCGCTTTCTTAAATCTTTATCTGAAATATATTGGCTCCAAATGGTGTCGGTATCCCTTAAGTGTGTCACTCTACGGTTCGCGAATAATGCAGACATGATCGAGACCCCTCTCAGATCAATAATCAGAAGCAGGACCTGGAGATCCATACTGACTCCTACACATTCAACGATGACTTATGTGATCGTGAGAACCTTTAACGCTAGTAACTAAATCTCTTTGTCTCGCGATATATTACATGTACAAGATTCGATTATCGGTATCTCCATACCTAGTTTGATCTCGTTACCGACATGTACTCTTTTCTCATTCCCGTGATATAACATTCTAGTGATCTCATCACTTGCTTGTAAGCTAACCAATGTGATATCACCGAGAGGCCTAGAGTATATCTATCCGTCATTAGGATGGAAAAATCCCACTCTTGATCCATGAGCCTCTACATAACACTTCCGTAGCACTGAACCCACCTTTATAATCACCCTTTCACGGTGTGACATTTGATGTTATCAAGATACTCTTCCAGTGTTAGTGATTGACATGATCTCATGGTCTAAGGACTAGGATTACTTTGTATGATGTTATAGAAATACAAACACAATGACTTTGATCGTAATGCTATACTTCGGATGAATGTTCATCACATCATTCCATAAATGTTGCGACCTCGTTATTAACAACATCCAATGTCCATGATCAGGAAACCTTGATCATCTTGTTAATCAACGAGCTAGTCTATAAGAGAGGCATAACTAGGAACCTTTTATTTGTTTATTAAACACACATGTATTGACGTTTCCAATCAATACAATTATAGCATGCAAAATAAACATTTATCATAAACATGGAATAAGATAATAACCACTTTATTATTGCCTCTCGGGCATATTCCCTTCAATCTAAACCTAAACACTAAACCTAAACCTAAAACTAAACCTAAAACATACCTAAAACAAAACATAATTAAACAAAACTAATACTAAGAATTGGATGAGATCGAGCTCACCTGCGGAGCGGCGGCGCGACGACGCGGGGCGGCGCGGAGACGATGCGGTGCGGCGAGACGCGGCGCGGGGCGGTGTGGCGGGGCAGGGCCGCGCGGGGAGGCACGACGGGGCAGGGCAGGGCGGCGCGGCGACATCTCTCCACGGGCAGCGACGGAAGGCGGGGGCACGGCGATGGATGGCAGGATCCTCCACGGGCAGCACGGCGGCGCAGGTGGTGGTAGTTTGAGAGAAGTGGTGTTGTGGTGCTCCGGGTCGTGGCTAGACCCGGGGTGGAGGGGGGGTATTTATACACCCCCCCTTTAGCCTCAGTATGTAACACAAACCGGGACTAAAGGGTACCATTTAGCCCCCTTTAGTCCCTATTTGTAACACAAACCGGGCCAAAAGGGTACCCTTTAGTCCCGGTTTGTGGGATAAAGGGGTACAGCTCGCGCGAAAAGCGGTTGCCGAAAGTGAGCCCCGGTTTATAATACAAACCGGGGCTAAAGGTTTTTTTTGGGTGCCAAAATGAAAGTTATGTATAATTTTGGCACCACATTCTCAGATCCGTCAAGCCATGCTTTCCCGCCATTTCCCCCGATACTTTATGGATGTAGTGTAGCTTCTTTTTCCCTAGTAGACCTAGGTTATCGAATCCTCGGGAAGCGAATGCGTAGTGAAGTTACTTTAAAGGACCTTCGAGAGTTTTAGAATTCCTTTTGTATTTTTACCGGACCAATAGCTTGCGTCTTGTTGTTTTTGTCGATGATGGAGAGAGAGGGCCTAGGACGTTTGGTTTCATGTGTAGCTGACATGGGTATACCCTACAGGTACTCGAGCTTGGTATATACGGTCTAAACACATACAGGCCCACGGTGTCGCCAAGGCCCAGATGAAAGGACTCGAGTAACCTGTGGACTCTCGATTGCTTGAAGGACAAGAAGAAGCTAAAGATAGAAAGTTTGAAGAGGAAAACCCTAACTTGTAACCGACTCGACCTGCTACCCGAGACCCAGCCTATCTATATAAAGGCTAGGAGGGGGCGGCGAGGAGAACACACGCAACCCTAGTTTCCATAACCCTCGCCAGATTGCATCTGCGCACCATTGTAACTTTCGACTCCTTCGATAATTCCACGAGCAGACAAGCAGGAGTAGGGACCTCTACGAGGCCTGAACCTGGGTAAATCCTTTGTCCCCTGTGTGCTTGTTTGCTAGCCGATAGATGTCTCCAGCGCTCCCTCCTTCTCCAAAACCCAAGTCCATAACAATGGGCATTGATGAGTTAAACCCTCATCAATTGGCGCCGCCTGTGGGAACTGGGAGTGCTGATGTTGCGGCTTCTTCGGCCCCATCAACTGCGATCTACAACTCCGCAACAGCGGAGATTCACCAGCTCTTCGGCGCCTTCGACTTCACCGTCCACACGCCGGCCACCCGCCCGGCCTTCGAATCCGTGGGCGACGGAATTAGCCTGGCGATTGGGAGCTTCCGCTTCCAAGTTGGTCAGATGGGCACGCTTTGCATGCCTAATCAACCGACAGCATCGGCGATTGCCCCGGCATCATGGTTCCCTCCATCGATCGGCACCCTCAGCGAGCTCAATGCGATCTGGCCACAGTCGCGACTCCGATTTGAGCGATCTGGCCACAGAAGATGGAACCTACGGTTCCGAATCTGAAAGTTGTGGAAGCAATAGCTTCCCCAATCACTTCATGTGCGCCATCATTAACGCAGGCGACACCTCCGCCAATCGCGGCAACGGTGGTAACACCGGCATTGGCACCGATCTGCCTAACGGTGGCAATGGTGGCAACGGCGGTAACGGCGCCAACGGGGGAGCAGTCGAACCTCCCAACATAATCAATGAGCAAACCGGCGAACGCGTCGTAACCAGGCTCAACGAGCAAGAGTGGGAGCGCTGCCGCAAAGCCCTACGAGGTGCACCTCTACCCCTTGGGTCCCCGCAGGAACTGCTGATGGGCTACCACTGGCTCCTAAAAGAAGAATTCACGCGCCAAAAACAAGCAATCGCGCAACTTGAGGCGCGTAAAAAGGCGGCAGATGAGTCGAGCCTTCGTCGCGCTGGGCTCTCCTCCTACGGAGGATCCTCCTCACGAGGCAACGAGTACCTTGCCAAGAAGAGGCAGTCGCGAATGCCTCACCTCACCGAACAAGAGCGCATAGACGCTGCGAAAGTCCTCGACTTCGGCTCTATGACAGTGGACACGAGAGGCAACGTGGTTCCCAGGACGCCGCAGGCTGCGGTGATAGCCGCCACCATGTACCTCCTCAATAACCAGCCACCGGCTGGAGATCCCCGAACTGCCATGCACCG
The DNA here is from genome assembly GCA_910589775.1 of Avena eriantha. Taxonomy (NCBI): domain Eukaryota; kingdom Viridiplantae; phylum Streptophyta; class Magnoliopsida; order Poales; family Poaceae; genus Avena; species Avena eriantha. Next base: position 439,961,521 of record OU342742.1, on the reverse strand, counting down.
ATCTACGATCGCGGGTTTGGGGCTAATCGAGGCCACCTTCGACAAGGAGCCGGTACCAGACCCAAAAAAGGGCAAAGTGCTAGCAAAGCGCTACTCCTCGCCCTCATCTAGCGATGACAGTCATGACCTCTCTCGACGCCGTCGCTCACGGCGACACGATCACGACTACGATGCGTGCAACGACCTCACGCAATGCAAGATCAACAAGTCAAGGGCACGATGTGCTCGGTCGACTGACTCGGAAGAGGAAGATGGGGAGCTCTGCGGCGCCAGATGCTTCAGCAGATCCATTAGGCAGAAGCGAATGCCTAAAGGGTTTAAACTTCCATCGGAGAATCCGAAATTCGACGGTCTACAAGACCCTAAAATTTGGCTAGAGGATCACATCTCCTCCGTCAGGCTCCACGGAGGCAGTCGAAGTACTGCCATGCAATGTTTGCAGCTACAGCTGCAGGGCGCCGCCCGAGCATGGCTCAATAACCTCCCACGCGGATCCATTCGCAGTTGGGATGAGCTGATTTACAGCTTCGTGCGCAACTTTAAGGGCATGTACAAACGGCCCGCATCAATCGAAGAACTGAGATGCTGCCAGCAAAGATCTGGCAAATCGCTGCGCTCATACATCCAAAGGTGGTCCATCATCAAGAACTTCGTGGAAAACATCTCGGAGGACCGCGCGATTGATGCATTCAATGGTGGCGTCCGCCGCCTAGAGCTCAGGGAGGAGCTGGGCCGCTCAAAGCCCCAGACCATCGACCACCTGATGGAGATCGCGAATCGGTGGGCCGATGAGAAGATTCGGTGAAGAACCACGCTCACTCCGACGAAGAGGCGGAACTCGAACGCAGACGCGACCGCCGAGGCAAACGCCGCATGCGCATCTACGACGACCGTGACGACGTCAACATGGTCGCAGCCGGCTACGCCGATAGACGTGACAAAAACCGTAACAGCGGATACCGCAGCGGCGGATACCGCGACTCCGGGAAAACCACGCAAGTGTGGCAACGCCGCACCCGCGACGAGGCACCCGCGACCTCCATCGAGGACAAACTGTCCGGGCCATGCACGGTACACTTCTACGTCGACAAGCATGACGGCAAGAGAAAGTCCAGCCACCTCCTCAAGGACTATCGTGAGTTCCTCAAGCTACACGAGGGATTGGTTCGGATGAACCGCAACACAGTCGAAATAGGTTACGGAGCCGCTCCAGGCGTCGTGGCACATGGCGCACCGCCACCACCACCTGGGCCACCCCCAAACGGAGCTGCACCGGACCAACACCACGGAGGAGAACCGTACCCACGGGCCATGGGTACCATGATGATCCAAAAGGGGCACCCCTCCAACAGGGTGCAGAAAGCCATCACTCGCCAAGTCAACTTGGCCACGCACTCGCCACCATCCACCACTGAGTACCTCAGTGGCAGTGAGTCGTGCATTACCTTCGATAAACGTGACCACCCGCCTCAAGTACCTCGCCCAGGTCATTGCCCCCTCGTACTCGAGGCACAAATTGGAGGCTTCGACATGAGTCACGTCTTCATGGATGGCGGAAGCGGCATCAACCTCATATTCGCGAGTACCTTGCGAGCAATGAGGTTCCCTCTAACCTGCTTGGAGGCATCGGACACAACGTTCCACGGCATCGTCCCAGGGAAAGGCATATACCCCCTGGGCAAAATCAACCTCGACGTCATATTTGGCACGCCAAAGAACTTTCGGCGCGAGCGCATCGACTTTGAGGTCGTCGACTGGCCCTCACAATACCACTGCATCCTCGGACGCGTCGCGTTCGCTAGGTTCATGGCGGTACCCCACTACGCCTACCTGCAGATGAAAATGCCAGGTCCCAACAGCGTCATCACGATCAACGGGAGCTTTGAGCGATCTGACAGTTGCGACAGAGAATTCAACAGAATATCCCAGTCCTTCGGCATGCAGGAAGAGCTCGTGCGATTGAAGGAAACGATAGACAACAGTCTGCCTCCCCTGAGTAGGCCAAGCTCACCTGATCTCTCCTTCGACTCATCTGTACACACAAAGAAGGTGCAGGTCCATCCGACAGATCCCGCAAAAACGGCCCTCATCGCCAACAACTTGAGTCCCACATAGGAACTCGCGCTCGTCGAATTCCTCCATGAGCACTGGGAGATTTTTGCCTAGTGTCATGCGGACATGCCAGGAGTTCCCAAGGAATTCGCCGAGCACGCACCCAACGTCAACTCTGACGCAAGGCCAGTCAAGCAAACAATCAGGTGACTGCCTGAGCCACGAGCGCAAGCAGTCGGAATGGAGATCAACAGACTCCTCGAGGCCAAATTCATACGCGAGATCAAGGAAAGCACTTGGCTCGCCAATACGGTGTTGGTGCCAAAAAAGGACATGGACATCCTACGGATGTGCATGGACTTCACTTCTTTAAACAAGCACTACCCAAAAGATCACTTCCCGCTACCAAGGATCGATCAAATCATCGACTCCACCGCTGGATGCGAGCGCCTCTACTTCCTCGATGCCTACTCAGGCTATAACCAAATTCGAATGAAGGAGGAGGACCAGGAGAAGACCGCGTTTACAATGCCCTTCGGTGTGTTCTGCTACAACACAATGCCCTTCGGGCTAAAAAAACGCGGGAGCCACCTACCAGCGGTGCATGCAGGCTTGCCTCAAGGAGCAACTGGGTCGCAACATCCAAGTCTATGTCGACGACATAGTAATCAAAACCAAGGAGGAAGCCTCTCTAATCGACGACTTGCGCGAAACATTCGCCAATCTCGATCGTTACCGGATTAAGCTCAATCCGGACAAATGCGCCTTCGGCGTACCATCTGGGCAGCTGCTCGGGTATCTCATCTCCACGAGAGGGATTGAGGCAAACCCAAAAAGGATAAAGGCCATACTGGCCATGGAGAAGCCAAAGAACATAAGAGGCGTCCAGCAACTAGCCGAACGAATCGCGGCCCTTAGTCGATTTATCATTCGAATGGGAGAAAAGGCACTGCCCTTCTATCAGCTCCTCCGCAAAGCTGACAAATTCGAGTGGACCAATGAAGCGCAAGAAGCATTCGAAGATCTCAAGCGCCTGTTATCCACCTCGCCAGTACTGGTGACTCCACGAGAAAGGGAGCCACTACTGCTGTACATCTCCGCTACCAACCAAGTGGTTAGTACAGTGCTCGTCGTCGAGCGGGCCGAGGAAAACAAGGTCCATGGCATACAACGCCCGGTATACTACCTCAGCGAGGTCCTCACGCCAACAAAACAGCAGTACCCGCACTACCAGAAGCTGGCGTACGGCGTCTTCATGACCGCCCGGCGACTGCGCCATTACTTCCAGGAACACCCAATCGTGGTAGTCAGCGACGCCCCATTGGGACATATCCTCAATAACCCCGACGCCACGGGACGAGTCGCGCTTTGGGGAATCGAACTGTCTCCACGAGACATCACATACGAAAAGCGCGACGCAATCAAGTCGCAAGTTCTCCCTGACTTCCTCGTGCATTGGATGGAAAACCAACTCCCGGACAAGCCAGATATGTCCTACCTCTGGACAATGCACTTCGATGGATCCAAGCGGAAAGATGGAGCAGGAGCAGGTGTCATACTGACATCACCTCAAGGGGACAAGCTGAAATACATCCTGCAAATGCAGTTCACAGCCTCAAACAACGAGGCTGAATACGAGGCCCTGTTGCACGGGATGAGGATGGCAAAAGCCTGCAGCGCAAAGAGACTCATCATATATGGCGACTCCAAGCTGGTCGTCAACCAAACAATGCACGAGTGCGACGCACTAAATGACAACATGATCGCATACCGCGACCTCTACGATACACTCGAGGGAGACTTCGATGGTTGCGAGTTGCGACATGTAGGTCGCGAAATCAACGAGGAGGCAGACGCACTCGCCAACATAGGCTCTACCTGCGCCCCCGTACCACCCGGGGTATTTCTCGAGCGCATCTGTGAACGCTCCATCAAGCCAAAGGCCGCAGAGAAAAAACAAGCGCAGCAACGGACTCGGGGGCTACGCCACCCAATGAGCCAATGGCACTCGATGACTTGGAGCCAGACACAGGACTCGAAGGGCCAATGAGTGTCATGATGATCGAACAATCCTAGACGCAGCCGTACATTACGTACCTCCTCAGCAAGCGCCTACCGGATGGCCCGACAGACGCACGGCACATCGTGCGACGCTCCAAGGCATTCGCCGTTATCAACGGCGAACCGTATAAACACAGCATCACAGGCGTGTTACAACGATGCGTCTCCCTGGCCGATGGAAGAGCTGTCCTTCTCGACATCCATGAGGGGACCTGCGGGCACCACGCCGGCAGTCCCGCCCTCGTCGCCAAAGCTCTACGAGCTGGATTTTACTGGCCCACGGCCATGCGCGACGCCAACAACATAGTCTAAAAGTGCAATGCTTGTCAGCGATTCGCGGACAAGCCACACGCACCAGGCGCAGAACTACGGCCCATTCCATTGGCCTGGCCCTTCGCAAAATGGGGGCTCGACATGGTAGGCAAGCTCCTAAGGTCCTCGCAAGGAGGCTACGTCTACCTTTTGGTTGTAGTCGACAAGTTCACCAAGTGGATTGAGGCCATGCCAGTGACCAAGCAATCAGGGCACAGTACGGTCAAGTTCTTCGAATCCATTGTCTACCGCTTCGGCGTGCCGCACAGCATTATCACTGACAACAGGATGAACTTCACATCCAAGGAGTTCCAAGAATTCTGCGGAAACCTGGGGATCAACATCAGTTACGCCTCAGTCACGCATCCACAAACCAACGGTCAGCTGGAAAAAGCAAATGGGCTCATCTGCAGCGGCATAAAGAAGAGACTCCTTCGACCACTCGAACAAGCCACGGGTTGTTGGCCAGATGAGCTTCAATCCGTACTCTAGAGCCTACGTACAACTCCAAACAGCACCACGGGCTACACGCCATTATTTATCGTGCACGGAGCAGAAGCAGTACTACCCGCCGAAGTGAGGTACAAGGCGCCGCACATAGTCGCTTACAGCGAACAAGAGTCATCTCTTGCACTCGAAGACTCCGTAGACCTTCTCGACGAGGCAAGAGAAATCGCCGCAGAAAGATCCACGATCTACCAGCAGAACCTGCGCAACTACCACAGTAGAAGGCTTCGGCCCAGATCCTTCGTCGAAGGTGACCTGGTCCTGCGACTGAAGCAGCAGGGGCATCTCAAGCTCGAGTCCCCCTGGGAAGGACCGTACGTGATTACAGAAGTAATCCCAGGTGGCGCCTATCGCCTTCAAGATTTAGAGACAAGAGTCAAATATCCAACCCTTGGAACGTCGCACAACTGCGACACTTCTACCCCTAGCTGTTTTTTCTTTTACATAGCAAATAAGGCTACTCAGCTAAGGCTACTTAGCCACACATTGTATCTCGTACTGCTCTTCAAATAAATAAAAGCTAAGTGCCCCAAAACTCTGTGTTTTTCTTTCACTTTTATCAATTTTTATACTCGGGGGCTGTGCCACCCTACATACATATGTTCTTCGAACCAATAAACGCGATATCCTGAGTAGCTGGCACATCAATCGAACCCCTTAACACAAACTCAACCCATCTGCAACGCACCTGGCAGGTTGACAAGGGATGGTCAGGCTAACGAAAAGGACTCGCATAGTGCAACGCACCTCACGCTAACAAAGCTGTTTATACATGTTAGACAATAAATTATCTACAACATATATATGAACTTTACAACACAAATACACTTATGTGCAGGATACAAATCTGGCTACTGCTGCAACAGAAGAACATTGGTTTGTTCCTCGAAGAATTCGACAATCTCCTCTGCTGGGCGGTCCACCGCTTGATAGTGCGGCACCATATTCCACGCAGATCCGGCTGGAGGCGCTGGCGGCCCGGAAGCAATGGCGGCGACATCTACGTCAGGCATGTGCAATCGCACCATCGAGAGGGCAGCCTTGGCACCAGCCACCAACTGCTGCCTCACGCACTCGCGAACCGCGAGCATATCTTGAAATTTAGCCAGGAGAGCCAACAGGCTTGATGGAGTGTCATCCAATGGGAACATCGCCCGATAGATATTCTTCAAACATGACTGCGACTTCTTCAGGAAGAGCAGCACTCACGAAGCGTGATCCTACAGGGTCGCCAATGCAGTCGCACGATCATGATACACCCAGAAGTATCCACTCTCTTGAAGTTGCTCCTGGGTGAGACCATGAAGGCGGATGGCAATCCTATCCCTCTCCTCCTGCGGATGGTGTGCGCTACTACACGAAGCAGCACCAACAGCATGAGTACAACGTACCATTGCGACTAACTACAAAGGAAAAGATGAGGACGAGCAAACTAACACTTAAACTGGTCGCCCAGCTGCGTCACCTCGCCAAGAAGATATTGCTCGCGGGCGGCGGCTTTTTCCGCCTTAGACTTCCACACGTCTGTGTTACCGCGGATCAGGGGCAACTCACGCTCCAGCTGCTTCACGCGGTCATGAAGTCGCGACAGCAAGGACAGCTCCTCTACCCTGGAGTGCAGTGGTGCCACTGTCTCATCAAGAGATGGCGAGTCCTGGGTTCCCCCCACTGGACCACTCGATGTGCCCTACCACAAGTCAAGACAGAAGCAAATAAGGCGACCAAATTAACACAAAGGCAAGGGGAACAGGTGCATTCAAGATAAGCATAAATATTCACAAACACTCTCGCCAGCAGGCATGTTCTTAGACCAGAAGGAAAATTCATCATCTATTACAAAAGCTAACTACGGAGCAGCTGGTTTCTTCGACTTCGACGCCTTCGGGGGCTTCATCAAGTCCGTGACAGTATCAGACGCCGCCGACTTTCCGCCTGCCCTCGAGGCCGAAGCTTTCGACGCCTTCTTAGCGTGTTGGAGCTCCTCCAAATACTTGGCAACGGTATTTATCAAGGAATGGCCATATTTGGCACAGGCAGTCGCAAAGGAAGTGAAGACTACCTGCTGACCATCCGTGCCAACAGGCATCGCCTTCGACACCGCAGAGGGATCTATCTCGACTCCGTGGGCTTGCACCATGGCGAGTGACATGGTCACGCCAGCCGCGCGGAGGGAGTTCTTGTAGGTGGCAGGCACACCCCCGGCGAGTGACTCCACCAGCTTATCCATATTATCGACCAGCTCCGCCTTCGGCATCAACTCCTCCCGGAGGCGACTGAGGGTGACCTTGGCCTTGGACAATGTATCTTGGATGGCGGTGCTTCGGTCCTCGACTGCAGACACCGCGCCTGCCAGAGCATCATCGCGACGCAGGGCCTGCGGGTCAAAACTCAAGTCGCCAGCATCTACACAGAAAACACACACATGGATCAAACTTCTAGCGACACCGGCAAAACTCTAGATGCAGAGAGGAACAGCAATAAAAACATCTACCAGCAAAGGCACCTGAGAGGGCCTTGGTGACTGAGAACAGTTGCTCTTCGAACAACTTTTCCCTGGCCACAAAGGAGGCACGCAGATCCTCTTCGTGTTTCTGGGCATCATCACGAGCCGTGATTGCCTCGTCGCGCCCCTTCACAGCTGCGGCTAATGTCTTCTCCAAGGTGGTGACGTTGCGCAGTAAGGCGTTATGCTCAGCTACATGGCAGTCAAAAATTGACTATCAGTCGATTATACCCAAAAGAGAGAAGACAAAAATAATAAGTGTAGAACACTCACTTTCGACAACGCGATGACGCGTCTCCAGCATTGCATGCTGACGACCCATCGCCATCACCTGCTCCGCCACTTGCGCGGCTTCCTTTACAAGGAGCTGTTGCACAAAACAAGGAATCAGAGAGGGCAACAGAAGGCGTTGACTGCCACATTCAAAAAGAAAGAAAGATGTACTTACATGGTCCTCTAGCGACTCCGAAGAATTTTTCTGAACCGTCATCCGAGCAACTATTCGATGCTCCCCTACATGAGGAGAGCTCGAAGAATTGTTCCTGGAGTGGGCCGCCGCCGGTGGAGAAGGAGCGCGCTCGACCTCTACTTTGGCCCTTGAGGTTGCGACTCTAGATTCCTTCACAAACTCGACGTCGCCAGAAGATGACGACGCCTCTTGACTGCAAGACCAAATCCGCATTGAGAAAGGGCAAACTCCAGGACAAAGCCAACAAGAAGAAAACAGAGAAGAATGAATGAACTCGCAAACTTACCAGTCAAACATGTCAAGATCAAACGTGGCCTCCGCTGAGTTCGACGAAGACTCCTTGGGCAATCGCATCTTCTTGCGAGAAGACGGTGCCACATCCCTCACAGGAACAGCTGGAATTGGCGACTCCGTGCCAACAGCCGTGCCTTCTGGAGTCGAAGGAGTCGACGCGTCGGAATCCTCGTTGCGCAAACGCTTGCGAGTATCCAGGCTCTCGGACTCGGGGGCTTCCTCTTCCACATCAGAAGGGATAGTCGACTCAGACTCATCCTCTTCCAAAGCTTCGCGAGGAATAATACCCTCAGGGAGAGGAGGCATACAAGGCGACACCGCCCAATCCTGCATACAAACAGCAAAGATGAGCAAGTAAGCAATAGAAAAGCAATCGCGAAAATAAGCTACTGCGTAGCACAACTGTACCTCAGGAGGAGGATTCGAAGCATCAAAAGGAGGAACGACTGGCTCATTCGGAAGCACATCCTTGAAGGTGTACTTCGTGACCAGTCGCACCCTCTTATCTACCTCACTCGCGGACATGCCATCGACAGACACGCGAGTGGCATCATCAGCGCCACCCCTCTGAATATTAGCATTAGTGGCAGGCTTTTAGATAGATATTTCATCAAAATTATGAATAATATCTAGTTTAGATGTGGACGTAGATGGCTATATTTCAGAGACATCAACCTCCCCAAGCTTAAACTTGATTGTCCCCAAGTAGGAAAACCAAAATCAAAAAGGAACTCAGCATTTAAACTGAAATAACGAGACGTTGATCTTACTCATGATTGGTAGTCTCATGTTTCCTCCACTTCATAAATCTGAAAAACTTCAGCATAGATAGAGTAATGGCAAGCACATCATACGGGTTTCATGCATCCTTATAGTGCAGCAAAATTATTGTAAACATGGATGATTCAAATGATTAACTTTATTCCATGTCAAATAATCAACTCATAGGCTTGACTTTGAAAAATAAAGTATAATCATGTAAATTAAGAGTGAGAGTTGTCATGAAAGCATATGCACTAGAGTATCTCAATTCTCCCACATCAATAAATCATGACTTTTCAAGCACTACTTTTCTATTCATTATCCCTCAAGAATTTCAGTTTTTAAGTAATTGAGAGCATGCCAAAGATTTTTATTAGTTTATCGAGCTGTGATGGACACTCGTGGCATCACTAAGGTTTTTTTCCTTTTGCATAATAATTACTCATAATAGCTAGAGGAGTGATTCCATCATGATTACAGCTACCCGAGAGTGCCAAGAATCTTACCCACTATAGCATTACTGCTACAGGTGTTTAATCAACTCATAGCCGAAATCTAGGAGTTTCCTCCATGAAGATCGTTCGTAGGCCAGCGGAGTTGTTGGCATCCCATGAAGTTTGACACATGTAAAGCTATATCATTCTTATGATTAACAAGTCAAACTTTAGCATGCTCACAAAAACCGCTAAACATTAATTCAATCTAACAAATCCTTTTAAAGAGAGCTATCAAGTCAATCAACATTTTCAGTGGTGTTGAGTGTCTCTAGAAATAAGCCTTCAAGACTAAGCACTACAACACCCAAGCCTTCAATTATGAGACCTGTTCTTATTAAAATTGTTTAGCAATTTTTAGGCAAGACTTGGTTAATTACGAGAGCTAGAACAAAATGTACCCAATTAAATAACCATGCAAACGAAAAATCTTACTATGATACAAAGACTCACTCCACCAATATAATATCTTAACATTTACTACTAACTAGCATGGGTTTCTCAAACTTCAAAAGTGGGGAGTCATAAGGCATACCTCTCATGTTTGGTTCCACTTCTCTCTTCCTTTTTTATTTGCTTCTTGGAAACTCGAAGTCGATCACTCTCCTATAAACATATGAAGACCTCGAGGCGGAAAGAAAAGAAAGAGGGAAAATAAGGAAAAAAGGGAGAAATCTTTTTGTGATTTTTAAGAGAGGGAATTTAAAGAATAGAAAATTGGCCACAAAGCTCGGATAGAAAAATCTCGTAAGAAGATAAAGAACTTAGAAAATAAAGTGTTGGGGAAACCAACACGAGTACTTATAAACTCCAATAAAAATGCAACCTCGAAATAAATAAAAGCAAATGAACGCCAAATAAAGATACATGAGGAAACTTCCCCAAGCTTAGGCTTTTGCAATCCCTTCAAATCATTGTGGTGGCGGGAAAAAGTCGTTACTCCAGTGCGCAAATTGAGTTGAGTGGTTACTAATTGATTCTCAGAGGTTCAAATAGAGGCTATGCATCCTCTCCGCACTCCCTCCAAGTCCTTGGAAATCTTGGTATGTGGCGAACCGGATTTGTGGCTGCTCCTCTTGGTAAGGAACTTCTTGCTCCCCCTCTTGGTCCTCATCCTCCTCCGGAATCTCTTCCTCAGGTTGGTGCTACTCAACTTGCAAGTCATATAGCAAATGTCCTTCCTCGATAGAGAAAAGACCATTGGGCATAGGACAGGGATAGAGACGCCCAGCTCCAGCAATATGCAGATAATAAACACCACCTCTCCTAGTGAGCATTCCATAGGCTCCCGAGGTGGAGAAACTAACACGTGTCTCACCTAGCACGGGTTGCAACTCACCTAAGTTGATGTCTAGGGCATGGGCAAGAACGGTGATCACGCCTCCTCCTGTGATTGCCCTTCGCTTTGGGAGGCTTGGTGCTCTAGGTAGCACACAAGGATGGCACCCAAGTTGAGTGACAAGCTGCAGTTCATGTAAGCAGCCTTTGCGAGGACTAGGATGTCCTCCTTATTGAGTCTCTTGAACTCATTACTTGCCTGCAAGGTGTTTGCAATAACATAAAACAAATAGTGAATTGCAGGATGTTGAATATTCTTCCCCTTGTTCACTCTAGTAGTGAAACTCATTCCATTATAGTATTGTTCAGGGGAAGGACTTAAGCCAATAAAGGATGTGCGTAAAACATGAACATCATTGTTTGGCAAATTAAAGCATGCGCACCATTCATCTAATGTTAAGGTGTAGTTGTTGTTCATCAGACGGAAAGAAATAGTGTCATCTCCTTGCCATTGTTTAACGGTGCTCTGTAACGAACTTAGGTATTCAATGGTTAAGCGGCGATAAGTAGGTACATCATTGTACACAAAGTTTTGCAGGCCAACTCTATTGCAAAGTAAATTAAAGTCATCATAAATACCGAGTTGGTTCAATATAATGGGGCAAGCCCACTTGGTGGCCTTCACTTCACGGTTCTTGATCCTGTTGAAGCGATCATGATGGGCCTCATCCCTGAACCGTATCCCCATGCGTTCCTGAGCGGTAGCCCGAGAAGCGCTAGCGATGGCATGAGCACGAGTTTGGCTCCTTATGTTCATCATCTAAAACATTGAAGAAAGACAAAAATAAAACTTTTTGATCCAACAATAGTAAATACAATATATTCCACATCATAACACACTAAGAATCTCCTCAAGATAATAATCTAGGCAAGAAAATCATGGCAATTGGTTCATAGTAGGTCTAAGCCTAGATTGATAATGAAAATATATCGAAGATGAATTTGCAAAAGGTAATTGGGGGATCGGAGGAGAAACATACTGTAGATCACTCGTGTGCAAGGAAATCAAACGAAATTGAGTGGAGATGAAGATCTCTTGAGGTTTTGAGAGAGTTTGGAGGCATAAGAGAGAAAAAGGATTGAAGTTTTGGAGTTGGAGATACCTTCCCGTGTGATTCTGTGGTCGGACACAACTATATGGGCGCAACTATACGAGCAGAACATGTGTTCCCGCCGTATAGGTAGCTTTCTATCAAAATATTAGGGTTTCCTCCTGGCGGCATAGCTATACGGATGCAACTATACGGCCATAACAAAATGCTCCCACCATATAGTTGGTCGTTAAAATGCATGTCCCTGTGAAAGAAACTATACAAAGGCATCGATATCTATACGGCCAGAACTATACGGTCGGAATTTTTATTCCCGCCGTATAGTTGGTCGTTAAACTCTCAGTACATTAGAAAAGAATTCGTACGGAGGCACTGATATCTATACGATCGGAACTATCTGGCCATAATTTTTATTCCCGTCGTATAGTTGGTCGTTAAACTCCCAGTACATATGAAAATAAAATTGTCGATGGCAAAGATATCTATACGGCCAGAACTATACGGCTAGAATTTTTATTCCCGCCATATAGTTGGTCGTTAAACTCTCTGTGTGCATCAAAAAAAATCTATTTCTTTGAAAACTATTTCTTTTCCTGTAACTTAGTGACATAGCTTGTTTATGACAGAAAATTAACAGCAAATATTGTCGACCAACAATAGCATGAATAAAGCAGTATTTCAAGTACTACCGAACTTCTTCTCCTCAAATGGAGTTTTCTAGCACTCTTTATTAAACATGAACTTAAACTAAAACTGAAAACTTAACTCAAACCTTTATTTAATATGGGTTGCCTCCCATGGAGCGCTCTTTTATGGTCAATAGCTTGACCTTAATGATACTCACTTGGGCTAGATGAGTGGAACACCCACTCCAAAGTAATTGGCCTTCAAAGTGATGGCCTCCTTCTCGTCATGTTTGGCTTTCTTTTTCCTGGGGAAATGGATAACAAAAGGATCCCGCGAAGGTAATTGCAGCTTCACATTCCCTTCATGAAGGTTAATTAAAGCCTTTATAGTTCTCAAGAAAGGACGAACTAGTATTATAGGAGCAATAGTATCTTCAGGCATGCCAACTATAACAAAGTCAATTAGAGCAGGATAGCCTTTGATGTAAACTAAAGTGCTCCTTACTTCCTACAGCTTGTTTGTAGGTAGAATCTGCTAGATGCAATTTTAATTTAGTGATTTCAAAGGAGCCAAGATTTAACTTGATAAAAAGACTCTTAGGGATTGTTGAGACGCTTGCACCTAGATCACAAAGTGCAGCTATCTCATTAGTCCCAATCTTTATCTTAATAGTAGGCTCAAATATGTCATCTAGTTTAACAGGTAACTTTTCAGCGATTTTCTTGTATTCCTCTTCAAGATCGTGCACCTTAAGTGCTACTTGATCAACAAAGTGTTGATACATGGCTTCATTGTTACCTTCACTTACCGAAATTTTGACGTTGATCCTCTTTACGAGGTGTACGATGGTGTAGCTTGGTGAACGGACATTACTATAATCAAGTTCTTCAGGCTCCTTCCTTTGGATCTTGATCATTTTGAGTTCTTCAACAGGATTCGGCTCAGCTTTACCTGCAAATTTAGCTAGAATGAGAGTTTGACTCTCGGTTATCTTACCTAGCTGTGCCTCAACGATCCTCGTTCTTTCTTGAAGGGTATGCAAATCATTTCTCAAACTAACAGCTTGGTTAGATAATTTACCAAGCATGGCATCATGGTTCTCCGTTATTTTAACAAGAATATTGTTTTGTTCATTTTGCGAGTCTATAAAAGACTAAAGTGTTTCTTAGAGACTACCATTACTAGTTCCCATATTATTATTAGAATTACCTTCAGGACTAGAATAATGTTTTGAAAGTTAGGATTGTAACTCTTCTTCCAAGCAGGGTTATAATCATTATGAGCTACGGAGTCTATTTCTTCAATATTTGTTTCCTTACCTTTTACGGCTAGTATGAGCTCATCCAACTTGGCATTGAGTTCTTCGTTTTCTTGTGGTGAAATAGCATTCACCTTCTTCGTGTTTGATCTTTCTACATGCCATTGGGCATGGTTGTCTTGCATATTGTCTAACAACTGCTTTGCTTCGGTAATATGTTTACCCATGAATGTTCCTCTAGCTGCAGTATCAAGCATAGACTTAGATACAGGATTAAGAGCATTATAAAATAAATGGAGGATTAATCAATCTTCCATCCCATGACTAGGACAGTTTCTTAGGAATTCTTTCATCCTCTCCCATGCAAGCACTAGTGGCTCACGCTCTTCCTATCTAAAACTAGTAATATTAGATCAAAGTTGCATAGTCTTTGCAGGTGGAAAAAATTTAGTCATAAATAAAGAAGTACATCCCACCCATGATGTAATAGTATTTCTAGGCAAAGATAGCAACCATTATTTTGCTCTCCCTCTTAGAGAGAAAGGAAATAGACGTAATTTGACCGCATCAGGGTCAACGTCTTGTATACGCATCATATCACATATTTCAGGAAAGTATTTAAGTGCATACCTGCGTCTTCAACAGCAGAGCCTCCAAATTGATTCTATTGAACCAAACTTAAATAGTGGGGCTTAATTTCATAGTCATCAGCAGCAATTGCTGGCTGGGTAATAGGAGTACGTAAATAATCATTGTTGGGGGTAGCAAACTCCCCTAGCTTCTTTTTAGGCATATTTCCTATGTTTTGGGTTTTATTAAACAAATAATTATCATAGTAAAAACAAGAATTTAAAGGCTAACTATTTTTTTGGTTTATCAAATTAAAACTAAAAGAAAACTAACTAAATTAAAAACAAGAATAAAAACTAGCAAGGTTACTAATAACCTCACCAGGGTAGCTATTGCTTCTCGGCAACGGCGCCAGAAAAAGGGTTGATACCTTCGATCCGGATTATGGATGTAGTGTAGCTTCCTTTTCCCTAGTAGACCTAGGTTATCGAATCCTCGGGAAGCGAATGCATAGTGAAGTTACTTTAATGGACCTTCAATAGTTCTAGAATTCCTTTTGTGTTTTTACCGGACCAATAGCTTGCGTCTTTTTGTTGTTGCCAATGATGGAGAGAGAGGGCCTAGGACGTTTGGTTTCACCTGTAGCCGTGCAAAGCATCTGATGGGAATAGAAGATAGAAATAGAGTATGCATGTACTTGTTACAGCAAGATAAATTATATGTGGGTAGTGCATCCATAATTGCTATTGACTCCACAACCGCTTATATTAATAACCTACTAGCCTCATCCCTAGAATAAAGAGAACTAATGATATGTATAGTGATGTCACCGTTAGTCCCAAGTAAATCCCTCACATACGGCCGTACTACCCCTTCTATCACTGGGGTTCCCAACCTGCAGATCAGTCATTACTCATACTCCCTATACCTGGATCAACACTCGGGGTCTTGGGTACCTGACAAGTCCTTGGATTGAGGTAAGAGAAGACACAATAATCATCATGTCATACAAACTAATACATGATCCCATCTATGATAAATAACATGCACAGTTGCTACATGGCTAGTCCAAAGCCCTTAGCCCAAGGAGAATTAATCACACATAGAGATGAGATCAACAATCACAAACATTGTAATGAAAATCATAAGATTGATAGCAATAGTCTTACAATGTTGCCAATCGAAGAAGAGATGTACTATTACAAGTGGTGGAATATGACTACGGAGATGGAGAAGGGTTTTGAGATCTAGAGGCGGCTAGAGATCTATGGCAGAGACTTTTTGGCGAGGTCTGGCTTATTTTCTCGTCGCCCGAAGCTTCTTTATATAGGGGTCCCTTCACGAAAGTTGTTCTGTTTGACCTAACGGTGGTGGCGCCAACTATATGACCGGAGCTATACGACCGGAATTTTTGCTCCGGTCGTATAGTTGGTTGTTAAAGCGTCTGCCTCCATCTTACGGCTCCTGGTTTCTTCTAGTAGTTGGAAATCTCGTATCTTTGACTTTAATATAGTAATTCCCTCATTTAGACGACATTATCTGCACAGGAAAAATATAAAAGAAAGGATTGCATACCCCTCTGAATATTAGCATTAGTGGCAGGGTTTTAGAGAGATATTTCATCAAAATTATGAATAATATCCAGTTTAAATGTGGACGTAGATGGCTATATTTCAGAGCCATCACCCCCCGCTTCCCGCCATTTCCCCCCGCTTCCCGCCATGTTTTCCCGCCTTTTCCCTCTATATCTAGACCGGTCGCCATGCCTTCTACACATCCACACCTTCCTCTCTCACAACAATGGACACCGCTTACTAGGCCTTTCTAACCTTCAAGGAGACCGAGGCACTATGCGCCTCGAGCTACCCATGCCCGTTGGGGTAATGGCTGCCCCCCCCGGCTAGATGCTTAGCACTGGAGGGGTTCCTGTCCCTCCTGTGCCCCAAGGTTCCGCCCGCTAGGCAGCCATCATGAACCAGTTCTACCTCAAGCCAACGCCGGAGCAGTGGATGGATCCCCATTGGGATCCCGACAACCTCGACACTTGGAATGCCTTCTTCGCAAACCGGTGGGAAAGGGAGCTCGCCAGGTACAAGGGTGACGGCTCTCCCC
This sequence comes from Avena eriantha, assembly GCA_910589775.1. NCBI lineage: Eukaryota > Viridiplantae > Streptophyta > Magnoliopsida > Poales > Poaceae > Avena > Avena eriantha. The sequence continues at coordinate 439,945,110 of OU342742.1, read as the reverse complement.
TAGTGAACCACAACGAGGCCAGTCGCCTCCTGTGGTGGGCGAACCGGACTATCACCAGCGTGATGTGCTACATCGCCATGGGAGATCATCCTCGCCTGAGGTACCCGCACTTTCACCAGCCGCAGAGCCACAAGAATGGTGGCGGTGGTGAAGGCTGAGGGCGTAACGGCGTCATCATTCGGTATCCCCACCCCCGTGCGTCGTGAATCTAAGGCCGAAGTGGCAGGTGCCCCCTCCCCCATTCCCTCGTGCACACGCCGGGGAATGGCTGAGGATCCAGCCTCGTGCTACGAGCGATGATGATGACGATGACTATGACGATTCCGAAGACGACCCTGAAGCTATGTACTATAGGGCTAGACATGATTATGACTAATTTTTATGTTTTAATATTAATAAATAACTTTGGTGTTGGCCATAACAAGTTGCAATACTACCTATTGAGATTGAGACAGTTCATATCCATATATATATAAGCAGATCATTTAAAGTTAAAGGTTTAATATTATACATCACCAACATCCACACATCTCTATTGTTGGGGTTTTCTTCTAATCCGTAACCATGGGGCATCTTCCTTACTTAACAGGATTCTTGGGTCATCCTTCACTGCGAAAGGAGGAATTTCATGAAACTTTCATAATCTTTTGACATGTCTATCTTATCCTCCACCCCCATGATGTTTATTTTCCCCGAAAGAACTATGTGGTGCTTTGGCTCATCGTATGCTATATTGTTTTGCTTATCTTTCCTTTTCCTCGGTTTGGTAGACATGTCCTTCACATAAAAAACCCGAGCCACATCACTGGCTAGGACAAATGGTTCATCTCTATACGCAAGATTGTTGAGATCCACTATTGTCATTCCGTATTTCTTGTCTACCTCAACCCCGCCTCCTATCAGCTTGACCCATTTGCACCGAAACAAAGGGACCTTAAAATAAGGTACATAGTCAAGTTCCCATATCTCCTCTCTGTAACCATAATATGTGTCCTTCTTCCCATTCTCGTCTGTTGCATCAAATCGGACACCACTGTTTTGGTTGGTGCTCTTCTTATCTTGGGCGATCATGTAAAATGTATTACCATTTATCTCGTACCCTTGGAAAGTCAATATAGTCGAAGATGGTAACCTGGCCAACAAGTATAGCTGATCTCCAATAGTGATGTCATTTATGAGATGTATCTGCAACCAACCGCCGAAAGTATTAATGTGTTCATCGCTAATCTAGCGGTCAGGCTTCCCCGGGTTGTTGGAGCGTACAATATTCTTGTGTTCCATGATATACGGAGCCACCACGGTCGAACTTTGCAGAACTGTGTAGTGTGATTTAGTCAGAGAATGCCCATCCATACATATCCTTGATTTCTTTCCTAGAGTGCCTTTTCCACTCATTCTACCCTCATGCCGTGATTCAGGAACACCGATGGGCTTAAGGTCAAGAATAAAGTCGACACAAAACTCAATGACCTCCTCTGTTCCATATCCCTTGGAGATGCTTCCTTTTGTCCTAGCACGGTTATGAACATATTTCTTTAAGACTCTCATGAACCACTCAAAGGGGAACATATTGTGTAGAAATATAGGACCGAGAATGTTAATCTCTTCTACTAGGTGAACTAGGAGGTGCGTCATAATATTGAAGAAGGATGGTGGGAACACCATCTCGAAGCTGACAAGACATTGGACCACATCTTTCTATAACCTTGGTAGACTAGCTAGATTAATTACCTTCTGAGAAATTGCATTGAGGAACGCACATAGCTTCACAATCGGTACTCGAACATTTTCCGGCAGAAGACCCCTCAATGCAACTAGAAGTAACTGGGTCATAAGCACGTGGCAGTCATGAGACTTCAGGTTTTGAAATTTTTTCTCTGCCATATTTATTAGTCCCTTTATATTCGAAGAGAAGCTAGACGAGACCTTGATACTGTAAAGGATTTCAAAAAAGATTTCCTTCTCTTCTTTGGTAAGAGCGTAGCTGGCAGTACCTTGAAATAGCTCTGGATGCTTGCCGTCTCGGTCTTTCATACGTTGTTGGTCCTGCCGTGCTTCCGGTGTATCTTTATTCTTCCCATACACACCCAAGAATCCTAGCAGCATCATGAAAGGATTCTTCGTCAGGTGCATCACGTCAATTGCAGAGCAGACCTTGAGGCCTTTCCAATAGGGTAGCTCCCAAAATATAGATTTCTTCTTCCACATGGGTTCATGTCCGCCATAGTCCTTCGGAACAGATTGCCTACCAGGTCCCTTTCCAAAGATTACTTTTAAATCCTTCACCATATCAAATACATCATCACCAGTACGGCGTATAGGCTTACTCCGGTTGTCACCAGTACGACGGAGCTTCTCGAAGATGTATTAGGATCCCATCCTCAGACATCTTTGAGGAGCTCGCCATAGAGGCACTCCCTAATATGTGAAATTTGTTAGCTACCCGGCGTATTAATCTATAGCTAGAGAAGTTATTAACTCCAAAATGGTGCGAGAGGGACACCACTACGGCGGAGCTTCTCGAAGATGTCTTAGGATCCTGTCCTCAGACATCTTCGAGGAGCTCGCCATAGAGGAGCTTCTCGAAGATGTACTGTGATGTCTTATTATCAAACTTTTGTGAATTAACCCTATTTTTGTTACAATTTTTCAGTTTGCTGAAGGCAGGTAGAAGATGAAGAAGGGCATTTTCCCTAGCAAGTAGGATGATGAACTCATGCATTTATCTTTGAGTGCTTCTGTTAATCAAATGAATTTCGAGACTATGTGCCAAAACAAGATATAGATAGAATCCACATATTTAAAATGATATTCATCTTCTAGTTCATTACATTAATACAAGATAGATTGAATCCAAACATCAATCTCATGCATGTTATTATTGCAAAAATTACTACCAAACTAAATCCACAAATGCATCTACTTGTAGAGCATGCAATAAGCTAATATAACAATGAGAGTTGAAAGCATGAAGTTGCTCACCTTTTAGAACCCTTGGATAGATGGGGCTCCGCAAAATCTTGACAAATCTTGAGAAAAAATTGGGCATGAACTCGAGCTTGAAGGAAGAAAGAGAGAGGAGCTACCAGTTAGAAATGGTGGCTTGGGCAGGGGGAGAAGATATAGCCAGGCCTTTAGTCCCGGTTTGTGTATAGAACCGGGACTAAAGGTCCACCTTTAGTCCCGGCTCGTATAACAAACCAGGACTAAAGGGTCTGGTGCCGGACCCATCCTGACTGAAACCCTTTAGTCCTAGTTTATTACACGAATTGGGACTAAAAGATCCGTTAACCAAGACTAGTGTTTGCTGACCCCTGCGACCAGATATAGCCATTGAGACCGGGGCATTAGTCCCGGTTTATAGCAAAACCAGGACTAATACTCCTAGACCAAAGGTCTGTTTTCTGCTAGTGACTGGATATAGCATGCATACCCCCACATTCTCTCTCCTATCCTTTTTTTGCAAGCCGTGTCAACTTTTACCTCCGCCTTTTCTCACTTAAAAGTTCTATAGATTATAAACCATGAGTCCAATTAGAAAAGCGTTTGAATATTCGGGTTCTTAGCAAAAAGATCTTCAAAATAATACAAGTATTGAATATATTTAAGTAATATTTGAAATCAAATTTTGAAACATAATGAAACTTTGAAAGTAACCTGGAGAAAATATTTTTTTTAAATAATTTGTTTTACAGCGTTTCAAACTTGGTTCATCTGAGTTGGAAAAATAATTGTCAATTGACTGAAAGTCCAAACCATGAAATATATGAGCTAAATACACTGGTAGTCCGAATAGTTGTCCCTTAGGTGCATTTTAGTCCCATTAGTTGTAAAATGAGGTGGATCCTAATACTTGCTACATGGTGCAAAACTGCTCCCAAATGAATCAGCATCCGACACGTTGCGCTAATTGTTTTGCAAAAACGCAAAAACGTCCCTATACAGTTGGACAGGTGCATGGGAGAGGGAGTGATAGAACCAGTACATACAAACGCACTAACTAACCAATTCTATTACGATCCTAGATCGTGGGCGCCCGATGTACATGCAATCACATGCAGCATATGGGTGATCATGACGCGGCTAGATCCGCAGATACTCACTAGTAGAAAACGGACCTTAGGTCTAGGGGTATTAGTCCCGGTTTTGCTACAAACAGGGACTAATACCTAGTCCCAACGGCTAGATTTGGCCCCAAGGGGTGGCAGGCACTAGCCCCGGTTCGAACGGGACCTTTAGTCCCGGTTCGTGTAACAAACCGGGACTAAAGGGTTTCAGGCAGGCTGGGTCGGGCACCAGACCCTTTAGTCCCGGTTTGTTATACGAACCGGGACTAAAGGTGGACCTTTAGTCCCAGTTCTAGACACGGACTGGGACTAAAGGTCTGGCTATATCTTCTTCCCCCACCTGCCCGAGCCACCATTTCAAGCTGGTGGCTCCTCTCTCTCTTTCTTGCTTCAAGCTCGAGTTCATGCCCAATTTTCTTTCAAGATTTGTCTATATTTTGTGGTGCCCCATCTATCCAAAGGTTCTAAAAGGTGAGCAACTTCATCCTTTGAACTCTCATTGCTATATTAGCTCATTTCATGCTCTATCTTGTAGATGGATTTGTGGATTTAGTTTGGTAGTAATTTTTGCAATGATAACATGAGATCGATGTTTAGATTCTATCTATCTTGTATTAATGTAAGGAACTCTAAGGTAAATATCACAATATGTGGATTCTATCTATATATCTTGTTTTGGCACATAGTCTTGAAATTTTATTTTAGTAGCACACACATGCGTGAGTTCATCATTCTAACTAGCTGGGCAAAATATCCTTCTTAGTCTACCCGCGTTCAACAAACTAAAAAAATTGTAACAAAGATAGGGTTAATTCATAAAACCTTGATAAGAAGACATCACAGTACATCTTCGAGAAGCTCCTCTATGGCGAGCTCCTCGAAGATGTCTAAGGATAGGATCCTAAGACATCTTCGAGAGAAGCTCCGCCGTAGTGGTGTTCCTCTCGCACCATCTTGGAGTTAATAACTTCTCTAGCTATAGATTAATACGCTGGGTAACTAAAACAATTCACATATTAGGGAGTGCCTCTATGGCGAGCTCCTTGAAGATGTCTGAGGACGGGATCCTAAGACATCTTCGAGAAGCTCTGCCGTAGTGGTGTCCCTGCTCTTGCACACCATCTTTCAGTTTATATCTTCTCTATCTAGATCAGTATGCTGGTGGAGCTAACTAATTTCACATGTTAGAGAGTGCCTCTACGGCGAGCTCCTCGAAGATGTCTGAGGACGAGGTCCTAAGACATCTTCGAGTAGCTCCGGCGTAGTGGTGTCCCTGGTCTCGCACACCATCTTGCAGTTCTTCACAAGAATGCGTACCTATTTATAGATTAAGCAGCACAACATAGTGTCGGACACTGATGACATAATGTCGACACACTCACCCCTGGCATAGTGCTACCACCCATCCAAAATAGTGTCGTCATTTACTGGCTTAGTGCTGCCCACTGAGGACATAGTGTCGACATGTTGTCGCCACATCCACATTTAGTCCCGGTTGGTGCCTCCAACCAGGACTAAAGGTTCATCATATCTTTAGTCCCGATTGCTGGCTTTAATTTTGTTTTTTAGATTAGTACTAATTAATTATGATTATGTTTGATGTACTTAATTAATTATATAATGTAGATGAGCTGGCAATGGATGTACGCTGACCGACTCTCTAGCGAGTTCATTAAAGGCGTGCATTCTTTATCCTTGTGGCCGAGGCAAACAAGCAGAATGGTTTTATGTCTTGTCCATGTGGTGTCTGTCGGAATCATAAGGAATACTCTTCCTCAAGAGTCCTTCACAGCCACCTGTTTTGGTCCGGTTTCATGACCGGCTATAATTGTTGGACCAAGCATGGAGAAAGAGGGGTTATGATGGAAGACAACGAAGAAGAAGATAATGATAACGACTACCCTACTATGTCCCCTGAATACGATGGTACTACAATGGAAGACATTGATGAAGAAAAACATGAAGAACGAACATCAGATCTGCCCGATGATGATCTTAGTCAGGCCATTGCTGATGCCCAGGAAGAATGCGTAACTGAAAGGGAGAGGTTGAAGTTCAAGCAGATGTTAGATGATCAGAACAAATTGTTTTACCCAAATTGTGAAGATGGGCACACAAAACTGGGTAGCACACTAGAATTGCTGCAATAGAAGGTAGAGAACGGTGTGACTGACAAAGGATTTCAAAAGTTGCTGAAAATAATAAAGAAGTTGCTTCCAAAGGATAACAAACTGCCCGCCAGTACCTACGAAGCAAAGAAGGTTGTCTGCCCTCTAGGATTAGAGGTGCAGAAGATACATGCATGCATTAATGACTGCATCCTCTACCGCGGTGAGGAGTACGAGAATTTGGATGCATGCCCAGTATGCACTGCATTGCGGTATAAGATAAGACGAGATGACCCTGGTGATGTTGAGGGCGAGCGCCGCATGGAGAGGGTTCCTGCCAAGGTGACGTGGTATGCTCCTATAATACCACGGTTGAAACGTTTGTTCAGGAACAAAGAGCATGCCAAGTTGTTGCGATGGAACATGGAAGACCGTAAGAAAGATGAGATGTTGAGACACCTCGTTGATGGGTCGCAGTGGAGAAAAATCGATAGAGAGTTTCTGGACTTTGCAGGTGATCCGAGGAACTTATGGTTTGATCTAAGTACAGATGGCATGAATCCTTTTGGGGAGCAGAGCTGCAGTTATAGCACCTGGCATGTGACTCTATGTATCTATAACCTTCCTCCTTGGTTGTGCATGAAGCAGAAGTTCATTATGATGCCAATGCTCATCCAAGGCCCGAAGTAACCCAGCAACGACATTGATGTGTACCTAAGGCCATTAGTTGAAGAACTCTTACAGTTGTGGCACGGACAAGGTGTACGTGTGTGGGATGAGAACAAACAGAAGGAATTTGACCTACGAGAGTTGTTGTTCATAACAATCAATGATTGGCCTGCTCTTAGTAACATTTCAGGACAGACAAACAAGGGATACAATGCATGCACACACTGTTTCAATGAGACTGAAAGTATATATTTGGATAAATGTAAGAAGAATGTGTACCCGGGGAATCGTCGTTTTCTTCCGCCCACGCACACCCTAAGAAAGAAAGGTAAGCATTTCAATGGTGAGGCAGACAGCCAGTGTAAGCCTATCCGTCGTACTAGTGATGATGTATTTGATATGGTGAAGGATTTAAAAGTAATCTTTGGAAAGGGTCCTGGTAGACAATCTGTTCCGATGGACGATGTCAGACACGGACCCATGTGGAAAAAGAAATCTATATTTTGGGAGCTACCCTATTGGAAAGTACTAGAGGTCCGTTCTGCAATTGACGTGATGCACCTGACGAAGAATCTTTGCGTGACGCTGCTAGGCTTCTTGGGCGTGTATGGGAAGAGCAAAGATACACCTGAAGCACGGCAGGACCAACAACGTATGAAAGACCGAGACGACATGTATCCAGAGCTGTTTGAATACTGCTAGCTACGCTCTTACCAAAGAAGAGAAGGATATCTTTTTTTAAGTCCTTTACAGTATCAAGGTTTTGTCTGGTTTCTCGTCGAACATAAAGGGAATAATAAATATGGCAGAAAAAAATTTCAAAACCTAAAGTCTCATGACTGCCACGTGCTTATGACCTAGCTGCTTCCGATTGCATTGAGGGGACTCCTGCCGGAAAATGTTCGAGTACCCATTGTAAAGCTATATGCGTTTCTCAATGCAATTTCTCAGAAGGTAATCAGTCTAGATAGTCTACCAAGGTTACAGAAAGATGTGGTCCAATGCCTTGTTAGCTTCGAGTTGGTGTTCCCACCATCCTTCTTCAATATTATGATGCACCTCCTAGTTCACCTAGTCGAACAGATTAACATTCTCGGTCCTGTATTTCTACACAATATGTTCTCCTTTGAGAGGTTCATGGGAGTGTTAAAGAAATATGTTCATAACCGTGCTAGGCCAGAAGGAAGCATCTCAAAGGGATATGGAACAGAGGAGGTCATTGAGTTTTGTGTTGACTTTATTCCTGACCTTAAGCCCATCAGTGTTCCTGAATCACGGCATGAGGGTAGACTTAGTGGAAAAGGCACGCTAGGAAAGAAAGCAAGGATATGTATGGACGGACATTCTCTCACTAAAGCACACTACACAGTTCTGCAAAGTTTCACCTTGGTGGCTCTGTATATCGAGAAACACAAGAATATTGTACACTCCAACAACCCAGGGAAGCCTGGCTCCTGAATTAGAGATGAACACATGAGGACTTTCGGTGGTTGGTTGCAGACACATCTCATGAATGACATAAATGTTAGAGAGCAGTTGTACTTGTTGGCCAGGTCACCATCTTCGACTATTGACTTTCCAAGGGTACGAGATAAATGGGAATACATTTTACACGATCTCCCAAGATAAAAAGAGCACCAATCAAAATAGTGGTGTCCGATTTGATGCAACAGACGAGAATGGGCAAAAGAATACATATTATGGTTACATAGAGGAGATATGGGAACATTACTATGGACCTTATTTTAAGGTCCCTTTGTTTCGGTGCAAATGGGTCAAGCTGACAGGAGGCGGAGTTGAGGTAGACAAGAAATACGGAATGACAACAGTGGATCTCAACAACCTTACGTATAGAAATGAACCATTTGTCCTAGCCAATGATATGGCTCAGGTTTTTTATGTGAAGGACATGTCTACCAAACCGAGAAAAAGGAAAGATAAGCAAAAGAATACAGCATATGATTAGCCAAAGCGCCACATAGTTCTTTCAGAAAAAAAACATCGTGGGGGTGGAGGATAAGACAGATATGTCAGAAGATTATGATAAGTTTCATGAAATTCCGCCCTTCGCTGTGAAGGATGACCCAAGCATCCCGTTATGTAAGGAAGATGCTCCATGGTTACAGATTAGAAGAAAACCCTAACAATAGATATGTGTGGATGTTGGTGATATACAATATTATTAAACCTTTATTTTTAATGATCTGCTTATATATATGGATATGAACTATCTCGATATCAATAGGTAGTATTGCAACTTGTTGTGGCCAGACATTTATTAATATTAAAACATAAAAATTAGTCATAATCATATCTAGCCCTGTAGTACACAACTTCATGGTCGTCTTTGGAATCGTCATCGTCATCGTCGTCGCTCGTAGCACGCGGCTCGATCCTCAGCCCTTCCCCAGCTTGTGCATGGGGGAACAGGGGAGGGGCACCTACCACTCCGGCCTCGGATTCACGACGCGCGGGGGAGGGGGCTCCCGGATGACGAACCCAGTACGCCCTAGGCCTTCACCACCACCACCATTCTTATGGCTATGCGGCTGGTAAAAGTACGGGTAACTCAGGCGAGGATGGTCTCCCATGGCGATGTAGCACATCACGCTGGCGATAGTCCGGTTCACCCAAAATAGGCGGCGACCGACCTTGTTGTGGTTCACTGGGGGCGGGCCGTCACCATTGTACCTGGCGAGCTCCCTTTCCCATGGGTTTGCGAAGAAGGCACTCCAGGTGTTGAGGTTGTTGGGATCCCAATGGGGATCCATCCGCTGCTCCGGCGTGAGCTCGAGGTAGAAGTGGTTCGTGATGGCCGCCTGGCGGGCCAAACCTTGAGGCACAGGAGGAACATGAACCCCTTCAATGCTCAGCATCCAGCCGACGGGCAGCCGGTACCCCGGCGGGCATGGGTAGCTGGAGGCGCACAGCGCCTCGGTCTCCTCGAGCGTCAGAAAGGCCCAGTAAGCGGTATCCATTGTTATGAGAGAGAAGGTGTGGATGTGTGGATGGACATGGCGGTCGGCCTAGATATAGAGGAAAATGGCGGGAGAACATGGAAGGAAGCGAGGGAAATGGCAGGAAAACATGGTAGGAAGTGGAGGAAATAGCGAGAAACCATGGCGGGAAGCGGGGGAAATGGAGGGAAAACATGGCGGGAAGCGGGGGAAATGGCGCTAAATATGTTTTAGTCCTAGTTACTAGTTTTAGTATTAAATATTATATTTCTAATGAGTATATTATTTTTTGTGAATATTTTGGTATATTATAGGTATTTTTCTGTTTTTAAATAATAAACTATATTTTTCCAACATTTGTACTAAATATAATACTTGTTAAGCAATAGATAATTGCATTTAAGTTGTATAATAAAGTATGATAATAGATTTAAATTATAGATCTTCTTTTTCTGAAAAATTTGATATATAATACATAATTTTCTGAAAACTATAAACCATTTTTCTTTTTGGCGCCAAAAACCACCTTTAGCCCCGGGTTGTAAAACTAACCGGGACTAAAGGTACCCCTGTAGCCCCGGTTGGGGCTAAAGGGTTTACGCGTCCGGGAAGAGCGGCGGGCGAAAACACCTTTAGCCCCGGGTTGTAATACAAACCGGGGCTAAAGGTCCTCCCTTTTGCCCCGGTTTGTATTACAACCTGGGGCTAAAGGTGGTGGGGTACCCCACCCCACCCCGGGTCGGGCCATGACCCGGAGAGCCCGTTTTCACCTTCCCAGAGCTCCCCACCCACGCCATCCGCCCCGCCGCCGCGACCGTGGAGCTCACCGCCTGCACCGTCTCCGCGTCGCGCCGTCTCCACACTGTCCGTCCCGCCGCTGCCCGCGCCCATGGAGCTCGCTTCCCGCACCATCCCCGCGCCTCCCCGCTGCCCCACACCGCATCGTCTCTGCCCCGCGCCCGCACTGTCTCCGCCCCGCGCCGCCTCGCCGTCTTCAGGTGATCGCCGTGCAGCTAGCCCCGTTAATTTTGGTTAGGGGTTAGTTAATTTTGGTTTGTTTAGGGTTAGTTTAGTTTAGGGTTAGTTAATTTGTTAGGGTTAGTTTAGTTTAGGGTTAGTTAATTTTGGTTTAGGGTTAGTTAATTTTTGTTTAGGGTTATTTTAGGGATAATTTAGTTTACGGTTAGTTTAGGGTTAGTTTAATTTAGGGTATGTTTAGTTTAGGGTTAGTTTAGGGTTAATTTTCGTTTACGGTTATTTTAGGGTTAGTTTAGTTTGTTTAGGATTAGTTTAGTTTATGGTATGTTTAGTTTAGGTGAAAATTCTTTTGATGTTCGGGCATCCGCGTGAAAATAGGGCCTTAGTTTAGTTTAGTTTAGTTTATATGAAACACCATCTCCGTGCCATCCGTCCCCCCGCGCCGCCGCCCGTCCAGCGCAATAGTACTTAGTGTTAGTGTTAGTAGTATTAGTATTTAGTTAGTGTTAGTAGTATTAGTACTTAGTTAATATTAGTATTAGTATTTATCTAGGGTTAGTTAGGGTTAGTTAGAATACTTAGTTAATTAGGTTTAGTTTAGTTAGTGTTAGGTTTAGGGTTAGTGTTAGTAGTATTAGTATCTAGTTAGTATTAGTATTTATCTAGGGTTAGTTAAGGTTAGTTAGAATACTTAGTTAATTAGGTTTAGTTTAGTTAGTGTTAGGTTTAGAGTTAGTGTTATTAGGGCAACACTTAGTGATTTAGTTACTGTTTATGTTTTATGATTGTTTATTGCTATTATTTAGTTTTGCCGCGCCCTCCTCGTCTGAGCCTACTGGACTCCATCGGTTCTGGGGATGTCCGAGCTTGGGCTCCGCCGGGTTGGCACTGGGAGGTGCTACCTGTCGGGACTCGTACCTTGGTGAAGAATCTGGGTATCATCGTCGACCCAGAGCTTCTTTGGTGGCGTCCACGAGGTCCAGGAGCGGTGCAGAGGGATCCAACCTCCGAGGAGGTGGTACGTCGTCGTATTAGGGAGGAGGACGAGCACGTACGGTGATATATGTATATTTTGGAGACCAGGTTCTCCAATATCTGACAGGTTCACGGATCTCACCCGAGCTATTCTCCGGTGATGGTTCCTCTTCTCTGGCTGCAGAGCTGCCGTAGCACAGAACGCGGCAGCCGAGTTCGCTAGTTTGATATGTGCGAGATATGAGCGAGATGTATTAATAATGTACTTTATCTTATGAGCGAGATATGAGCGACATGTATTAATAATGTACTTTATCTTATATTATTGTACTTTATATATCTTAATGCAAACGTGTTTCATTATTAGTACGTAATCTTTTTTCTGTATCTGAGTTGTCGTAATTGTAATATTTTTTTACTTAATGCAATATTCTTTTTCTGTATTAGTTAAGCTATGGACGGTAGACAGAATGAAGAGGAGATTCTCAACATGATAGATGAGGGTACTGGGGTTCTTATTACGATGGCTCCGAGTATCTTAATTTGTCTAGAGGAGACGAGGGTGGAGATGATAGTGGAGACGATGGTGCTGACCATGGTGGAGACCATGGTGAAGACACAATAATAATAACAAACTCCATCGAGGTATATAAAGCCTCTATCGATCGATCACTAGTATAGATACACTAATTGATTCGTATATATGTACTGACGAATGTTTTTTCTCTTAGACCTCTGCTTCCGGCCAATCTTCGACAAGGACAAGAGGCCCGGCACAAAAGTTGCCCGCTGATGTCCATTTCAGCATTGACTTTCTCTCCACTGGGTCAACCGTTGGAGCCCAAAGAATCTGTGAATGCATTTATAACTCAATTGCAGAGTGATTGTTAGAGACACCGTCCCGATCACCACGCGAAATTGGAATAAGCCAGGAAAGAAAAGGGATCCAGCTGAGGCTAGTTTTGTAGATTACAGAGTGAGAGATGCGATGTGGAATTCTCTCATGACACATTTTATCCTACCAGTCTTGGAGACTGATGAGGTCAGACAACAAATGATGAGGAAAGTTAAGCACTTTTCTCTTAAGAAGATGGGTGAACTATTCAAGGAATGGAAGAAAAGATTGTACCACAAGTATGTCTTGAAGAAAAAAACTCCTCCATTCACTAGCCCACTAGAGATGCAGTAGGATAACTGGGCCGCATTTGTGGAATACAAGAACTCGGCACCAGCTGTGGCAATGTCAAAAAAGAATAAGATAAATGCAGCCAAAAATAAATATCACCATCATATGGACACATGTGGCTACAGGAGTGCCATGCCTAAGTGGGATAAAGCTGAGGCTGACCTGGAGGCTAAAGGGGTCACTCCAGGTATGTCTCGTTGGCCCAGGAGGTCAAGAAATTGGGTACTCAGGCATGGGGCATCGTATGACCCAAAAACATGCGAGATTGTTGCAGCCAAAGAAGTTTCTCCACCCAAGAATGAATTTATTAAAGTGATAAAAGAGGTTGAAGAGGGAAAGTTTGTTCCCGACAGAGAGAACGATGAGCTGCCAAAGGCTCTCGGGAATCCTGAAAAGGCTGGACGAACAAGAGGGTTCGGACCTTCTTGTCCATGGGTTATCGGGTTTCCCGAGGACCTTGACACGTACAGAAGCCGATCGAGAAAAACAAAGCGGCAAAAAGATGAGGATGCGGAGCGGTTCGCGAGGTTTGAAGCCATGTTGCAGGAGCATCGCCAGGAGCTTAATGAACTTAAAGGACTCCGATAGCAAGATCCTGCACCAGACAGTACAGTCGGCCCATCGCAACGGAAAAGCAGCGTGGCTTCCACGGAGGGCCACGGTAATGATGCAATTAAGGAGAAGACTACTTGTGAGCTACATGTTGAACTGAAGAACATATCCATAAAGGTGGCGATCGGCTTTGCTTTACCTTCTGTACCGGGAGCGACCTACCATTGCAATCCGATTCCAGCTGGCTATGCTCGTGTCGGTGTGGATGAAGTTCAACCGATGTGTCAGTCACTACAACTTGACATCCCTGGAGGTGAAGGGGAGACGACACTGGGAGAAGTCACGAGTGGCTTCATTCTTTGGAAAAAAGAATACATCAAGTTTCTAGGCTCGACACCAGGGCCACCTTCTCCACCGAGAAACAATCCATCACCTCCAAGGCCACCGTCTCCTCCCAGTAAAAGTCCACCTCCAAGTCCACCTCCAATGGCACCGTCTCCTCCCAGTAAAAGTCCACCACCTCCAAGTCCAATCCATAACCCCAACACGAGTCGATCTCAATCTACGCAGCCGCCTCCACCCACTAAGGGCCAAAAGCGGAAGAATAGCACTGCTCCGTCGAGCGATAACCGACTCCCAAAGCGACAGTTGTCGCCCCTCCCAAGAGTACCGCCGGTTCCTCCCAAGAGGGCTTACGACCCGACCGATGAGGAGACCGATGCGGTCGTACGGGCCGAAGTGGATGCTCATTTTAAAAAGAAACAACCTGAGCCATAGGTCCAAATAAAACCGGAAACCAAGGAGCACTTTAGGAAATTACTAACGCAGCCATCCCAAGCTCAGTTAAATGCGCCAGATGACTATACACGATGTCTTCAGAAGACACTGAAATAGAAGAGATCAAGCGGTAGAGGAAGCATCACAAAAGAGGTTCTCCACCAGGGGGAACAAGCAAAACAATCGAGTGGTAGCAGAAGCATCAGAACGGACGTCCCCCAGCTAGGGAAGCAAGCAAAACAATCGAGTGGTAGCCGAAGAACCAAAAGAGACGTTCCCCAGCTGGGGAAACAAGCAAATCAATCGCTCCCTCCGCTCCAGGTGCACATACCCGAACCTAAACTATATGAGGGAGAACCTATGGATTCGGAAACGGCTAAGATATTGGCCGAGCAATGTAATATGTCTATTCATGACATTATTCACGGCGATATGCCCAAGGCTGAGGTAGCACCCAAATTTGTTCACGGGGAGCCTCTGGTCAGTTCTGAGAGGCTTTAGGATATGCGAACAAAAATGCAACGATTTCATGAATGGTACATGAAAGCATCAAAAGAAGAGCGATATTGGATCATACTAAAAGTTCGAAAATCGCATTACTTCGCTGAAGACGAGGTCCCTATTGAATTTACAGAATTATTTCAGTTATTCAATCTAAAGGAACTCGACAAATCTATCCTCAGTTGCTATTGTTTGTAAGTGATTACTTTATTGAGGTATATACATTTTTAGTCCCACATCTTGCACTCTTCGAGCATTTTAGTCCCGCATCTTGCAAAGTGAGCAGGAATAGTCCCACAACTTGCAACCTAGGAGCATTTTAGTCCAATTCGATCGAATTTATGCGGCTTTTAACCAAATTCGTTCACATATGACCACAATTTTTTCAAAAGAACCCCTATATATTTTTCTCTAACATTGATGTCCTTAGCACGGACTGACAAACGGAGTACAAGTACAAATACAAATAAAAAACAGTTAGAATTCCGAGCGTGAATGATATTTGAACTCAGTACCTTTGAGAAGGTGCACAACTGGACACGCCAATACGCCAGGACATTCTATTGTTGAAATATGAGGACGTAATTATTTATATACGACGGAAAGCACACAAGCATGTAAAAATACAATTCAAAGTATAAAAACACTTTCAAAAAATATGTACATGTGAGCAATCAAGTAAGCATTTTCTTGATACACAATTTTAGCCCAGACTGATTTGTATTGTGGCTAAAAAATATGATTCTAACAGGATTTGAAGGTGCACGGTTTGCACACCTATAGATCTCTAATTTTGGATTAAAAATTTATATCACCGCAACAGCCATGACTTTCGCCGGTAGTGGCTCCATGAGCCACACTTTGTGTTGGTCCCGATGCTGCTGCAGGGCCACACCTTCTCCATGGCAGACATGGCGTGCCTGCTGGCCGAGTGTGGCGGATTCATCACCACGCAAGTGAACGCCGCCAGGTTGGCGGGCTTCGACGCCGACGTGGCGGCAGGGGGCCTGGCGGTCCATCTAAGATACCAATTACACCCAATCGCTCCCGCCCATCTTAGACGGCCGGGCGCCGCCACCACCGCCGGGATCGGTGGCGGCGACGGCCGGGACATCACACCTTTGAGTCGACAGCGACTAGGGTTTGGGGACCTCTGGAGCCGTCCGTGCGGACGACTCGGGAGGGAGTTGCAGGCCAGAACAAACCAACAAAAACAATGGCAACTAGGCATGGTTGCGCCGAGAACATGGACATGGTCCAGTGAAAGGATTTGCTCTTCAACTTTATGGAGGCCTGCGCCTCGCTTCGGGGGCCACTCAAGGCACACCTCCGACACTCGCCTCCATGCTACAAATCGCTGAGAAAGTCGCTGTCGGGCACTTTTATGTAGCCCAGAACACAAATTATTTCGGATTAAAAAATTATATATTTTTGGAATATTTCATAACTTTAGAACAGTATTTTTGACTGTCTAAAATAAAAGCTTACATGTAGCTTAGATGTGTACTCAATCAATTAAGTTTCAATTCACTCGTGAGTGTGCTCTAGTATACATAATTTTCTTTCCATGTTTCATGTGTTGAGCCAGTAAGAGCTAGCTAACCTGTTGCCTGATACGTGACTTTTTCTTTAGGTGCTTCATGTTGTGTAGCCGAGTTAGGAAGCATTAGCCTCCACATTATATATAATAATACAGAATGGATCTTCAAGTAACACGTCCTCTTGTTTACCGGAGTGGCAGGCTTCTATTACTTGAGTAGCACTCAGGTCGGGAGTTCAATTCCCTGTGCCAACGTTGGTGTTTTCTTATTTTGTTTTCTTAGTTTACAACCAGCCAAGGTTGCAAGCCATACAGAAATAATTTATAGGGGTCATTGTGTAAAAATTGCGGTGCCACGTGTCAATTTCAAAATGAGTTTTGATCCACTAGTGAACGAATTTGGTTAAATTCTCATAAATTCAATCGAATTGGACTAAAATGCTCCAAGGTTGCAAGTTGTGGGACTAATCTTGCTCACTTTGCAAGATGTGGGACTAAAATGCTCTTAGGGTGCAAGATATGGGACTAGAAATGTATATACCTCTACTTTATTTATGTAATTAAGTCTCTATCTCAGCTTGTTCAATTCATTGCCGGTAAGTATACTCACTATATTCTTTTACACGCTATATAATGATGCAGAATGAAGATTCTCGAATGTAAAAGAAAGGTTATCAATGGATTTGGGTTCATTGACCCACATCGAGTTAATAGAGCTATGCTAAAGGATAAGCCACTGGAGACCGAGCAAAACTTGCTCCGGTTTCTCATGAACCAACATTTTTATAATAAAATACTATTTCCTTACCATGACGGCAAGTGAGTTCTTGTACACATTAACTTTTGTTTACTCGATGTTCAGTGTAAATGATGAGTTACTGACGTATGTAAACCTTACGTAGGTACCACTGGATTCTTCTAAGCATTTCAGTTGACTTGGGAAGAGTTCACATCATGGACTCAGTAAACAAAGACATTGAAGACTACCGCAACATTATTGATATGGTCCAGAGGTAATTTCAACCATTTTGCCAGTGACAGATTCACAGGTTCTGTAACCACTGTGTTCTCCCCAAGTTGTTGAATCTCTTGTTTCATCTCTTGGATTAGAACCTCGTTCACCTTCTTCCGTTTTCCGAGCGCACCATACCTTATGCATATTCTCATTGGTTGATGTCTCTAAATAGTTTGTTGGGCAACTTGATAGCACGTGAGGACAGAATGCAGAAGGTTAGAACATAACCTTATTCACAAACTTGCATTCTTCTGCATCACGACTCTCTACTTGTCGTATGGAAGGTCCATTTTCTTCAACGTTGATTCCAGCATGATGCCAACCAGGATCTCGGTGGTCTCCTCACATAGAACCAATGAACTTCAGCTGACCAAAGAACCTAAAAATAAGAAAATATGATATGGCATAGCATGAGCGATCTCTAAAAAGGAGCACCAAAACAATAAGGCTGTCTGATGAAAAGTCATGTTAATCTTCTGAAGCCTATTAAAACAGAATCCTCAGTCAAGTGAACATATACATTTTGTCATCAGACCAAAGTTAAAAGATATTTGCTGAAGGGGAAAGGAAAGCACTGAAACAAAAGGGTGCTCTCATTTGGTAATTCACGCATGGAAATACATGGTGGTCAGAATCTCATCAACATAAAGGGAAAACGTCTGAAATAAAACGTACCACTGGATAACTATGCACCTTGGCGCCCGACCCCCCGACCGGCGGTGTAATAAACGTCTTGAAACCGTGCGAAATACATCCAGACAGTAAAATAGAAGAATGCACTACATACAGGTAGCTACAATAGGAAAATATAATGCAATACTTACTAAACTGACTGTTATAAGACTCCAATGGTTAAGTAATAAAATAGCAGATAAGTAGTGAGAAATTGCTGACATGCCTGTCTTCATTTTTCTACTGTATTGTGATTGATAAATCATACCACAACAAATATACATCCCTATCAACCACTAATAGTAATCACAATAGATTATACTCCCAATAGATTCTCATTATAGTAATGATCACTCCTCATATAGATTTCTTTCAATTCTTTTTAAGGGTACATCAGTCTAGGACAACGGTTCTTAAGAAATTCAATTTTCAGTGTTTCATAAGTGGTATTCTATGTCTGTTTAAAACAGATAAGCGAGTGCAGTGTTGTGTTGTAATAAACATCATACCCAAACACGCAGGGAGGCTACAACTTAGGTACATGTCAGTTCAGTATTATGAATCATAAGTAAGAAGAGGTCCATGAAAGTCTCATATTATATAAACAAGGACCATTGGTAGGAAGCACTATATGTAGACAATGTTTCTTCTCCAACAAATGATCTCCCGGATGTGCAAGAAATTATAGAACAGTCTTCTTATGTAGGAACTAAAAAATGATAACCAGTCGCAGAAATATCAAGTTTATTATTGATTGTTTCTAATTAAGCAACTACTAAATCGGCTACTAAACCGGTCTACTCTGTTATGAAGGAGATCATTCCTAGAGCCATGTCACATAGGAATAAAAGAAATATATAAAAGTATAGCCTATTCGAATAAGTACATATGTACATCACTATCAACTTACCATCATAAGTTGCAGTTGAGGTATACACCAAGGCCTACATACAAGGCTCTATGTAACCAGCATTAAACTAAAAATCATCTTCCTAGTACAAACAAATCATCTCCTAGCACACGCTAACATGGCGAAGTTCTGCTCTCCACTGTAGGAAAGAAAAAAGAGGATCCTGTATGTAGTAAACTATTAGCGAATATTAATAACTCAATGTTTAAGAAAGCAGCTAGAAAATGGAACCTTTCAAAGCAACGAAAATAACCCTGAAATCAATCTATCAGCTGAAAAAAGTACATAATGCCAATGGCAAAAGCCAAAAAGAAGTACTCCCAAATTATAGATAGCTCGAGCCTACAAACACCTATAGTATTCGTACACAGAACTCAAGTTACATGGAACCTTGATATATATGTTACTGTGTTCCTCTTTAAAGGGAAAATATAAGGGTAATACATGTAGCTGAACATAACCCCGAGAACATCCCTTTATAAATGATTGTTTTGTCTGAAATACTTCGAGAAGATAAATTCAAACAAACTATTTATTGGTCGTGAAAAATCAAACCTCGCTAAACCAAAAGGCTAGATACATAAGCTTATTATGCTAAAATATCTATATGTAGGACCAAATTAAAATGACATTATGCTCCTACGCCCAAGTAAAGAAATTTTGGATATTGATTTATAGTATACAAATAAATCATATAGCTCTCATTACAGTGTAACTACAGAATTCTGTGAGAAGATGAGCCAATTCTAGTTTAGGATTCCTGGCCAATGGCTATTGTTCACTTCTGTTTCATACCTACCATGCATGAACTTTCATGGATTAGCACATATGAATCGTTGCATTTGGAAAAGTCATATGTATTCTCAACTATATTAAGCTTGTCAAAAACATTAGCAACTGTCAAAAATTTAGAACATTACATAATGGAAATGTATTTTATACATAATAAAAATAATGAGAAGGTTTCCCCGTTATACATTCTCATATATATTCTGTTACTGGGAACTTGCATAAAGACCACATCTATGCACACAACACAGCATGAAACTAAAACTTAGCGGTAGAAATGCCAATTCATGTTGGGTAGCCATCAACAAACATTATGAACTGTTACACGTAGAAAAATCAAGAATTGGTCATCTAATGTTGAGAGAGAGAGAGAGAAGAAGGTGAGCAATCATCTCCGATCATGTAATGTCTAGCTGGTTGTATAAACCCACGAAGTCCAGCCTAACATTATACATAGGGAAATTTGGAGTCAATGTTATAAGAACTGAAACATGTCGAGGGCATTTTATTTACCTTTTCAAAAAGAATATGCTCTTGAAATAGAAGCCAAATTTTAAGTTTTGTATCTTACAAATTTATCAAGATATAATTCTGAAATTGATTATGCATTATATGAATCATGTGTCAATAACATGCCCACATGATACAAAAATACATTTTGGAATACATGCCCTGGTATGGTATGCATAATCGCATATTACAAATCCATCAAACACTTGAAGGAGATGGCACTTCATTATGTTTCAAAGTGCACTGTATATTTTATCAACGAATGGAGCATGCATGATAATAGGTAGGAGCATCTAGAATGGAAAGAGCATAATCTAGTACGGTTAACGTGTCCTTTGCAACCTTAACCCGGCCTGAGCAAGAATCCTTCTCAGAAAATAAAATCAAGATGCTCACCTGCTAGCCGGCGACAATCCTTCATCTAGAAGAAACAAACAAACAAGAAAAATACACAACTCATTTGATCCTACATCATGGAAAAAGTAACATGTAGTCAGCCCAGACCCAAACATCATTCTTCTCCAATGAAAAGAAAGAACTAACCTGAAACCAGTGTAACGGCAAGGCTATCAGGTGCAATCCAATAACAGATGTGAGAAACACCTGCGGAAAGAACACGGTGTTGTTCTAAGATAAGAAAGCAAATTAAAAATTTAAAGGGTTGATACCTTCAAGATGTTGAACAAAGATCCGTCTCCACTCTAAGATAGCAAGAAAATCTACCCACAGGAAAATACACTCATAATTTATCCTTGACTGAACCTGTAAACTTTAATAATCTTATAGGTAATCTTTTTGGGACAAAACAATATAAAGAGTAGAGATGGACATGCATCGAGGAAGTAGAACTGCGGAAGCAAATGATGACGAATGGGAGCTAGCTGCAGCCTGCCCCTCTCTGTCTATTGCAAATGGGTTCAAATCAACCTACACAAGAAGCAACAATGCCATATCTTTCTTCAGAAACACAACTTTTAGTAGCCAAAAATAAATAACGGTGAAAAAGGTAAGAACACCATGATACCTTTTGATTCTCGCAATTTCAATTTAAGTCAAACCTGTAAAAAGACAAATTATATACCTGGGATAGTCTGGCAAAATATAGTAGGTAATACTATTGTACAACATAAACTGATTTACACTAATTAATTTGGGAGCTAGACCTCGCACGGTCAAAGTTGGTATTGACTAGTGCTATTAATCTCCAGTCAAGAGCACGTTGGAGACAGAGACAAAAAAAACATCATCACCTCATCGCTAGTAGAGTGAGTGACACCCAGCGTTCCAGTTGCATCAAGAACACTGCTTTCCTGCTGTTAGTGAGCTATCGGAAAAAGGTCATGAACGATGAACTGTGTGAGAGAGAGACCAGCCTCGCTGTGCTACCGCATCGATCCCGCCTCCTCGTTCCATGTTCTTGTCGCCCTTTCTGCTCCCATGTGCAACGGAAAAGGTAGGGATGGAGGAGGTGGAACCTGGCTGGCCATGGGACCAACAACGGAGAGGCCACTCAACTGCCTCGGCGGTGACGACGGGGTGGAGGAGGGTGGCGGTGGAGCCCAAACACTAGAGCCGGTCGTCATCTTCCTCACGTGCTCCCCCACGTCATGATCCGCCACCTCAGCCATGGAGGCCAGCTTCCCTTCGCCTCTCCTTGTTCCAGCCATGGAAAAGACTAGCAAGTGGGGTTAGGGAGTGGATCTTGGGAGAGAGAGGGGAATCGTTGGTACTGGGGAAGGGGAGAGGACGAGGAAAACGAACCGGACACACCATTCAACCAGGACGTTGGCGGATGGCCGATGGCGGATGGAGGCTATGGTCCTCACACGACCGTCGCCGCCGTAGAGGTTTTGGAGCAGAGCTATGCAGCCGCCATGGAGGAAAAAGATGGGTCGGTGGTCGTCTTGGTCCTCCTCTCGCGGTCCAGCTCTCAGCCGTCCTGGGCAATGCCGCGGGAACGACGACGGAGAGCGGCGACGAGAGTCACAGCGGGAGGGAGGGGTTTGGGGAAGGAGAAGGAAGCAAGAGAGAGGCTCGGGGAAGATGGTCGATTGGGTGGGGCGGCTGCTACGGGGATTAGGCTCTAGGGTTTCTACTGTGGATTTTCTCCCTGCCCCTCTAGTATCTTAGCATACCCCGTAAAATAAATCGGTGGAAGGCAAAACGATGTAAACAAGAAGGATGGACCCACTGGCAGTGACACCCCGGTGTCATCTAGCACGCACGAAAAACACTGTTGGTCGGGCTAAATAAGTCTTAGTGCAAACGGACAGCGGGGATTTGCTCTGAGGGTTAAATCCAATGGCCCAAATGTCCTAATTGATGTGGAACCAGATAGAACTTGTCCCTATTATACATATACTTTTAGATGAATGGAGGAGAGAACACACTGAGTGTGTCAGCCATTGTATTACTTGCATGGAAAAGATTCCCTACACACCGAATCTTGAAGAAAAAAGGCAAAATGGATGGTTCATGCATATGCATGGTAGAGTTGCATTTCTCCCGTCTGATCGCAAGATGCCCGTGTGGTCCTGATCTTCTGATGCAGTATGGGTATGGCTGAGCTGAGATGATGCTGATGATGTCATGGATGATGTGGACTTGGTCCGGGTCGTCGTGCGATCGCTGTAGTGGTGTGTCCTTTCCAGGAATCTTCCGCGACTACCCACACTTGTTTAGCGCCATCAGGAATTGGGAAAGCTAAACTAATAAACAATGGAGAAAAAGAGCCATTTCTTTACCACTCCGAAGCCTGAGCTAGTCTAGTACTCTTGCTGCAATATCCTAGCGCGCACGTCGGCCATGGCCGAGACGCCGGAGGAGTCCCTCGTGCAGCCGGATCCGGCCTACCCGTGCTTCTTGAACGACCTGCCGCCGACGACCCATGGCGACGGCAGCTCGTTCGACGACCTGTCCCTTCCCTACATCGCGCGTCTGCTCATGGAGGACAACATCGAGGACCGCTTCTTCTACCAGTACCCCGACCATCCCGCTCTCCTACGGGCGCAGCTGCCCTTCGCCCAGATCCTCGCCGACGAAAGCGCTAGCAGCGGCGGCGGCGGCGGCAACTCTACCTCCACGCCCTCGCCGTCCTCCTCCGACGCCACTGCCCCGGTCTTGAGCGGCGGCGGCGGCGGCGGCGGAGACAGGGCGTTCTTTGATGTCGAACATGAAGCCAACATCGTCTCTTTTCCTTGTAAGACCACCTCCGGTTTCTTCAAATGTTTGCTGCCCGCCGACCAGGACATGCTCAACCTGGCTTTCCTCAAAGGCATGGAGGAGGCTAAAAAGTTCTTGCCGAACAGCGGTAGCTTCGCCGTGGAGGACGAGGAGGTGGTGGATCAAGTGCTGGCGGGAGTCCGCAGGAAGACCAGGTATGACGGGGAAACGGAGGTGGGCAGGGCCAGCAAGCTGATGATGCCGGAGCTGGAGGAGGATGGTGCACGCGACCTGCTCGACAAAATGATCTTCCAGGAAGACGAGATATGCATGAAGGGGGTAATACACGACCCGCACACCGCCGCCATGGACAAGAAGAAGAGCGGGAAGAAGGTGCAGCGGCGAAGCGGTGATAGCGACGAGATGGTAGACCTGCAGACGCTGCTGCTGCGCTGCGCGCAGGCGGTGTCCAACGATGACCGCCGGAGCACGACCGAGCTGCTAAAGCAGATCAAGGCGGCCTCGTCCCCGAATGGCGACGCAGCCCAGAGGCTGGCGCACTATTTCGTTGAGGGGCTGGAGGCGCGGCTGGCAGGCACCGGAAGCCAGCTATACCAGTCGCTGGTGGCGAGACCCACCATGGTGGTTGACTTCCTCAAGGCCCAGCATCTTTTCATGTCCGCTTGCTGCTGCAAGAGGGTGGCATACACCTTAGCCAACAAGACCATCTACGACGCGGCGGCGGGCAAGAGCCGGTTGCACGTTGTGGACTACGGTCTGAACTACGGGGTTCAGTGGCCGGGCTTGCTCCGCGCACTGGCGGCCAGGGAAGGCGGGCCGCCTGAGGTGAGGATCATTGGCATCGACCTCCCGCAACCGGGGTTCCACGGAGACTACAACATACACGCGACAGGCCGCAGGCTCGCCAACTGCGCCCGCATGCTCGGAGTGCCATTCAAGTTCCGGGGCATTGGAGCAAAACGAGACACGATAAAGGTCGAGGACCTGGACATTGACCGAGGTGAGGTGCTCATAGTGATTAGCCTCTGCCATTTCAGGAACCTGATGGATGAAGAAGAGCTCAGGTTCGCTGGTCCAAACCCCAGGGACCAGGTCCTCTGCAACATCAGGGAGATGCGTCCGGACATGTTCATCCACGGCATTCTCAACGGCTCCTACGGTGCTACATACTTCCCGACGCGGTTCAGAGAGGCGTTGTTCCACTACTCGGCACAGTTCGACCTGCTGGATGCGACCGTGCCGAGAGAAAGCAACGAGCGGATGCTGCTGGAGCGTGACATCTTCGGGCGGTCTATCCTGAACGTGGTCGCCTGTGAGGGCGCTGACCGGGTGGAGCGCCCTGAGATATACAAGCAGTGGCAGCTGCGGAACCACCGGGCTGGGCTGAGGCAGCTGCCGCTGGTTCCGGAGGTTGTTAAGCTTGTGCTGGACAAAGTCAAGGACAGCTACCACAAGAACTTCGTTGTAGATGTTGATCAGCGTTGGTTGGTGCATAGGTGGAAGGGCCGTGTGCTCTACGCATGGTCAACATGGGTTGCAAATGATGTTGCCTCAACTTCTTAGTACTAGCATATTTTCTCTATCTAACTTCAGTTATAGACATCCATATGTGATGTTTCTTCTCATTGTATTTTATTTATTTACTAGTAAACATGTCCGTGCGTTGCAGCGGATGAAAAACAATAACAAAAAGTGCTCTAAAGGTAGAAATTATATGTTGATACATTTTTATCTGCCTAATAACTTTTATAAATATCTCTCATATGAGCTCTTCGCATACATTAGAGGTTGATGCACTAACTTCCTCTTCTGTTGCGATACACGTAGTGTTCACCATCACAATTGACTTTTTGCATGTTGTGTTACGCCTAAACTCACGATTAGCTATACTTTTTTCTAATCTAACTTCCTTTTCGGTTGTTGGGATATATACAGGGTTCACCATCGCATTTGACTCTTTGCATGGTGTATTGTGCACATACTCACGATTATCTCTAATTTGTTCCAATCTTGCTTCCTTTTGTTTCGGGGTCAGCTTAGCATATTTCTGCCTTTTTTGTGCGCATTGTTTTATCCTTTGTTATGGCTGTAACTTTGCATATTTCTTCATCACTTTATTTGGTTTGTTTTGCTGATAAGCTTCACGGCGTTTCTTCAGTATTTCTTGTTTTTCGTCATTGGTCATCTGTGCATACCGTTCTCTATATCTTTTCCTTCTTTATTCTTTGATATCCATGACTTGAGATTGCAATATAAATCGTGTGCCTGCATAAGATAATATAAATGATAAGTTCGTATCTCTAACCAAAGAAAATGTCTAAAACTATTTTTTAAAATCTTTTTTTTGCTAATTATTCCCTCTTTTATCTCAAATTAAAATCCTATTTTCTGCTAATTTTACCCGATCGTTGTTTCTGCCGCTAAGTGTCTCTGCCGACGCCGTCGGGGGCGGGCAACCGGTCCCGCTCTTATTATCCTCTTCCTCCTTGTTAGTTGGCCGCCTCATCGTGATTTTTTGGGCCAGAATTTAGGGGGCACAAGATCGGGTCTGTGGGTTTTTGGATTGGATTTGGGCAAAAGGGTTGAGATTTTATGCGAGCGGTAGTCTGCTGGTAACGATTCGGTTGGATTTAGATTTGGATTTGTATTGGATTGGATTTGGATTTGGCGTGAGATTCCGTGCTCCAGGTCTTCTGAGTCATGTTTGGATAAGTGTCGGAGGAAGTGTACATATCAAACTATAGCTGCGACCAGTTTGGACCGACGAAGGCGCATAGCGGACGAACCAAAGCGTAAAACGAATGACGAAGAGAGAAACACTACTTCTTTTATTATTACTTGCACAAATGCCCGTGCGTTGCTACGGTTTGATAGAGGAGAACACTCTACCATCACTTTATCAAGAATTTTCACCAAAAACTTCATTCAGCTTAATCCTCCTTTTATTAAAGCACCATACAATACATGCATTTGTCTCTTGTCTATATAAATGGGAAAGGAATAAAATATCCCTTGAAAAAGAGAAGGATGCAACATCACAAAAGAAAGAAGGATCCTTCCTTATCAGACATAATTTCCTTGATTCAAACCACTTGAAACCCATTGGCTGACCTCTACATATATGGGACTCCAAACTTGTGCCACGCTGCTATAAAGGCGACAAGCAATAATAAAATGAATAGAACTTTATAGTATTCACAAAAATTATTTTTCTATATTTTACTCTAAAATAAATATAAATTACCGTAGTTTATATAAAGAAAAATAAAAACCCTACTTGGGTTAATGGCCTGCAGCGCTGCTATAGGTTATTTTTTATTTTGGTATAATGTGTTCATGTTTACCAACACAGTAACCTTAGCATCGGTTCACTCTTTCCCATTTATCTCCTCGAGAAGAGTATTAGTAACGGCTTCCCTTCTTATAATAACCTCAATTGATGTACACAAGTTGTCGTTTCATTTTACGCAATATTCCGATGGATTCTTTGATTCACACAAGATATTTATCCCGTCTATTTATTTATAAAAATATCTTGTAATTACAAAATGGATAACACAACGGAACACACATAAACACTAATAATTCATACAATTGATAAGAAGTACATATAAGTAAATAATTAACAATTCAATTTTTAATAATTTCATTTTCTATTAATTTATATTTTTTGTTATCTTTTTATCTTGTTAGCACAAAACGTGTTGATCTTTCTACTCGCATACATGATTTTCTACAACACTACACTGAGTTGCATGGTTCTGTCGTAGTTGAAAGGAAGGCGTTATCACACTGGTGTCCACTGCCAACAGGGAAAGATGTGAAGGTCATGCTTGTCATTGAGTATATGAGCTGAACAAAATCAATGTCAACGTGTTGATCTTTCTACTCGCATACATGATTTTCTACAACACTACACTGAGTTGCATGGTTCTGTTGTAGTTTAAAGGAAGGCGTTATCACACTGGTGTCACTGCCACCAGGGAAAGATGTGAAGGTCATGCTTGTCATTGAGTATATGAGCTGAACAAAATCAATGTCTGAATATTCTGACAGATCCATCCTTAGAGAAAAATTTCATGAACGGAGGCCAGCCTGACCATGAAACAACCTTGAGTGGGTAGCACACCATGGTCACATATAGAAGCAGATGCTATGTGTTGGAGCTCCAAAGTAGAGCAGCGACCTGTCCCACACAATGGAGCCGTGGAGGAAGCTTCTCCTCTGCGCCTCAATGGTTCGGTATGAACTGAGCTCCAGGATCATGATGGAGAAGCAGGCGGTGACTTCGCCATGCACCTATACGGGCGCGACCAGACGCCGGAAGACTTGAAAGCATGCGCCGGCCATCCTCGAGTGAGAGCAGCGTAGGCGCAGCAGGCACACCCGCGACCATCAAATCTTGTATAGTTCGAGCTACTTGTCATGCTCACGTTTCGGCCAACACTGGAATCATGGAAGTGACCCCTCCTTCTGAGAGAGCTGTAGATCTAGCTACCACGCCTCCGATCTGAGTACCAGAACCGCTCCCAACACTTCCATCCCGGCGACCATGGAACAAAAAATAGATTTAAAAATTGAAAGAATAGGAGAAAGAAAGGAGGTTCAGATTTACATCATGAAGACAATTCCATGCAAAATCGGTGACAAAAAACCAGATAAAACTCCTCACGGAAATTCTTGCCAACAGAGCGATTAATATCCATAGGTTTTCCTCAAGAAAAAGATCTACATAGCAAGAGCTTCAGAGGAGGATTGGGGTTCAGTCTAGAAAGATGCTGCAGCTTTTAGGACGGATCCGCTAGAAGTGGCGACAGAGGGGCCCGTAGCTTCTCATGGCGGTGGCAGAGGGGACGCTGGCATTGGTTGGTGTGTGTGGGGGGGGGGGGGGGGGGGGGGGACGACGACGACTCCGAAGCGCCTCTGCTCTGCGACCCTGTCCGTCTCTAGCACTGCCACGACCCTTGGCCCATATGGCTCGTGGGATGAAGGAAGGGGACAGGTGATCAGCAACCCCTTGACTTGTAGAAATCCCCAAATTGCCACATTATTTTTTCCCCTCTCGAGCAATTCAATCGAAGCACGTGACTGCCGTCGGGGACGTTGCGTGCTGGCTCTTCTTCCTTACCCCCTGCGCTCGTTGCTTCAAGCCACTGGGACAGCGCGCAGTGGTTGCCCTCACGATCCGTCCAAGATGCGGCCCTAGAACTCTAGATGCGGTGGAGAAGGCCGAGACTCTAGGAGGAACTTCCTCTGCGGACCTACGCGTCCTGTTGTCCAGCACCGCTCCCGGACATGAGCACACCTTCTCCGTCCGTCCGGCGATGGGGGAAGGAGGCCGCGTCCGCGAGCATACCTTCTCTGTCCGTCCAGTGATGGGGGAAGGAGGTCATGCGTTTTCTTTCTTTACCGGAACGGAACGTTCGGTTTAACTCAGCGGTGGCACAGTGGGTAATATCTTCCAAATGCCCGGGTAAAATCGTCTAAAAAAGGCCGGTTGAAAGAAGCGTTGCGTTCAAAAGGCTGGTTGACAGAAGCGTTGCGTTCTTTATTATAAGCCAGCGCCGCAGAGCGAGCATCAAATGTTCAGTTTTGAATATTGCACCAACGGCTGGTGGCTCCGTCCTCTCAACGACTGAAGCAATTCATCCTCACCTTGTCGTCTCGACTCCCGCGACGGACCGCTGGGCAAATAGCCGCCTGATCACTCGCCCACGCATCGCCGTAATGGCGCGCCACCTCCCGCCCACCTTCCGGCCGCTTTGCCTTTTCCTGCGGTCACCGCTACACCCCTCCCGCCCTCGCCGCACTTTCCCCATTTGGCTATAAATATCGGCCGCTCTCGCCATCCCCAGAGCACACACTCCCGCCCCATTCCCCCAACTCAAAGCTCGAAGTTTCGGAAAAGAGGGGAAGAGCTTGGCGGCTGCGATGGTGGAGCGCTTTCCCAGCGACCCGACGGCGGCAAAAGGTTTCGGCCGCCTCTCTCTGCATCCCTGGGAGACCCGCCTGCTGCACGACGCCGGCTACCCGACACCGCCGGACTTCCACTTCCCGCCGACATGGAAGCTCCGCGCGAGCGGCGTGCCCGTGCCGCTGGTGCCAGAGGGGCAGGACATGATCGACGAGATCCATGCCATCATCGCTGACATGGACCCAGACAAGACGAAAGACCCACCCGGGGAACGATGAGAACTAGGACGCCTTCTTCGCCGAGCGGCGGGCAAGGCAACTGGCCCACCATGTGGGCAGAGGGCCACTGCTGGTGCATAACAATGCTGAAGGCCGTCACTGGTGGTGGAGCATGCCCAGACGGACCCTCACCGTTGTCCTCAACCACATCGCCGACGGCAATGCCCCTCGTCTGGGCTATCCGCCATGCTCGCTGTCGTCTTCCTCTACGTCGGCCTCACTCTCCTCCTGCTCGCTGCTAGCGAGCTCTCCGGCCCTTCGGGAGGTTAAGAGGGAGACGGAGTCACCGGTGCGCTTGCCGCCGCGGACGCGTTCACGTGGCATCGTCATCAGCGAACGTCGCACGCCTTTGCCACCGAGTGGCCACCTACGGCTAGTGAGGCCGAAGTTACGCAAGCCGAAGATGGAGCCGATGGAGTGGGTGGTTCCGATCGACGAGGATGAGTTCCTCCTGAAGATGGTGATGGATGCCTCCCTGAATGACGTCCCGCCGATGCCAGCCCCCGACGCGTGCGCCTGGTCTAGGACGGGCTGCGAGCGGGAGGAGGCCGAGCGTGTCCGGCATCTACATGAGCAGACCGAGCGTCAGGCCATGCGCAGAGCGCGCCTATTGTGGCGCGCCGCTCATCCACCTCGACGACGAGGAGGAGGATGAGAGCAGGCTGGGACCTTCGTCGCAACAGTGGCACTGCGGCGATGCCGTCCAGTGTAGCTCCAGGTCGCCGAACCCGCCGAGCGACGACGACGGCACCAAGGATGCCAACTACACCGTCTTCTACCACACCTTAAGCATGTGATCGGCGCGCCATCGGCATCGTCATGGTTTTACTGTTTTCGTTGTTTTTAAGTTTTTCTTAGCCTACTACAGGGTATATGCCCGAATTTGACATGATAGGTATGAATTCGCCTATATTTTAGTGCAATCACCTGAATTAGTCTAAATTTTGCCATCTTTTGTCAAATTTTGGCCGAACTTTTGAATTTCCATGAACTCGCCCTGGGAATGCGACTTGGAATTCGGCCGTTCCCAAGTCGAAAGTTCCATCCATCCTGCGCTAAAATGCGCTGGATTTCGACATGGGAATGCCGAACGAGTGGAGATTCTCAAAGGATGAAGATGAACTATATTCGATGTTGTAACAGAAAGGAAGAAGCCAAATAATCATGCGAATTACTCTCTCCGTTTTCATTTTTTTTTGGAAATGGGCGCTTTATTACTTAACAGTAAGTTTACACCCGACCTCTGCATATAGCCCATCAACCACAGACCAGAAGACGAAAGTAAAAGTACGGTGATTACAAATAATTGTAAACAAACGAATCCTCCAAATGCACTACGGTAGCTCTATCCGTAGATCACGCTGCCACCCATGTCAGGAAAAAATATCCCTCGCCGTGTCCTCCAACCGCGTATAGCCCTCCACAAACAAGTCACGGAGCTTCATACATTGGAGAGTAGTCCATGATCGGAGGATTGTCGTGGCTTGGTATATAACCTGCAGAGGAGAAGACAGAATGTTATTAAAAATCTTGTCATTTCTACATAGCCAAAGCGACCATATAATGGCAAGCGCTCCCACCCTAAATAGAGTCATTTATCCTCAATCCCGTTCAGCCAGTTACCAAATACATTGACTACCACGTGGAGGAGATAACCCAGAGGCTACTTGGATGATTAACCATATAACACGAGCAACTTTACAATGGAAGAATAAATGGCGTATTGTCTCATTATGGTGACAAAACACACATTGTGTACTTCCATGCCAATTCCTCCTAACAAGATTATCTTTTGTGAGAATAACCCCTTTACGGAGATATCAAGCAAAGATCTTTGTTTTAAGGGGTATTTTCATAATCCAAATTTTACTATTATCATCGACTGAGATATCAGGTTGGATCAAAGCTCTATGCATTGAATCAACAGAAAATTTACCACTATGTAGTAACTTCCATTTGAATTCATCCATACCATCAGACAATTGTATCCTGGATAGTCTTAATAAAAGATTATTCTAGGACACCAGACTAGGGCCTATGAGACTTCTTCTGAAATACACATTAGGGGGATTGGATTCTATTACCATGGAAAGAGTATCCCCTTTGTGTCTAACAATCGAGTATAGAGCCGGATATTGTTCACGAAGGGAATTTTGGCCTAGCCATTTATCTTCCCAGAACCTTATCTGTGAGCCATCCTTAATATTGAAAGCACCAAACCGGAAAAAATGCTTTTTGGACACCATTAGTCCAGCCCAAAAGTGTGAATCACTCGGCTTCCAAACCATTTGTGACACAGCTTTTGAGCCCACATACTTTCTCCATAGAATAGTTTGCCAGACCCCTTCTTCTGTAAGGAGTTTGAAAAGCCATTTTCCCAGAAGCGCAGTGTTTTTGGCTTGCAAATCATGTATGCCAAGTCCACCGTATTCCTTGAGTCGGCAAACCACATTCCATCTAGCTAGTCAATATTTATTTTTCTCACTATCCCCTTGCCAAAAGAATCTTGAGCGGAAATAATCCACTTTTGTCAAGACACCTTTTGGTAGTTGAAAAAACAAGATCATATACAATACCATGTTGGTGAGTACTGAATTTATGAGTACAAGTCTTCCACCAAGGGATAGCAATTTACCTTTCCAACTATTAAGACGTTGTTGAAGTCTTTCTTCAACGAGTTTCTATTCAGCAATCGTGAGATGCCGATAGTGTATCGGTACACCCAGATAATTGATTGAAAATTGCCCCTGGCCATAGCCGAATAGTTCAGCATATACGTGGGCTTCGTTTTTAGCCTCGCCAAAACAGTACAAGTCACTCTTATGGAAATTAATTTTCAATCCAGAGAGTTGCTCAAATGCTGATAATATTAATTTCAGATTCTTGGCTTTCTCCAGATCGTGTTCCATGGATATGATTGTATCGTCAGCGTATTGAAGTATAGAGAGCCCACCATCAACCAGGTGTGGTACTAATCCTTCAATTTGACCATCAGCCTTAGCTCTCTCAATAAGGATAGCCAACATATCAGCCATTATGTTAAATAGTATGGGCGATAATGGATGCTCTTGTCACAACCCTTTTTTGGTCTAGAAATATTTGCCAATGTCATCATTGACATTTATGGCAACACTTCCTCCCGACACAAAGGACTGTATAAGATAACACCACTCCTCCGAAAAACCTTTCATACGGAGTGTTTTCTGAAGGAAAGACCAATTAACATTTTCATAGGCCTTCTCAAAGTCAATCTTGAACAAGACGCCATTTAATTTTTTTGAGTGTAGTTCATGGACCGTTCCATGCAATATTACTAATCCATCAAGGATGTTTCTCCCTTGCATGAAAGCATTGAGAAGGGCAAACAACATGATCAGCTACTGAATTCAGTCTAATCATAACAACTTGAAAATTTTAAAACTAACGTTAAGAAGGCAGACATGAAGATATTGTTGTATACGTTATGCATTGTTAACCTTAGGTAGTAAAATTATGTTGCCAAAATTAAGCCGAAAGAGGTCTAGCTTACCCAATTGGAAAAAACTCAAACAAATGCATCAAGTCTACCTTGATAACTTCCCAGAACTTTTGGTAAAATTCCTCTGGGAAGCCATCAGGCCCTGACGCTTTGTTATGTTCCATTTGAAAAACAAATTTCTTGACCTCCTCCTCAGTGTAAGGAGTAGTCAGAAAGTTGTTTTCCTCAACAGAAACCTGAGGAATGTCCTCTATCTGGGACTCATCCAACGAAAAAGAGTTTTCTGGTGGTGCCCCAAACAAGGATTTATAATAGCTTGTAATATAAGATTTTAGATGCTCGTGACCTTCAATCGTGCCTTCATCCTGAATTAAAGAGTGAATAAGTTTCTTCTTATGCTTTCCATTGGCAATAACATGGAAGTATCTTGGATTCACATCTGCTTCAAGGATGAATTTAGCTTTTGATCGTTGGTACCATTTGAGTTCTTCCTCCTGCAAAAGTCTGGCAATTTCCGCATTCGATTGATTTTTAATCTCAATCTCTTGTGCAGACAAGAACCTAACTTCCGTCGAAGCCTCTAAATCATTAATAATAGCTGAAAGGCGCATCTTTTCCTTTTTTAAGGATTCCAACAGTATGTCTGGCCCAACAACGAAGAAATTTGTGTAAGGCACGCATTTTGTTGTTCCATCATTGTATAGGTGTTTGACCACTAACTGGTTTTTCCTAAATAGCCTTCACCAAGTCATGGAAACCATCATGATCAATCCATCCAAGTTCAAACTTGAAGCTATTCTTGGATTTGCGTGGTGGTGTGCCAACATATAACAGTAAAGGAGCATGATCCGATAAAGCCTCAATATGCTCTAGAGCATGAACAGTTACCATAGGACATTTATCTTCCCATTCGGTATCCATAAGCACTCTATCAAGTTTTTCATATGTAGGCTCCGGAAGACTATTAGCCCAGGTGAACTGTCTTCCTAACATCGTAACCTCTCTTAAGTCCAAGCTGTCAATGACAACATTTAACATGAAAGGTCAATGTTTATCAAAACGGCCCTGACTTTTCTCATGAGGGTATCTTAGCAAATTAAAATCCCCACCTATAAGAATAGGATAGGGATTGTCCTTAGCCAGATTGACCAACTCACGTAAAAAGTCAGCTTTATAAACATCCTAGGCAGCCCCGTAGACAGTGACTAGAGACCAAACAAAATCATCAGCCTTGTTACGGATATGGAGTTTAATAGAAAATCTCCAACCGAACTGGCTAAGACTTCCGTAATCTCATATTTGACACCTAACAGGATACCCCCGGATTGCCCTCGCAGCGAACGTGATACCCACGTAAAGTCAACTCCACGAGAAAGGCGATTGAGTTGAGCTTGTGAGAAATCACGTCTGCTAGTCTCAGAAATACCCAAAAAATCCAACTTGTGATATCTCACACAATCGGCAAAAAACAAATGTTTAGCCATGTCACAAAGAGCTCTGCTATTTGAGAAGATGCCATTCATTGAAAAACAATTGGAGATTTGGATACACGTGACCTTTTTGCAAGATTTTTGGCTCTTTGATTTCCGAATGGAAGCTGTAAGCTCATATAATGAACCCAACCTAGTCTCATCAAAGCCCACTTATGATACTTCACCAACTAAGTGAGAAAGGAGTTGACCATCTACTGTGGCATGCAACTCCTCCTCCTCAATCGATGAGGAATCAGGAACAACAGAGATTTTAGGAGTAACCGTTAAACGGTCAACCTCCATATGTATCAAAACAGAACTAGAAACATTAATATCATTTACACATCTACCCAAGCTTAAACCAACAATTCCCAGCTTAGCCACAATAGAAGGAGTGGAAAAAAGGAAGAAATGATTTTGAAGAGTGTATACCCTGTGAATCAAGATTCTTCTCTGCCTTCCTTCGCATGGGCTTGGCTAGAGAATCCTCGTCCGTTGTGGATGCCCCAAGGCCAAAAACTCCATGCCATGAACTCCTTCGGGATGGGTTCCCGATCCAGTGCTGTCAGTCGTCATTAGGAAGCGAACCCAACCCGCTTGGGTCAGGTCACCCTCCCCCTGTGTTGGTCCACCCCCAGGGCGAGGTTGCCCCTCCCCGGCTGCCAGATTAGCGCCATGTGGGAGCCACCAGAAGCCTGCGATGATGAGATGGGCTGCACCGCCTGGCCCTGAGTCGATCCTCCCTGCATCCCATCACCATCACGGTTGACCATCCCCTCCTGGGCTAGCCCCCACGCCGAAGACCCATTGACCACCTCCTGTAAGACCGGTCCGAGCACCGGTTCCACTCTCCCAGCAATAGTTCGACCCATCATGTTCGGACGCTCGCGCATAGGAGAAGCCGGGAGTGAAGGAACATAAGCCTTTCCAGCAGAACCACATGCCACATGCAAAGCCTCCGTGAGTTGCGAAGGAGAAACTCGAGGCGAGCCCAACACAGGTCCCGGACCATGCAATGGGGAGTCCAAAGGAAGAGCCTCCAAAATCTCTTTCCACACTGCGTAGAGGGGTTAGCATTAAACGGAGTGACCACAAACACATGCACAGGAGTCGGAGTCAAAGAAGGAGATGCTGTAATTGGTGTCAATGACATAGAACTGTCCAACTAGGCACTCTGTCTGGTAGACTGCTACACCGACCCCCCTGACTAGGCACTCTCGAAGAAGAGCCCAACCCACCAACCTGAGCACCACCAACTGAATCAGATAAATCCATAGCATCCTCAGAGGGATTATCATTAGCATCATCATCAGGTTTATCATCCCTCTTCCTCCACAAGAACGGTACAAACTCAAGCTCTGGTACATAACCCATAGGCTCGAAACGGAAGCAAAGCTCAAAGGCCTTGAGTTAACCATAGTATCTGACACTAGGTAATGGCCCAACAAATCCTTTGGCATCATAAAAATAGTGGTATCAGTCATAGCCACAAGAATCCGAACGACACCATGCCTCCACAAAATGAACATGTCCACGTCCAAAGTAGTCTCCATGAGACCACCAACATCCCACAATCCCTAGAAAGAATGCAAACAATGAGGCACCCCCTTGACATGAACTTGTGGGGCACTTCCTGCGTCCGGTAAATAGAAAACGACAACCTGGAGGTGCTCTAGGGTACCGACACTTGAATCCCATCAACTCTGTCTAGATCCTCCAGAGACAGGAAGCTGACAAGGAAGGCGGGATCTCCATAAGGCAAGGCTTCCCATTTCCACTGAGTACGAACATGGCATCTCCTAGCAATTTGTCGCTAAATCACATAAGTGGAAACCATCTGTCCAGAGACACGCACAAGAGAAATGGGAGACTGAGATGTCTCTAGATGATCCCTAACCACTGAATCAGGTATTTGAGAAAATAGCGTCACCTCATTGC
This sequence comes from Avena eriantha, assembly GCA_910589775.1. Lineage (NCBI taxonomy): Eukaryota > Viridiplantae > Streptophyta > Magnoliopsida > Poales > Poaceae > Avena > Avena eriantha. The sequence continues at coordinate 439,908,641 of OU342742.1, read as the reverse complement.
CAATACTAGCCATAATAGGGAAAGGCTTCGACTGCTTGAGCACAGGACATCTCAGGGTGGGATGAGCAGAATTATCACAAATATAGCAATAGTGAACCGCTTTATAGTCTTTAGTTACATGTGTATTAACCGCACACTTCTAGCAACGAATAACCTTTTGGTTCTTCTTACCCACAATAGTAGTAACCGGTGCAATAGGGACAACCTCCGAGGCGGCTACTGCCGGCAAAGCATTATCAACGGTCCCCTATACACCGTATTGGTATGTCCCCTGCAGTCCCATTGTCTAAAAAGAAGCACCCGCTGCCCCGCCAGGATACCCATACTGTCCAACTATCTATTGGTGTGTAACTACCTCGGTGAATTACGCTCTTAGTTAATGCCTGGATGAACAAAAGTGGTTAAAATAGTACGGTGGGGCCCAGGGCCACTCACGGTAGACCCTTCGGCCGTCCTAACCACTTTCAAACAACGGGACAAGAATGAGCGGCGTAATCGGCAGGCGAAGGGATCAACTACATACACAAATGAGTATGTATGCAAGCCACATACAACAGTCCTCAGAGCCATTCCATCTAAAAGAAATAGAAATATTGCAACGCCATACGGCAAGACCCAAATGTCCTAGATAGATATAATAATTTAGGATAGCTCCTCATACATCACACATCATAGTATCAGGCGGAAACGGAAAACAAGATCCGAGTACGGATAAGAAGCAAATTGGCATAAGATGCCCCATAAATAAACACATCCCGCCCACAGATCACACGGATCCCCGTTCTCGGAATCTCTACACCGAATGATCGTTGCCAACATCCTCTGTCTCTTCCACCCAGTATCCATCTTGCGGGTACACCTGTTCATCTGAATCAAACAATTTATCGTGTGAGACCCTAGGGGTACTCAGCAAGTCTTAATGCCACTAAAGGGGACACAACCTGGGGTGACGCAACTGCAGCAAAAGATATTACCTAACAATTCTATAGAGACTCGCTAACCTTTCGCCTAACCAAGGATAGACGGAAGTCCGTGAATTAAGAACAACAGTTATAACAGTATAATTAATAGATCCATCCTCCTCCTCGCTTACCAACGAGGACGCGGACGAACAACCCCCATCATCCGTTGGCAGTTTTATTAACCATTCCATGAGTATTGCACTATTTACTAGTCAAGTACTTAGTCAATTTAAAAACGGTACTTTAGTTATACTTGTCTATGATCGAGAAACTGTGCTCCAAGTCGTCCATAACCGCGGACACGGCTTTCAGAAAGATTTACCCTGCAGGGGTGCACGAATAGCAACACACTCGATCAACCTCGGAAAAACCAAATCAAAACCCAACGAGGCATTCACGACAAAGAAATCACAGGATTCAGAAATATTTCAGGGGGCCACCCCATTAAGCTACCCGCAACGAAGTTGGCCGGCTCCGAGACGGACCCAAGGTTTGTGTGGACGGCGGTAAACGATTGGGAACCCGAAAATGTGACTGGGCTTGTCGATACAGCGAAAACGTGTCACGATCCAAAACAGTACAGGTGCTCCTCGCACAATCTTAAATAAAGCAGTAACATGGCATAAGTACAGAATAGTAATAAAGCCCCAAACTAATTGTGGCCCCAAGAAATAAGAATGAATCAAGCTCTGGCTCAGGGGGGGTCCATAAGGCCTCCCGGATGTGGATAGTGCGAATAGTCAAGGAACATGAATCAAGTACTCGGGGTCCTACGGGACACAAGTGAGCATGAAAAACCAAATAGCAGATATTGCTCACCGGTGCCTCTTTCATTAGTTATCCCATTACTACTCAGGTTAAGTTGTTTAGGTACCTCATTATCCATCAGACACTCACATACCCTACTTATGCTTTTCTACGACTCGCATGGCTCAAACAACTCCTGTAGTAATGGCTCATGGGACCGGAACAAGCTTGGTGTGGTTTAAAGTAAAGGCTATGCAGTACTTGGGATTCAATTTAATGCAATCGCGACTCCATGATGCAAGAATAAGATAGAGGCAATAGGTACTGTATGTATGCAAGCATGTGGTAGTGCTTGCCTAGCAGCTCAGTTGAAGCGAGAGATGGATCTGGGTAATACTCCTGTGATTCCTGGTAATTCTCCTGCTGGGCGTCTATTCGAAGAAGAACCAAACAAACAAGGGCCAACATAAATAAAGTGCACAAGCATATGAATTAAAATGCAACAAGCAACCAAGCATGCCACGATGAATGATGCACAATTACATGGCATTAAATTAGCATGGCAAAGGTGAGGTGTGGATAAAAGAAATAGAGCACTTTATTATTTATTTGACCAAGTTTTATTGTCATAAACAGTTCAGATTTTAAATGACAACATGATGCATGCTTCAATTCAGAACAAGGACTGCATAAATAGAACAGGCTCATCGTGCTGATCGATTTAGACATATTATTTGTCAAATTTGGAGTCATAAAACAAAAGTTATTAATTAAATAAGGAAAAGGGCATTTTTATTGTAATTTTAATCATCTCGAAAATTAAAGTGTTCAAAATATATTTTGAAGTGCATATTTGTATTCCTCACATTTTTCTGATTCCAAAGCATATATTATTTGTATTATTTGGATTTGTATTTTAAAAATTATTTGAATCTGAAAAGAATTTGAATTTAAATTAATTTGAAAAAGATTTGAGTAAAAACAGACTCAGGGAATTACTTTTTACACCGCAGGCAAACTCAGACATAGGCACTGACGGGTGGGGCTTCGCTGACTGGGCCACATGCGCGCGAAAACGCGTTTTGCACGCGGGTCTGGCTTACCCACAGTGGCTGACAGGCGGGCCAGCGGCGGAAGGGGCCACGTGCCAGTGGGAAAGGCCCCAGCGGCTGACTGGTGGGGCACCAGCTGGACTGCGGGTTGCGGCCAGGAAAGCTGGGGGGTTTTTCTGCTAAACTGCGGGCGTGGCTGACTGGTGGGGCTGAGAGGAGCGCGGGTTGAGGAAAATAAAAGGTGGGGGGCTTTTTAGGAAATGACAACGGGCCCGGTACTGTTTATCGTCTTCGCGCGTCTGACGCGAGTCTGGTGCACGGCGCGGGGCGGGGGATCGATCCGGGGACGCGGGGGGAGCGCGCTGAGGGTGCGAGCCGGTGCGATAGGGCTAGGGGAGCTGACTGGGAGGTGGGCGCGGGCTAGATAGGGCTTGCGTGGCGCGGGAGAGCGGCAGATGCTGGCGAGCTCTGGCGCGCGGAGGCTGCTCGACGATACGCACGGCGAGGATAGACCACGACGAAGAAGAGGAGGTTGTCCGGGAGAGGGAGGGGCTCACCGCGGTTTGCCTGGCGGTGTTGGATTGGTCGGGGAGGCTCTGGAGCGGCGAGGACGCAGACGCACCGGCGGGCTAGGGTTTCGGAGAGCGGCGAGGCGCGGGGTTGCTGGGGAGCTTCTCCGTCCACGTCGGCGGGCACGGGGCGTTGCAGGGGGGCGTGCTCGATCTTCTCCGCCACTTCACGGTCGCGCTGCTCGGCTGGTTCGTCGGGGCGGGTTGGTACCTGGCGGCGAACGGCGGCAGGTGGTCGACGTTGGGGAGGAAGAAGGAGGAGAGGAGGGCGTCTCGGGGTGGGTCTGGGCGAGCCCTAAGAGGCATGCGGGAGGAGAAAAAGGAGGGAGAGAAGGAGGAGGGCAGCTGGGGCACGACAGAGAAAAGGGGCTAGGGCTTTGCCCTCTTTCTCCCTCGAGCACGTGCTCGGCCGGCTGGGCTTGTCCAGGGGATGGGCAGTGCGGGGAGGGGGCTACAGGTGGGGCTCTGGCCGGAGAGAGGGACAGGCAGGTGGGGTAGCTCGGCTAGGTGGAGAAAGAAAGAGAGGGGAGGGGTAGCTCGGCTAGGCTTAGACATGGCTAGGGTTAGGGCATGTCTAGGCTAGGTCGGCTGGGTGTGGGCCAGGGAGAGGTGGCCAGGTGGTGCCCAGCAGGTTAGAGAGAGAGGGAGAGAGAGTGGAATAGGTTAGGGTTTAGGAGAGAATTAGAGAGAGAGAGGAAAAAGCTAGGTTAGGTTTATTTAGATATTTAGATTTTAATTTTTGATTATGAGGCCAAACCAAGAAGAAAAATGAAGCTTGATCTTGTTTGAGATAATGTGGAGGAGAACTAGAAAGAAAGAGGAAGCAAAGAATTAGGTGAAAAAGGTCACATATGGATCATGCATGGAGGAATAAATAAAAGAGAGAGATATGGTTGAGACTAAGGTAAGAGTGGAGTGGTAGGAGGTGTTCTCACAAAGGTAGGATCCAACAAAACCAAAGAAAACCAAAGGAAAGGAAGGTAGTGAAGACTAGTGCATGGCCCATGCAAAAATAATAATGCCATTGATTAATTTTGTGAAAACAATACTAATATGATGGCATTAATCTTATGCATTTCCAAGAAGTGGAACAAAGCCAAGCAAAGAAATTTAATGGACTAGATCCACCCTATTGCACATGAGCTAGAGAAATCCAAAATGAAGACAAACAAGCTCATGATCTAGTAGGATGGTGGAATTATAAAGTGGTGAAAAGAAAGGTGATGGAAATGAAATAAAAGATATGCCCCCAACTCAACTTGGGCATTTAGACAATATATCAATAACCAAATACAATATCAAGAGGCAAATACAATTAATAATGCATGTGAGAGAAGAGCCAAAAGAAAAAGGGTTTTATATGATGCTCAAATGCAAGGTGGCATGATGACATGAGCATGATATAATTATGATGCAACAATAATCTCTATGAAGTAGCCAATATCTTACTAGGACAAGTAGCATTACAATTGTTAGACAATTGGGGTGCTACAACTCTCCCCCACTAAACAGGAATCTCGCCCCGAGATTCTAGGAAGAAGCAGACTCAAAGAGGGTAGGATACTTGGCACGGAGCTCATCTTCACGTTCCCAGGTGGCTTCATCAACAGAATGGTGCGACCACTGCACCTTGCAGAACTTGATGGACTTGTTGCGAGTCCTTCTTTCTGCGACTTCAAGAATTTTTGTGGGGTGTTCTTGATAAGACAGATCTTCTTGGAGATTGATGATTTCATGGTCCACGGTCCTGCCGGGATCCTTGAAGCACTTCTTGAGTTGAGAGATGTGAAAAACATCATGGACTTTGAGTTGTTCAGGAAGCTCAAGAGCATAAGCAACTTCTCCTCTTCTTCCACGAATTTTGAAAGGACCAATGTATCTAGGATCTAGCTTTCCTTTGATACCAAAGCGATGCGTGCCTCTCATGGGAGTGACACGAAGGTAAACGAGATCACCGGGGACATACTCCATGTCCGTGTGCTTTCTATCATAATTGCTCTTCTGGCGACTTTGAGCAATCTTCAGATTTTCAAGAATGATGTGAACTTTCTCCTCCGCTTGAGTTACAATGTCGGGGCCAAACAATATTCTTTCACCTACGCCCGACCAACCAATCGGAGTTCTGCACTTGCGACCATAGAGAGCCTCAAATGGTGCCATCTTTATACTTTTTTGGAAACTGTTGTTGTAAGAGAATTCAGCATAAGGAAGACATTCTTCCCACTTCATGCCGAAAGAGATAACGCAAGCACGGAGCATATCTTCTAGAATCTGATTGATCCTTTCAACTTGTCCTTGCGACTGAGGGTGGTAAGATGTGCTGAAGTTTAACTTTGTTCCCAAAGCATTTTGGAAACTTCCCCAGAACTTGGAAGTGAAGATGCTTCCACGGTCTGAGCTGATCTCAAGAGGGACTCCATACAGAGAGACAATTCTGTTGATATAGAGCTCAGCCAACTGAATTGCAGAAATTGTTTCTTTGACTGGAAAGAAGTGAGCTACTTTGGAAAGCCTGTCAATGACAACAAAGATTGCATTGTTGCCTTTCTGCGACCTTGGAAAACCAGTGATGAAGTCCATCTCTACTTTCTCCCATTTCCATTCTGGAGGCTTCAATGGCTGTAGAAGACCGGAAGGTTTCTGATGAACAGCTTTAACTCTGCGACAAACATCACACTCCGAGACATACTTGGCACAATATCGTTTCAAACCAGGCCACCAATATTGTGTTTTCAAGTCCATGTACATCTTAGTGCTGCCAGGGTGGATAGAAAGAACAGAATCATGCGCCTCCTTGAGAACTTGCTCTCTTAAACCCAGGTAGTTCGGAACAAACATCTGGTGTTCAAAGAAAAGAGTGCCTTGGTCATCTACGTGAAAAGACTCATACTTCGGAAGTTGAATGTTGGAGATGATCTTTTTAGTGTAAGGATCCCCAAGCTGAATGGAACGGACCTTTTCTTCCAAGAGGGGTGTTGCTAGAAGGTTCAGAAGATAACCTTGATCCACAATTTCAAGGTTAAGCTTGCGGAATTCCTCGCACAAGAGAGGCTGTTGTTCTTCCATCATGAGGTTGTTGACATAAGCTTTTCGGCTGAGAGCATCTGCCATGACATTGGCTTTGCCCGGGGTGTAGTTGATGGTCAAATCGAAATCATTGATTGTTTCAATCCACCTCCTCTGACGAAGGTTGAGGTCAGGCTGTGTGAAGATATACTTCAGACTCTTGTGATCAGAAAAGATCTCGCAACGGTTGCCAAGCAAGTAATGCCTCCATACTTTCAAAGCAAAGACAACTGCTGCGAGTTCTAGGTCATGTGTAGGATAGTTGATCTCATGCGTCTTCAACTGACGAGATGCATAAGCAACAACTTGCTTTTCTTGCATAAGGACCGCACCCAATCCTTGCAATGAAGCATCACAGAAAATCTGGAAAGGCTTTGATGTATCTAGAGGAACTAAGACTGGTGTGGAAGTGAGCTTCTCTTTGAGTGTTTCAAAGCTTGCTTGACATGCAGGAGTCCAAAGATATTTCTTGCCTTTCTTGAGGAGATCGGTAAGAGGCTTCGCAATCTTTGAGAAGTTTTGAACGAAGCGACGACAGTAACTGGCCAAACCAAGGAAACTTCAGACTTCTTTGACATTTATGGGTGGAAGCCAGTCCATAATTGTCTTAATAGTTTCTGGGTTGACGGCAATGCCCTTGGCAGAGATGACGTGACCAAGGTAGGTGACTTGAGGCAGCCAAAACTCACACTTGGAGAACTTTGCATACAGGCGGTTCTCACGAAGCTTGTTTAGGACACACCGAAGGTGTTCTTCATGTTCTTCCTTCGACTTAGAGTAGACTAGAATGTCATCCAGGTAGACCACAACGAACTTATCAAGATACTCCATGAAAACCGAGTTCATAAGCCTCGAGAAGGTGGCAGGTGCATTGGTGAGACCGAAAGACATGACCGTGTACTCATACAGGCCATAGCGGGTGGTGAACGCTGTTTTAGGAACATCTTCCTTGCGAATCTTGATTTGATGATAACCACTTCTCAAATCAAGCTTAGAGAATACCACAGCTCCAGCTAGCTGATCGAAGAGATCATTAATCCGCGGAAGGGGATATTTATTCTTGATTGTTTTAGCATTGAGTGCCCGATAGTCAACACAAAGTCTATCAGTCTTGTCTCGCTTCTTCACAAAGATGGTTGGACTACCCCAAGAAGAAGTACTGTGCTGAATGAAACCCAACTTATCTTGTTCATCCAACTGATGCTTAAGTTCAGCCAACTCAGCAGGACCCATTTTATAAGGCTGCTTGGAGATAGGAGCGGTACCAGGTTCAAGTTCAATGACAAACTCAACCTCACGATCCGGAGGCATACCTGGCAACTCTTTAGGAAAGACATCTGGAAACTCACAAACTACAGGAACACTCTGAATACCTTCCATAGCATCATCATTCAGAGCCGCCAAAGAATAAAGCTGAATTGCAGGAGTCAGACTTGGAGAATAGACTATATGGCCTTCAGGAATTTTCAGAGAAACCGAACGTTCAGCACAATCAATCACAGCTGCATTTGCTATCAACCAATCCATGCCCAAGATAACATCAATATCAGAATTGCCCAGAATAATTAAGGAAGCCGGAAACGAAGAACCACCAATCTCAATTTGATTGCCATGGCTGATATGAGCAGCCCTCATGTTTGACCCAGGAGATTGTACCACAAGACGGTGTAATAAAGGAACCATAGCCAGATCTTGCTCATGAGCAAACTTGTGAGAAACAAAAGAATGCGAAGCGCCAGAATCAAACAAAACTCGTGCAGGAACTGAGTTAACAGAAAGCATACCCATCACAACTCCAGGGCATGCTCAGCTTGAGCGGCGTTGACACAGTTGGCACGAGCAACCGTAGACCCCGGCTTAGTGTTGATGTTGAGAGCCCGAGGTGGAGGTGCACGAATCATAGGAGCACTTGCTGCAGGTCTTGGAGGTGGTGGTGGAAGAGCTTTGTTGTTCATTGGACAATTCCAGTGCTGATGCCCAGTGTTTCCACAGGTATAGCAAGCACCAGGTGGACGTGGAGCAACGTAGCCAGGGACTCCGCCAGGCGCTCCAGGGTAGTTGTGGTTGTAGCCCCTGGGAGCCGCAGTGAAGGAGTTTGGTGGCCTTGGTGCGTAGCTTGAAGGTCTTGGTGGAGCAGGGAGCGACGGTGGGGTGTTAGGAACCCAGACACGACGCTTAGAAGGAGCTGTCATAGAAGAAGAGCTTGCTGTATCACGGCTGTGTTTCTTTGACTCCTCAAACACTTGCCTACTTGCTTCTTCCTGCAGAGCTGTGTGCTGAAGTTCCAGAAAAGATGCTGGCCTTGCATGAGTGATTGCATATTTGATGGAAGCATTAAGGCCTTGCCGAAACCTCTTTTGCTTCTTCTTGTCATCAGAGATCTCATCGCCACCATAACGAGACAGGTTCATGAAGTTTCTGATGTAGGTGTTGACATTGTCAGTGCCCTGCTTGAGGTTGAGAAACACTTCCTTCATCCTTTCCATGACAATTTCTGACAGATATTGCTCTTTGAAAGCAGCAGTGAACCGCTCCCAACTAGGCTGAAAACCAGAAAGATCTGCCTTGAGGTAATTTTCCCACCAGAGAGCTGCATCTCCCTTCAGAAGGTGAGTAGCACACTTGACCCATTCTTGCTCGGGAACATCCGCAGTCATCAGCAACCTTGACACTTCACGAAGCCAATCATCCGCATCCAGCGGCTGATCAGACACTTCAAATTGGCGTGGGTTGAACTTGAGAAAACTCTTGATGTCTCCTCGCTTTGGAGGTGGAGGTAGCGGATCAAACTCATTCCTCCTCACACTTTCCTCGAAGCGCTGCTGGTTCTGCTGCATAGTGCCCAAAGCATTTGCAATACTTGCCAAAGCAGCCCCAAGTTCAGGTGGTATGTCCTCCTCAGAACGGCATGGTGGTGCCATCCTGTGATTGATATAAAACACAAGTCAGTACTATAATGGAGAATGATAATAATCCAAAATAGTACCAAAACGGAATTAATCAAGGTTAAAGAATGCAATTCACTGAGATGATATTAAAATATCAACAAAGTTCAAGGCAACTAGAAGATATTAAGCATAATGCACACGACTGAACAAGGAGTGTGGTACACAACTAACAAAGAAATTTTTTCCGCAAATTCGGCATTAAAATACCACTATATGCGCAAAATCACTTAACGAATCAAGATTAGTAACTCTACTAGTTCAATATACAAAAGCAAATGACAAAAGTAGTGGTATGGTCGCGACTCCATCCCGCACTCAAATCATTACTCCGCACATGAATTAGTAAAACACATATCCCAACAACTTCTTCTTAAGATGAACCTAAAGATTGATAACTACGGAAAATAACACCCCAACAAGATAACATCGGATAACAAGAGTAAGATAGATCGCATCAGTGTACAACGAATCAGAATAGATCGCGTCGGTTTACAAAGGCCTGTCGGTATGGAATGTACCAACAGTTGATAACCAAAAGGCAGATAGTGATAACATTTGGATGCAACAGATAGACAAGGAATTAACACGCACACACACACACACACAAACATAACCTATGGTACTACGGAACCCAGAACACGTGAATCCTAGTTTGAATTTTAGAAGAGGATTGAAAACGTTACACTTCCTTACCAGAAAAGGGTGGGTGGGTGGGTAAGAAGAAAAATGGAAGCAATCCTACTCTCACGTTTGTTTTTCCCTAATATACATAACTACCAAAATATTTGCTAGACAGACAACGACCATTTTGGCTGAGACCCTGAAGGGCGGGATGGCTCTGATACCAATTGTAACTACCTCGGTGAATTACGCTCTTAGTTAATGCCTGGATGAATGAAAGTGGTTAAAATAGTACGGTGGGGCCCAGGGCCACTCACGGTAGACCCTTCGGCCGTCCTAACCACTTTCAAACAACGGGACAAGAACGAGCGGCGTAATCGGCAGGCGAAGGGATCAACTACATACACAAATGAGTATGTATGCAAGCCACATACAACAGTCCTCAGAGCCATTCCATCTAAAAGAAATAGAAATATTGCAATGCCATACGGCAAGACCCAATTGTCCTAGATAGATATAATAATTTAGGATAGCTCCTCATACATCACACATCAGAGTATCAGGCGGAAACGGGAAAAAAGATCCGAGTACGGATAAGAAGCAAATTGGCATAAGATGCCCCATAAATAAACACATCCCGCCCACAGATCACACGGATCCCCGTTCCCGGAATCTCTACACCGAATGATCGTTGCCAACATCCTCTGTCTCTTCCACCCAGTATCCATCTTGCGGGTACACCTGTTCATCTGAATCAAACAATTTATCGTGTGAGACCCTAGGGGTACTCAGCAAGTCTTAATGCCACTAAAGGGGACACAACCTGGGGTGACGCAACTGCAGCAAAAGATATTACCTAACAATTCTATAGAGACTCGCTAACCTTTCGCCTAACCAAGGATAGACGGAAGTCCGTGAATTAAGAACAACTGTTATAACAGTATAATTAACAGATCCATCCTCCTCCTCGCTTACCAACGAGGACGCGGACGAACAACCCCCATCATCCGTTGGCAGTTTTATTAACCATTCCATGAGTATTGCACTATTTACTAGTCAAGTACTTAGTCAATTTAAAAGCGGTACTTTAGTTATACTTGCCTCTGATCGAGAAACTGTGCTCCAAGTCGTCCATAACCGCGGACACGGCTTTCATAAAGATTTACCCTGCAGGGGTGCACGAATAGCAACACACACTCGATCAACCTCGGAAAAACCAAATCAAAACCCAACGAGGCATTCACGACAAAGCAATCACAGGATTCAGAAATATTTCAGGGGGCCACCCCATTAAGCTACCCGCAACGAAGTTGGCCGGCTCCGAGACGGACCCAAGGTTTGTCTGGACGGCGGTAAACGACTGGGAACCCGAAAATGTGACTGGGCTTGTCGATACAGCGAAAACGTGTCACGATCCAAAACAGTACAGGTGCTCCTCGCACAATCTTAAATAAAGCAGTAACATGGCATAAGTAAAGAATAGTAATAAAGCCCCAAACTAATTGTGGCCCCAAGAAATAAGAATGAATCAAGCTCTGGCTCAGGGGGTCCATAAGGCCTCCCGAATGTGGATAGTGCAAATAGTCAAGGAACAGGAATCAAGTACTCGGGGTCCTACGGGACACAAGTGAGCATGAAAAACCAAATAGCAGATATTGCTCACCGGTGCCTCTTTCATTAGTTATCCCATTACTACTCAGGTTAAGTTGTTTAGGTACCTCATTATCCATCAGACACTCACATACCCTACTCATGCTTTTCTACGACTCGCATGGCTCAAACAACTCCTGTAGTAATGGCTCATGGGACCGGAACAAGCTTGGTGTGGTTTAAAGTAAAGGCTATGCAGTACTTGGGATTCAATTTAATGCAATCGCGACTCCATGATGCAAGAATAAGATAGAGGCAATAGGTATTGTATGTATGCAAGCATGTGGTAGTGCTTGCCTGGCAGCTCAGTTGAAGCGAGAGATGGATCTGGGTAATACTCCTGTGATTCCTGGTAATTCTCCTGCTGGGCGTCTATTCGAAGAAGAACCAAACAAACAAGGGCCAACATAAATAAAGTGCACAAGCATATGAATTAAAATGCAACAAGCAACCAAGCATGCCACGATGAATGATGCACAATTACATGGCATTAAATTAGCATGGCAAAGGTGAGGTGTGGATAAAAGAAATAGAGCACTTTATTATTTATTTGACCAAGTTTTATTGTCATAAACAGTTCAGATTTTAAATGACAACATGATGCATGCTTCAATTCAGAACAAGGACTGCATAAATAGAACGGGCTCGTCACGCTGATCGATTTAGACATATTATTTGTCAAATTTGGAGTCATAAAACAAAAGTTATTAATTAAATAAGGAAAAGGGCATTTTCATTGTAATTTTAATCATCTCGAAAATTAAAGTGTTCAAAATATATTTTGAAGTGCATATTTGTATTCCTCACATTTTTCTGATTCCAAAGCATATATTATTTGTATTATTTGGATTTGTATTTTAAAAATTATTTGAATCTGAAAAGAATTTGAATTTAAATTAATTTGAAAAAGATTTGAGTAAAAACAGACTCAGGGAATTACTTTTTACACCGCAGGCAAACTCAGACACAGGCACTGACGGGTGGGGCTTCGCTGACTGGGCCACACGCGCGCGAAAACGCGTTTTGCACGCGGGTCTGGCTTACCCACAGTGGCTGACAGGCGGGCCAGCGGCGGAAGGGGCCACGTGCCAGTGGGAAAGGCCCCAGCGGCTGACTGGTGGAGCACCAGCTGGACTGCGGGTTGCGGCCAGGAAAGCTGGGGGGTTTTTCTGCTAAACTGCGGGCGTGGCTGACTGGTGGGGCTGAGAGGAGCGCGGGTTGAGGAAAATAAAAGGTGGGGGGCTTTTTAGGAAATGACAACGGGCCCGGTACTGTTTATCGTCTTCGCGCGTCTGACGCGAGTCTGGTGCACGGCGCGGGGCGGGGGATCGATCCGGGGACGCGGGGGGAGCGCGCTGAGGGTGCGAGCCGGTGCGATAGGGCTAGGGGAGCTGACTGGGAGGTGGGCACGGGCTAGATAGGGCTTGCGTGGCGCGGGAGAGCGGCAGATGCTGGCGAGCTCTGGCGCGCGGAGGCTGCTCGACGATACGCACGGCGAGGATAGACCACGACGAAGAAGAGGAGGTTGTCCGGGAGAGGGAGGGGCTCACCGCGGTTTGCCTGGCGGTGTTGGATCGGTCGGGGAGGCTCTGGAGCGGCGAGGACGCAGACGCACCGGCGGGCTAGGGTTTCGGAGAGCGGCGAGGCGCGGGGTTGCTGGGGAGCTTCTCCGTCCACGTCGGAGGGCACGGGGCGTCGCAGGGGGGCGTGCTCGATCTTCTCCGCCACTTCACGGTCGCGCTGCTCGGCTGGTTCGTCAGGGCGGGTTGGTACCTGGCGGCAAACGGCGGCAGGTGGTGGACGTTGGGGAGGAAGAAGGAGGAGAGGAGGGCGTCTCAGGGTGGATCTGGGCGAGCCCTAAGAGGCGTGCGGGAGGAGAAAAAGGAGGGAGAGAAGGAGGAGGGCAGCTGGGGCACGACAGAGAAAAGGGGCTAGGGCTTTGCCCTCTTTCTCCCTCGAGCACGTGCTCGGCCGGCTGGGCTTGTCCAGGGGATGGGCAGCGTGGGGAGGGGGCTGCAGGTGGGGCTCTAGTCGGAGAGAGGGACAGGCAGGTGGGGTAGCTCGGCTAGGTGGAGAAAGAAAGAGAGGGGAGGGGTAGCTCGGCTAGGCTTAGACATGGCTAGGGTTAGGGCATGGCTAGGCTAGGTTGGCTGGGTGTGGGCCAGGGAGAGGTGGCCAGGTGGTGCCCAGCAGGTTAGAGAGAGAGAGGGAGAGAGAGTGGAATATGTTAGGGTTTAGGAGAGAATTAGAGAGAGAGAGAGGAAAAAGCTAGGTTAGGTTTATTTAGATATTTAGATTTTAATTTTTGATTATGAGGCCAAACCAAGAAGAAAAATGAAGCTTGATCTTATTTGAGATAATGTGGAGGAGAACTAGAAAGAAAGAGGAAGCAAAGAATTAGGTGGAAAAGGTCACATATGGATCATGCATGGAGGAATAAATAAAAGAGAGAGATATGGTTGAGACTAAGGGAAGAGTGGAGTGGTAGGAGGTGTTCTCACCAAGGTAGGATCCAACAAAACCAAAGAAAACCAAAGGAAAGGAAGGTAGTGAAGACTAGTGCATGGCCCATGCAAAAATAATAATGCCATTGATTAATTTTGTGAAAACAGTATTAATATGATGGCATTAATCTTATGCATTTCCAAGAAGTGGAACAAAGCCAAGCAAAGAAATTTAATGGACTAGATCCACCCTATTGCACATGAGCTAGAGAAATCCAAAATGAAGACAAACAAGCTCATGATCTAGTAGGATGGTGGAATTATAAAGTGGTGAAAAGAAAGGTGATGGAAATGAAATAAAAGATATGCCCCCAACTCAACTTGGGCATTTAGACAATATATCAATAACCAAATACAATATCAAGAGGCAAATACAATTAATAATGCATGTGAGAGAAGAGCCAAAAGAAAAAGGGTTTTATATGATGCTCAAATGCAAGGTGGCATGATGACATGAGCATGATATAATTATGATGCAACAATAATCTCTATGAAGTAGCCAATATCTTACTAGGACAAGTAGCATTACAATTGTTAGACAATTGGGGTGCTACATGGTGGAGCTACGACTGGTACTGTAAAGACTGTGAAGCAATCTCCTGATTCAACTGTACCTGAGGCTTCTTCTTCTTCCGCTTCATCACAGGCACAACCACCACGTCGACACCGACAGAAAACTGTTGAGCTACCGGAGGTTACCCAAGACATCCATATGTAGAGGTGGCGGCCCACGGTACGGCGGCTGCAGTTGCTGATGACCATAATGTTGTGCCGGTGCTGAGAAGAAAGCGGTGTGAGTAGGCTGCGACAGAGCCCGCGCCATCACCCCATGGTGAACCGGCCTAGGAGGAGGCATCCCCGGGGGACCAGAGAAGGGCGGCGGTCTTTGACCGAAGGGGCCAGCCACCGGAAGATGCCCGACAGGTGGAGGCCGAACTCCCGCCGCCTGCCCCTGGAAGGAGCCAGCGAAAGGCGGTGCGATGCCCGGCACAGACCTAGTCGCCCACGGAGGCGGCGACGTAGATCCACGAGGCAGAGCAGCTAAAGGATATATGCCCTAGAGGCAAATAATAAATAGGTTTTTATTGTCATATCTCAATTAGTTTATAATAGTTTCATATTGTGCTATAATTGTGTCAAGTAGAAACATTGGTACATGTGTGGTATGAAACAACCAAGTCCCTAGTAGCCTCTATTCATACTAGTTCATTGGTCATGAGGATGATCTGGGTTTCAAGATCATGGGCATTTATGCCAATTGACAACATGATCATATCTTGGAGAATGATGTGATGGACATTCCTCGAAGGATTGCAACACGATCAAGTCATATAAGTTCATTATTGCAATAGCTAAATCTAGACTCCTAATTCCTTAGACTGTGAGGCTATATCAATCACTGTCTCCCGAGAGTGCTTAGATAGCATCAAACGTCATCTGGTAATACGGTGGCAATAAAGGTGTGTTCAGGTACTTGGAGGAACCGTAGAGGCAATATATGTCAAGAGCGGGATTTGTTCACCCACATGATGGGTAAAGATACATACGACCGGCTTGGTGAGATTACATGCATAAATGTTGCAACATGTGACTCAGTCATGGGGATGTAATATCACGGTAATAAGAAAATAGAACTTGTTGTTAACGAGATTGAACAAGGTATGTAATACCAATGATCGGATCTCGGACAAGTCGTATCAAGAAACAAAATGAATATGGATGCTACATTTACCGGTTCAAAAAACATTGTCATCAGGAATGCATAGGGGTCACATGGACATCCCTGGTCCCTCTGTTGATCATTGATATAGATCATGTTTAGAGCATTCCCGAGCCTTGATAGGATACACTTAATGGTACGATGAGAGCGATCATTCGTAAGAGGAAATCACAGTAGAGAAAGAGAAAGCCGGAAATGTTCCATAGAAAGATCCGAAGTTGTTCGGAGAAAGGAATAAAGGAAAAGACAGGAAAAGTATTTTCGGATAAATGGGAATTTAAATATACATTTATTATATGTTAATTATGAATTAATATATTCTAAATAATATTTAGATTAAGATTTATAAAGGAAAATTTTATAATAGGCCAAATCCCCGGAGGGAAATAGCCTAGAAGTAAACCTGCAGAAAAAGGAAAAGGAAATAGGGCAGCTGCTGCCATTGTGGGCCAGGCGGCCCACTTAGGGTGAGCGCTGACGGACAGCTGGCCGCGAGGGCGGCAAATAACCGCACGTCGCGCGGGGGCCGTGCTATTGTGGCCCACCCGGGCGACACCCAGCTAGGTGGGCGGAGGCCAAGTGGGCCGACGCGCCGAGGTCGGCCCAGGTGGGGCAGCTACGCCAAGCAGGCCGCCGGGGCGCGCATGGGCCATGGGGTGGGCAGCCAGCCCACCCGGGCTGCTCGCTGGTGGCCTCTCTAGGCGGGATACTGGCAGGCGCGGGGTGGGCCACGCCAAGGCCCACCCTGTCGGCCTCTCCCAGGCTGCTGTCTGCTGCTGCTCTTCTTGGCTTGTTGGGCTAGTTATAATCGGCCCAATCGGCCAGGACGAAATTCCTGTTGTTATTTCCTTTAGTAATTAGTCCCACATGGCTTAGCCTTTGAGAAATGCACACCCCCTTATCCTATATAAAGGGGTGTCCATGGGTGGGATTAAACACACCAAGATTTGGAGAAGTCCTTTGGTTGACTTCCTCCTTCCCTCTCTCTCTATACCTTGTGACCATGGCCCCAAGTCTGGGCTATGCGAACGAGGCACACCTGTAGCACACCGTTGCGCTGTAGGGATTCCTAGCCGGATATCAACTTCCGCACTCCCGGCAGGATCGGGGAGCCGTAGGTCTCATCGTGCACCGGATGTGTACGAAGACACGAGGCGCAACACTTGGGGCGCTAAACTGTCGTGAGCCGGAGCAGCTGCATGATGAAGAAGGAGCAAGGGGTGACCCATGAGGAGCTTCGCGACCTTGAGGTCGGCTACGAGTACGACTACTTCAACCATGTTCCCCTCGGAACATTAACCGCGTACGGTCTATAAGGATATGTATTCTCTACGCATTGGCCATTACCGCATTACTACATAGATAGATCCTAGGAAATTTTGGGGGTTCCAACGTAGGAATTTTTTGTTTTCTACTGCGGATCCCCTTCAGCAGCACCCTGCGGCGGCGCGACGCGGGGGGTTGGCGCACCATTGGGCGCAGCACCCGGAGGCGAGGCAGCAGCGCGAGGAGGTGGCCCGGCCATGGGAGCGACACCGAGAAGAGCCTAGACGAACGTGCACGATGGAGAAGGCGGCACCATAGAGAGAAGCGGTCAGCAGGAACCGAAAGAGAGTCCTGTGCCTGGGTAGCGCCCAAGGACAGGTTAACCAGGCGTCGCCCGATTACGAACCTACTCACGGTCGTGGGCCACACAGAGCCAGGCTCGGGAATCGCCCCACCTGACGGCCCACCTACATCAGCCACGTCGGCCTCCACCTCAGCAACCGAAACTCCCCTCCACGGAGAAAGCGAATCATGATGGCCTCCATGAAGGACACGAGCACTGGAGGCGCCGACGCCCTCCTTGCTAGAAGAGGCCCTTTCCACAGATGAACCTTAGGGCCCCGACATAGCATAAGCCCCACCAGTGATGTCATGGCCCCCCTTTGAATCACCGGCGGCGAGGAAGAATGATAGGGGGGCGACGAGCTCTGTGGCGGTGACGACGACGATCCTCGCTCCCAGAACCGGGAGGCTAGCATGGGGAAGCCCATCTCCTCCCAAAATTCCTGCCTCATCTCATCTTTGGTCTTCCTCCGCTGATGACAAATAGAGGTCCAGCCCAGCTCACCAGAAGGATCCTCCAGGGCATCAAGCTCTTCACGTGCAGCTAGGGCATCGCCGCCATCAGAGTCAGAGTCCGAGCCCATACATTAGAATCTTGAGCCCGAGCACACCGGCAGGGACGACGAAGCAGCCTCCGGTGACCCGAGTGCCCTAGGCACCAACGTGAATCGCCTCCCACGTATCATCACACACCATCCACTCATGCTAGTTCTTGGTGTCTCACGTGAAAAACCTTGAAAGTTTTCCCTAAAATGGAGGGAGGATTTGACTTTACCGACCTCTGCACCAACTAGGGATGCACACAACTATTAAGGATGAGTACCAGAATTTTTAAACTTAGTTTTGTACCAAGCCTGGTCCTCAAGGTAAATTTTATGAGTACCAGGAGAGCCTGGTCCTCAAGTATAAATATGAACCTTAATTCGCTTCCGTGAGGATTTAAACTTAGGTGTTGGGTTTGTACATCCACTCTCCAACAGGTTGAGGTAGGATCACTCCCCTTCTATATGGAGGGAGGATTTCACTTCCCCGGCGTCTGCACCAACTAGAGATGCACACAACCATTAAGCATGAGTACCAGGATTTTTAAACTTGGTTAAACACCAAGCCTAGTACTCAAGATAAATTGCATGTGTATCAGGATAGCCTGGTCCTCAAGTATAAATAGGAATCTAAATTCACATCTGTGAGGATTTGAACCTAGGTGTTGGGTTTGTACATCTCTCCATTTTCAAAATATAAGATTATTTAGTCTTTTTTCTGAATGTATGTAAGCGTCATTTGTCCTTTAGTGTGTAGGTTGGGAGCAAAATAAGTAAATCTATACACTGTATATATATATATCAATTTTAAAAAATACTAAAACATCTTATACTTTAAAACAGAGAGAGTACTTACATTGAAAGAGACTACTCAGATCAGAACGCAACAGAAAATAATCCTCACACGTAAGAGAAAATGACACTATAAAATTGATTGTTTAATTTCACTGTAGCTTTCAACTGCGTGGAAGAATATGAAAAAGAACAAAGATGTGATAAAATCCATGTTACCTACTTCTGAGTAATTATGGATTAGATATGGACCTTTGAATGGGAGGTGCAAAATTTGTGGGGAGCTGGAGGATGCCAACCACATTTTTCTTCCAATGCCACTTGGCGAAATTTATGTGGGCCTGCGTTCGTGAACTATTAACCTGTTTTTGGAACCCAGAAGAGGCTGGGGATTTCATTGAGATTGCGCAAAAACTTTTGGGCCAGTCTCGTAGGATAGTTTGGGTTTGCTTCTCTGTGCTGACCTGGACTCTTTGAATTATTCGCAATAATATGACTATCGAAAAAGCCTTCATAAACAAACCGGCTGATTTTATTTCACAAATGGTGATATTCCTGTGGGATTGGAGGTTGTTGAGCAAGCGGCAAGACCGGCAAGCGCTAGAGGCTATGTCGGCGACGCTTAAATACCTAAATGCGAGACCACAGTCTTAACTATGCTCTTTGTTCTTGCCTTGCGATTGAATGGGTCTTCCTTTTGTAATAGTGAGTTGGTTTTCACCTGAACTATGGTGACCTTGGTTATAATTGTTTGTGAACTGTTGATGCTTTATTATATAAAGCGAGACTAAGACCTTCATTTTTTTTAAAAGAGCAAAGCCATGTTTTGTTGTCGTTTTTCATGATTCGAGATTGCCACGGCACTGCTACTCCTTGGAGGGAGCCGGCCAAATCATACACGTATACTTTGCCGGTTACCAAGGACATCTCTAAGCGATCCTCAATAGTTAGAGGAATAAAGCTGATCCCTAAAACTTAGAGGAGTACTAAAAGCAATTTCTAACTAAACTCTAAAACTTAGAGGAGTAGAATGTTTTTTTATTATTTACAACACAATTGGTCCATACATAGTCATATATATAGTTATATATTAGTAGTGAAAACATACCGATACAATCCAATACAAACCAACACAAATCAAAGTGTTCAAGTTATACATACCGATACAATCTGATACAATCGGTACATAGTCAATACATATAGATACAATATGATACAAACTTATAGAAATCAAATTGTTCTTGTTATGCATTATAACACGTAACAATAATGTGTCATATATTCATAATCTATGGTAACAATCTACCTTCTCCACTTGTCTTTCCATTAAAATTTTCATAATTGTTTTCCCAAAATTGTTGCAATGGTTGACGAATGTCGCTCTGTTCATATAATGCCTCATCTACAAGCTTTTGACAGTACCATGCGAAATACAAATCATTGTCCTCGTCGTCGGTCCATTTAGGCTCTTTTTTACTTAATTTGTAACAAAAATCCAATAAGCTACTCGATTATCTTATTAAATCGAGAATTTCTAGCCACGAGACACTAGCATCCATATGGTTCCACAAAACCTGCTTGTTGTACCAATTGCAACATTTTCTTCAATCTTGTCATTGAAGAACATGCAGTTTTGACAACCTTCTACCAATTATCAAAGTGTAGTAATTGTTGGTGTAAATCCAATTGACTTTAAGCATTGCTAGACATCGTAGTCATTTCTTTAAATTTGTCAAAATATCTTTGTGATAAATCGAGCTTTTATGTCTTCCTTTAAGTTCATTTCTTCCTTATAACTTTGTAGTTATTGAGAAGATCACGTAAACATATTTACTTAATTAGATCAAGTAACATCTTACTTTTATAATCTTTAAATGTAACTTTATATATAGGATATCATGACTCTTAGTCATTTCTCGTAGTTAGGTCCATCATCACTTCTTCGTAGTTCGTAGGTATGTCTTGTTCTATTAACATGACTAGTGAATCAACAATATAATTATGCAAATGGCAGAATGTATTCTTGAATCATACTTTCTTTAGTGAAAGTACTAGCTAAAACGTCATGATAAATATCATTAGTTTCTCCTCTATTTGTAGAGTTCAGTCCCTGAAACATATTTCGTAGCGCCACTTGACAGTTGGAGGTAAAGTCAAATACCTTGTTTGAGATTTCACTTTCTTCCACTAACACCTTCTATGAGAAAACACTTTCTCGAGTAAGCACCATGCTAGGAAACACAAGCTTTGCCTTCTTTTGTTTTAGTTTGGAAGATGTATTTGTAGTTTCCTAGGAATACACTACAAAGATTTACTTATTCGCCATGATTCTGAATCTTTGAAATCTCTAAAAACTCGGACATGCCATATCTCATATGGTGTTGTTTCCACGAATCTTAGATGATTTCCTATTTCTAAAGTGAGTGCTTTGCTGTTTTAATCTACAACTCTAATGATAACGATTACCCAGTAAGAGATAATTTACAGACAATATGGTCTCTGATACAATATGATTATAATTTCTTAGATATATCAAATACACTTTGAAACGTCCAATCATCGTAATTTGTGAAGACAACTTTCACAAGTCCTTATGCCTAAATTTAACTCAAATACGCTGTGATTTTGATCAAATCACATAGACTTTCGATATTCTTGTTAATTTAATATCCAACTTTATTCTGAATTTCTCTGAATGTATCAAATAGTTTCAGACTCATGTTTCATTTAGTAAATACACATATTTACTTAAATCCACAATGAATCTTATGAAATAATGATATCCACTATATTGCTAACTTACAATAATCATGCATGATATTCAACAATTCAATCCACATTTTATTTTACCAGAATGCGGAGTTTTAATCATCTCACATAGTGAGACATGGTTTACACAAGTCAAAAGATCAAGTATCTAGAAGACTTCATGTTTCATCAAAATGAAACTACTAATATGAATTAAGCAATAGTGTCATTCAAAATGATGTCATTATTAAGTTCAGATATCTTTTCGGCATTTTCAATGTTTTATAAATGCCTTAAACTATCATGATCCAAATACAATAAGAATAACTTGTTTAAATCGTAATGTGACCATAAAAGGAATCATTCATAGAAATAGAACAACCGACTTGTATCTCATTTATATGAATGACCGTCTCACAAATGCAATACATACTAATAAGTTCACACACTTAAGGATTACAAAAAATATTCAAATCCATAAACTAATACGAATGATAGATGTAGAGGGATAATCTCATCGTCCATCAAGCAACTTGTTTGTCATTCGGCAAGCTCTCAAGAAGACGGTCTTGTTTTCATAAAATAGAACAAGTATCAATATACTTAGTAAACTGCAACAAGTGTTTGCAAGGAAACATTTATAACTTGTATATCAAATGTATACCTTCTTCATCCATGACATCCCCTACGATCGGTACTACCTTGATAGTTCTAAAATCAGACATGAACTTATGAAAGGTGAACAGTTCCTCTCTCATGACGTAGTCTCTGACAATATCTTTGTAGCTGGAGGAAGCGAGCACAACACCCCATCTATTGCAAATTTTCCCGTCATCCAGTAGTCCACATTGTATGCAAGGCGTGGGTGAAGGTCATGCATGACCACTAAGTATCTCTCCAAGAAAGTGTTTTCCTTCATCTTGGTGGAAAGAAACTTATGCAACAAACTTCATAAGTCAGACTTGTGGTGCGAAGAGCGTCTTTAATTTTTCGATCATATCATATGCATCAGTGTTAAAAAAATGCAACCGTAGCTCAGTCTCCATCCACGATGAGCATGATAATCATAATTCTCTTGCTCATTCCCGGAGTCGTAGGAACAATCTCCTAGTGGTTCAAGGAGTAGGTCATTTATGTCGAGAGTATCCCTTAGGCGTTGGTACCAGTCTATGAAGTTTGACCCTTCTACTTTAAGTTCCACGTCATGCAAGAAAGACCCACGGTCAAAAAACTCATTGGCCATGATCTATAAGGATATTTGCAAAGACATTTTAGACTAAGTTCATAATATGAGTTCAACTTATAATCAAATTATTTATTGAGATCCCACTAAAATATCATCCCTAATACAGTTTTAGTGATTAGATGATCTCACTTCACTACACGATCTCCGATTGTCATAGTCAATGATATAGCTCCAAAGGTGGACAATGTAGTGTCGATCACTTCATTCATGTGAATCATGCTCTATCTTTCGATCTCTCGTGTTTTGAGGCCATGTCTGTACATGCTAGTCTCGCCAATTTAACAAGAATGTATTCGCGATGTAACATGGCTTACACCCACCGTATGCGAACATCGATATGTATAACACCCGATCATCATGTTGTGCTTCATAACGATGTACTTTCTTAGTGGTGCACACTCAGGGAGATCACTAATATTGGTATTAATTAAGGGATCATCTTATATAATTCTACCATCGAGTATCTAATACTAGCACACAATAAGATGCATAAAGGATTAACATGAAATACAGTTTATAGTGATATGATATGGTCCTTTCTTCACACGCCATTATCTCCATCGAGCTCCTCGGCATGATCTCCATCTTGACCAGTAGTACTATGCCAAGTCCTCGACGCCACTGGTTGGTCGTCCATCGATACGATGACTATTACTACACAACTTAACAATACAAAAGTAAACTATTTTACCTCATTCACGACCATGACCATATCACATCATATGCCCCCTACAAAATAAACTTAGATGCATCTACTTTACCTTTTCCAAGTTTTCCATGGCTGTAGGCTTTCGCAACAGAACCATTTCTACCTATGAACTTCCAATCACAACATGGATAAACCAATTGTCTCTACACCCGTTTTGGGGACCTCCGTTGCAAATTCCGTATAAACTACTGAAAGAGAGATAAAAACGCGCTAGCCACTTATATAGTACAAGCCATATGTTGAGCGTGGAACCAGTCTCATGTAAGCTTACGCGTAAGGTCGGTCTGGGCCGCTTCATCAGATAGTGCCACGATATAATCAAGTACACGTGCTAGGGTAACAACTATATGATCAATTACCACAATCAACATGTGTTCTAACCGTACAAGAAATACTACACATAGATCGGCTCTGATACCACTAAAGGGGTTCATAGCAGAAAACAATTATTTTTCTTAGCTACGCAACACCGAATGGCAGGATCTATCTAGGAGTAATGTTGTAATGGAGAAGTTTCGTAACATACCCTTGTAGACCGAAAGCGTTTAACATTCCGGGGGAACATGGATGATGTAGTCGTACTTGTAGTCGACCTCAAGGTCGTGAAGGTCTTCGCCTGACAATCCAGGTGCCACAAGTGGTAGCACCTCCGTGGTTTTGCATACGTCCGGTGCACGACGATGACCCTCCGGTTATCTGATCCATCCGAGAGTGTGGAGGTAGATCTTCTGGTCGGAATCCCAACACAGTGGCGTGCCGCAGCGAAGCAATCCCTTGCACATGAAACCCTAACTTGGGCCGCAGTTGCAATAGAGGAGAGAAGGAGGGCGCATGGAGGGGAAAGCCTCAAAGCTTGAATTAATTAATATGTTTATTCCTCCATGTGCCTCCTTTTATATACGGGGAAGGGGGTGTGATCTTTCCAAGATCTCCCCACGTGGGACTATAATAGGGAGTAGGGAGAGAGGGGTGGCCGGCCGTCCGTGGTGGCCTTAGGCCCCGCAAGCGCCCTAGGTCCACCCTCCCCTCCTCCTCTAGGTTGGCAGCCTCTTCATGGGCCCTTCCCTATGGGAGGGCCCAATAAGGTGGGCTTCCCCTAAAATCTCAATTTTAATATTTTAAATATATAAATAATATTAATTCCTTTAATTAATATATTAACATATTATTTAATTCTTGTGGCTCCGTAACTCCTTTCGGACCACTTCGAACATCCTTTGGACTTTCTCAGAACCTTTCCGGTTTTCCCTTCTCTCTTCTTCGGTGATTTCGATGTAACCAAATTGATCTCCGAGCGTCATCATGCCCTTAAGTGTGTTACCCTACGGTTCGGGAACATTAGAGACATGATCGAGACACCTCTCATATCAATAGTCATCAGGAGGACTGGGATGTCCATAATGACCCATGTGTATTCCATGATGTTTATTTTTGTTTGAACCATAATCTTCGAGTCCAATTCCCTTTGTTACTTCAATACCTGACTTATCCAAGGTCTAATCATCGGTATCACGGTACCTTGTTCAATATCATTACTAACAAGTGTTGCTTTACTCATTCCCATGATATTCCTTCCTTGTGACCTAACCACATGTTGCGCAACATTCTTGATGTAATCTCACTGAGTGGGCCTAGTGTATCTTCCCGTCATGCGGGAGAAAAAATCCTGATGTCAATGCATACGCCTCAACATTTCCTTCTAGAATACCTAATATACACCTTTATGATCACCCTGTTACAGTGTGATGTATATGCAATCAAAGCAGCCTCGGGTGATAGTGATTAAATATGATCTCATGGTCTAAGGAGTAGGATACTTAGTTTCTAATTATTACAAGAATAAAATTGTGATTGTCACAATAATTATATGGGGTAATTTCTATCGCACCATTCACTAATGATATGACTTCATTATCAATTGCCATAAATGCTCCTTGGTCAGGAAACCTTGATCATCAGTTGCCAAATGAACTAGTTGAATAGGGGATACTAGGGACCATGGTTTGTTTACATACCATAAGTGTATGAGTGTTTTTGATTGACACAATTATAGCATGGTACAAAACTATTATGAACTAATGAGATATGATAATAAACACGCTTTATTAGTTGCCTCTAGGGCATATATCTTTCACCCTTTTCCCTAAAATCCAAGTACATAACAATGGACATTGCCGGGGTTACCCTCGTCAATTGGTGTCGTCTGTGGGAAATCTGGGTGCTAGAGTCATGAATTCAGAGGATCCCTCTTCACCAAGCATCAACTCGATGATCATGAGTGGTCAGAGCCGTTTCTGCTCCGTCGACTTCCAACCATACTTGCCCACCCTTCTCTCGGTCTTCGACAACCTCGACCGGGGAATAGATTCTTGGAAGTTTCAACTTCCGCGTCGGGTCAATGGGTACTTTCCGCCTCTTGGATCCAATCTATTAGGGTCCTTCGACGATAATCTTAACACCAATTGCAATGTTGACATCTTCTGCCAGCTCCATTGATAGATCTGGCTAATCTTCATGATGGTCTCTCCTTGGATTCTGATAGCGGGATAACACCGGTTCTAGTACTTCGCATCGTGGACTCGATGAACGTCATCAACCACGAACTCGACGAGATCATCAACTCTGGGATCAAGAAAGTTGACCCATACCTAGAGCATGACTCAATGGACTTCACCAATCTTAAGGATTGTGTCTCCTACGACTTGGATGGCTGCAGCAGTAGCCCATACCTGACGCACCACCAAGTGTGCGTAATCATCGGGAACAGTTCAAGGACCACCCAATATGAATCAGCATCATCAGAGCAATACAACTCCAACGACAACCCCATCATCAACCCTGATGACATGGCCATGAATAACAATCTAGAGGTCTACACCTGAGACCGGACCGAACCACCCGTGGACAACCACGACAACACAAGGAACGAAGGGGATGGTATAAGCAATGGGAGCCAATTAACTATTGGATCACGAGCGAATCCTGGTAGAGAACAAGAGATGTCGTCAAGGGTGCAATCCCTATGGCAGTGTATGCTACACGTGAAGAAATTATGGCCTATCAGTACCTAGTGCATTGCCATAAGAGGGAGATGATAAATTTGAAGAGACAACTCGACAAATGAAGGAGGCAAGCCTACACATCAAGTCTTCGACGAGGAAAACTAAGCTCCACCAGCTATTCCGCGAGTGTAACTGGAGGTGTGCCACCTAGGAGAGGTGGATCTCGGCTGGATAACATTCTCGAACACAATAGGACCGAGCTAACCAGGGACCTAGATCTCTCCTTCATGTCGGTGGATCATCACTTGCACCAGGAGATAAGGAGGTCACCACATGACCTGATAGATCACCACGCCATCGCAACATCCCTCAGCATGTGGTTGAAACCCGAAGATCCAGTTCACCGCACCACATGCGGTCTAACCAAAACTCAGGAAATCAGGATGCAAGGAATGACATTATGCAGCTCAAAGTCGATAGATCTAAGGATGAGCTCAGCAACCGAAGACATTCGGATGCCGAGGATGAGGACGAAAACGTCCGCGAACCTTGCGGTGTGAGTTCCTCTACCTTTCAGGTTTTCAAAACTCTAGTGTCGAAGGACTACAAACCAGCCATGGTGGCCAAAAGTACGACGGTATCCAAGAAACATAAGCATGGTTGGGTGATTACCTACAAACCGTCAAACTACAGGGTGACTCAAAAGCCACAGCCACACAAAGCCAACAACAACATCTGAGCAGAGCCACATGCTCTTGTCTCAAGAAGCTCCCCGAGGAGTAAATCAGCAGCTAGAGTGATCTAGAGGACAAGTTCATCCACAATTTCATGTCCACTTTCAAGCGACCCACATCTATCAAAGAATTGTGGGTGTGCAGGCAGAAATATGGCGAGCCGATATGCGCGTATCTCTAGCGCTAGGACATCATAAAAATCACAATTGAGAACATCTCCGACGAGAGGGAAATCGACGCCTTCAACAACGTTCTATGCCGAAAGGAGATCATCAAAGACCTAGGTCGTGCCAAGCCAAAAACAATTTCTCAGCTGATGGACATTGCCAACTATAAGCGAGCCCACTCACCAGAAGAGGAACGTAACAGATGTGATCATGATAGTGATCACAGGAGAAGGCATGGCTATAACTACGATGATTATGATGGACCCAGCCAAGTTGTGGCTGGTTTCACCAGCGAGGAAAACTGCAAAGATGGATACTACAGGAACAATCCGGATAAAGCCGGATCCAGCAGGCCAACTCAGAAATACCACCCATGATCCCCTCGGGACACCGGGAAATCACCACTTCAGATGCTCGAGGAACCGTGCAACATGCACTACTACACATATTTAGAGGGGGGGGGGTGATGGTCGAGTCAATTAATGAAGGATTTACGTACCTTTTTGTAGCTGTAGGGGCCTACAATGCCAGAAAACATGAAGCAACAAACCAAGGGTGCAACGATGTACCCGGAGCCTTGGATATTAGTGCACCACCGCCACCACCGCCTCTAGCACCTCAAGCTGCATCGATTCAGCAGCAACCGCGGTAGAAAGGGCCTAGAATGACGAGTACCCGAAGTCTAGAGGGGCCATGCACATGATTCATAAGGGAGCCCATCCAACAGGATCCAGAAGCTAACCACCGGACATGTAGACTTGGCAATTACGGATCTCCACTCTCACCCGAGTACCTCAACTTGTCCGAGCAATAGATTACTTTTAGAAGATACGATCACCCTCTCTAGGTACCATGACCATGACATTCTACCATGATCATCGATGCTCAAATTGGCGGGTTCAACATGAGTAAAGTATTCATGGATACTAGGAGTGGCATAAACCTCATCTACGCCAAAACATTGTGAACAATGAATGTCTTGCTGATCAACCTTGCACCCTCTGATACCTCCTTCCATGACATAGTTCTCGGGAAGCTAAGATTCCTTTGGGCAAAATTGCTATCAACGTCATATTCGGCTCATGCGACAATCTCAGGAGCGAGAAGATCAACTTCGAGGTGATGGACTGGCCATCACAGTATCACACAATCCTTGGGAGACCCGCGTTCGCATGGTTCATGGTGGTTCTGTACTACACCTATCTCATAATGAAGATGCTAGGACCCAATGGAATCATAACCATGAATGGAAGTTTTACCCACTCAAACAACTATGACCAGGAATTCAACAAGATCTCTGAGTCCTTCGGGATGGAAACAAAGTTTGCTCAGCTCAAATTTTCCACCGATCACGATGTGCTGCTAGAGACAAAAGAGTGCACTACTCGACCAAGCCTTTGACTCCACCAAGGGCACACAAGAAGTGTAGATCCACCCTACGGACCCGAAGAAGACGACCTTTGGGGCAACCAGCCTTGGCCCGCATAGGAAAGCATGCTCGTCGAGTTCCTCTATGAGTGATGGGAAATCTTTGCCTGGTGTCTAGTGGACATGCCATGTATTCCCAGGGAACTTGCTAACCATGCACTTAACATATATCCTGACACCAACCTAGTGAGGCAATCACTCTGCCACTTCACGGAGCCAAGGGGCAAGGCCATAGGCAGAGAACTACATCGGCTCCTCGAATCTCATTTCCTGAGGGAAATCAAGAAAACAACTTAGGTATGGTCCTGAAGAAAAATATGGACATACTCTGCATGTGTTTCGATTTCATCACACTAAACAAACATTGCCCAAAGGATCACTTCC
This sequence comes from Avena eriantha, assembly GCA_910589775.1. Lineage (NCBI taxonomy): Eukaryota > Viridiplantae > Streptophyta > Magnoliopsida > Poales > Poaceae > Avena > Avena eriantha. The sequence goes on along the minus strand of OU342742.1, from coordinate 439,879,442 downwards.
TGCTCTCGAAAACTGACCAGATCATCGACTCGATCGCGAGGTACGAGTGTATATCCTTTTTGGATGCTTATTCTGCTTACAACCAGATCAAGATGAAGGTTGAAGACCATGACAAGACAGCTTTCATCACACCCTATGGCATATTATGCTATGAGACAATGCCCTTCGGGCTAAGAAACGGGTACCTCATACCAGCGGATGGTGTTGAATTGTCTTGGAGAACAAATTGGTAGAAACGTGCAAGTCTACATCGACGATGTTGTAATCATGACAAAGAAGGAGGTGATGTTCATTGATGATCTCTGTGAAACTTTCGACAACCTCGATCGATACTACATCAAGCTTAACCCAACAAGGTGCTCCTTTTTGGAGTCCTAGGAAGGCACTCTTCGGTACCTAGTGTTGGCAAGAGGAATAGAGGCCAACCTCAAAAATATCTGGACAATCCTAAGGATTTTGAATCTCACAAACTTAAGGGCTATTTAGCAGCAAGCTAGACGTGTTGCAGCACTAAGTCGATTCATCGCTCAGCTAGGCGAGAAAGCATTACCGTTCAATGCATTTATGAGGAAATCAGAAACCTTTGAGTGGACCGATTAAGCCCAACGAGCCTTTGAAGACCTTGAGTGAATGCTGTCGACATCACCCGTGCTAGTGGCATCGAAGGAAAAAGAATCGTTGCTTCTATACATCGCAGGTGCCAACCAGGTGGTCAGTATGGTGCTGGTCGTCGAGCGGCCCGAGGAAGCTAAAACCCAAAGGGTCCAGCGACATGTCTACTACCTCGGCGAGGTGCCCTCTCCATCCAAGTAGTGGTACCCGCATGATGACTGGGTTCCTGCAGCAACAACATGGTTATTCCAGTATTTGTTTCAGAAAGTATTTATTAGAAAGTTCATCCCAAGGGAGCTTTGCAAAAGGAAATAACACAGCCCCGCAACTGTGTTGTCAGGCGCAACCATGTTCGCACCCAAACTGTGGTTTGGAAATATCCTATTCAATGTTACTACAATAGTGATAATTGAGATAGGTTTAAAGTAACTAATAACAAAGAACAAAGTGGGAACAAAGTAAAGCAACATTGAAAGTAAACAAAGGATTGTAGTTGTAGGATTGAATAGAATAAAGTGCGGTATCTAGGCATTCGGTCTCACTAGTACTAGAGGGGAAACTATGTAGCCATCTACTGGAATTACACAAGACACATCTTTAGATAAATAAATGATTCCTAATGATTCCGGGTTGTCACTAGTGTGTACTACATAAGGCCTCAGGTAGCTATCACACACGCAAGTTAATAATATACTCAGGACCAAAGGATCACACGAACTCATCTATCTCCTCCTTGTCACTAGAAAAGAGAGTAATATAATAGATAGAACGACAAAGTATAGTGTTGCATACTAGATCATACCCTAGCCTAGAACTAGATAAATTACTCAAACATAGATGACAAATAACACAAAGAAGAATTCATTGAGACCATCATCGTGTTCAATCTTACAAATACAAGATCTAGTGTAATGGAGAGAGAGATGTAGGTGTTGATGGAGGTGGTGATGAAGCCAGTGCCTAGTGCGTGGTGGTGATGATGGTGATGGCCTCCTTCTCCTACTCTTCTTCCTTTGATGGTGTGGAGGTGTTGATCTAGATATTGGAGGTGTGGCAGCTATGGAGGCGGCACGGTGGCAGGGCCCCGCCGTGGATGTCTATGGAGAGGATCCCATTTCTCTTGGCCCCTCACCTCTTTATATAAGACTAAGGAGGTCTCTCATAGCCCCTCCCATGTTACATATGACCTAAGGAAGGGCTAGGAACAAACGGGGACGGATTCTGTAAAGAAACGCGTACATAAAGGTCTTTTTCGTGTGTCCAGACCAGCGGTACGGGCGGGCGGTACGACCGTACCGGCCCATACCGTTGGTCGTTATCTCATATGCTTCTTTCGTATTTTGGCCACCATTTCTTCATACAAACTCTGATTTAGTTGTTCTTGGACTCGTTGAATTCGTATGGACGAGGGATACAAAACCATGGTCTTAGATCTTGATTTTTAGATGATGGAAAAATATCACTTTTTCCACCCCTCAAATGGCTAAGTCTGGTGCCTACAACTCCTCCATATTGCATCCTCTTGCCTTTATTTATCCATAATAAATCACAACACCTACACACAAGTCATAGACAAGGGAAAGTAATAAAATCCTAATAAAAACTAATAGTTGTGCAAAACTCATGTGAAAATGAATGAGAATTAGTAATCACGCAAAATAGGCATAGTTGTAGCTAGATATAGCATGAGATGAGTAAGAATATGAATAATCTGTAGGCTTAAATATGCATCATATTTGCACTCATCAACATCCCCAAGATAAGTGTTGCTTGTCCTTGATCAAGAGAGTTAATAAATTAATGCTACCATCTAGCTTACCATAGAAGATCAATGCCTTGTATCCTTATTTTCCCTATAAGCTCAAAGTAAGGCAACACAAGCTTAGTTATGTCAATTAATAAGATATCAATTACAACTTCAATGCTTCATGTAAAAAGTAAATCTAACTTGAAAGCAAATGTGTGATCCTCCTAATGAGCCTTATATAGATATATATATTTTATATCCAGCACGAGAGATCATGTCAAAAGAAGCATAACAAATGGAGTGTCTCATGAACACTCAGATCAATAAATCAAGGCTATCAAAACACTTCTTTTCTATTCATTGTATTTCAAGAGATTCCATTTAATAGTAATGAGACCATGCCAAAAATTTCTAGGTGATTCAATTGGTTTCCATAACAGTTTCCAATAGTGGTCATTGGTGACCTTGGCAACATTTTGCACAGCCCTTAAGAGTACCAATACTTTTTACCATTTGTAGCAATTGCTAATAATGTCATCAACTCATAGCCAAAAACATGAGTTGTACCATAGGTCGTTCGAATGCAAGCGGAATTGTTGGCATCCCAAGGGTGTGGATCAACAATTTGCAGACAATATTTATTCATATCATACTTTTTCACTCACAATTTTGAGTTTTGGCATGAATCTCAATCACCACTAAACTTCATCTCCTTCAAACAACTCCTTTCAAGAGTGTTATCAAGTCTATCATTATGTCTATGGGGTTGCGTATCTTCAAGGTTAAACTTTTAAGACAACTAAACATTACACAAATCATAATTGGAAAAAGAATCTTATTGTATTTGATCGTCTCAAGTGGAGAAATCATGGCAATCTATTATGGAGGATCACAATATTTTTCTCAAGCTGGATAAAGATTTGAACACAATGCATCAAATCTCTAAATCAACTCTTATGAAGCCTAACAAAAGAATGTGCACCCCTTATATAAATATGAAACATAACTTACCTAAGCAAGCATTCAAAAATAGCGGGATACATGATTCCACAAAAAAATCATCGAAAGAACATTGCACAAGACTCTACACATGCAGAAGTAACTTCCCCAAGATAGAACTCTGCAAAAACCAAACTTGAATAGATCACCAAAAAGAAAAGAGAAAATACGAGTGTTTTTTTTGAAAAAAACAGTAGGGAAGACCCCTACTATGTCATTTTATAAATTTTTGGCAAAAAATGTACAATGGTGGGGCACTGTTAGCCCCATACAAATTACAAGGTGTAAATCCATGATTGCATACCCTCATTGAGGCTAGGCTTAGCTCTATGCATAATAAGACTAAAAGAATTCTTAAAGAAATTCATGCTGCTACTGATACATGGTACCATGTCTCTCAATATATAGCCATTTCTCTAATCCCATATGGTCCAGCAGCCAGTTATGAAAATCTCCATAAGGAAAGCATGTGAGTATTTGATTTTTCATCTAGTATCATTTGATGAATATCCATGTCAATGTTCCATTGAGTTCCCAGGGCCTACCAGAAGCTTTGACTAAAGCTACAATCAAAAAACAGATGATATAGATTTTCCTAGGGGCATGTGTCACAAAGAACACATCCTTGAAATTCAACATAGAAGTTTTTTCTAGTCATCAAATCTTTAGTTTTAAGCCTCTTGTTGAGCAACATCCAGCCGAAGAGTTTCTGTCTCGGGAGATTGCATGTTTTATAGATGTCCTTGATAGTTTGGGGTATCAAAAGTTCTCCCTGATTGCTCTGTAGACCCTTTTGGTACTATAAAATTCACCCCATGGCAAACCCCATTTGTCATGTTCTTCAGTTATGGGTAATGGTAGAAGTTCTTCCTTTAAGCTAATAAATTCATCATGAGCAGTTATTGATAAGGGCGAATGGAAGAGGTCATAGAAGTTATTATTAGCAGCCAAAATTTCATTTTGCATATTGATCTTATCATTCTTGGCAAATGAATGCAGATGTGGGTATTTTATCTCCATTGAGTTGTTATTCCAATCATCTTTCCATAACAACATTGTCCTACCAGAGCCAATCTGGCAAGTGGCCAACTATCTATAAATATCCATGTTAGCCATGCAATCTTTCCACCAGAAGGATCCTTTAGTGCTCAGAGTTTGTGGTGCATAATTTTTAGAGTAGTAAGCTTGCCATAATAGTCTCACCCATGGGATGTCTTGCTGGTTAATAAATTTGTGAATATTCTTCATAAGAAGGGCTTGGTTTTGTAGCCTCAAATTAAGTACTCAAAGGCCTCCCTGATCTTTTGGTCAGCATAGAAGGTCCCAGCTAGCAAGGCATCTACCTTGTTTCTGAATGTCCTTGCCATGCCAAAGAAACTGCCTACCTCCCTTCTCAAAATGTACAAATATAGTGATGTGAACATTTAGTGAACACATGGCATGCATAGGTAGAGAATTAAGCACAGAGTTCAGTAGAGTCAATCTACCAGTGTAAGATAGTAAGGATGATAGTCCACATAGTCTCTATCCAGTCTTGAGACAATGGGCATTAAATCATCAATTGATGGTCTGGTAGTACCCAATGGGAGTCCTAGATATGTGAATGGTAGGCTTTAAACTCTGCATCCAAATCTCTCAGCTAGTTCATGAGCATCCGTAGGAGGAGTATTAATGGGAACCAGAGTCATTTTGTTGAAATTTACTCTTAAACCAGTTGCCTTAGAGAATTGTAATAACAATTATTTCAATGTATCCAACTGATCTGGATCAGCAGGCATGCTTAGAAGTGTGTCATCATCATACTATACAATTGGGTATTTTGCCCATAATCATGGTCAAGAGGCAGATTAATTTCCCCTGATTGCCATGCATGGTTTATCACAGCCTGGAGCAAGTCAGTAGTGTTGAAAAATAGTAGAGGTGATAAGGGGTCACCTTGTATCACACCTCTTTTGCATAAAATTTTCTTACCAAGTACACCATTTAATAGTACAGAGTGAATGCAAAATTCAGAATGGCAGTAATAAGTGATATCCATTTGGGGAAAAAACCATTGGCCTGGAGCATGGCAATAATAACATTATACTCCACTTTGTCAAAAGCTTTTCAAAGTCAATCTTCATGATAATAATTGCTTTCTTGGATAGATGACATACATGTAAGTACTCAAAAGTCTAGCCAAGGCAGTCTTGTATAGATTTTCCTTTGATGAATCCATATTGGTTTTCATGTACAATGGGAATGATTTCCTTCTATGGTCTATTAGCCATGAGTTTGATGATAAATTTTAGGGGTAGACTCACCAAGGATATAGGTATGAAGTCATTCATTGTTTCATGTTCATTGATCTTAGGTATCAGAGTAATGAATGCTGTGTTGATGGCATGAAGATTGATATTACCACTGTAAAAATCATTCACAAGCTTGCTGAAGACTTCTTTAATAATTGGCCAGCATTTTTTGAGGAAGAGGCCATTGAGACCATTTGGCCCTGGAGACTTGTTAATAGGAATTTCCTTTATAACCATCTCAAATTCTTCCAGAGGGAAAGGGTTGTCCAAATGAGATAAATCATGTTGCTGAACAATTTCATTAAGATTGAAGCTCATGTCCAAGTATTCTGATATTCCCAGTCTTTCTTTGTACGAATTCCATATAACAACTGCTTTATGGTCATGACTGGAGATTTGAACATTATCATTGGTCTTGATAGAAGTAATATCATTTCTTCTATAATTTTGAGAAGCAACGACATTAAAAAACTTAGTGTTGTCATCCCCAACTCTTGCCCATTTTATATTTGCTCTGCTTTTCCAATAAATTCTCTTAGCTTCCATAAGTTTTTGGATGTGCTTCTGTAGGATCTTCCTGAAGTTATTCTCATGTCTGGCCAGAATTCCCTAGTCCTCAAGGCCATCAAGAAGGGCAAGTATAAACTTGCAGTTATCAATAATCAAATTAAGTTTGGATAAACGTTCACTCCATTTCTCTAGGCTAGCTCTCAAGCACTTCATTTTACTGTTGAGTGAGAGTGTAGCATCTTGTTTACCAGCATCATTTTCCTAGATATCTTTGACAATGTTGTAGAAACCATCAAATTCAAACTAGTAGTTTTCAAATCTGAATAAATGTTCCATGGGTATTTCTATACTGATGTGAACATTAATTGGTACATGATCAGATCCAATTTTATTCAGAGGAATTGCCATGGTGTTAGGAAATTTAGATGACAATCAATAGAAGTGAAGACCCAATCAAGTTTTTTCAAGAAATGGATTGTCCTGCACATTGCTCCAGGTATAAGATATGCCTTTTGATGGGATTTCTACTAGATCATACCCTTGGATGGCATTGTTTAACATCATCATATTATTTGAATCCCCACCAGTTCTGTTTCTGTCATCAGGGCTTCTTATAAGGTTGAAATCACCCATAATTATCCAATATTGTAAATTAGTATCATCAATGCTAGTAAACCAATCCATGAATTCAGCTTTTTCTTCACTATGTGCTGGTCCATAAACATTTGTCAGATTCCAAACAAGACCAGACATATGGCATGTGAACTGCACAGTAATTTGAAATCTAGACTAACTGATCATGATGCCATTAAAAGGACTGCCATTCCATATAGTAATTAATCCCCCTGAGTTACCAATTGATGGAGTAAATGCAAAGTTACTGAATCTTTTAGGGCAGAATTTTCTCAAGTATGAGTGATCAAAAGTTTTATTTTAGTTTCTTGAAAACATATGACACTACAATTTCTAAAGTTCACTTTGTGCCTAATATAATCATGTCTTTCCTGGGAATTAATCCCCCCTAAAATTCCAATCAAGAATACTCTAGTGTCTACTCATTATAGCAATGATTTCCATATATTCTCTCAGCTATAGACTTAATGATATAGCTGTATTGGGAGATGTGGCAGATCATCAAGTGGGTGATAGGTTTTGGATTATCACATATGATCCAATCATCATGTACACATTGGCAATCCATACAGTGCCAAACACCACACACATCATTGTAGCCATATAAATACCATAGAAATTGTAGAGTATCATAGATACCAAGCATGAGATAAATGGTTTTCAAGATCCATTAAGGTACTTATTACAAGCCAACAGTAAATAGTAGAGTTTTTGACTTGATTATTCATACATAAATAAAAGGATATATGCCCAGGACCTCTAGCTAAGGCTATGCAACTTCGGTCAAATATTATAGGTTTTAGACAAGAAGATTGTGAGCCACTACCGCTTTCTTGGGAAAGGGTATAGGAATACGTAATGAGTTCTCCCAACCATGGGATGGAAGAGTGGTTAATTATCCACTTATTTTATAATTCCCTTAACCCAATTTCTAAATCTATGCTTGATACTGCAGCCGGAGGCACATTCATGGGAAAGGAAGTAAATGTTGCCAAGAAGCTTCTAAATGACATGCAAAGCAACCATGCCCAATGACATGTAGATAGATCTTCCTCAATAAAGGTGAATGCAATCACCTAGGAGACGAATGAAGAGCTTACTTCAAAGGTAGATGAGCTTCTAAAAATTCTTAAGGGTAACGAAACCAAGTAAATGCCATCACCGACTCAAATATGTAGGAAGTAGATTTTATAACTTGTAATCCTTATAACCCTGCATGGAAGAGTTAAAACTATGGCTTGAATTCAAAAGCAATATGCTAATCCTGCAGATGCTCCAAACATCAAAAACTATACCAATAGTAATGGAGCAAGTAATGGTAATCTCCCGCTTGATTTTTTTTCAAAGATTGTATGCAAGCACAAACTGAACATAATAATCTTCTTATTAATATTATGGAGATGCAACACCCCAAATCTTCTAATCAAGGTTATCAAGTTCTACTCACCCAAGTTTAGGGTTAACAAAAACTTTTATTAATAAAATGAATATGAATTCATGTGTGTTTGCATTAGTGTAGCACTGAGTGTATATGCCATGCTTGTTTGTTCTAAATGTTGTGAAATGGTTTAAAGGTGAATGCCACATCATATAGACCATTTACAAACAAAATCCAAAGAGAAAGAAATCAAATAAGATTAAATACAACAAATGGTCATTTTGACCATTTTAAACCACTAGGCCACTTTATGTGTTCCTAGAGGATAATTTCTAACAGAAGCAATTCTATTTATTTTCACCCCTTGCTAGACCAAGTAAAAGTGTATCAAGGCCCTCTTTACAAACTTACAAAAACATCCAGCCAGTCCATTTAAAGGACATTTGAAAATTGAATCAAGTGTATGTGTTAAGATCCCACTTTTTCAAAAACCTACCAAATCAATTCACCTTGACCTCTCCTAGCAAACCTAGACTCTCAAGCTTAATGCAAGTTCACTCAAAAATTTTGAATCAAAAATTCCAAACTTCATTTCATGCGGCCATTAACACGAACACTTGGCATGCACAGAATAATCTCTAGCCTAACTTCACTATTCTGTAGAGTGATCATCGACCAAATGGTCCCCTAGTTACTTCCCTATCTCCCCTAAGCCTAACCCAGCCCTAGACTAGCTCCCCCTGCACAGCTGGCGCAGTGGAGCGTCGCTGGTTTGTGGTCATCGCCGACCGACGACCGCCAGCTCGCACCAGACAGCCCCGTGCCCATCCATGATGTCCACTAGGCTCGCCGCACCCTACCACCACTCCCTGTCCAGGCGACAGCCTCAGCCGAGCCATGGGCCACACTAGCCCCGCGCCCATCCAAGATGTCCACTTGGGAAGCATTCAATATCAAGTTCAGCCGCACCCATGTGCTGCAAGGTTTAGTCACTAGAATGAGAGATGAGTCCAGAGAACTGAAGCAAGGAAGGATGACGGTAGTTGAGTACCGTGACAAATTTCTGTCCCTCGCTAGATATGCCCCTGATGAGATCAGTACTAATGCCAAGAAGAAGGAAAAATTCTTGAATGGATTGCATGATGAGATGCAGACTGTCTTAGTCAACATGCGATTTGAAGATCTAGAAGAGCTAGTAGACTTTGCCATCCAGATGGAAGGGAAGATCAACCAAACCAATGACAACCGCAAGCGCAGAATGATGCACCAGACTAGGTCTCACAATACCCATAAGTATCGCCCCAACCCGTCTGCAGGATATGCCCCAAGAACAACCGACCCCCGATGTATTGTCCAAGATACCCCAATCGTAGCGGAGGAAACTTGAAGTCTGAAGGAAACCACAACAACAACCCCGACAACTCCAACAACTTCAACTGTGTACCGCCCAAGTCCAACAACAACAAAAATACTGCCCGAAGGACTGGAAGCAATGCCGTGCCTGTTGCAGCCAAAGACAAGTCCTAGATTACTTGCTTTGCATGTGGAGTCGAGGGTCACTACTCCAACGAGTGTCCCAAGAAGCTCGCAGCCACCACCAATGTGAATGCCCCAGCTCAGCAACAACGCCGTGTTCAACCTGGAAGGAGATTTGCCCTAGGGAATTTGCTCAACCATAGCGGCCGTCTATTCCACATGAATGCTGAAGAAGCCCAGGAAGCACCGGATGTCGTGCTGGGTATGTTTTCTGTTAACTCAGTACTTGCAAGAGTGTTGTTTGATTCTAGAGCATCAGACTCATTTGTTACAGAATAATTTGCATGCACTAGTAAGATTCAACCAACAAAATTGAAGCATGTTATGATAGTTCAAATTCCTGGTTCAACCACCAAAGCTAGAAAAATTTGGAAGGCTGTACCTATTAGAATCCATGGGATAGATTTTTATGCCAATCTAATATGACTTGGAACCAAAGGTTTGGAAGTAGTACTAGAAATGGATTGGATGTCGAAACATAAACGATTCATGGACTATGCCAAGAAGGCCATAACCATGACCAGTAGCTCTGGAGTATCAGTAGGACATGTATCTGAGACCTTGCCCCGTCAATTCAAATGCAACAAGGGTCTAGCCCAACCAACCCTAGACCAATTCAAAGTTGTCTGTGAATACCTCGACGTATTCCTAGATGAATTGCCGAGTATGCCCCTATATCGGGATATCGAGTTCATTATTGAACTAATTCCTGGAACTGGACCCATAGCTCAGAGACCTTATAGTATGAACCCATCTGAACTAGTGGAGCTGAAGAAGCAACTTGATGCTATGCTGGAGAAAGGTTTGATTCAACTAAGCGCATCGCCATGGAGATCGTCTGTTCTGTTTGTGGATAAGAAAGATGGAGGTAACCGTTTGTGCATGGATTACAGGAAGCTGAATCATGTCACCATCAAGAACAAGTACCCACTACCCAAGATAGAGGATCTGTTTGATCATTTGACTGGTGCCAGAGTGTTCTCTAAGATTGATCTTAGGACTGATTATCATCAACTTAAGATTCGTGCAATGGATATTCCAAAGACCGCCTTTACCACTAGATATGGATTGTATGAGTATACAGTCATATCTTTTGGATTAACCAATGCCCTCGCTTATTTTATGAACCTCGTGAATAAGATTTTTATGAATTTTACGGATAAGTTTGTCGTTGTTTTTATCGACGATATTCTAATCTATTCCAAGTCAAAAGAAGACCATGAGAAAATCTGAGAACCATCCTTGAAACCCTTAGAGAGCATCAATTGTATGCCAAGTTTAGCAAATGTGATTTTTGGCTGAAGGAAGTAGGATTCCTCGGACATATTGTGTCGGCAGGAGGAGTTGCTATTGATCCGCCAAGATCAAAGATGTTGAAGAATGGGAAGCCCCAACCACTCAAACCCAAGTCCGTGCATTTCTCGGATTAGCAGGATACTACCACAAGTTTGTTGAAGGATTTTCGAGCATCGCAAGACCGATGACCCAATTGTTGAAGATAGATAAGAAGTTTGAATGGACAGACAAATGTGAAGCAAGTTTCTAAGAAGTCAAGAAGAGATTGATTTCAGCCCCAATATTGATTATGCCAAATATCAAGAAGCCTTTTGATGTGTATTGTGATGCATCCAAGATTGGTCTCGGATGTGTGTTGATGCAAGAAGGCAAAGTCATAGCATATCTGCCCTAGTAACTAAAGCAGCATGAGCAAAACTACCCCACCCATGATCTTGAACTAGCAACTGTAGTTTGAGCCTTAAAGACATGGCGTCTGTCGTCGGATTGAGGACAAGTACGCCATGAGGGGGTCCTCGAGGTGTGCGGAAGAGAGCACTGTGAGATGTACAGTGTTCCGGGACGGTGAGCACACAAGTTTACCCAGGTTTGAATCCGCCGGCTTTGGATGGATCCTACTCCTGCTAGCAATCCAGTAATACGGCAGAGCCGGAATATGGGTTACAGTGGTATCGCCTGTGCGAGTTGAGGGTCTAAAGTATTGGGTGTTATCTGGTGCCCTAAATGCTCTCCCTAGGACGGCTTATATAGATATCCGGCCTAGGGTTTACAGGAGAGATCAATCCGGCTACGACTAAGAGTTGGTTACTGAGCACATCTTGAACTACAAGTAACATTATGGGCCTAAGTCGGTAAGTCTTCTGGGCCTTCCCGTAGCCGGATTGGACTCCGTCTTCTCTCTCTATCTGGGCCGCCCGTGAAGCAAAGCTCTAACCCGAAGTGGGCCACCCTGGACAGTGAGGAACTGTGAGGATACCCGGAAAGTATATCCCCAACAGCAGCCCCTGGAGGCCTCCAAGATCCAAAGTCGGATTTTATCATCGTCTAGCTTGATCTTCGGCTTGGAATCTTGAAGGGTTCCTGAAACTTCACAACAAAAAATACGATCCGGTTCTTAAAAGTAAGTCGGACCTTTCAATTGGTTACTCGGATTTTCCAGCTCGCTTTTAAACTAAGCCGGAACTTGGTCTCTAACGCCACCGGACACAAGCATGGTCAAGTCACATCATCTGACAGACGTTCCGTCAGCACGACCGTTGGTGGGTCCGCGGTTCGCGGAACCGAGGCGCCGTTTCAATGCGTGCATGGAGATCGAGGCGGCACAATCATCGCGCGGGCCCTTCCCAGTTCTTTCCACGACGCGTGGCGGTTACACTGTAGCGTTTGCACGAATCTTGGCGCAGGTAGGTGGATATAAGGGGTTTAGATTTCTTCTTCTCCTGTCCACCAGTCCTTTGCCGTTCCTTCCTTCCCAATCCTCCTACGCGCCCAGAGCCTCCTCGTCCTCCTCCCACAGAGCTCCTAGCGCCGCCACTTTAAGGTCACCTTTTCCACCGGAGAAAAATGGCTTCATCTTCTTCTTCCTCTGGTTTGGCGGCGGCAGCGTCGGCGGAAGCAGCTGCGGAGAAGGAGAGTTTTCGGGGAATCTAGATCCCCTGTGCCCTCGACGAGGCCGACCTCAAGAACGTGGAGAAAGAGGGGCTTCTCGCCGCCGGCGACTGGCGGACCGGCCTCGGCAAAACCATCCCCAACCCGCGCGAGGGCGAACGTGTCCACTTCGGCACCCATCTGGACCGAGGTTTGTCCTTTCCTCCCTCGAAGTTCTTCTCCGAGGTGATAGATCACTATGGAGTTCAACTCCACAATCTTCCTCCCAATTCTCTTCTAGAAATGAGCACATATACTGCGCTTTGCGAGGGGTTTCTCAGCATTAGGCCGAGTTTGCTTCTCTTCTGGTACTATTTCTATGTCCGGAGAAATTCCATCACTGCCGGTGTTCCTTATATCACCGGTACCATTAGTTTTTCTATTAGACGAGACCGGGCCTATCCCAAAATTTCTGCCAGTGACTCGGTCAAACAACGGCCAGGCACTTTCTTCTACCATAGGGATATTCCGGCTCCCGGCAAAGCTATTGCTTTGCCGACTTTTGTCGACGGAGCCGCCACAGCCCAGCCTTCCTGGGACGAGGCTGCTCCGGCTCTCACCGATGATCTGATCCTCACTAAGAGGCGGATCGAGTATTTGATCAAGCACAAGGGTCTGAAGGGATCCGACTTGGTCCATTGCTGGGTCTCACGTTGGATCTAGCCACTTCAGTACCACGGGGACAGACTGATGCACTCCATCACGTCTTCCAAAAAAGATTCCCTCCGCATCAGCCCAAAAGCCTACACCGCCCAGGGTTACATAAGCCAGATTAAGTGGCTGATTAAGGAGCGGATCGAGAGGAAAATTCCGGAGGTTTCTCTGGATATGCACACGGCAGAAAACCCCATGGTGCTGGTAAGCTTCCATCAATACACCTTTCATGTGTTTAAATCTTTAAGTTATATACAACAATGCTGATATGCTTTCCTGTTTTCAGCTTGCTGACCTCCCCGAGTCGGAGCTTGCTCCACTCGAAGGATATCCTCCTGAGTTTTCTCAGGAGACCGAAGTAGTCCCATTGCCGGATCTTGCGCTCAAGAAGCGTAAAGCTCCGACAGTGGCAGTTGGCACAAAGGAGGTGCCAGTCGTGAAAAGGTAACCTTTTGTCACAACATTTTCGCCTTTATATTTTACTCAAGTTTCTTTCCGAGATGTAATGTTTCTGACTTTACTACTTTCTCAGAGCAAAACCAATCATCAAGGGCAAGGGAAAGGGATTCCTTCGAAGCCCTTGCGACAAACGAAGCTTACCATAGCTTCCCCTGCCACGGCTCCTCCGACTCCTGCCCCTCAACCTTCTACAACACTGGCGATTACTCCTTCTCCGGTTATTGTAGAAGATCCGGCTCCTCCAACGGTGCCTGTGATCCTTGGGTCACACACTGACGTCACCGTGGGTGCGTCAGCTCAAGATAAGGGTGAACCCTCTTTGGGTAATGATCCCTCGGCTGAAGTCTTCGCCGACAACCTCCTCAGCAATCCCGGACTTGCCAAGTTTGGCTTATCCCGGAAATCTAAAGAGGAGATCCAGCAGCTGGCCAGGCAAGTCCTGGACAAAAGCCATCTATCCCCCTAAGAGGAAGCGCAAGAAGCAGAGGACGTCAAGTTCTCTGACCTTCTCGCCCAAGTCCGCCTTCACGACGAGAGAATCAGGACTGGCGAGCTTCCAACAGCCCCAGTAATTCCTCTTACCCTCGCCGAGAAGGTGGCAGCTGAAGTAAACGCGGGGTTAGACAAACTCACCTGCGAGCAATATGTAAGTCGGAATTCCAACTCTTGTTTTTTACATTATGTTATATCATATCCTCTAGCCCCCAAGCATGAAGTAGGATATAGAAATCCTGGTTTATGATTTCATTAGGATGCCAAAGAACGAACTAGTGTAGCCCCCAAGGCTCGTGCTGATATTTAGCAAAAAATATTATCCCGAGTCTTAAGTAGCCTTCTGACTTTGGGTATTTTGACTTACAGAAAGTATGTTCCTATAACCAGGAATTATTAACCAATGTCTGTGATAAGCGGAGAGAGATCAAAGCTCTCCGGCTTAAAAATGCTGAGCTCAAGGTAGCTAAGGATGAAGCCGAAGGTAAACATTCCGAGATTCAAACCTTGTCTTTTGCTTTTCAATGTCGAATTTTTTGAACTGTTGTTCTTTTTGACTTACAGCGTTGGTGAAACAATCCATCGCTATGATTGAAGAGGCCGAGAACCTCAAGACCCTAGTGGTGGAGAACAAGGGACTTCGCCAAGAGCTGGATAAGCTCAAGGCGGATCATGAAAGGAGCATAGCTCAAGTCCTTGAATCCTCCTGCATGGCCACTAAAGAGCGCGATCGCAAGATTGCCGCTCAAGATAAAGTTATCTCAGACCTCAAGAATGAGCTTGGCAGAGAGAAAGATCTCTCCGAAGCGCTCCGGGCTGAACTCCAGAGTCTCCGGGAGGAGAAGACCAAGATTGATGACGTCATTATTGGTACGTTCCATCTGTCTGATTTATCATTTCTTCGACTTTCATCAATGTCAGATTTTCCTTGACTTGTTTTGTGTTTAGGTCCACTAAACTTGTCGGACTCTTCCTCCTCTGAGCCCCGCACCCACCAGCTTACCCAAGTTGGTGATCTTCTGCATGACTTCTGCCAGTCTATTGAAGACATTGGCGAGTCCCTGAGGATTCCGGACATGCCAAGCATGTCGGATTTTCAGGTGCGAGACAAGGCCAAGGAGATGCCGCAGCTTGTTCGGGACTAGAACATGTCCTACGCGCGGACTGCTGCGCAGAACGCTCTCACCATGGTCATGAGCCACCATGTTAACATGGAGATATGGCAAGTGACCAGAGGGTACTGCAAGGTAGACGAAGACGGCCAGGAGCAAGACCTTCAAGCCATCATGCACTCCTGCGCAGGATATGGGTGCCACGTAGCTGATCTGACCAGCTACGCGATCCCCTTCTTCACCCGCGTAGATACCCTGCCACCTCCTCTAGAAGAAACCGAAGAAGCTTCCGAAGATGAATGGACCACCTCGGATCCAGACATCTCGGAACGATATCAAGGCGGAGTAACCAACGAGCCGGCATCTCCTTCATCTCCTCCTGCATCATAGACCACAAACTTATGTATTATTCTGTGAAAGAACACGATGCGCTTGTAAATATTAAGTACTATGACTTTTGCTAGTGCTTAGTTTTTTATCTATTCAGCACTTTTGTCTTAGAATTTTTGTGTGCCTGAAATGTTTTCATAAGCACTTGAAATTTTTCTGTCTCTACTTATCGTTTATCTGCCTTTCCGCCTCGTCCATTTCGTGAGCCGGCTAAACCTTTAGCCGGAAACTTTGCCGAGCAACGGAGCTCAATTGATAAACCAGTTTAAACTCGAAAACAAAGCCGGCTTCCAGTACCAACAATTCACTACTCGGAAAAATACCCGCATCCAGCAATCAGACAAATAACCAAAGTAAAGACTAGAATTTTTAGAGTTATACCCGAAGGTAGCAGTTTTAGAATCGGAAATCTAAACTAGAACGAACATGAGCATAAAGTACTTTCAAGCATTCTGGGATTTTCGACTATGACACGATCATTAGGAAATAAGATGGTACAAACTTCTCAGAAAAACCTTGAGGTAAACAAAACTTTTATTTCTCATAGAACATGTGCATATTTATGATTACAAAGAAGGATAAACTAAAAATAAAAGGGACGTAGCTGAGCAATATTCCACGGTCTGTCTAACTCATCCGGATTTGTACCGCCTCCAGCTCTCTTTCTCTTCTTAGTAGCAGGTCTTTCTTTGACTGGCCTCATGTCAGTTAAGTAGTATGATCCATTGTGCAATACTCGACTAACTAAAAAGGGCCCTTCCCATACTGGGGAAAGTTTGTGCTTTCTTTGTTGCACAAGCTGGAGAACCAAATCACCTTTATTGAAAGATCTAGTTCGGACTCTGGCTATGATACTTGCGTAACTTCTGCTGATAGGCTGTAGATCTCATTTCAGCAACGACGCGAACTTCTTCGACTACGTCGAGATCAGTTTGTCGATAAATTTCGGCATCCTCTTCAATATACGCGGCCACTCTAGGAGAAGTATGAATCAAATCACTAGGAAGAATTGCTTCTGCGCCATAGACCAAGAAGAAAGGTGTATATCCTGTTGACCTGTTCGGAGTTGTTCGTAAACTCCAAATTACAGAGGGTAGTTCCTCTGCCCAAGCCCCCGCAGCACGTCTCAGTGGTGCTTCGAGTCTCGGTTTCAAGCCTTGTAGAATTAAACCATTTTCTCTTTCGACTTGTCCGTTAGCCTGTGGATGTGCGACTGACGCAATGTCAAGCCGGATATTTTGCTCATCGTAGAATTCAGCCAGTTCTCCCATGGAAAAGTTACTCCCATTGTCCGTGATAATACTATGCAGATAACCATACCGGATTATAACATCCTCGAAAAATCTTTTGGCTGTTGCTCCATCACAACTAGTGACAGGTTTAGCCTCGATCCACTTTGTGAATTTGTCCACCATCACTAAGAGGTGAGTGAATCCACTTGGGGCTCGTTTAAAAGGTCCTACTGTATCAAGCCCCCAGACCGCAAAGGGCCATGTTATAGGTATTGTTCGCAGCTGATCAGCCGGAACATGAGCTTGCTTGGTGTATTTTTGGCAGCCTTTGCATGTCTTGACTAATCGTTCGACATCTGCCTGAGCTGTAAGCCAGAAAAATCCATGTCGAAAAACTTTTGCCACTAAAGATTTGGCTGCAGCGTGGTGACCACACTCGCCTTCGTGGATTTCCCTTAAGATTTCCACTCCTTCTTCCGAAGATACACAGCGCTGAAAAACCCCAGAAACACTCTGTTTATGGAGCTCACCTTTAACAATAGTATAGGCTTTTGCTCGTCGGATGATCTGTCGGCTCAACACCTCGTCTTTGAGTAATTTGCCATCTACCAAGTAATCGAGGTAGGGTTGAGTCCAGCTGGGAATTACAGCCAGAAGTGCTATCAAAGGTGAGTCGGATTTGGTCGGATATTCCTCATCTACTCCCTTTATCGAGGGAACTTTGAGGTGCTCTAAAAATGCGCCATCCGGGACCTCTTTTCGTGCAAAGCCTATTCGAGATAATGCATCTGCTTCCTCATTTTCTGCTCGAGGGATGTGTTGAACTTCAAAACCTTCGAACGATTTAGATAGATCGTCCACGGCAGCTTTATATGCTGCCATGTGCTTATTTGCATTACAAATATCCGAGACTTGTTGAGCAACAAGATCCGAATCTCCATAACACATCAAACGTCGGATGCCAATATCCTTAGCAATCCGGATTCCATGCAGCAGTGCTTCATACTCGACAATGTTGTTTGTCGCAGTGAAGTGGATCTGCAACACGTATAAAAGTTTATCTCCTTGGGGTGATTTGAGCACCACGCCAGCCCCCGAGCCTTAGACCCATCGAAAAAGAGGGTCCAATATTCTGACTCAGGGAGGACCATGTTCTCCTTGGTCTTTGTCCAATCAGCGACAAAGTCGGCAAGGATCTGAGATTTGATTGATGTCCGGGGTTTGTACTCAATATCGAAAACTGCAAGCTCTATGCCCCATTTGGCGACGCGTCCTGTGGCATCGCTATTGTTGATTATATCTCTCATGGGAGCCTTGCTCACCAAGGTAATTGGGTGCTCCTGAAAATAGTGTCGTAACTTACGAGATGCTAGAAAAACACCGTAAGCCAACTTTTGATAGTGCGGATAGCGCTGTTTTGATTCTGTCAGGACCTCGCTGACAAAGTACGTCGGACGCTACACCAGGTGCTCCTGACTTTCTTCTGGTCTCTCCACTACCATAACGATACTGACAACCTTATTTGTCGCAGCAATGTAGAGCAACATCGGTTCCCGAGGTTCTGGCGCTGCAAGGATAGGAGCAGATGAGAGTACTTTCTTCAGGTCTTGTAGTGCAGCTTCAGCTTTGTCAGTCCAGACAAAATCCTTGGTCTTCTTCAGGAGTTTGTATAATGGTGCGGCTCTTTCACCAAGCCGGCTTACAAATCGACTGACCGCAGCAATGCAACCAGTTAATCTTTGTACGTCCTTCAAGCGAGTTGGCCTGGAAATGTTGAGAATAGCCTTGATTTTATCACGGTTTACCTCTATGCCTCTTTGAGACACGATGAAACCTAACAATTTTCCGGCTGGTATTCCAAAGAAGCATTTCTTCGGGTTAAGCATGATGTTGTATTTTCGTAGATTGGCGAACGTTTCCTTCAAGTCGAAAATCAATGTTTCCTTCTTTTTGGACATGACCGTGATATCATCCACGTATGCATGTACATTGCGTCCGAGTTGATGATGGAGGCAACGCTGCATCATGCGCTGGTACGTAGCTCCTGCGTTGTTCAGCCCAAAGGGCATCGTAACAAAACAGAAGGTTCCGAAGGGGGTTATGAATGAAGTTTTTACTTTGTCAGATTCCATCATCCGGATTTGGTGATAACCGGAATATGCGTCGAGAAAACAGAGGAGTTCCGAGCCTGCCATAAAATCGATAACTTGATCAATTCTAGGTAGAGCGAACGGATCTTTTGGACAAGCCTTGTTCAAGGCGGTATAATCAACACACATCCTTAAATCAGTGGTGTCCTTTTTAGGAACCATTGCAGAGTTGGCCGACCAATCAGTATGGATGACCTCTTCTATGAATCCGGCTAACTCGAGCCGCGCTAGTTCCTTAGCCATTGTCTTACGCTTTTCATCACCAAACCATCGTAAGGACTGTTTGACGGGTTTAGCGTTCGGGTTTACATTTAGAGAGTGCTCGGCAAGTTCCCTAGGTACTCCGGTCATGTCAGATGGCTGCCATGCGAAGATATCTTGATTTGCTTGGAGGAACTTGACGAGCGCACTTTCCTATGCGCTACTTAGGACTACGCCTATCTGGGTCACCTTGGAGGGGTCATCATCCTTCAACGGCGTCGTCTTCGTCTCTTATGATGCCTTGAACTCCGGATTTGGCTCTGTGACCTCCTGCTTTGTTGCAGGCATCTCGGACGGATCTATGCTCTTCTTGATCTCCTGGTACTCCCGGGCGTGCAACACGGCTTCAACAAAGGCGACATTTCCATCTTCGCACTCTCGCGCCTTCTTTGGGTCTCCCCTAATGGTGATCACGCCGTTGGGACCTGGAATTTTCATCATATTGTAAATGTAACACGGACGAGCCATAAAAGCCTAGTAAGCCGGACGCCCGAATATAGCGTGGTATGCGCTCTTAAACGGGACCACTTCGAAGGAAAGTGCCTCCGTCCGATAATTCTTTGGTTGTTTTGCCGACTGAGGCATAGCCAGGACATTGAGTAATCCCTTTGCATCGTCGTCAGCATCTGCATACTTGCTCGCTGTTTCTATCATCTCTGCCAGATCAGTAACCTTGTCACACTTCAAGCGATGGCGCAGTAAACCAATTGGGAGATCTGCGATGAAAGCTTCAATCACAGTTTGATCATTTACTCCTTCACATGAGTTCTTGGTGTCAATCCATCATCCGAGGTAATCTCGACAAGTTTCTCCGGCTTTCTAGGTGCAACGCTGTAGGTCTCCAACCGTACAGGGCCTCCGATATGTTCCTTCGAAATTCCGAAAGAATGCACTTTGTAAATCATACCAGTTATGGATGGTGTTCGCCGGAAGTTCATTGAGCCATGATCGTGCCGTCTTCCGCAACATAAGTGGGAGATATCGGGTTGCGACCAGGCTGTTTCCGCCTTTGGCAATGCAGCAGGCTTGCAAGAAATCCTGTAACCAGGTGTCTGGCCGAGCAATGCTGTCGTAGGCTTGGATCTGTCTTGAGATAGCAAATCCTTCCGGGAACTTTGTAGCTCTGATGCATGGTCCGAAGCATTTTGGGCCCACGTATACATCATCATTTTTGTAGCACCGAGCCTCTATATTGGAGTTGATCCTGTGCCTTGCGGTTTTCGGGGATAGGGATCGTCCCGAATGTCGGCTGTGGCTGCAGTGCCTTGGAGCCGGACTTCGGCTTCTACCACCACCTCCTCCGCCATGTCGTCCTCCTTGACCTCCTTGGGGGCCATTGTGATAACTGTGTGGTGGAGAGGGTGGTGCAGCTGGATAGTTTCCGGCTGATCGCCGGCCTCTGTCCGGAGCGTCATTATTCCGGCTCCGGGGAGGTTCTTGACTATGAAGAGCCCCCTGCCGGCTTGTTCCAGCGTGGTTTCCGTTGTTCCTTCGTCCGACGTTCCCACCATGGTGAGGCTCAGCCGGACGGTTTTCATGTCTTGGAGGTGGCATTCTCTGACGATCCTCCTCCCGACGTTTCTCTTTATCTTCTCCCTTTCAGGGAGGATTCCTCAGATTCAGTGCAGCGATCGCGTCTTTCTCGGCTATTGGAGTGACATTGCTCCAGTTATGTGTAGCTCTGCGCTGCTACCCTGACGATCCGGTTCTTGAATAATTGTCTTCCCTGCATTCGGGGTGACGATACTGCACCCGAATGTAGTGGGATCTTACGTCAGCCCATGCCGGATCTGTACGACATTGGTCGGAATCCAAGACCAGCTTTTGACTTCCAGACAGGGCGACCTTTTGCTGCTCCAGTCCCTTATTGAGTAGCTTGATACCCAAACGTATCTCCTCTGGTCCTGGATTAGGCGATAGAATTTCGCGAGCTGCCACGGTATTTTGCAATGGTGTTGGGTAAACACAATCTCCGTTGCTATCCTTCCGTGGCTTCCCCATCTCATCTCCAAAAAGGACGGCACAGACATGTGGGAATTGGTTGTCTCCTATGTGACGCTTCCGTGTCTTCTGATGCAGATGGGACATGTACTCCTTGTTTGACATGCGCTTCTTCTCTACCTCGATGTTTTTGGCTTCATCAAGGAGTTGTTGATGACGCGCTTCTAGGGCCTGGGCCCTTTCGTCCAGCTCATCTGCAGTAAGTTCTGCAGCTGTAGGGATAGGTGTGGTTAATGCGGCATCGATGAGTTTACGCGCACCTTCAGTGATCACGTGTCCATCCACCGATGCTTCTTTTTTTGGCTCGTCTAGAATAAGTGCTCCATCCGAGTCTTCTTCGTATTCCTCGGCGATTACCTCCTCTGTGAGGGGGTATTTTGCTGGGGTCTTGTTCTTCTTGTTCTTCTTCTTTGCCTTCTTGGCAGCGCCGGTAGCAAAGACGGCTTTGGGTCCGTTTCCCGGAGTCAAGCTCTGATCGATACTTTCGGACATCTGGACCTCGGGATTATCTCCGATGTCCATATCATCCTGCGCTTTGGGAGAGTGTTCCTCGGATCCTTCATCCATGGCTTCTCCTTCTTCTGCAGCTTTGGAGTTGTACTCCTCTTCGTATTCCGCGGAGAACTTTCGGAAATCTGCCGACGTCATAGATTCATCCGAGGATGCGGGAACGTTGGCGTTTGTTCCAATTGCCTCCAGCACCGAGTCGGTGTTTTCTCCAGCATCGGCAGAGCCGGATCTAGATCCAACATATCCGATGAAGTGTGATGCGCTCTTCCTGAGGTACCTGCGGCTTTCACGATCAGCCATATCGAAACTTTTAACGGTTTCGAGGATTGCATCTGCGCTAGCACCTTGCAGTATCATACATCTTAGTGTGTACCTGAGGAAAGGCCTGTTTGTCCCGGCATCGTCAGAGCCGGAATCAGTGTTGTTGATATGCTCCTCCTGTATTTCAACTTCCATGGGTGGGTCGATCTGGGATCCGGCTTCTCCAGAGAGATCCACTCCAGATACGACTTGGACCGTGAGGTCTTCTTTAGGCTCGGATTTCTCCACTGTCTCTGCAACTGGTGCGGGCTAGGTGGGATTAGGGTTTTCTGAGATCCGGAACTCTGCCGCCTCCGCGGACAAGGTGGACCTAGAAGATTCTTCTGCCTCTATCATCACCGCTGGGGTGGGTTGGGCAGGTTCAGCGAAACCAATGTAAACATCGATCTCGCCAAAAGACATGATAGTATAGGCAGTCACGGCCTCCCTAGCCGGAATCCAAGTCTTGTCAAGAACGATGAGAGGGACGTCGCTGGCGTAGAGGATGCGACCGATGGCGATGGTCTCGCCGATTCCGATTCTTGTAGATTCCGCTCGGAACGCAGATCCGAAGCTCACTTGCCCTACAGTTGGCGCCAACTGTCGTCGGATTGAGGACAAGTACGCCATGAGGGTGTCCTTGAGGCTTGCAGAAGAGAGGGGTGTGAGACGTACGGTGTTCCGGGACGGTGAGCACACAAGTTTACCCAGGTTTGAATCTGCCGGCTTTGGACGGACCCTACTCCTGCTAGCAATCCAGTAATACGGCAGAGCCGGAATATGGGTTACAGTGGTATCGCCTGTGCGAGTTGAGGGTCTAAAGTATTGGGTGTTACCTGGATCCCTAAAGGCTCTCCCTAGGACGGCTTATATAGATATCCGGCCTAGGGTTTACAGGAGAGATCAATCCGGCTACGACTAAGAGTTGGTTACTGAGCACATCTTGAACTACAAGTAACATTATGGGCCTAAGTCGGTAAGTCTTCTGGGCCTTCCCATAGCCAGATTGGAATCCGTCTTCTCTCTCTAACTGGGCCGCGTGAAGCAAAGCTATAACCCGAAGTGGGCCACCCTGGTCAGTGAGGAACTATGAGGATACCCGGAAAGTATATCCCTAACAGCGTCATTACCTGATGGGTAACCGCTGTGAGATTTATTCAGATCACAAGAGCCTGAAGTATATTTTCAGCCAGAAGGAGCTGAATATGAGGCAAAGGAGATGGATAGAGTTAATCAAGGATTATGATCTTGATATTCACTATCACCTTGGCAAAGCCAATGTGGTAGCGGATGCTCTTAGCTGATTGCCGTGTAGATTAAACACCATGATTAAAGAAGCCTAGCCAAGTTTACATGAGGAGTTGGAGCAGTTTAGAACGGAGCTAGTTAGCAAAGGATTTTTAGCTAGCATTGAACTTCAACCCATGTTGATCAGTCAGATCAAGGAAGCCTAGAAGGGAAATGCAAGTATCGACGGAATCAAACATCGTATTGGTACAGGAAAGGTACCTGGATTCACTGAAGATGAAGGAGTTTTGTGATACAAAGGACGTATCTACGTGCCAGCAGATTCGGAGCTGAAGCAAGTTATCATGCAAGAAGCTCATGATACTCTTTATTCTATCCACCCTAGAGGAACGAAGATGTATCAAGATTTGAAGGAGCAAATTTGGTGGCACAAGATGAAAAGAGAAATCGGCAGCTACATAGCCAAGTGTGATATCTGTTAGAGAGTCAAAGCGGAACATCAGAGACCCACAGGACTATAACAACCATTGCAGATTCCGAAATGGAAACGGGATTCCGTCGGAATGGACTTTATCACCGGTTTGCCTACTTCTAGTAGGGGAAATGACTCTATCTGGGTCATAGTTGATAGACTGTCTAAGGTAGCCCACTTTATACCTATCAAGACAACCTACAAGAGTTCGAAGCTAGCAGAGTTGCACATTGCTAGAATCGTCAGTTTGCATGGAACCCCCAAGACCATAGTGTCAGATCAAGGAACCCAATTTACCTCAAGATTTTGGCAGAAAGTCCAAGAAGGATTAGGAACCAAGTTAAATTTTAGCACAGCTTATCACCCGCAAACCGATGGACAGACTGGAAGAGTCAACAAGATCTTAGAAGATATGTTGAGAGCTTGTGTGTTAGAGTATGGATCAAAATGGGAAGATTGTCTGCCTTTCGCAGAATTCTCATACAACAACAGTTATCAAGCCAGCTCACAAATGGCCCCATTTGAGTTCTAATATGGAAGAAAGTGTCGTACCCCCTTGAATTGGTCGCAAGTAGGAGAGAGTCAGATATTCGGACCTGACATCCTACGAGAAGCCAAAGAGAAGGTTCACAAAACCCGTGAGCACCTCAAGACTGCCCAATCCAGACCGAAGAGTTATGCTGACAAGAGACGTAGAGACCTGACTTTCAATGTTGGAGATTTTGTGTATCTCAAGGTTTCTCTGTTGAAAGGAATGCAACGTTTTCAACTGAAAGGAAAGTTAGCCCCCAGATATATTGGACCATTCAAGATTCTAATTCGCCGAGGAGAAGTATCTTGTCAACTGGAACTGCCAGAGGAGATGTCAGCCATCCATAATGTGTTCCATATCTCGTTACTTTGCAAATGCTTAGAAGTTTCGGAGAAGACCGAAGTGTTCAAGAACATTGATCACCGAGCCATTGATATCAACAAGGATCTGACGTATCGTGAAGTACCCATTCGTATCTTGGAAGAAGTTTTTAGAACCACCAAGACCCGGAGTATCAAATTTCTCAAGATCCAATGGAGCAACCATACCGAAGAAGAAGCTACCTGGGAGCGAGAAGATTACATTAGGACTGAGTTTCCAGATCTCTTTAGTTCCTAGTTTTTCTTAAATCTTGGGATGAGATTTTGTTTAAGGAGGGAAGGTTTGTAACACCCCAAATCTTCTAATCAAGGTTATCAAGTTCTACTCACCCAAGTCTAGGGTTAACAAAAACTTTATTAATAAAATGAATATGAATGCATGTGTGTTTGTATTAGAGTAGCATTGAGTGTATATGCCATGCTTGTTTGTTCTAAATGTTGTGAAAGGTTTAAAGGTGAATGCCACATCATCTAGACAATTTACATACAAAATCCAAAGAGAAAGAAATCAAATAAGATTAAAAAAAGAAAATGGTCATTTTGACCATTTTAAACCACTAGGCCTCTTTAGGTGTTCCTAGAGGAGAATTTCTAACAGAAGCAATTCTATTTCTTTTCACCCCTTGCTAGACCAAGTAAAAGTGTATCAAGGCCCACTCTAGCCAGTCCATTTAAAGGACATTTGAAAATTGAATCAAGTGTATGTGTTAAGATCCCACTTTTTCAAAAACCTACCAAATAAATTCACCTTGACCTCTCCCAGCAAACCTAGACTCTCAAGCTTAATGCAAGTTCACTCAAAAAATTTGAATAAAAAATTCCAAACATCATTTCATGCGGCCATTAACGCAAACACTTGGCATGCACAGAATAAGCTCTAGCCTAACTTCACTGTTCTGTACAGTGATCATCGACCAAATGGTCCCCTAGTTACTTCCCTGTCTCCCTTAAGCCTAACCCAGCCCTATACCAGCTCCCCCTGCACCACTGGCACAGTGGAGCACAACTGGTTTGTGGTCATCACCGACCGACCACGGCCAGCTCGCACCAGACAGCCCCGCACCCATCCAAGATGTCCACTAGCCTCGCCGCACCCTACCGCCACTCCCTGTCCAGGCCACAGCCCCAGCCGAGCCGTGGACCACACTAGCACCGCTGCGCACCGCCTCTCTGCACCATGTCCAGAGCATGCCAGTGCGCCGTTCCTGACGAGCCCCGCCAGGTCTTGCCTTGCCCTCACCATGCACGCGCAACCACACCATGATCACCCCACCCCGACAGACACCCCCGTTCACCGCCACGCGACCCGCAACCGCCGCAAGCACCTCTGCCTCTGCTTAGAGCGCCGCACGCGCCAGACCAAACCAAGCCGCCCTACGCCATGCCATTAAGTCCGTGAAAACCGCCAGGGAGCACCGCACCGTCCTATGCCCTCGCCCATGCCATTAGCCTCCTATAGCGATGCCACCGTCGAGCTCACCGCCGCACCGCTTGGTCCCCTCGCCGAGCTATAAAAGGAGGCCACCCCAGCCTCCATTCCTCACACCATTCGACTCCCCACTCCTCACTGACCTTCCCCACTTCTCCCCAGAGCAAGGCGAGCACCACCACGCCGGAATTGCACCTGAGTCCGCTGCTGCTGGAGGAGAAGGGCGCCGTCGATTCCGACCACCCCGAGCCCTGGCGTGACTATGCCTCGCCTCACCGTTGTATACCAAGTCATTTGCCCCTGTCACCGAGCCTAGCTGGAGCCCAGGTGAGCCCCGAGAGACCCCCACCGCCGCGTTAGGTTTAGCTCGTCGCTGGAGCTGTTCGTCGTCGACGACGACCCTCAGCCGTTGGATTAGAATTAGATCGCGTCGCCCAGATTGAAAGATACCGCTTCCTGTTAGATGTGTCACTGACTAGTGGACCCCCTCTGTCAGCCACGCCCTACGCTTCGCTGTGCAGTTGGGCCGGCCCGTTTAGCTTTCCCGCCGAGGCCTGGAAATTCAAATAATGTTTTTCCTTTTTAGTTTAAACTAGTTTAAAAATCAATTCAGAGAGTTTCACTTAACCAAATGGCATGATTAAAATTTGGATAGAAAGGTAATTAAAATATCTATCCAAGCCCTTTGGACTTAAATCATTTGGAGTTAGATATAATCTATAGCAAAAATAACAAGACAGAGACTGTTATAACTTTAAACATTTTTCAAAAATCAACCATTATAGCTTTTGAGTTGATTCCAACTCTCAAAAATCACATTTGATAATAGCTATCTGAATATGTAAAAATATTTAGGTTTGCATGCAGTGACATTGGACTTGTACCAAAAAAATGCTATTGGGGCATTTCTAGTCACTTTAAATCTATTAAATAATATTCTTAAAACTTTATAAAATGTGACCAAGCCTTTAAATCACATTCCCATGTATTAGAATATGTGGTGATGGCATGTGTCAACATGATCCCATATTTTAATTGGAGAATATTAAATCTTAATTAATTTCAATGAGTAGAAATTACTTTTCTCAAATAAACTAAATAAAACTAGTCATTTGTTGCATGTGATGATTGTGATGATGCTAGATCATCAAGTGTGAGCCTTAGTGTGCTAAATAGACTTAGTTAAGTATTGTTTGGTGATTGTGTACCCCGTATTCATTTATAGACGATAGTACCGACCAAGGATACGAGGAGGAGGAGTTCTACCCCGAAGAAGACAAAGAAAACTTCAATCACTGCACCAATCAAGGCAAGCCATCACTATATGCAAGTTAACCTAAGCAAGATGCATTAGGCATGCTTGGTTATACATTTTGATTTATACCCATCCCAAGTTTTACTTGCAAGCTTTACTTTTTACTTTACCAAAGTTTCTTTACTTTTAGTAATGCTTTGTGAGATTTTGGAAAGTAGTATAGATAGCATAAAGAGTATAAAACTAGGCCTATACTAGATGTCATTCTATGGCATGAGATTGAAGACTAGCACCCTCATTAGTGAACACTCTTAACTTAGTGGCTAGTGCTAAGCATAAAACTTGATCACTTTAGATGGGAATACTTGGTGAAAATACTTATGAAAACCTTGGAATGATGAGTCATTCTATTGAAATGTTTTGACATGTGTTGAGAAACACAAATGGATTTGATGGTGAAAATGTTGAGGCATAAGCCTTAGCCCTTTATAAAAACTGATGGTTGGGTTCGGATGCGATACCATTCCAATTCTACCGTATAACCACAATACCTGAATTGGGTGAGGCTTAGCCAGAAGTTTATATGCATTAGTATGGGTTCCCTCGTGTAGGAGGTTTGAGCTGAGGCTACCTCTTGATGATGTCCACCTATGCAGTGCCCAGGATGGCAGATGGCCATGGCTGGGAGGCCAAGCTCATAGGAGA
Source organism: Avena eriantha (assembly GCA_910589775.1). Lineage (NCBI taxonomy): Eukaryota > Viridiplantae > Streptophyta > Magnoliopsida > Poales > Poaceae > Avena > Avena eriantha. Next base: position 439,851,211 of record OU342742.1, on the reverse strand, counting down.
GGTGCTTATACTAGAGTGTGTAAAGGAAAGGTTATGATTGATTATCCGCATACTAAGTATGATGATTCAGGTTTATCCCTGACGGATGTATCGAATTTTGTGGTGAAAGTGTACCACCTCTGCAGAGTGTCAAACTATTCGAATAGCCACGTCCGCGGTTATGGACAGTTGGAGTGGCCATACTGTTCCATTGTCAGATGTTTTCAAAATTACTTGTGAAGTGATCTATGATTTTGACTTGACCACAACATGGTTGTGAATATGAAAACTAGGTTCCCCACTTAAAGTGATTTAGAATTTTTACTTAGTTTTCTTTACTTATGAACTGAGTTTAGATAAATCTGGTTTTTTGCAAATAAACTTAGAGCTTAGGATTCCTACTAGAACTACCTTACTTGTTAGTGATGGTTTGCGAGTACTTAAAGAGTACTCATGGCTTTGTCCCTGGCTATTCCCGTGGCCAGACTATGAGGAGGACTATCAGGAAGATGGACAACAAGACGGCTACGACAACTAGGATCATCTCCCATCGTCAGTATTTCCCGTGACATTGAAGATGGAGCCCACTGCTACACTTATTATTCCGCTACTTGTTTGTATTAAGACTGGATCATGAGATCCTTTATTTGTGTAAGACGTTATTATGGTTTGTAATGGATGATGTACTGTGATATCCAATCTGTTATGTCTCGGAAAAATGGTAATCCTGGGATTGCGATATATGGCATAACAGGCATCTGGGATTAAAAATCCAGGTATTGACAGGAGAACTATGAAACTATTATTAATAAACTATCTAATCAAGCAGTTGCTCTTAAAAATAATGTTCAATCTTTACATGAGAGAACAAATACCGTGGAAGCACAATTGGGAAAAATAGTTGAGAGTGAAACTCTTGTCCTAGCAAGGTTTGTAGAAAAGCCCAAGCTAAATCTGGTCGAAGACTGCAAGAGGATGAGGGTGGAAAACAAATATCAGAAGCCTAAAGAGCTGGACTATAGCAACGCACAGTCTCTGGATTATACCGTGGAGGATCTTATCAAGATGATCATCCTGAAGAATCCCAGTATTGAAGGATGAAATTATACCATGTACCAACATTTTATTCAAGAAGTAGTAGCTAAGGTACGTGAGCTAGCAATGCAATATAAGAAATTAGCTGAGAAACTTCTAGCTAAACTAGATGATATATTTGAGCCCACTATTAAAATCCATATCGGAGTTAATGAGAATTCTACACTTTGTGATCTTGGTGCTAGTGTCTCAACAATTTCCATAAGTCTATTTGAAAGATTTAACCTTGGGGAAATTTAAACTATTGAACTAAGATTCCACTTAGCAGATTCAACTTAGAAACAAGTTGTAGGAGTCAAAGAAAATATTGTTATAGAAATCAAAGGATGTCCTGCACTAATTGATCTTGTTATAGTGGACATGCCTGAAGATCCTATAACACCTATAATTCTAGGAAGGCCATTCATAAGAACTATAAAAGCTTTATTCAATTTACATGAAGGGAATGTTACAGTAGGATTACCATATAGAGAACCATTTGTAGTCCACTTCCCTAGAAAGAAAAAGGCCAAACCTAATGAAGATGAGATCATCACTTTAAAAGCCAATTATTTTGGAGTGGGTGTTGCACTTCCAAAATCAAAATGATCACCATTTGGGTCAAGCTAATTGACCTAAACTAGAAGCGCTTCATGGGAGGCAACCCATGTGAAATTAAAGTTTTTATTTGTGTTAGTGTTAATTTTGTCTTTGTTTTTTATTTTGTTTTTATTATCTAATAATGAGTGGTCAAGAGATCCATTGAAGAGAGGAGAAGAAACATAGGTAATATTTCCTTTAAATTTTATTCACTCACACGCGGATATTTAGTCAATGGTTTAGTGATGTATTTGTATTATCATTTTTTAGGTGTGAGAAAGATGCAACAAAAATTTCAAATTTTGCAGGCTTCTATGGCCATAACGACCATCGATATGGTGGGAGCCCACCGTACCACACACTCGTATCACATCCCAGCCAAAGAAAATGAAGATTGCAAATTTTATTCGAAGGTACCGAGTCCTTAACAACCACCATACAAGGGGACACAGTTGTACCGCTCGCCCGTACCATTTTTCAAAGCAAGTTTATAAAATCATCAGAAATCACTGAGCCTGTAATGACCGTTAGTATGGTGGCGCATGGCCGTACCGCGCGCCTATGCCGAGTGGGTCACCGGGATCGAACCCCGATACTAAGGCAACCTCGCTCAGTACGGGTAGGCCATGATTACCGCGACCATACCACCTACCCGTACCGACCATTCAGCCTCGACTTGAGCCCAGGGAAGAGGTAAACCTAATCCTAAACTCTTATTTTCTCTTTGTTCTTACTCCAATCTCCAAACTACCTTCATTGGATATTCACCTCTCCTTGTTTCTGATTCAATTCCTCGCATGTCATCGATCCAAGGTACGATTCTCCTCGGATCCACAATTTATTTGCAACAAAACCATGACCTAGATCTTGCCATTATCAATCGAGACTTAGGTCTTATTTTGAGCTTAATATCTAATTGTGCATGCTTAGTTTTGTTATTTAGAGGAGATTCTTTGGTAGAAAGTGTCGAGGAGTACTCCATGCTTATCTCTATCAGATCAATTTTTTTTTGAAGAAAGTTTTTAGTTGGTGAATTTTTTTATTTTTATATGAAAATAAGGAGTCATACGCGTGCGATGGTTGGACAAGCTGCACCACCAGTTGAAGGACTAACCCCTGCATCGCTCACCATCGATTTCACCGAATACTTTCATCTCAACCGTTTCAACCGTCTCAAGAACCGCGAGATCAAGTCTACAAAATGGGGGTGCACCCATATTCTGAACCAACTAGTGATTCATCGTGATGTTCATTATCTTTGCAACAATGTTGGTTTGCTTGACTTTGTTTTTCAGGAGACCGCCACCTATCTCCGCTTGACACTCGAGTTTCTTAGCACGTTGAAGCATATAGTGGGTCAATTCTACAGTTCTGAGGAGGACATCCTAGGAGCTGATAGGATCACCTTCCGCTTGATGAACCATGAGTATGACTTGTCTCTCAATGATTGATGTCACTATTTTAGTTTTTCCAACAATGTCACCGACATCCTCTCCACTTGTTTCACACTTAGTCCTACCCCCAACCATTACTTCAATAAGATGAGAATTTCAAATACTATCTCGAAGGGGAATCAAATTGAGTGTCCTGCAGTTTGCTATTTGTTTTATGTTATTGCTAATACCCTACAGACCCGTGGTGAGTTCACAAGAGTCAATTAAGAGGACATGATGATCCTCACAAAATCTTCCATTCCAAACTATAACTTGACGCCAAATCTGGACGCTCTTCTAATGATTTATTTGAAGTATCAAGCTCTCCAAACTTGTGGACCCATATGCGGAGGAGTTATCACCATTCTCGCCCGAGCATTCCATCTCAATGTAAGTAACTTGAAACCGTTGGAAGGTGTTCGTTGTCTTGTTTTTTCTACTCTTAACGCATGTGGTATGGTTAGAAAAATTAATGGTAGGTATTACTTCAATATACCTAGAACCGATCACTTGATCGCTGCTCCTTTGCATAATGGTATATTCTCTATCGAGGATGGACATCTGCATTATGATGCACAGGTTGAGGCAACCCTACCACCACAAGCTGAACCACAAGGAGAGGAAGAATTAGAAGAAGATCAAGAAGGACTCGAACAAGACAAGGAGCCACCGAACTACTACACCACCTATGAAGATGTGTACATGCTCGAAGGAAACATTGAGAATATGAACAACCTCGCCATCAACCTTCAAGACTCCACGACGAACCTCTCGTCCCATTTCATCGATTGGAGTAGCCAATGGAACTAGGGAGATTATCCTCCACCTGCAACAATGAGCAACAACATGGCTTGAAAAATCCTAAGCTTGGGGATGTGTTCCTCAAGCAATTTATTTATGTAATAATGAGATTGTACTACAACTCTGTGTGAGATTTAAAACACCCGCGTTGGACTTATTCCAACACTTATCTTTTTCTTTTCTTTTGGTTTGTTTGTTTTTATTATCTTCCTTTGTCGCCCATCTTTTCCTATTCTATAAACCCAATCCTCAAAAATACAAAAATATTTTTCCTTTTATCATTATTCTGAAAAGTGTTTGCCTCTTTGCTTCAATGTTATTAACGAGAGTAATCTACTTTTGAGTTTTGAAGGAACACATCATATGGAAGAGAATTGTGAAGTCACTCATGAGAGGTATGTCCTATGTCTCCCACTTTAGAAATTTGAAGTATTTATGCTAGTTGGTAATATTGTTAAGGTATTATGCTAGTGGTAGTAATTCAACATAGTTAGAGTAAATATTTCTATTCATATGAGTAAGTAGTTGAGTAAGCATTTTCTCTAGTTCTTGTGGTTAATCGAGTCTTACCTTGGAAATAATTATGCTTAATAAGTACAGTAATAAAAAGTCTCTAGATATGACTTGTGTGATGTTCTGATTATCTTGAGAGTTTTACGTTGAAGATACTCAACTTCATAGATTTAATGATAGTCTAGATAGCATTTTTGAAAGGAGTTATTTGATTGAAATGAAGTATTGTAGTGATTCAGATGCATGCCAAAACTAAAATGTTGATCTAAAGTATGGTATTGCTTGAAAGCTTTTATACAAAACTATTGATGCACACCCTAGGATGCCAACAATTCTGCTAGCCTTCAAACAATCTAGGTATAAATCATGACTTTGGCTATGAGTTAATGACATGGGTAGCCATCTACCTATGGCCAAAAGTATTGGTACTCTTGAGGGTTGTGCAAAATGTTACAAAAGTCATTAATGACTTCAACCAGAAAATATTATTGAATCCAATGTGATCACCTACACAGTCTTTGGCATGGTCTTGTAACTATTATATGAATTTTCTTGAAATGCAATAAATAGAAAGAAGTGTTTTGATGGACTTGATTCATTGATGTGGGTGTTAATGAGACACTTGATTGTTATGCTTCTTTTGGTATGATCTCTCACACTTAAATTGATGTTATGAAACTTCCTAGTGTTTGTTGGCAAGCTTAGAGTTAACTAGAGGAATTGGAAGGATTGCTACACTTCTAGTTACTTACTAGACTTTTCTTTGCACCCCCGAGGCATGGCTATGATGTAAAATGCTGATAAAAAAGCTGAAGAAAATCAAGCTAACGAAATAAAGAAAGCAAAGTATGATCCATATCCATATAGTGGCTATTAATATAAAAACAAGATCTGAGATATTCCCGTTGCAATGGAGCCCTGTTCTTCCGATTCCCCAAGGAAAAATCTCAGATATCGATGACCCAGGAAGCGGATTCCGGTTTACAAGCTAGTCGAAACCTTCTTAAGCTATGGATGTGGGACTAAACATGTAGTAGCTATATGGAGTCCAGACGAATATCAAGATCGCTATCTATAGGTACACATCAATAATCTACATAGAATAGTACATGTTTGTTCTGCATGTTTCATTAAGTAAAGATGTCTTAGAACACTCTGCACCCCCTTGGTCGCGGTCGGAGGACAGAACATGTGACAATTTAATGGCAGAGGCTAACATAGATTTCATTCGTTTGATGATCACGATGGATAGTTGATGAGGGGTTAACTCATCAATGCCCATGGTTGATGGACTAAGGTTAGAGGAATTGGGTAGCGCTAGAGGCATCGATCGGCTAGCAAACAAGAACATCAGGGCCACACGGTTTACCTAGGTTCAGGCCCTCAGAAGGGACACTACTCTTGCTTGTCTACTCTTTGTTAATGGATGAATCAAAGATTATAGGCGTGCGTAGATGCAATCTGGTGGTTATAAGCTAAGGTTGCAAGGTAGCCTTCTTGACACTCCCTCATATCCTTTATATAGGGAGGCTAGGTCTCGGGATAACATGCCGAGTAGGTTTACAGATTATGGCTTTTCCCTTCAAGTTTCCTATCTATACATTGTCGTGCTTCCCAAGAATCCACGTTTTCTAGGACTTGGGCCACCCAAATTGTCTTGGGCTTGCCGTAGGCTTCTCTTGGGTTGCACCGTATAGGCCAAACCTGGGTGCCCATGGGGCACACCCATGTCAGTAGCCCCCCGAGTGTCTGTTCAAATCATAGATTCATATGGATACTATGAAGTCTTTCGGATGCTCATCAGAATGTTTGATATGTGTGCCTGATTCGTCAGACGGATCGGGATCAGTTAACTGCCTTTGGGCAAAACAAGGCTATCTACTCAAACTCGAGTCCTCAGACTCGAATTCAAAAAATTGCTAGCATAATTTGAGTCATTACATAGAGGCCTTATAGAGTCGAATTCTAGTGCTTAAAGAGTGCACTCGACGTGTCTGTCGAGGCTTTTTCATCGTTCCTGTAGGCACGGTATACTTGTGGTAGAGCACGGCGGGTGCGTTGCCGGGCCATTGGATTGTATCAGTAGGTCTAATCTTGTAGCATCCCAATTATCTAGCAGTTGCAATTCTACATGCCTAGTCTATATATTGCTACTTCCTACATAATTAATTGCATCATCATTATATCATGCTCATGTCATCTTGCATTTGAGCATCATATAAAACCCCTCTATTTGGTTCTTATCCCATGTTCATTATATATTGTAGTTGCCTCTTGATATATTGTATTTGCTTCTTGATAAAATGCTTGATGCCCAAGTTGAGTTGGGGGCATATCGTTTCTTGATTCCACCACCTTTCTTTGTCACCACCTTATAATTCCACCATGCAAACTAAATATGAGCATTTGCATCTCCTTTGGTATTAATTCTAGCTCATATGTAATAAGATGGATCCACTTCTAAATCTACATGATCCCTTATATGAACTCTATTGTTTTAACAATATTAAGTATGTGGAGCCTCATGGCCACCTTTGCATGCCATGTGGGTAGAATTCCCTTTATTTAGCTTTGCTTAGCCCAAAATATATCGAGCCCGTTGGGGAACCCCAAGAAGGTATGATAAGCACATTAGCAAGTTTTCCCTCAGTAATGAAACCAAGGTTATCAATCCAGTAGGTGCAAGGAAACACCTCAAAGGTGTTGCTAGCTGAACTTTGGCAGGGCGCACTACCGGTGCCAGCAGCAACGTGGAGACCTGCACAACACAACCACATAACTTTGCCCCCAACTCGCGATGAGGTTGTCAATCTCACCGGTTTTGCTGAAAATAAAGGATTAAACGTATTGAGTGGAAGAAAGTAATAGTTTGCAGAGAGTAAACAGAAAACAGTAAACGGTTGATTGTAGATTCATGATAAAATAAAGGACCGGGGGTCCATAGTTCACTAGTGGTGGCTCTCCTTAAGATAGATGACATGTTGGGTGAACAAATTACAGCAGGGCAATTGAGAAACATCGAGAAAGCATACAAGCATATACTACTCATCTTGACTCCTTTGAGACTTGATTGGGCATTACAACATTATACATAAACCGTAATCAAACTACATCTATGACTAATAATCCACCTTCAGGTTATCATCCGAACCCCCTCCAGTATTAAGTTGCAAGCAACGGATAATTGCATTACGCATTGCGTGTAAACTAAACAATATGATTGTTCTATGAACAAAGGACTGTTGTTTTCTCTCTAGTAGCAACAACACATCTAGTACCTTAGAGATTTCTGTCACTTCCCCAGTTTACTAGAGGCATGAACCCACTATCGAGCATAAATACTAACTCTTGGAGTTGCTAGGATCTACTTGGCCAAGATAGCTACTAACAATGGAAAGCATGCAAGATCACAAATAACAAAGACATGATAGAATCAATAATCAATCTGAAATAGCATCTCAATATCCATCGGATCCCCACAAACACAACATGTAGGAATTACAAATAGATGATCTTGATCATGAACGGAGCTCACAAGATCTAAACATGATAGCACAAAGGAGGAGAACCAGCCATCTAGCTACTACATGGACCCATAGTCCAAGGATGAACTACTCACGCATCACACCGGAGGCTTGCATGGTGATGAAGAAGGCCTCCAGGGTGAATTCCCCTCTCCGGCAGGGTGCCCGGAAGAGCTTCAGATCCCTCCTGATCTAGGGATGGAGATGATGGCGGCTACAGACTCTTTCGTGGATTTTTGATCGGGTACTTAGGGTTTCTATATCAGAGGCATCTTATAGGCGAAAGGGGAGGCCGAGGGGGTGCCTAGGGCGGCCAGACCACCCATGGCGCGGGCCAGGCTGGGCCGCGCGGCTAGGTGGTGTGGCGGCCCCTGGCCCCTCTCCGTCTCATATTCTGGCTCCGGGTGTCCCTCAGTGAAAAACTGACTTTGGCTTTTGTCCCGTCCAATTCCGAGAATATTCATTTTCTGACTTTCCTGGAACCAAAAACAGAAGAAAACAGGCAGCTGGCACTGTGGCTCTTGTTAATAGGTTAGTCCAAGAAAGTGTATAGAAAGTACTCCAAAGTGTGGACAAAACACAAGAAAGTAGATAAAACCAAGCATGGAACATCAAAAATTATGGATACTTTAGCAACATATCAAGCTTCCATATGGTTTTAATTACTATATGCTCATGGGTGATGCTATAATTGGCTACAAGATGAGCTAGTGGGAAATACACAATATAATGGCCATTTAGCTTCACATATGTGTATATGTTACCTAAATTCATATGAAGCAAGCTTGTGGTGTTGTGGGGCCATAATTCAAATATTTTGAATACATGCATGGGTACATATGACCACATGGAATTCTAGTGTTTTCACTACTAGTAGTGGCAATGATGCACATGCATGGGCCATGCACCACTTGCACTTCTCCTTCCTTTTGAATTATTTGAATTATTTGGATATTTGTAAGTGAGCTTGCATGATATAACTCATGTGAGTAGCATCCTCCAAACAAGACCTCCATGATAACCTTTCTTAGCTTCATCCTTTTCTCTTGGTTTTTTTGGTTTTGTGATCATCTTGGAAGCTTATACAAATAAGATTGTTTCAAATAAAACAAACAAAACCAAAAAAATGAAAGAAAACTAAATAAAATGAAGAGAGAAGACCTACATATCTATCTAATCTAATCTAGCCTAAACCTAACCCTACCTTGTCATCACGGTTTGGTTGCACATAACCACTAACCAAAACCCCACCCCATGTAACCTAGTCGCAACCCGTGGCCACCATGGTGGTGACCATGTGACATGGCCATGTGACCATCTCATCTCACCCCTCCCCAAGATAACTTCCCCCTCCTTACCTTCCTGTCCAAGTAGGTACCCATGAGCTAGCTAACCCTGGTCGCCCCTAGCTAACCTGAGACAGAGGGAGAGAGGAAAAATCACCCATAGTTGCTTTATGCCTAACCCTAACCGGAGTGCAACCTGGCCTCCTTGTACTTATCTACCCCAACCACCACCTCTGGCTCGATCTAGATCACCAGGGCGCTGCCCAACACCGCCCCTCTCTTCCCCATCACCCCTGCTAGCCTCCACCCCCACCTTGCCAAGCTTCGGCATCCACCTTGAATCATCGTTGGGAGATGCAAGAGAGGCACCCAGGTCGTCGAGGAAGAACCGGAGGACCCCCAGAAGCCTGCCTGTACCCGGTGTCGAGGAGGAGGAGGAGGCCTGGAACCTGCAGAGCCGTGCCGCGCCAAAGCAAAACCCTAATCGCTGACCGTCAGCATCGCCGTAGATCACCACTACCTCGAGTGTGCTCGTCTACACCGATAGCCTCGCGGTGAGCATACCTGGCCCCCAGACATGTTCCTTTCCTTCCTCACTTCCTAGATCTCGCGTGCCTTTCATTGAGTAGGTGTCGCGCGCCGCCGTATGTCGCCACCCCGCACGCCTGCCGTCGTTGTGATGCCTGCCTCGGTCGCGTGCGTGCATGGACACATCCGCGTCATCGCGCCCCATCGAGATCCATAAGCCGCGCTTCCTGGAACCTATCTGGTCGCGCCGCCCCAACCCAACTCGCATTGCCGTGCCTCTGCCATGTTCGGTGGAGACGAAGCCGAGCCCTATAGCTTATCCCTGCCCCGCGTGTAGATCCAACACCAACCCTAGCAGCCACCGCACCGGTCTTGTTCCATCGGAGAGTGCCCGGGGTCCCTAGTTCGAGCCCTATGTCCGCCCTATTTCCTCTGTCGCGTGGCATTCTTTAGAGGATGCAGAGAAGAAGCATAGTAACGTCAGTTAGCATGCGGCTATTTTGCACAATGCCGCCTTGCTCTTTTATCACCTCAACCGCCGTCCACCGTCCGGGCCCACATGTCGGCCACATGCTCAGACCCTGTTGGAACCTTTTATGAAAAGGTATCTAGCTTTTCTGGAATGCACAAAAATAACCCCGGCTCGCCCGCGTGTCGCCATCCCGCTGGGTCGCGCGCGCCGTTGCCCCACATCATCCTGGCCCCACTTGTCATGGGGTGTGGCTAGCTGGCGCCACATAAGAAAAGTCCTACCGCAGCGCAGTCGCTAGGTGGCTGGTGAGTCAGCACCGATCCCACCCATCAGCGTCTGTGGCTAGACTCCCCTGCGTAACAAAAGTTTCCAGCGAATTTTCTAATTTAATAAAATTCAGAATATTGTTATATCTTAAATAATTCATATCTTTTAAAATATTTAGAATTTCACAAAAATTTAAAAATGAATTATGAATCAAATTTAAATATGAATTCAAATCAAATTTCAATTTTGAACAGAGTTAACTCTAACTAGTCAAACCTTTGACATTTGACCCTTTTTGATATAATTTGATTTAATTATTGTTTTAAATTTATAATTCCAAATAATTCATATAATATATTTTTTGAATCAGGAAAATGTGAGGAATTCAAATATGCTATTCAAAATATTTTTTGAGCAATTTAAAATTTCGAATTTTTTTAAATGCCAATTAATGCATTTTCTTAGTAAATTCATAACTTTAATTCTGTAATTCCAAATTTGACAAATAATATGTCTAAATCGATCAGTGCGACAAGTCCATTCTATTTATGCATTCCATGATATGAATTAAAACATGCATCATGTAAATATAGTAAATACAATTTTTTTGAAGGAAGCAAAACATGCCTAAATCATTAATTAAAGTGCTTTATTATTATTCTCACACCTCACTCATGCGATGCTATGTGATACCATGCAATTATGCATCATTCCATCGTGGTATACCTTGTTTGCTTATTACATATATTCATATAATTGCACACTTTATTTATTATGGCCCTTTGTGTGTTTGGTTTTTATTCTAGACAGACGCCGAGCAAGGGAACCATCAGGAGAACCAAGAGTACTAGCCAGATCCTGGTTACACCACTGCTGATCCATCAGGCAAGCAATTCCCCATGCTTGCATACATATAGAACCTATGCTTCTATCTTAATTCTTGCATCATCGAGTCACGATTACATTAAATTGAATTCCCAACTACTGTATAGCCTTTAATTTTAAACTCCACCGAAACTTGTTCATCAATCCTATGAGCCATTACTACAAGAGTTGTTTGAGCCATGCGAGTCATAGAATTCCATGAGTAGGGTTTGTGCGAGTCTTTGGATAACAACGTACCTAAACAACTTAATTTGCGTAGTAATGGAATAACTAAAAAAAGAGGTACTGCTGGGCAATACCTGTTATTTGGTTCTTCCATGCTCACTTGTGTCCCATAGGACCCGAGTACTTGATTCCTATTCCTTGACTATTGCACTATCTACATGTGGGACCATGAATCCCCTTCGCCCGAGCTTGATTTGCACTTTATTTATTAGGGCCACAAACTAGTTTGGGGCATTTTTACAATCCTATACTTATGCCATACTTTATTTCTTTATTTACAATTGTGCATGGAGCGCCTGTACTGTTTAGGATTGTGGAGTGTTTTCGCGGTATCGACAAGCCCAATCACACTTTCGGGTTCCCAGTCATTTACAGCCATTGGCGCAAACCTTGGGTCCGTCTCGGAGCCGGCCAACTTTGTTGCGGGTAGCTTAATGGGATGGCCCCCTAAAATAGTTTATGAATCCTAAGAATGCATTGTTGTGAGGCCTCGTTGCTTTTTATTTGATCCTTCCCAATGTTGATCGTGCGTGTGTTGCTATTTGTGCACCCCTACAGGGTAAATCTTTCTGAAAGCCGTTTCTGCGGTTATGGACGACTTGGAGCTCAGTTTCTCGATCATAGATAACTATAACTAAAGTACCGCCTTTAATTTGACTAAGACATGACTAGTAAATAGTGTAACACTCATGCAATGGTTAATAAAACTGCCAACAGATGGGATGTTCTTCCTCCTTCTCGTTAGTGAGCGAGAAGGAGGGCGAGCGATGTTTAATTATGTTACTGTTATAACTGTTGTTTCTAAATAATGAGCGTTCGTCCATCTATGGTTGGGCAGATGTTGTAGCGTGTCTCTATAGTACTATTTAGATATTATCTTTTACTGCAATTACGTCACCCAGGTCATTCCCTTTAGATGCATTAAGACTTGCTGAGTACCCCTAGGGTCTCACACGATAAATATTTGGTTCAGATGGACATGTATACTCTCAAGAAGGTTACTAGGTTGAAGAGACCGATTATGGTGGCAATGACTGTCAGGTGTAGAGATTCCGGGGATGGAGATCCGTGAGATCTCTAGGTGGGATGTTCTTATTTTCAGGGCATCTTATGCCAATTTGCTTCTTGTCCATACTTGGATCTTGTTTTCCGCTTCTGCTTGATACTCTGATGTGTGATGTATGAGTATGTATCCTAAACTATTATATCTATCTAGTATATTTGGATCTTGCCGTATGTTGTTAACTATTTCCGTTTCTATTGTTTTTAGATGGTGTGGCTCTGATGTACTATTGTATGTTGCTAACATACATACTCATTTGTGTATGGTTTTGATCGCTTTACCTATCGGCTACACCGCTCGCTCTTGTACTGATGTTCTTGAAAGTGGGTAGGGTGGTTGGCTGGTACCGTCCACTGCTCCGTTTCTACGGGTCTACACGTGGGTGGCCTTGGGCCTCCACGGTAGAATCCCTTATCCACTTTTGGGTGCATCCAGACTTGTGCTTAGAGCGTAGGGTCTGAGGTATTATAATTGGTATTAGAGTCATTCCGCCCTTCAGGGTCTCAGCCAAGATGGTCAGCGTCAGTCTAGAAAATATTTTGGTAGCTATGTATATTAGGGAAAAACTAAATGTGAGAGTAGGACTACTTCCATTTTCTTCTTATCCACTCACCCACACTTTTCTGGTAATGAAGTGTAATGTTTTTCTATCCTCTTCTAAAAATTCAAAGTAGGATTCATGTGTTCGGGGTATCTGTTGTACCATAGGATGTGTTAATCCTTTGTTGATCTGTTGCATCCAACCTTGCTTCATAATCATCCTTTGGTTTTACACTGTTGGTACATTTCATATCGATAGGCTTATTTGTAAACTGATGCGATCTATCCGACTCTTTGTTAACCGACATGATCTTGTTAAGGTTGTTCGTTCTTTAGTACGCTTTCACAGAATGTGGAGTTGCTAATCTCTATTTTTTAAGTGGTTTTGTGCATCTAGTTGGTATTATAATGCCGAAAATGCAGATTTCTTATTTGATACATCTGTGTTTTCACACTCCTTCTTAGTCGTGTGTGATACACTATCTATCTTCTTTTGTCGGCATGTGCATTCTAACTCGACTTGCGGTGACCCAGCATACCACTGCATGATGTAGTACACTATAGTCGTTGACATAGCACCAATGAAAGACCGTTCACTAGTATTACTTCCCTCAGAGTGGTACAATAGAAACACAGCATGTGCAAGACATGACTATAGATTACAACTCGACTCTTTACAAAAGATCGAGAGAACACTCTAGGTTAAAGAGAGAGAAAGAACTTCTTACAAAGAAGAACCAGAAATAATAACTCCGAACTATCTAGCTAAAAAGACTAATATCTAAACTATGTAGTTTTCCATTTCTGCTATTGCAATGTACTACAAAAGTAGGTTTTATGGCTAGAGAATCTAAAACTATCTAAACTGACACTTTATCTTCACTTCAGCTGATGTATATGTTGACTTACATTGACTTTATTGAAGACCTTAAGTTGTCGAGGATGGTTTCTTGAGCAGAAATTGATGTTGACATCGTCTTCAATGGCTTAGAACCTAGCAAGGGTTAAGAAGGTACGGTTGAGTACGAGCGTAATCAGCAAGTTCACTAAAAAGGAGTGTATGATGCACTATCTCTACAGCGACAGACCATAGGTCGTAGGCAATGCAGGTTTTCGTAAACATTTATTCAAAGATAGCTTTTATTCTGAAAACTATGTCCGACAGCCTTCACAGGTTGACCAGAACCTTTGCGGGGTTCCTTTCCTGCCACGTTCTTAGCTCCGTCCCGGAACAGGAAGTAACATGTCACAATTCTTACACTCTGCAGAGGTGCGTCACTTTTCCCATAAGAGACCTTAGATTTGTTGCACAACCGGGCGTACTTTCCTGTCCACAATTCCGTGATGTGGGGCCTAGTCTAAGATCCAAGCCAGTGCTGCCCTCTCCGTGACCCTGCATGAGACACGATCCCCTGAGACAACTACCACGGTTACTCTTTGGGTAGCCTCTCGGAGACTCCGTACGCAACTCTGTCTGGCGGTCACCATCAATTACGGTGAACTCAGACCTAGTCAGAGATGCACATATAATCTAGACACCTAGCTCGTGGGGAACTAAGGGGTCCCACCCATGTGCTGGATTCCCTGGAACTCCACGAGAAATCAACAGCCTCACGATAAGGTCATCCGTCCATGCGAAAGGGAGAAGATACAACTGACTCTCCCGTCCCATTCCAAGTCTTATGGTTGACGCGTAATATACGGTGCTAGAATCACTGGTGACATTGGTTGTTAAGTCCTAGATATTATGTTCCTTTACCACTGGAACTATATTAGTAGATTATTACCATCTGGTAAATAATCCATAATCATATTATTATGAAAATAGTGTTTTCTGTCATTTTTGAAATGCAAGTGATGACACAGTTGAGTTACAAGCATATAAAATAATCAAAGGACATGAGCAAGTTGTGAACTTGCCTTTTGTGATTGCAAGATTATGCACTCACGGTCTTCGAGATACTAGAAGATCCAAATTCTGTAAATAGCATCATTGGTTTGGTAAGGACAAATGTTTAAATAAGCAAGATGTAATTATGCATAAGTAATGTAATGCAATTTGATAAATGTGAATCCCGGAATAATTGTACCTGATCTAAGGTTTGCAAGCTTGTGGTGCTATCTTTAGAATGTGTTGCAGTTTTACAGTTGTTTACACTTGTGCTTCTTATTAAGGCTTGTGAGTGTGTGATGCAGTATGTAAATACAATAAGTAGAATGCAATACTAAAGCATCCAAATGGAGCATGGTATCTGAAATATTTCTTAAACAACATTAAGAATCAATTAATTTTTTTTAAAGAAGTGTCCAAAGATTACTTTTAATATTCCTTAAAATAGTTATACCAATGTTCACTTCATTTAAAAATCAACTGAACTTGTTGTTACACTTTTAGACTTTAATTCTTTACTATGCTAAAAGCAATAGTAAAGATTTATATATATTTTAATGAATTAAAATAAAATAAAAGAGTTTAAATAGGATTTATTAGTCCTTTACCTTTTATTTGACTTCAAATAAGGAATATGATATTTTTAATGAGTAGATTTCATTTTTGTGATCATTTTGGTATATTATAAGTATTTTTGTGATTTTAAATAATAAGATATGATTTTTATAAGTTTAATCACTTTATAAATGCTTAATAAATAATAAATATTTATTTAAGTGAAATAAAAATAAATGAAACAAGTTTGTAACTATAGATTTTTTTCCTAAGAATTTTGGTATATTATTTATATTTTTCTTATCTACCAAAATTAAAATATTAATTTTCCAAGTATTTTATTTATAAAATCTTTATGAAATAATACTTATTTAAATAGTTAACATAATAATATTTGATAATAAAGTTAAATTATAGACTTTATTTTTCTAAGCATTTTGATATATTATATACATTTTTCTGAATTATAAAACAAAAGATATTCAATTTCTATGTTTTAATCATTTCCTATATTAAAAATAAAGATTAAATGTTTTATTGCGTCAGTCCTAACGTCAGCATGACACAAATGCACAATACAAACTTTTATACCTAGCCTAATCTACCCCAAGCCACTGACTGGTGGCACCTATGCCATGTAATATCCAGGAATTTATTTATTATAGAAATGATTATCGAAAAAGAAAATAAAGAAACAGATTTATGACATCACCATGACATCATGGTGACGTCAGCAATGGAGTTTCTCTCACTTGCGCATGAATCCGTCGATTTGCAGCGCGCGCGGGCTTGTAGGTCGGCTTGCTGGAGAGAGGGGAGCAAGGCGAGTCAATGGGTGGTGTCGCCGCCCCTTTTTGGTCACCGGAGGTACTCCGACGACCAATTTCTGTGGTGGACGATGGCAGCGCATGGCGGCAAGGCGACTCAGAGTGCGAGGAAGAAATAGAGAAGGTGCACGAGCACCGATATCTCACCACGAAGCTGAAGAGCACGATGGGAAGGTCGGAGGAGCACTGTAGCAGCGGGAATCGACGGTGGTCGGCGTCGGAGAAGAAGCGGTCGGGAATCTCGATTAGGATGCATGACTTCGATTCCTTCCGTGAGATGACTGAGAGAAGCACATGGAACTCAACGGCAGCCTCGGTTTACCTTGGGGCGACCAGAAATAGCGACGCGGCGGAGCACTGGTGAGGTTAGGGTTTTGGCACAGAGAGGAGGTGAGAGAGGAACACTGGCTAGGGTTCGTCCTTATGGTTTTGGCACAGCGAGCAGGCGACTTTATGGACAACCAAGGGCGGCGACGCGGATCTTGACGCTCACCGGCGCGGTGGAGCTCGACAGCGAGTTGCTTCTCGCATCCGTCGATGGAGACAACGATGAATAGACGGACCGAAAAGGTACGGGCCGACAGCGAGCTGCGCATGGGCCAGGTGGGCTGCTTGTGGGCGGTAGACAGAGGGAAGACAAGTTGGGCTATGGCTAGAAATACTTCTGTTTCATTTTTTATTTCTTATTCTGTTTTCTATTTCTCTATCTATTTAAAGTTTGAATTTCATTTGTAATACTTTGTGAATATGTACTGAACATTTTGTAAATGCTTGGGTGCTTGAAATTCTGTAAAATATGATACAAACTTAGCTTATTAAGTCTTGCTTAATTATAAGCTTTATTATTCCTATGGTGATTTCAACTTTATGGTTCTCCACATTTGGAGATTTCTCTAATTAAGTTCTACTTGAATAATAGTGTTTAGAATTATCATAGAACCATCTTGGTTCATTCTTTAAGTATTAATAACAATCACTAATGAAGATGTTCATTTTCTAGTGGTTATCATGAGCTTGGAGTAATTTAATAAACTCACATCCTATTTTGAATATGGAAGAAAGTTAAAGACTAAGAGATATTCCCTTCATGTTTTGTGACCAGGAATCATATCCCACTTACAATGAGCTATTGAGATTTCTTCCTAAGGTGATCTTGATTGTTTATAAAACTTGGTTTCTATTAAGGTTTATGATAATAAAGAAAACAAGGCTTTCATCCATAACACTCATCTGGTTCTCTAATCATCTCTTGGAAGCTTTAATTATCCAGGAGATATTGTCCAATGGTTTCCTAGGAATAGGAAATGGTTTCACTATCCATTTGATTCTAGGGTTTTGAATAATGAAGTAGACATGGGTCTTGTCATGTCTTGATATATTCTTGGTTAAGGCTTCTAAAGAATCCTTACCTTAATAACTCACCAAGGTTATCTTTAAATAAGGAATTCCTTTCCTAAATATACTCCATATATCTTTCTTATCTTATTCACAAAGATCACATCTTCCTGAATAAGACAATCATATGATTCCACCATATCCATCATCACATGATCACATGGTCATGCCACTCCAACAATACTCCATCCTTACTCCTAGTATATAACTTCCCTTAGTTAATTACCATTGATGCATCTATCAATGTAGCTACTACTACTCCATCTATTAACTTCCTTAAATCCATCTTGCAACTTCTTCCAAGGCTTGCAAGATTATAGTTCTCTCTATAAATCACATGTGATAACAATCCTCTAGAATAGGTATGGTACTACTCCCATAATACAAGTTTGTTCTTGTATTACCATGGTTAAACTATTATACTTCTAGCTACTCCATATACTCATGTTATATACTTCATCCTACCCTAACTTGGTTTCTCATGATCAAGTTAGATGATTCCTCTTACTCGGGCTTTACCTAATTTGGTATATTCATAACTCTTCTTCAACACCTAATCACCTATTCTCAAGTGACTTGAGAATAATGACCACCATCATTTGATCGAACAAAGCTTATGCTTCTAATTGTCTGATCAAGATCTATAATCAACTAAGTAGTAGACTTGTACTAGTCTTTCTATAAGGCTTATATTGTTAAGGAAACTTACTTTAAGTATATACCTACTTGGATTAACAAGATTATTATTGGATATTCTAATACTACTAGCTTCCTTATAGCTCATTGATCACTAGTTTAACTCTTGGTTTTAGGTACTGCTCCTAGTTAACTCATGAGTGAGTTAACTCCTCCAACACCAAATGGTTTGATCACCACTAAGGATCTCATTCCATCGATAATGGCACACTCTACCATAACTAGTTCCTTCTTATTAATTTACTTAAGGTATTTGGAAGGTCAATATAATAGGTCAAAGCTAAAGGTTAACAAGTCAATGCGTGCTAGGTCAAGAATTGATCACACACATGGATGATCAATAGACACTAGGACTTGGTTAAATAGGAATGTCACCTCTTAATATCATATTAAGGGTATGTGTTGAATGGTCTTGGCTGGACTTCCTTTACTACTCTATTTGTAATAATAGTTATTTTTTAGAAACTACCATGATTCTCATGGTAGTAATAACTATTGCAAGCAAGTATATCAAGGTTTAGTTATAGAGTTTCTTTTACTTAAGTTATATACTTAACTTGGTATACAGGGTTTGTTGTAGATAATACCTTGATATCATCTTTAGAGTATTAAGTATTCATCCTTGAGTTGTTGTATGGAATACCATGCAATGATCTCTATAAGATCAAGTGCTCCTTATTAAGTAGTGTGTTATAACTTAGTTTTATTACATTTGATCTACCCTTAGATCAAATTATATTACCCAAAGATAAGGTTTTAGCAAGGTTTATATTGAAACTTATCTTAGTCAACTTGATGATCTACTTCAGTTCCACCAAGTTAAAAGAAGCTTCAATCACTTTGACAAGTTTTATTCAAAAGCGCGAAAATTATTCGGATTTTATATGCATGAATGCAATGCACACACCTGCGTTCAACTTATTTCTAAGCTCTAATGCTGGGGTGTTACAGACTCTCCCCCTTAATATAAACTTTGTCCCCGAAGTTCGTGCTCTCTTGCGTTTCGGAATGAGATGATGACTTGTATTAATCATGATATTTCTCAACTCCCTGGTGATCACATTTGGGGATAATTGGGGTATCCCATATCCAAATCTTTTTCCATGAATCCACTTCATACTTGGCAACATTCAACTATCGTTTCCAATAGGTAGCATAACTCCTTCTACTATAATCCCTTGGGTTTATTTCCTTACAGTCTTGTTTAGAATTGGTTGTGGACACATTTTGCCATTCCAACCATTTTTCATATAACACTTTAGTGGTATATCTTGGAATACTCTCTTCACTCTTAGGGACAACTTACGAGCTGTTTCCACTATATAACGAGTCCACTAGGGTTAAGTAGTTATATCTCCTTCGATCTTTGATCCGGACTTACTCTAGGGAATACTTTATAATGATGGCTTCGTATAGCCTTATGAGAATAAGGCTTAATCTCATCATAACTTTATACTTCTTCTCCAACCTTTAATCATAAAGTTAGATAATAATACGTCAGTGTTTATTGTTTACTCGCCCCTTGGGGTTTCCTAATGGTCTCTAAACTAATGTAGAATACCCATTAACTCAATAGTTAGGATATTGGTCTCTGTCCAGCTTATACTTTATCTCTATAAGGCTTCACGAAAGAATTTGCAGTACACCCACATAGTTGTGGATCTCCGAAATGAATCTTCCGACACTATTTGTATTACTTCTAACCTTTTGGACATTTTCGCTTTGGTAAGCCCGATTTCACAAAGCGTCTCGAAAGGCGACCTTTTAATTTCATACTTCCTTAGATCTAACTTAACTTAGGCCAAGTTTTATTCTCTTTAAATTACACAAAGATGACCTACTTAGCTAAACCGCTAGGATACCAGCTATGGATACCAACTACCGATACCAGCTGCGGATCCTCCTGGGTATATGGATTACCCTATAGGTTGTTGACTTACTATTGGAATTATCTCCGAGTTGTCAGAGCTTGAATACCACCTTTATTCCAGGACTTCTTCTTTGCACTTATTCATGATACTTCCATGAACTAGGTATAACTACTTCATCAGCTTCTTAGCAACATCACCTATTTTGAGTGAACTTAAGTTCATTCCTTTATGTTGCTCCACACCTTTTTCAACACTACTATTCCTTTTTATTGCCAGCTCATAGTGAGTTGGGATTGATCCGTCCTTCAAAATAGTGTTGATACTACTTATCTTCAGCTTCCTTGTTCGTGCAAGTCTTCAACTTTATCTTCGGAACTCGTCAGTCCCTTACAAGAATTCCCTAATTCCTTAAATGCATGTACGAAGCATCTTATACAACTAATAATGTATTGACTTACCACTTTCTTCATTGCAATTGACTTGAGTCATGGTCTCAAACTTCCGTTTTCCTGAAGATGTACCGTCTTCAATAACACCCTCCTTTGAAGATGATCCAGGGGATGTTACGTTTCCTCCTACGGATGTTCCATATTTATCCCTATGTTCTGGACAACATGATTTCTTGTTTCCTATAATTCCACACTTGTTACACTTTCCTAGAAATGCTCTTGCATTTTTCTTCATTGGAGTAGGATGAATGTTTGGACTAGATGGTAGCCTCATTATTGGTCCTATTCCTCCTGTTGACAACCCATGAGTTAACGGTCGGTTTAGGCAGTTCATCATCCTGTGTCTATGTTCTCCACATTGGTAACATAATATCTTAGGGTTTGAGCACTCCTTAATAACATGGCCCCTAATCCACAATTGTGACATATCTTCTTTGTGTTGTATATCAGATGGATCTAGACATGTTGTGGTTTGTTTTTGAACTTTCTTCCTCTTTCCTTCAGGTACAACAATCTCATCACCTTCTGATATATGTGCACTATCCAATAATTCCTGAAACTCCTTTGTACGCACAATCCTAAGCTGCATCCTCGTAACTGCTTGTAGTCCCTTCATGAACTTCCTTTGTCGTTTCACCTCCATGTTTACTTCCGCTCTAATGTACTTGGATAAACGATTAAACTCCCGTACATGTTTTAGAACTGGAAGATTCTTCATTCTAAGGTTTCATCCTCCTTCCTTTTCCCATTGTTCCAATGAGCAAATTCTTCACGAAACTTCTTTTTGAACTCACCCCAGGTACTAACCTTCTCCCAATGTTGTGAACCTTGACTTCTCCCAATACGTGGCTGTAGTTCCAGTCAATAGATAAGTTGCATATCGCACCTTTTATTCATCCTTACATCCCACACTTTTAAGCTTCCGAGATGTATCCATTAACCAATTTTCCGCCTCCAAAGGTTCTTCTACCATGGAAAAAATCCAAGGCTTGGTTTGTAAGAACCTCACTAGTTTAACCCTTGGATATAATTCCTCAGGTTGCTTCCCTTGCATTTTATTTAAAGTCTCCTTATAGAATTGATCCTGCCTCTCTATTTCAGCATTTCTCCTATCTTCCATACCCTTCATATACTGAAGAACTCCTTCGTTGGGAATTAAATGCGGCATTTGAATTTCTACTTCCTTTGGGATTGGATCTCTAACCTCATTTTGTTGTGTCAGCATCATCTCATGAGCCTTCACCTTCCCTTCATCAGAGTGATAATTCGCCTCTCCCTCACGCGAACCCATTTTCCCCACTAGACCTGTGCATCAAGTAAGAACTCCATGAAATAGCATGCATATGCCCATAAAGTTCCACTTCATGCATAGACCTAGTCAATCAAGAAGATGCAAGAAAAACCAGAAATCCAAAGGTGGTACATATAACACACATCATCCTAGCTGAGTATAATACCTCTAGAATTCAGGCTTAGCTGTGTAGTATATGACACCTCCTAGTATAGGTTTACTTTGTGATACTTAGCACTTAGAGGTCAAACTTTTCTTTGTCTCAATATCTACCCTGATTGCTCAGTTGCAACTGGATAATCTTGAGCAAAGTGGTCTCACTTTGGTTCTGACTAACCACTTACCTTTCTTTTGGGACTACTAAAGATTACCAATTTTCCATTCTATCGTAAACTATCCTCACATGATCTCTCAAACTACTAACAAAATTGTAGTTACTACCTTAATCCAAAATTATCATAATATTATAATACATTATGACTTCTATCATAGACCTACACTGTTCTTTACGTACTATTGTTACAAGATTATTTGCTAAGTACTTGTCCTAATTACAGACTTATCATGGTCTCAGAGTTACTCTCACCATGAACTTGTTAAGATTTACCTAGTCATCATGATTGAAGAGCTACCCTCACCATGACGACTATTCTTCTTAGCTTACTATTCAATGATTCTTAACAAAATACTACTGCATCACATGGAATTCTAAAGTGAATGCCACATGATTTACTTCCAATTGTATCAATGCACACTCTAATGGTCTACCATGTATGGTATAGTGGTATCAACTAGTGCTAAGATTCCGCTACTTCACAGGGGTTCTAAATATAGACACCATCACTATACTACTCCACATGATATCATAATCTTAGTCCTAATCTTCTTTGATATTTTATCTTACTTAAGATATCTTAGTGGTGTTATAGCCATTTAGAGCTACACTAAAATGACATATAACTAATCCTTAAGAAAGATGATAAGAACATCCAACTTAAGTGTGACAAGATTATCCTCAGGTGAATATCCATCACAAGTCTTGGTTTAGATAAGATGGCTCCTATAGTCACTATCCAACCTACAGATCTACTAAAAGGGTTTTAATCCTAAGGTCAAAGCATATGCTCTGATACTAGATGTGGCGACCCAGCATACCACTGCATGATGTAGTACACTATAGTCGTTGACATAACACCAATGAAACACCGTTCACTAGTATTACATCCCTCAGAGTGGTACAATAGAAATACAACAGGTCCAAGACATCACTATAAATTACAACTCGACTTTTTAAAAAAGATCTAGAGAACACTCTAGGTTAAAGAGAGAGAAAGAACTTCTTACAAAGAAGAACCAGAAATAATAACTCTGAACTATCTAGCTAAAAAGACTAATATCTAAACTATCTAGTTTGCCATTGCTGCTATTGCAATGTTCTGCAGAAGTAGGTTTTATGGCTAGAGAATCTACTCCTATCTAAACCGACACTTTATCTTCACTTCAGCTGATGTATATGTTGACTTCATTGACTTTATTGAAGACCTTGAGTTGTCGAGGATGGTTTCTTGAGCAGAAATGGATGCTGACATCGTCTTCAACGGCTTAGAACCTAGCAAGGGTTAAGAAGGTATGGTTGAGTACGAGCGTACTCAGCAAGTTAACTAAAAAGGAGTGTATGATGCACTATCTCTATAGCCACATACCATAGGTCGTAGGCAATGCAGGTTTTCGTAAACATTTCTTCAAAGATTGCTTTTATTTTGAAAACTATGTCCGATAGCCTTCACAGGTTGACCAGAACCTTCGTGGGGTTCCTTTCCTACCGCGTTCGTAGCTCCTTCCCGGAACTGGGAGTAATATGTCACAATTCTTACACTCTGCAGAGGTGTGTCACTTTTCCAATAAGAGACCTTAGCTTTGTTGCACAACCGGGCGTACTTTCCCGTCCACAATTCCATGATGTGGGGACTAGTCTAAGATCCAAGCCAGTACTACCCTCTCCACGACCCCGCATGAGACACGATCCCCCGAGACAACTACCACGGTTAGGTAGCCTCTCGGAGACTCCGTACGTAGCTCTGTCTGGCGGTCACCATCAACTATGGTGAACTCAGACCTAGTCAGAGGTGCACAGATAATCTAGACACCTAGCTCGCGGGGAACTAAGGGGTCCCACCCATGTGCTGGATTCCCTAGAACTCCACGAGAAATCAACAACCTCACGATAAGGTCATCCGTCCATGCGAAGGGAGAAGATATAGCTGACTCTCCTGTCCCATTCCAAGTCTTATGGTTGACGTGTAATATACGGTGCTAGAATCACTGGTGACATTGGTTGTTAAGTCCTAGATATTATGTTCCTTTACCACTGGAACTGTATCAGTAGATTATTACCATCTGGTAAATAATCCATAATCATATTATTATGAAAATAGTGTTTTCTGTCCTTTTTGAAAGGCAGGTGATGACACAGTTGAGTTACAAGAATAGAAAATAATCAAAGGACATGAGAAAGTTGTGAACTTGCCTTTTGTGATTGCAAGATTATGCAGTCATGGTCTTCAAGATACTAGAAGATCCAAATTCGGTAAATAACATCATTGGTCCGGTAAGGACAAATGTTTAAAGAAGCAAGATGCAATTATGCATAAGTAATGTAATGCAATTTGATAAATGCGAATCCCGAAATAATTGTACCTGATCTAAGGTTTGCAAGCTTGTGGTGGTATCTTTAGAATGTGTTGCACTTTTATACTTGTTTACGCTTGTGCTTCTTGTTAAGGCTTGTGAGTGCGTGAGCCAATATGTAAATACAATAAGTAGAATGCAATACTAAAGCATCCAAATGGAGCATGGTATCTGAAATATTTCTTAAACAAGATTAAGAATCAATTAGAGCTTTTTTAAAGAAGTGTCCAAAGATTACTTTTAATATTACTTAAAATAGTTAGACCAATGTTAACTTCATTTAAACATCGACTAAACTTGTTGTTACACTTTAAGACTTTAAATAAATAATGCTAAAAGCAACAGTAAAGATTTATATATATTTTAATGAATTAAAATAAAATAAAAGAGTTTAAATAGGATTTATTAGTACTTTACCTTTTATTTGACTTCAAATAAGGAATATGATATTTTTAATGTGTAGATTTCAATTTTGTGATCATTTTGGTATATTGTAAGTATTTTTGTGATTTTTAAATAATAAGATATGATTTTTATAAGTTTAATCACTTTATAAATGCTTAATAAATAATAAATATTTATTTAAATGAAATAAAAATAAATGAAACAAGTTTGTAACTATAGATTTTGTTTTCCTAAGAATTTTTGTATATTATTTATATTTTTCTTATTTACCAAAAATAAAATATTAAATTTCAAATTATTTTATTTATAAAATCTTTATTAAATAATACTTATTTAAATAGTTAGCATAATAATATTTGATAATAAAGTTAAATTATATATTATTTCTGATCATTTTGATATATTATATACATTTTTCTGAATTATAAAACAAATATTCAATTTCTAAGATTTAATCATTTCCTAAATAAAAAATAAAGATTAAATGTTTTATTGCGTCAGTGCTGACGTTAGCATGACACAAATGCACAATAAAGACTTTTATACCCAGCCGAATCTACCCCAAGCCACTGACTGGTGGGACCTATGCCATGTAATATCCAAGAATTTATTTATTATAGAAATGATTATCGAAAAAGAAAATAAAGAAACAGATTTATGCATCACCATGACATCATGGTGACGTCAGCAATGGAGTTGCTCTCAGTTGCGCACGAATCCGTCGATTTGTAGCGCAAGCGGGCTCGTAGCTAGGCTTGCTGGAGAGAGGGGAGCAATGCAAGTCGACGGATGGTGTCGCCGCCCTTTTTTGGTCACCAGAGGTACTCCGGCGACCAATTTCTGCGGCGGCCGACGACAGCGCATGGCAGCAAGGCGGCTCAGAGCACGAGGAAGAAATAGTGAAGGTGCACGAGCACCGGTAGCTCACCAGAAAGCTGAAGAGCACGATGGCAAGGTCGAAGGAGCGCTATAGCGGCGGGAATCGACAGTGGTCGGTGTCAGAGAAGAAGGGGCCGGGAAGCTTGATTAGGATGCGCGGCTTCGATTCCTTCCGTGAGATGACCGAGAGAAGCATGGGGAACTCAACGGCAACCTCGGTTTGCCCCGGGGCGACCGGAAACAGCGACGCGGCGAAGCACTGGTGAGGTTAGGGTTTTTTAGCACAGAGAGGAGGTGAGAGAGGAACACTTGCTAGGGTTCGTCCTTGGCGGCGCACATGCGACTTTATAGACGACCTTGGGCGGCGACACGGATCTTGACGCTCGCCGGCGCGGCAGAGCTCGACAGCGAGCTGCTTCTCGCATCCGTTGACGGAGACGATGACGAATAGACAAACCGAAAAGGTACGGGCTGGTAGCGGGTTGCGCATGGGCCAGGTGGGCTGCTTGTGGACGGTAGACAGAGGGAAGACAAGTTGGGCTATGGCCAGAAATACTTCTGTTTCATTTTTTATTTCTTATTATGTTTCCTATTTCTCTATCTATTTAAAGTTTGAATTTCATTTCTAATACTTTGTGAATATGTACTGAACATTTTGTAAATGCTTGGGTGCTTGAAATTCTATAAAATATGATACAAACTTATTTATTTCTTATTAAGTCTTTCTTAATTATAAGCTTTTATTATTCCTATGGTGATTTCAACTTTATGGTTCTCCACACTTGGAGATTTCTATAATTAAGTTCTACTTGAATAATAGTGTTTAGAATTATCATAGAACCATCTTGGTTCATTCTTTAAGTATTAATAACAATCACTAATGAAGATGTTCACTTTCTAGTGGTTATCATGAGCTTGGATTAATTTAATAAACTTACATCCTATTTTTAATATGGATGAAATTTAAAGACAAAGAGATATTCCCTTCATGTTTTGTGACCAGGAATCATATCACACTTAGAATGAGCTATTGAGATTTCTTCCTAAGGTGATCTTGATAGTTTATAAAACTTGGTTTCTATTAAGGTTTATGATAATAAAGCAAACAAGGCTTTCATCATAACACTCATCTGGTTCTCTAATCATCTCTTGCAAGTTTTAATTATCCAGAAGATATTGTCCAATGGTTACCTAGGAATAGGAAATGGTTTCACTATCCATTTGATTCTAGGGTTTTGAATAATTAAGTAGACATGGGTCTTGTCATGTCTTGATATATTCTTGGTTAAGGCTTCTAAAGAATCCTTACCTTAATACCTCACCAAGGTTATCTTTAAATAAGGAATTCCTTTCCTAAATATACTCCATATATCTTTCTTATCTTATTCACAAAGATCACATCTTCCTGAATAAGAAAATCATATGATTCCACCATATCCACCATCACATTATCACATGTACTCCTAGTATATAACTCCCCTTAATTAATTACAATTGATGCATCTATCAATGTAGCTACTACTACTCCATCTATTAACTTCCTTAAATCCATCTTGCAACTTCTTCCAAGGCTTGCAAGATTATAGTTCTCTCTATAAATCACATGTGATAACAATCCTCTAGAATAGGTATGGTACTACTCCCATAATACAAGTTTGTTCTTGTATTACCATGGTTAAACTATTATACTTCCAGCTAGTCCATATACTCATGTTATATACTTCATCCTACCCTAACTTGGTTTCTCATGATCAAGTTAGATGATTCCTCTTACTCGGGCTTTACCTAATTTGGTATATTCATAACTCTTCTTCAACACCTAATCATCTATTCTCAAGTGACTTGAGAATAATGACCACCATCATTTGATCGAACAAAGCTTAAGCTTCTAATTGTCTGATCAAGATCTATAATCAACTAAGTAGTAGACTTGTACTAGTCTTTCTATAAGGCTTATATTGTTAAGGAAACTTACTTTAAGTATATACCTACTTGGATTAACAAGATTATTATTGGATATTCTAATACTACTAGCTTCCTTATAGCTCATTGATCACTAGTTTAATTCTTGGTTTTAGGTACTGCTCCTAGTTAACTCATGAGTGAGTTAAGTCCTCCAACACCAAATGGTTTGATCACCACTAAGGATCTCATTCCATTGATAATGGCACACTCTACCATAACTAGTTCCTTCTTATTAATTTACTTAAGGTATTTGGAAGGTCAATATAATAGGTCAAAGATAAAGGTTAACAAGTCAATGCGTGCTAGGTCAAGAATTGATCACACACATTGATGATCAATAGACACTAGGACTTGGTTAAATAGGAATGTCACCTCTTAATATCATATTAAGGGTATGTGTTGAATGGTCTTGGCTGGACTTCCTTTACTACTCTATTTTTAATAATAGTTAGTGTTTAGAAACTACCATGATTCTCATGGTAGGAATAACTATTGCAAGCAAGTATATCAAGGTTTAGTTATAGAGTTTCTTTTACTTAAGTTATATACTTAACTTGGTATACAGGGTTTGTTGTAGATAATACCTTGATATCATCTTTAGAGTATTAAGTATTCATCCTTGAGTTCTTGTATGGAATACCATGTAATGATCTCTATAAGATCAAGTACTCCTAATTAAGTAGTGTGTTATAACTTTGTTTTATTACATTTGATCTACCCTTAGATCAAATTATATTACCCAAAGATAAGGTTTTAGCAAAGGTCATATTGAAACTTATCTTAGTCAAGTTTATGATCTACTTCAGTTCCACCAAGTTAAAAGAAGCTTCAATCACTTTGACAAGTTTTATTCAAAAGCGCGAAAATTATTCGGATTTTATATGCATGAATGCAATGCACACACCTGTGTTCAGCTTATTTCTAAGCTCTAATGCTGGGGTGTTAGACGCCCTTTTTTTACCGACGCATAATCTGAAGTTTTCACTTCATCTTCAATTCTTTTGGGCTAAATGCATAACTTGCATTGATCCGATGTTTGGGATAGTAATTTGGTTTTCGGTATAGCTATATGACACCTATCATGAGTGGAATATGGTCAACACTATCAATTTATTCCTCCAAATGATGGCAGTTATATCTTGTGATTTTGAGTTATACCGTGATCATATCTATATCATATTCAAGTATATTGGGGCAATCTGGAGGTTTCTTAAGGCACTATGGTGGATTATCATCCGTTTATCATCCTTCACATCATTTGGAACTCCTTATCCGCAAAGGTTCTCTTTGATATGAGAGAATATCATTCTGCCATCTATGATAGATTTTCTTAAATGTATGAGTTATCATCTATTCTTACCAAAAATCTCTTCTCTTTTTCAACCAGAGATCCGATCAACTATGTCAACAAGTTGACATCACTTCTATCATAAGAAGGGCCAGATATTCTATTTTTCCAATGGAAGAACATCTTCTTCCTTCTCTCTCAAGCTTTGTGAACATCACCTGTGTGCATAGTTCTCAAAATATGAACTTTGACTTTTCAAAGTTGCCTATCTTGGCCACGTCCTTCTGCTAAATACATTGCTACAATTCTGGAATCATCAAGGTAATTCCGTCCTCCACCCTCAACCAAATCCAGAGGTTTTCCTTGTTCGGCAAGTTGTCATCATTGTTCCACTGAAGTTTTCCTCAAGACTGCTAAATCTCTCTTGGTTATCCTCAAGAAGGATGGGAAGTTCTTTTGATCTTTTGCTTGTCAGGAAATCTTTCAAAACCCTCTCGTTTTATCTTCTATCCTCAATTCTAATTTTTCCATTGATATCAAGGAATTTTATTGTTTCAAGGCAAATGTTGTTATTTCCGAACTTCATTTCTTAAATCCGAGGGAAGATACAATGCTATTCTTATAGTGGTTGATAATTTCTCCAAAGTTGCTCTTTTCTTCCGGTGAGAGCAAGAATCATCCTCGCTTACAGCTTGTGATCTTTAATCCTAATGATGCGTATTTCTTTTCCCTCCCCATTACATCGGCTTTTCAAACTATTTCAAGAAGTAGTTCTAATCTTTTATCATGTTTATCAAGAGCACCAGAGCTATGTTCATCCTATATTTCTCATGACACAACAATTCTACAGGTTCTTCAGGTCCTTTTCTCAAGAAGAAAAAAAGCAAGACTCCCAACAAGTCTAGCAAGTTTTGTAAGGTGTATTGTTTACACCGTTCTATTGAGAAATCAACTTGGGAATGTGAGGATCACCTTCATTCCGGACACCCGCCTCTCCTTGGTCCTTTTATTTTCCTAGGAATCCCGGGGCAAGATTCTTGTTTAGTGGGCGAGAGTTGTAGCATCCCAATTGTCTAACAATTTCAATGCTACTTGCCTAGTCTATATATTGCTACTTCCTACATAATTAATTGCATCATCATTATATCATGCTCATGTCACCATGCCACCTTGCATTTGAGCATCATATAAAACCCCTCTATTTGGTTCTTAACCCATGTGCATTATATATTGTAGTTGCCTCTTGATATATTGCTTGATGCCCAAGTTGAGTTGGAGGCATATGTTTTCTTGATTCCACCACCTTTCTTTGTCACCACCTTATAATTCCACCACCCAAACTAAATATGAGCAATTGCATCTCCTTTGGTATTAATTCTAGCTCATATGTAATAAGATGGATCCACTTATAAATCTACATGCTCCCATATATGAACTCTATTGTTTTCACAATATTAAGTATGTGGAGCTCATGGCCACCTTTGCATGCCATGTGGGTAGAATTCCCTTTATTTAGCTTCCATATGGTTTTAATTACTATATGCTCATGGGTGATGCTATAATTGGCTACAAGATGAGCTAGTGGGAAATACACACTATAATGGACATTTAGCTTCACATATGTGTATATGTCACCTAAATTCATATGAAGCAAGCTTGTGGTGTTGTGGGGCCATATTTCAAATATTTTGAATACATGCATGGGTACATATGACCACATGGAATTCTAGTGTTTTCACTACTAGTAGTGGAAACGATACACATGCATGGGCCATGCAACACTTGCACTTCTCCTTCCTTTTGAATTGTTTGAATTATTTGGATATTTGTAAGTGAGCTTGCATGATATAACTCATGTGAGCAACATCCTCCAAACAAGACCTCCACGATAACCTTTCTTATCTTCTCTCCTTTCTCTTGGTTTGTTTGGTTTTGTGATCTTATGGGAAGCTTATACAAACAAGATTGTTTCAAATAAAACAAACAAAACCAAAAAAATGAAAGAAAACTAAATCAAATGAAGAGAGAAGACCTACCTATCTATGTTCTCTAATCTAGCCTAAACCTAACCCCACCTTGTCCTCTCGGTTTGGTTGCACCAAACCACTAACCAAAACTCCACCCCATATAACCTAGTCCCAACCCGTGGCCACCATGGTGGTGACCATGTGACATGGCCATGCGACCATCTCATCTCACCCCTCTCCAAGCTAACTTCTCCCTCCTTACCTTGATTTCCAAGTAGGTCCCCACGAGCTAGCTAACCCTAGTCGCCCCCTATCTAACCTGAGATAGAGAGAGAGAGGAAAACACAACCATAGTTTCTTTATGCCTAACCCTAACCTGAGTGCAACATGGACTCCATGTTCTTATCTACCCCAACCACCACCTCTAGCTCGATCCAGATCACCAGGGTGCTTCCCAACGCTGGCCCTCTCTTCCCCATCACCCCCTTCTAGCCTCCACCTCCACCTTGCCAAGCTTCGACATCCCCCTCGAATCGTCGTTGGGAGAACGATGAGAGGCGCCCAGGTCATCGAGAAGAACCAGAGGACCCCCATAAGCCTACCTATACCCGGTGTCGAGGAGGAGGAGGCCTGGAACCTGCAGAACCGTGCCAAGCCGAAGCAAAACCCTAATCGCCGGCCGCCAGCGTCACCGTAGATCGCCACTGCCTCGAGCCTGTTCTTCTACACCGAAAGCCCCGCGGTGAGAAGACCTGGTCCCCAGACATGTTCCTTTCCTTCCTCACTTCCTACACCTCACGTGCGTTTTGTCGAGCAGGTGTCGCGCGCCGCCGTATGTCGCCACCCCGCACGCCTGCCACCACTGTGATGCCCGCCTGGTCACGCGCGTGCATGAACACATCCATGTTGTCACGCCGTGTCGAGAGCCACAAGCCGCACTTCCTCGAACCTATCTGGTCGTGCCACCCCAACCCAACTCGTGACATCGTGCCTCTACCATGTTCAGTGGAGACGAAGCCGAGCCCTGCAGCTCATCCTCGCCCCGGGTCTACATCCAGCACCAACCCCAGCAGCCACCACACTGGTCTCGTTCCATCGGAGCGTACCCGGGGTCCCTAATTTGAGCCCTATGTCCGCCCTGTTTCCTCTGTCCCACAACGTTCTTCAGAGGGTGTAGAGAAGAAGCACAATAACGCCAGTTAGTGCGCGCCTATTTTGCACAAAGCCCCAGGCTATTTTATTGCCTCAAACACCATCCACCGTCCGGGCCCACATGTCGGCCACACGCTTAGACCTCACTAGAGCGTTTTATAAAAAGGTATCCAGCTTTTCTGGAATGCACAGAAACAACCCCGGCTCGCCCACGTGTCGCTATCCCACTAGGTTGCGCGCGTCGTGGCCTCACGTCATCCTGGCGCCACTTGTCATGGGGTGTGGCTAGCTGGTGCCATGTAAGAAAAGTCCCTGCCGCAGCGCAGTCGCTGCGTGGCTGCTGAGTCAGCACCGGTCCCATCCGTTAGTGTCTGTGGCTAGACTCCCCTGTGTAACAAAAGTTTCCAGCGAGTTTTCTAATTAAATAAAATTCAGAATATTGTTATATCTTAAATAATTCATATCTTTTAAAATATTTAGAATTTGACAAAATTTTCAAATGAATTATGAACCAAATTTAAATATGAATTCAAATCAAATTTCAAATTTGACCAGATTCAACTTTAACTAGTCAAACCTTTGACATTTGATCCCCTTTTAATATAATTTGATTTAAATATTTTTTAAATTTATAATTCCAAATGATTCATATAATATATGTTTTTGAATCATAAAAAATGAGGAATTCAAATATTCTATTCTAAATATATTTTGAGAAATTAAAATTTCGAAATTATTTAAAT
This sequence comes from Avena eriantha, assembly GCA_910589775.1. NCBI lineage: Eukaryota > Viridiplantae > Streptophyta > Magnoliopsida > Poales > Poaceae > Avena > Avena eriantha. The sequence continues at coordinate 439,817,959 of OU342742.1, read as the reverse complement.
GCCAATAAATGCCTTTTCTTAATAAATTCATACTTTAATTTCGCAATTCCAAATTCGACAAATAATATGTCTAAATCAATCAATGTGACAAGTCCGTTCTATTTATGCATTCCATGATATGAGTTGAAACATGCATCATGTAAATATAGTGAATACATAAATGTTTATGGAAGCAAAACATGCCTAAATCATTAATTAAAGTGCTTATTATTGTTCTCAGACCTCACTCATGCCATGCTATGTTATACCATGCATTTGTGCATCATTCTATCATGGAATATCTTGTGTGCTTGTTGCATATATTTATATGATTGTGCACTTTATTTATTATGACCCTTTGTGTGTTTGATTTTTATTCCAGACAAACACCGAGCAAGGGAACCATCAGGAGGACCAAGAGTACTACCCAGGCCCTGGTTACACCCCTGCTGATCCGTGAGGCAAGAAATTCCCCATGCTTATATACATATAGCACCTATGCTTCTATCTTAATTATTGCATCATTGAGTCATCATTGCATTAAACTGGAATCCCAAGTACTACATAGCCTTTACTTTTAAACCCCACCGAAACTTGTTCCTCAATCCTATGAGCCATTGCTACAAGAGTTGTTTGATCCATGAGATTCATAGAATTGCATGAGTAGGGTTTGTGTGAGTCTTTGGATAACAAGGTACCTAAATAACTTAATCTGAGTAGTAATGTGATAACTAAAGAAAGAGGCACCGGTGGGCAATAGCTGTTATTTGGTTCTTCCATGCTCACTTGTGTCCCGTAGGACCCGAGTACTTGATTCCTATTCCTTGACTATCGCACTATCTGCATGTAGGACCATGAATTTGCACTTTATTTCTTGGGGCCACAAACTAGTTTGGGGCTTTATTACTATCCTGTACTTATGCCATACTTTACTGCTTTATTTTTGATTGCGCGTGGAGAGCCTATACTCTTTAGGATTGCGGAGTGTTTTTGAGGTATCGACAAGCCCAGTCATACTTTCGGGTTCGTAGTCGTTTACATCCATGGGCATAAACTTTGGGTCCGTCTCGGAGCCGGCCAACTTCATTGTGGGTAGCTTAATGGGGTGGCCCCCTAAAATAATTTATGAATTGTGGGGCCCTCGGATTAATCTTCCGAGACTCCCTGTTATGCATACACCACAATCCCATGATTAGTTAGTCGTGGCACATAACCGACAAGTATCAAAGTAAGCATCCATTACTTAAGCAGATACATGTCATACCTTAGATGCCATTATGGCTACATCAATAATCATCAGCGGAACTTCATCAAGCGTAGAGCCCGAGCCATGCCTTAACCTACAGGCAGCTGACTGGGAGAACATCCTATCTCGCATAGTCGTCAACTTCATCTTCTTCTTGATATCTAACCAAGTTAATAGCCAGGGGACAATACCAGTGAGTACTTTGAATATGCTCGCAAACCACCTTAAGATAACAATAATAACAAGAGGATATGCATTATAGTTGTGGTAATAGGAGAACTCTAAGAGAGGTTCTCTTCTCAATTAGTTTCTCTTGTAGATATAGCATCTACATATCTTTGTTGAAAACCTTTGTGGACATTTTGGAAACCTTTTTGAAAAGTTTTGGATAACACTAGGACTGGGTCACCCATTTTTTCCTCCTTTCTTCCGGTCGTCCCACGACCAAACTCCTTTCTTTCCTTTCTGACCATCCCATGGTCAAAACATATATCCTTTCTAACCATCCCATGGTCAAAAAATTTCCAAATCCATTACTTTTCTGAAAACCTTTTTGAAAACAAAACCAGCACCGCTCTACAAGAACCTTCCAAACCGTCCATGACCGCGGACACGGCTATTCGAATAGATTTAAACTCTGCACAGGTTGCACACATTACCCACACCATTCGGGTAAACTACCCTGATCTATACCGATCGTGGGTCGAGTAACCGATCAAGACTCTCCGGATGCCCACTCCAATATAAGTGCCTACACTATGAGTGTTGTTCCCCTCAACACCGGGATGCCCTATATAGTTCTCAAGCCAACCGTAGCGCTTTTTCCACTTCCCAAGTGTGCGCTTTCAGTGAGCGGCTCATAGTAACGCGTGGAGGCCCGTAGACCCTTCGTTCCTTCTCCAGGTCGATGTCTCACATGGATCCTTACAGGAGAAGGCCCGCCCTCCAGGGATTTTTATCCCCAGTAGTCGTTGCGAGGCAGCTTATACCAGAATAAACAAACATCAAATCTAACCCTGTCCCATTCTAGAGTAATGTGGTTGCACAGGTTAATTGATCTAGCAAAACTGCAAAGAACCGGGTGCGTTTTCGTAAACCTTTTTCCTCCAGCTTTCCTTCAGCATTTTGTAAAACAAAACCTTTTTCTTTCTCAACATATCTTGGGAGGTCCCAACTCACCAAGGTTTTATCTAAAACATTTAGTAAAACTTTTTTGGGGGTCTTCCCAACCTCTAGTTTTGCTTCGGCTAAAACAGGGTCTCCAAAGGGGTATGGTGTAATACACTATCTATCATACTAGGGTTAAATAAGTGCCATCAAGAGGGTTGTACTTAATAGTACCATTGTGTAATGGTTTGGAGGAGCCAAGCCACTGCCAGATATACATCATCATATAATAAAACAATGCTGTTTCATAAATAGTAGATAAAATCATGCATAAGTAAAATAGTAGGACAAGGCTTGTGAGCAAGAAGGTGGCTTGCCTGAGATCAGCAATCTGGCAATATATGTCCCTGGACTTCTTCTTAGAAAACCAGAATAACCAATAATAATAACCAACTTCTGCTGGTCTCCGATATAATCGCATCTATCGTCCATATAGATCACATGCAAGCAAACAAAGAACACAATCAAACCATGCATACAAACGTCAATACCTATAGAAAGCAATGAACAATACAAGTTTAAAATCAGTAGGTCTTAAGAAGAATGGATTTAATAAGATTGGCCTTGTCTTGAAAACAAGGAAGAAAATCCCTTAGGGTTTATAGTCTAGAAATTACCTAAGAGATGGGTTTTGGACCAAGACCATATCCTGTATGATCTCATTGTATAAAAATTGTACCATCAGATAGGTATTGATGAAATGAAGCTAGCAAAAGTGGTTTCACTATTTTAGCATTTTCCTTTGATTTATTATGCATTTTCTAGTGATAAAAGCTCTAGTTTTAGGAAATAATTTACCATAAAAGTTCTGTGTGTCTAAACAATATTTCCTTGGGTAGTTAAGTAAGGTTTGTTGTACTGAACCACAGAGAGTTGGAATCTTGTCATAAGAATAAACAGAATGCCCTTAAGAAATCATCAAAGGCAGTTCTGCAAGGTATTTGTCTTTTTCACCAGATTTCTTTTATAGAAAGTTTTAGTGTGATTCCAACTTTACATGGTAGATGTTTCAAATACCTTTCAGTAAAATTTAGAATCACCCATTTTGGATATCCAGAACTACTGGAGGGATTTACCTAGTGAAAAAGGTCTACACAAACCAGTTTAATTCATTAAAAAATCAACCAGAGCTAAATATAATCTGAGCTGCTGGTTTTTGATAGACGTTGACAATGAAATATACTGGGAGTTGGTTTTAGGACAATACCTCAGTTGGTTTGACCTAGAGAAATTCCCTAAGGCAGATATCTCCTGTTTTTGTTATTTTTCCTAAGGGTTGACCTTAGTTCACCTTGGCATAGGATAAATGATAGATGGTAGGCCTATAATTATGCTATCAGGGGAACTTAGTTTCATCCCTGTTGGAGATGTGTATCTCACCCAGGAATTTATTTACTAGAAAGGGTACATATTGGTAAATAAATTTACAGAAAAGATACTAGTGGTATTTGGCCAAACTTTTGGTACAACATGATTGGAAAAATAGGTGGCTACATGGGTAAATTTAGAGATGGGCATAACATGGTATTTTCCATTTTTAATAAGGATTTAAACTGAAGTGCCAAATCTGGATCTAGATTAAAATGGAAAAAAATGGAGAGGACCGCGGGCTGGGATCTGGGGTTACTAGGCCTCCCACCGAATTTCGACCCACCCGGGAAGGTTCAAGCGCGCGGCAGGAGCCGGTTTGAAATGGCCCGGGCAGGGCCCGCTCGTTAGTGGCCCAATGGGGCGAAGGGGTATGGATCAAAGCTGGCTGTCCGAACTAGGCGCGATGGACGGCCTCCAGTCGTCGTTGTCAACACCCAGATTTTTAATCCTAGATGCCCGTTATGCCATACCTCGTAATCTCAGAATTACCATTTTTGCGAGACATAACGGATTGGATATCACAGTACATCATCCATTACAAACCATACATACGGTCTTACACAAATAAGGATCTCATGATCCAGTCTTAATACAACAAGCAACAGAAATAAAAGATAAGCATAGTGGTGGGGTCCATCTTCAGGGGCAGAGGCAATGCTGACGAAGGTAGATGGTCCTAGTTATCATAGCGGTCCTGTTGGCCATCATCTTGATAGTCTCCTTCATAGTCTGGCCATGATAATATCCAGGGACAAAAGCCATGAGTACTCTTTACGTACTCGCAAACTAACACTAACAAGCAGTATAATTCTAAGTTAACATGCTAACTCTAGGTGTAACTATAAAGTTAAGTTTGAAACCTAAGCTGAGTTCAGAAACCAAGAAAGATAAAGTAAAGTTCCAGAATCACTTAAGTTGGGAAGCTATTGTTATAAACACAACCCTGTTGTGGTCAAGTCAAGATTCATCATTCATATCAAGTTTTTTAGAAAACATCTGACAACGAAACAGTATGGTCATTCCAACTGTCCATAACCACGGACGCGGCTATTCGAATAGTTTGACACTCTACAGAGGTGGTACACTTTCACCACAAGATTCGATACATCTGTCAGGGATAACCCTGAATCATCATACTTAGTATGCAGATAATCAAACATAACCTTCCCTTTACACACCCTAGTATGCAGATTCATCATTCATACTTAGTATGCAGATAATTCATTTTCACCAAGTGTTCCCCTCTAAAGTGACTCAAGTTTTTGATCTACTCTAACTACTAAGTTAAGAGTGTTCACTAAGGTGAAAAAGATGGGTTCAATCTCAGGCCATAGAATGACATCTAAAGGGTTCTAAATAGGTCAAGTTTTATACTTTTTATGCTACCTTCAAAGTAAGTAAAGAACTTGGTGTAAACTAAGGGAGTAAAACTTGTAACGGCGACTTGGGGTACTAACAGTCAAAAGGGAGTGTGATCAAGGCATGCTTAAGGCATCTTTGCTAAACCATCTAGTTTGATCCTAACTTGCTAAGCACTAAACTTGCACTGTTAATGGTGGCTTGCACTTAGATAGTGCTAGCTTGCTAATAGTAGCTTGCCTTGGTTGGTGCAGTGGTTGAAGTTTTCTTCTTCTTCTTCTTGGTAGAACTACTCCTCCTCGAAAGCTTGGTCGGTACTATCGTCTATAAATACATAGGGAGTGCACAATCACCAGACAATACTTAACTAGGCTAAGTAGCATTCTAAGACACACATTTGATGATCTATTATCATCACAAGCATCACAAGTTTAATTCCATAGTTTCATTCTTTTTATTTTAGAAAAGTAATTTCTACTCATTGAAAAATTAACTAAGATTTAATATTCACCACTTAAAATATGGGATCATGTTGACACATGTCATCACCACATATCCTAACCCGTGGGAATGAGAATTAAGGGTTGAATCAATATTACTTTGGTTTAAGTTCATTATTTAATGATTTAAAGTGACTAGAAATGCCTATATAGCCTTATTTTGGTACTAGTCCAAAGTCACTGCATGTAAATCTTAATATTATTACATATTTAGATAGATATGATGAAATGTGATTTTTGAGAGTTGGAATCAACTCAAAAGCTAACTTGGTTGATTTTATAAAAATGTTGCAAATTGCAAATGCTTCTGTCTTCTTATTTTTATTAGGAGAGATCTATAACTCTAATTGAATTAAATCCAACGGGCTTGGATAGATAATCTTAGTACCTTTCAGGCAAAATTTGTTTCATGCAATTTGGATTTGTCAAACTCCCATAATTGAATTTTAAAATAGTGGACAGAAACTAGATTTAACTAAAAAAAGAAAAATCCAGATTTGAACGGTTGGCCTAGCACGGGAAAAGTCTTGGCCCGGCCCAGTGGCGCTCCGTGGAGCGGGGCTCAGCTGACAAGGGGGTCCCGCTTGTCAGCGGCACTTAACACGCGAAACGGTACGCGCGCTGTGGGCCGTAGGATTAGAAGGGGAATCTACGGCTGAGGGCCGTCGTCGACGACGAACAGGTCGCCGGCGAGCTCGAACCCTAGCGGCTCGGTGGGGGTCTGCTGGGGACGTACCAGGGCTCCAGCAGGGTCGGCGAGGCGGCAAACTAAGTGGAAGACGATGGCGAGGCGCGGTTGCGGTGGAGCTTGGGGTGGTCGCAATCAGCGGCGCCCTTCTCCTCCTGCCGCGGCTGCTCCGGCTCTGATTCCGGCAAGGCAGAGCTCGCCTTGCTCCGGCTAGAGGTGGGTGATGTTCAGAGAGGTGAGGGGAGTGGAATGGTGTGGAGAGAAGAGGCTGGGGAGGGCTCCTTTGATAGGCCCGACGGTGAGACCGAGCGGGATGGGCAGGTGACGGTGGCGACATGGCTACGGTGGGGTAGAGGCATGGCTGCGGGTGGCAATCGACGTGTGGTTCCCTAGCGGTTGTCTAGGCATTGAATGCGGTCGTAGTGGCGGTTGCATGCGGTCTGGGCGAGGTGGTTCTCTGAGTGGCAGAGGCGGCGGTGTCCATGACGAGCGGTGGCTGTGAGGCGTTGGGCGGCCAGCGGGGGGTGTCTGGGGTGTTCTCCAGGTCGTGGCGAAGCGGCGGGCGCAGGCTGCAGCCAAGGGGCGGTCTGTGCGAGCGGGGACAGAGCGCTCTATGGGGGCGGCACCGGCATGGTGCGGTGGCACTGGGCGCGGGCTTTCCTCGGTGGTCCACAACAAGGCTGGGCTCGGGCAGGGGACAGATAGTGGCAGTGAGGTGTGAGCTACCTCCTAGGCATGGAGAGAGAGAGGCGGGAGAGGGCTGCTGCGGCGAGTGCACGGTCGGCCGGCGAGGGGGTGCTCGGCATGGCATGGCAGTGCAGCTAGGGGGTAGGGGACTGGGTTTAAAAGGCTTTGCTAGATCATTGAGAGACAAAGGGAGTAAATAGGGGCCAAATGGGAGACAAGTTTGGCCAGAATACTCTTTGAAAATAGTGAAATGTGTTTTGTTTGAAATCTGTCTGCCAAGTGTTTGATGAAATGGCCACAAGAGAAAAAGTTTTGAATTTTGGTTTCAAAATTTTTGAGTGATCTCCACTAGTGCTAGGTAGTGTCTGGTTACAAGGGTATTGAAAGTGGAGCTCAAATAGAGGGGTTTTGAAATAGGGGTGATCTATGCATATGCATTAGATTCAATTTTCAAATGTCATTTAAAATAAGTTAAAGAATGTTTTTAGCAGATCAAAAGGTGGGCCTTGGTACCTCATTATGTGTACTAGCAAGGGGTACAAAGATCAAGAATTGTTTGTGTTAAGAAATGAGTGCTAGGAACACTCAAAGTAGTGTAGTGGATTAAAATGGCCAAAATGACCATTCCTCCTTTTTAATTCTTTTTTATTTGATTTTCTTTAGGAAAAGTTCGGGAATGATGTAGATGATGTTTAAATCACCTAAGCAACATTTTACAAGCATTGGATCACTCAATCATGGCAATTCAAACAACTCCTATTTTAAATGCACACATGTATGAATGCTTTCATTTTAAATTTAGAAAAGTTTTTGTTAACCCCATTTTTGGTTGATGTGATCTTGATAAGCTTGGATTGAAGTTTTGGGATGTTACAGTCGTCCCCGTGGTGGTTCTTGCAGCGCGGCTGAAACCCTAGCATCGGTGAGCTGGGAGCGGGGAGGCTTACCAGATGCTCGGGAGGCGTCGGTGAGGTTGCAGGCGGACGCGGCGCACCGCGACGAGTCGAGAAAGGGGTGGCAAGGCGGTGCTCGCTTCAGGAAGGGAGCTCGCGCGACAGTGGCCAAGAGGGGCTCGTCCGAGCTTGACGCATCAACACCCAGGACCAGCTGCCTGCCGAAAATAAGGGCATGATTAAATGCAGGGGATCAAGGGGAGTCCAGGAATGATACATGCAAAGGGAGGAGAGCAGGCAAGAGAGAGCTATGCTCAAATCTCTGCCATGGCTGAGAGCTCTTCCTCTCTCTTTCGCTCGGTATGACAGGGCCAGGGAGGGGGAGTGGTTTATGGGGGAGGTGAGTCAGGGTGAGAGGAGGCAAGTGAGAGGCGGTGAGGAGGCTGTGGTGGCCTCTTTCTTATTTAAACCGGGGTGAGTAGGTTCATGGTGGATTTGTTCCAAGGAGGGGATGTGGAGGGAGCTGGCCTTCCATTGGGCAGCAGGGGTGGTGGAGAGGTCCTGGGAGGGGGCTCTGGTCGAGAGAGGGCACATAGAGGGAGGTGCTGCAACAGGAGTAATAAATGGCAAATATTTCCTTGTCCCTCTCTTTATCTTCTCCCCAAACATAAAGGACAAAGGGGTATAGCTGCTACAGGGGTGGGGCTACAGTATCACACGTCCATAGGAGTGTCATGGTTGCTAGGGTGAGTGTTGGATAAGGTGGGATGAGGTTTGGAGGTGATTTGATTAGTGTTTTTGTGTCATGTTCTAAATTGTCATGATGGGTGGTTATGAAGGAAGTACTCATATGTGAGCTTGTAAATATGCAGAAATGGTTCTGGTGGAAGGGTATAGTCCATATATACCTCCTCTAATTATTTGGAATTTTTCAGATGATTTTTAGATAACTTAAAATCATTTATTCAAAAAGTACAGAAGTAGTTTCTAGAACATCATTGTATAATTTTACATTGGACATGGTTGGTTTTTGACGTGAGATGGTGCTAGATACCAAAACACACTTTGGACAATTTTCCTGGATTTTATTGAGATGGAAAAGTATTTTTGAGCTACTATTACTTGTTTTTGCCATTTAAGAAAATGGACAAAAAGAAATAATGAAGATCTTCAAAAATATTTATTTTTGAAGTGGGAAGATGGGGTATGATATATGAACCTCAATTGAGCGAAAAGTTGGGGAAGTGTTTTGGCAAAAACCAAACTTTCCTTTATGGAAGAAGTTTTGGGGGGGTGTCTATTAAAGGAATTAAATAGATCTTGGTCGAAAATACTGATTCAAAAACTTTGGTAAATCTTTATAAGCAAGGTATATGGTGTACGCAAGGTGAAACAAGCACTTGCAACCTTGGGACTTGAGAATGCAAATTGAATTTGGTGAAAAAACGAGGAAAAAGGGATCTAGGGTAATGTTAATTTCACACCAACAAAACCTTACTGGATCTTGGAGCTGAATTCTCCCCTTGGGGCATGGGATACATGGATGTATATACCAAGTTATGTAGATCACAACGGTGTAGAGGTTTGAGCTTGATCAGGCTTGAGGGTTCCAAGGAATGATCTCAAACTTTGAATAAAATAAGCCTGCCAAAAGCAGTTATCAACTAGCCTTCAAAACCTTGTGGGTTTAAGAAGTACCAAGATCCAATTGGAACAAGCTATGTAGGTATTTATAGACCTATATGAGTAGATCATAACCATGAAAAGATTTGGTCCATAGAAGATAGGATGATGGTGTGAGCTTCTGTCAACGTAGGCATGTTGATAAGATTTGCAGGAAAAGTTATTTTCTTTCCTGCAAAACCATCAAGAACAAGTGGGTTGGAGGATGATATAACCAAGGGGAAGAGTGGTCCTTGGTAGTCCTGAGGATGGTTAACAATATGGTTCAAGTACATTTTTAAAAATGCACAAGGGTTGAGAAAAGGAGGCACTCAAAAAGGTGATGTTGGAACAGATTCCAGACTTAGCCACATTTGGCAGATTTAGGGTTTTTGACTACATTATGAGAGAGGAGGCTTTTGATGGGTAGAAAGGTACCAAAGCATCATCAAGTGGATGAGGTTGAAGAGTAGATTGAGTAGAAGGGATCCATGCTTGATATTGGTCTTCATTAACTTGGAAGCTTCGGGAAATAGCTCACTTCAGAGTTGATTTGGTTAAGGGTTTTAAATGATTACTTAGTAGCTAGGGACCAGATCCAGATTGTATGCTTGCTTAGGGTTTGGTGACTTTAAAGTATATTGATCCAAGTGATGAGATCCTAGAGTGGCTCATACTACTTCCTAAGAAGACAAGCCAAACAGTAGATCAAGGCAATTCATCTTATAAAATAAGAAAATCCACTAATGGGGTTACCATCAAGCCTAGCTTGAGGTAAGTATGGGTATTTTGAAGTGTTGGATTTGAATAAGTTGAGAGTCCTTGGTATTTCTACCAAGAGTAGAATTCAAAATCTTAATAAAGGTGTTTTGGAAAACCTAGAGAGAAGATTAGTTGAAGGTTCTATCTTGAAAACATAAGGAGATTATAGTATATAGCTCCCCATAGTTTGGTCAGTTGAAGCTACTAACATAGTTAGTTTTGTAAAGCTAACTTGGCTCAGGTTTTGAATTGTCAGTACATTTGAGAATGTGGAAAATAAGCCAAGATAGTTTTGTGAAATAGGTTTTGTTAGCTGGTGCTAAGGTAAGGAGGATATCATCTAGTACACATTCATATGCATAAGCATATTCAATCAACAAGCAAACACTTTAGCATTAAACAAGAAATTTTTTTTGTTCCCCTTGATTTTTGCATTCTGGACAACTAATCAGGGTTGCTAAAATTGGGGTGTTACAGACCTTTCCCCCTTGAAAAAATCTCGTCCCGAGATTCGGGCGAGTACGGTTAGGGGATTTTGAGTTGGCGTTAGTGTCATGTGTTTCTCGCGTACCAACTTTTCTGCTTTGTCTTTGAACAGGGTCACTGCAACAGTGAGGTTAAACTTCAATCGTCTGGGATGCACGTGTTGAGCAGGCTTCAATCGGGATTGTGAGGAGTGATCTTTCTTCTATAAGGATTCACAACGTCTCTCTTAAGGGATTATCGTATTCTAGTTTACGTCCTTGGGTCTAACTGCTGAGGTTGCTTCTGGCAGAGGGTTATTCAATTTAGTGGGAAAGACATAGTCTTTCCCCCTTATGGTTAAACGAGGGTGGCTCGGAGTTAATGCAGTCCTTCATTCTTGGAGTCGTTAGATGATATTAGGTGGATATCGCAATCTTCTGCCCGGAGTTGAAACCTTCCGACGACGTCTGCAAACTAGGTGTTACGAGGCTTATATACTGCTTTTATTCGTACTTAGCCGATCGGAGTAGTTGAATTAGTGGATCGCCCAAACTGTTTAGAGCTAACGGGGTTAGCGAATCTGTGGTCCCTTAGGATGGTCTTTAGCTGAAGTAGCTGAGGGCTTCATAGAATCCTTAGTTAGTTTCTCCTCTAATGACTCGCGAGTTCCTGTTTTGCAAAAAGGCGTCGGATCTAGAGATATTTTCCGGTAGACAATCTTCGGGATTTGAGTAGGAAAGAAGCAATCTTTTCCACCTTATAGCTTCACTAAGATTCTTTGAGAAGGTGTAGATACTCTATCTTGAGGTGCCGACGTGATGCTAAAGACGGTTGTATCTCCTTGGGTCTTGAGTTGAGGTCCTCGAGTGACATTTTATTGCATAACCTTGTCGGGGTGGGTTCCTAATGAAGCCTTAAGGAGTCAGCTTAGGACAAGTTAGCAGTTACGGCTCTTCTAGTTAGTCTCTAGTCAGGTTAGAGACATCCAGCTTCAGATAAGTTGTCTTCACTAAAAATTCGGATGTTTCTTCTGCCTGATGGTGGAGTAGACTCGTTGTCTTTAGGCAGTCCGGTCTTCAGGATTTTGGAGTATTCTGGCCTTCTGGTGAGGAACTTCTCATCGTTTGGGCAGGGTCAACTAGAATAGTTAGTCTCTTGAGGGGGGTCGGAAGTTCTAATATACCGAATGTTGGTGGGTAAGCTCTTTACTTGTTGTCTTAGTTAGTAGGTCTTGTGGTTTCTTGTGGGTTGTGAGGATCCTCTGGTGGTAGACTTCCGGCTTCAACGGGATTCTTGCCACAATAGTCTAATGGATGATGGAGTGCTACGATATCGACAAGTCTTGAATGGTGAGTTTGGCGGGGTATGCCATCTTGCTGGGGAGTAGCCTTCGAGTTGATCTAACTTGACGACGTCGAACTCGGGTTTCTGGCGATGCTTTTCCTCTCATATACTCCCGAGGTTAGTCTGGGTTATCGTTAGCGACAACTAATAGGGGTGCCTGAGGTACTAGGTGAGTTATTGCTCCTTGCATCACACTATTACGGAGGTCACAGCAAACCATAACATGCAAACAAGGCGAACAGAGCGAGAGAATCGCAATGTCCTCGGCAGACAACCCACATCAAGCCACACATCATGCACTTAGGCAAGCAAACACGGTCAACGTTAGGGACCAAGGGGTTAACTACTCGCGATATAGGGGAATCCTATCTTAGGACTATTAATCCTAAATATCACGTTATGGAGGTCTGAGTCACTATCTTGCAGATGAAGCCTTTGTCGTATCTTTGGACGCTTCTTGATATTGTAGTACTTGACTTCTTTGGTTATGGGGATTCTGCTTGTAGTGCGATCTTGTAGTCTCCGTGTGTTGGCTGGTAGTTTCTTGTCTTCTTCTTGTTCTCATCGTCTTCACCGGGTTCTAGTTCCTAGTTATTTAATATCCGTAGGTTTGAAGTTTGGAAGAGAGTTAGAGGAAACCATTTTCAAAAGCATTTACTTAGAGTAAGAGAAGAAATAGAACTTTTTCAAACTCATTGAAAAACTACTTTTCGAAAGCCGGGGTTTTCAAAATAAGGTTCCTATCTAGCGATCATGCTAACTAAGGTTCTCCTACAGTCAGGATGGCTCTGATACCAAGTCGGTGGGGCCCCCGGATTAATCTTCCGAGACTCCCTGTTATGCATACACCACGATCCCATGATCAATTAGTCATGGCACATAACCGACAAGTATCAAAGTAAATGTCAACACCCGAATTTTTTAATCCCAGATGCCCGTTATGCCATACCTTGCAATCCCAGGATTACCATTTTTGCGAGACATAACAGATTGGATATCACAGTACATCATCCATTACAAACCATTCATAAGGTATTACACAAATAAGGATCTCATGATCCAGTCTTAATACAACAAGCAGCGGAAATAAAAGATAAGCGTAGCGGTGGGGTCCATCTTCAGGGGCACATGCAATGCTGATGAAGGCAGATAGTCCTAGTTATCATAGCCGTCCTGCTGACCATCATCTTGATAATCTCCTTCATAGTCTGGCCATGATAATAGCCAGGGACAAAAGCCATGAGTACTCTTTAAGTACTCGCAAACTACCACTAACAAGTATCATAATTCTAAGTTAAAGTGCTAACTCTATGATTAACTGTAAAGTCAAGTTTGAACCCTAAGCTGAGTTCTGAAGCAAAGAAAATTAAAGTAAAATGCTAGAATCACTTAAGTTGGGAAGCTAGTGTCATAAACACAACCCTGTTGTGGTCAAGTCAAGATTCATCATTCATTTCATAAGTTATTTAGAAAACATCTGACAACGAAACAGTATGGCCATTCCAACTGTCCATAACCGCGGACGCGGCTATTCAAATAGTTTGACACTCTGTAGAGGTGGTACACTTTCACCACAAGATTCGATACATCTGTCAGGGATAACCCTGAATAATCATACTTAGTATGCAGATAATCAAACATAACTTTCCCTTTACACAACCTAGTATAAGCACCTCTCCTATGAGCATGGCCTCCCAACCATGACCATCTGTCATCTTGGGCACTGCATAGGTGGACATCATGAGAGGTAGCCTCAGCTCAAACCTCTCTCGCGAGGGAACTAATACTAATGCATATAAATTTCCAGCTAAGCCTTACCCAATTCAGGTAGTGTGGTTGTATGGTAAATTTGGAATGGTATCGCATCCGAATCCAACCATCAGTTTTATAAAAGGGTTAAGGCTCATGCCTCAATATTTTCATCATCCTCAACCATTTGTGTTTCTCAACACATGTCAAAACATTTCAATAGAATGACTCATCATTCCAAGGTTTTCATAGTTCATTTTCACCAAGTGTTCCCATCTAAAGTGACTCAAGTTTTTGATCTATTCTAAACTACTAAGTTAAGAGTGTTCACTAAGATGGAAAATATGGGTTCAATCTCATGCCATAGAATGACATCTAAAGGTTTCTAAATAGGTCAAGTTTTATACTTTTTATGCTACCTTCAAGACAAGTAAAGAACATTGTGTAAACTAAGGGAGGTAAAACCTGTAAATAAGACTTGGGGTACTAATAGGAAAAAAAGGGGTGGTGATCAAAGTATGCCTAAAGCATCTTTGCTAAACCATCTAGTTTGATCCTAGCTTGCTAAGCACTAAACTTGCAAGTGTTAGCTTGCATTTTTAATGGTGGCTTGCACTTGGATAACGCTACCTTGCTAATAGTAGCTTGCCTTGGGTAGTGTAGTGGTTGAAGTTTTCTTCTTCTTCTTGGTAGAACTCCTCCTCGAAAGCTTGGTCGGTACTATCGTCTATAAAGACATACGGAACACACAATCACCAAACAATAGTTAACTAGGCTAAGTAGCATTCTAAGACACACATTTTATGATCTATTATCATCACAAGCATCAGAAGTTTAAATCACTAGTTTCATCTTGTTAATTTAGAAAAGTAATTTCTACTCATTGAAAAATCAACTAAGATTTAATATTCACCACTTAAATATGAGATCATGTTGACACATGTCATCACCACATATTCTAACATGTGGGAATGAGATTTAAAGGTTGGATCAATATTACTTTGGTTTAAGTTTATTATTTAATGATTTAGACTAGAAATGTGTATATAGCATTATTTTGGTACTAGTCCAAAGTCACTGCATGTAAACCTTAATATTATTACATATTCAGATAGGTATGATGAAATGTGATTTTTGAGAGTTGGAATCAACTCCAAACCTATCTTAGTTGATTTTATAAAAATGTTGCAAGTTGCAAATGCTTCTGTTTTGTTATTTTTACTAGGAGAGATCTATAACTCTAATTGAATTAAATCTAACTGTCTTGGATAGATCATTTCAATACCTTTCAGGCAAAATTGGTTTCATGCAATTTGGATTTGTAAAACTCCCAGAATTGAATTTTAAACTAGTGGACATAAACTAGATTCAACTTAAAAAGAAAAATCCAATTTTGAATGGCTGGGCTAGCGCGGGAAAGAAAATGGGCCGACCCAGTGGCACTGCGCGGCGCGGGGCTCAGCTGACAGGGGGGTCCCGCTGGTCAGCGGCACTTAACACGCGAAATGGTACGCGCACTATGGGCCGTAGGATTAGAAGTGGGATCTACGGTCGAGGGTTGTCATCGACGACGAATAGGTCGTTGGCGAGCTCGAACCCTAGCGGCTCGGTGGGGGTCTGCCGGGGACGTACCAGGGCTCCAGCGACGACGGCGAGGCGGGCAAATGAACTGGAAGACGATGGCGAGGCAAGGCGCGGTTGCGGCGGAGCTTGGGGTGCCCTAAATCGCAGGCGCCCTTCTCCTCCTGCTGGTGGCTCCGGCTCCAATTCCGACGAGGCAGAGCTCGATTGGCTCCAGCGAGAGAGGTGAAAGGATCAGTGAGAGGTAGGGAGTGAGTGGGTATGGAGAAATGGTGCCGGGGAGGCCGGCTTATATAGGCTCGATGGTGAGACCGAACAGTGTGGGCAGGCGACTCCGGCGAGGGCGGCACAGGGTTCTAGCGGCGTGGCTCGAGGTAGGGGGCGGTGGCCTGTCTCCTGGCGGTGCACTGAGGCTTAAAGGCGCGGCAAGGCGGGCTCTGTGCTGGTCGGGCGCGTCAAGCGCTCTAGGCGGCGGGTCCGACGGCGAGCGGTGGTTGGGGTGCATTGGGCGGCCAGCGGGGGTGTCTGGGGTGTTCCCTAGGTCATGGCAGAGCGGTAGGCACGGGCTGCGGCCGAGGGGCGGTCTGTGGACTTGGGGACAGGGCGTGCTCTGCGGGCGGCGTCGGCATGGTTGACCAGCTCCGGGTGCGGCTGTTCCTGGCCGCTCTGCTCTCTGTCTTTGGGCTGGGGCTGGTTGGACTGTGGCGGTGGACCACTAGCGAGCTTGTAGACATGGCGAGAGAGGCTGGCGGCTGCTGTGGCGCGATGTCGCCGGTGAGGGTGCGCAAGGTGCTCGGCCTTAATGGCCATGACCATTTGTTCGTGTGCACAGGGTGTGGCCAGGCTAGCAAAGGGTAGGGTTGGCACTGGGGGAACAAGGGGATAGGGTTAGGCCCAAATGGTGACCAAGATCACTGCTCAAAACAGTGTTTTGAATTTGGCCAGATTTGTGCCCACAAGGTGTTTGATAGAATGGCCGAAAGAGAAAACTTTTGAATTTTGAGTTCAAAAATTTTGGGTGTTCTCCACTAGTGCTAGGTAGTCTCTGGTTGCAAGGGTTTTGAAACTGGAGCTCAAATAGATGGTTTTAAAACATAGGGGTGATCTATGCATATGCATTGAATTCAATTTTCACATGCCATTTAAAATAAGCAAAAGAATGTTTTTAGCAGATCAAAAGGTAGGCCTTGGTACCTCATTATGGGTACTAGCAAGGGGTACAAAGATCATGAATTGTTTCTGTTAATAAATGAGTGCCAGGAACACTCAAAGTAGCATAGTGGATTAAAATGGCCAAAATGACCATTCCTCCTTTTTAATTGTTTTTTATTTGATTTTCTTCAGGAAAAGTTTGGGAATGATGTAGATGATGTTTAAATCACCTGTGAAACATTTTACAACCAAAGAATCACAGAAGCATGGCAATTCAAATCAATTCCTAATTTAAATGCACACACACATGAATGCCTTTATTTTTAAATTGAAAAAGTTTTTGTTAACCCCAAATTTGATGATTTAGGTCTTGATAAGCTTGGATTAAAGTTTTGGGATGTTACAAACCTTCCCCCCTTAAACAAAATCTCATCCCGAGATTTACAAAGAAAACTAGGAACTAAAGAGATATGGGAATTCTGTCCGGATCTAATCTTCTCGTTCCCAAGTGGCTTCCTCCTCGGTATGGTTGCTCCACTGAATCTTGAGAAACTTGATGCTCCTGGTTCTGGTGGTTCTGTATGCTTCATCCAAGATACGGATGGGTACTTCTCTATAGGTCATGTCATTGTTGATTTCCACAGCTCTGTGATCGATGTTCTTGAAAACTTCTGTCTTCTCGGGCACTTCCAAACATTTGCGAAGTAATGAGATATGGAACACATTGTGGATGGCTGACATCTCTTCAGGCAGTTCCAGTTGATACGATACTTCTCCTCGATGGTTCAGAATCTTGAAGGGCCTGATATATCTGGGGGCTAACTTTCCTTTCAGACTAAAGCGTTGAGTTCCCTTTAATGGTGAAACCTTGAGATATACAAAATCTCCGACATTGAAAGTCAGATCTCTCCTTCTCTTGTCAGCATAACTCTTCTGTCTGGATTGGGCGGTCTTGAGGTGCTCACAGACTTTGTGAACTTTCTCTTCTGCTTCTCGGAGAATGTCGGGTCCAAAGATCTGACTCTCTCCTACTTGCGACCAATTCAAAGGGGTCTGGCACTTTCTTCCGTATAGGAATTCAAATGGTGCCATCTGCAAACTAGCTTGATAACTATTGTTATATGAGAATTCTGCGAAAGGCAGGCAGTCTTCCCATTTTGATTCGTATTCCAACACACAAGCTCTAAGCATATCCTCTAGGATCTGGTAGACTCTCTCAGTCTGCCCATCGGTTTGCGGATGATACGCTGTGCTGAAGTTCAACTTGGTTCCTAATCCTTCTTGGACTTTCTGCCAAAATCTTGAGGTAAACTAGGTTCCTCGATCTGATACTATGGTCTTGGGGGTTCCATGCAGACTAACAATCCTAGCAATGTATAGCTCTGCTAACTTTGCACTCTGGTAAGTTGTCTTGGCAGGTATAAAGTGGGCTACCTTGGACAATCTATCAACTATGACCCAGATTGAGTCATTTCCCCTACTAGAAGTAGGCAAACCGGTAATAAAGTCCATTCCGATGGAATCCCATTTCCATTCCAGAATCTGCAATGGTTGCAATAATCCTGCAGGTCTCTGATGCTCTGCTTTGACTCTTTGACAAATGTCAGATTTGGCGATGTAGCTTCCGATTTCTCTCTTCATCTTGTGCCACCAAAATTGCTCTTTCAAATCCTGATACATCTTTGTTCCTCCGGGGTGGATAGAATAAAGAGTATCATGAGCTTCCTTCATGATAACTTCCTTCAGCTCTAAATCTCCTGGCACACAGACACGTCCTTTGTACCACAGTACACCTTCTTCGTCTTTAGTGAATCCAGGTACTTTTCCTGTACCAATACGACGTTTGATTCCGTCGATACTTTCATTCCCCTTCTGGGCTTCCTTGATTTGGCTAATCAAAGTGGGTTGAAGTTCAATGCTAGCTAAGAATCCTTTGCTAACTAATTCCGTTTTGAACTACTCCAACTCTTCATACAAACTTGGCTGCTTTTCCTTGATCATGGTGTTTAGCCTACACGGCAATCTGCTAAGATCATCCGCTACCACATTGGCTTTGCCGGGGTGATAGTGAATGTCAAGATCATAATCCTTGATTAACTCTATCCATCTCCTTTGTCTCATATTCAGCTCCTTCTGAGTGAAGATATATTTTGAGCTCTTGTGATCTGACTAAATCTCACAGCTATTACCCATCAGATAATGACGCCATGTCTTCAATGCTAGAACCACAGCTGCTAGCTCAAGATCATGGGTCGGATAGTTCTGCTCATGGTGCTTCAGTTGTCGAGACAGATACGCGATGACTTTGCCTTCTTGCATCAACACACATCCGATACCAATCTTGGATGCATAACAATATACATCAAACGGCTTCTTGATGTCTGGCATGACCAATATTGGGGCTGATATCAATCTCTTCTTTAGCTCCTGGAAACTGGCTTCACATTTGTCAGTCCATTCAAACTTCTTGTCCTTCTTCAACAGTTGGGTCATGGGTCTGGCGATGCTCGAGAATCCTTCTACGAACTTGCTGTAATATCCCGCTAATCAGAGAAATGCATGGACTTGGGTTTGAGTTGTTGGGGCTTCCCATTCTTCGACATCTTTGATCTTGGCGGGATCAACAGAGACTCCTCTGACAGACACAATATGTCCTAGGAGTCCTACTTCCTTCGGCCAAAACTCACACTTGCTGAACTTGGCATATAACTAATGCTCTCTCAGGGTTTCTAGGATAACTCTCAGATGTTGCTCATGCTCTTCTTCTGACTTGGAGTAGATAAGTATGTCGTCGATGAACACAACTACAAACTTATCTAGGAAATTCATAAAGATCTTATTCATGAGATTCATGAAATAAGCAGGGGCATTGGTTAATCCAAAAGACATAACCGTATACTCGTATAAACCATAGCGAGTAGTAAAGGCGGTCTTCGGACTATCCGTTGCACGAATCTTAAGTTGGTGATAACCAGTCCTAAGATCAATCTTTGAGAATACATGGGCTCCAGTCAACTGATCAAATAGATCCTCTATCTTTGGCAAGGGGTACTTGTTCTTGATGGTGACATCATTCAACTTTCTGTAATCTGTGCACAGACAGTTGCCTCCATCTTTCTTGTCGACGAATAACACTAGTGATCTCCATGGCGATGCGCTTGGTTGAATCAATCCTTTCTCTAACATGGCATCCAACTGCATCTTCAGTTCCAATAACTCTGAGGGGTTCATGCTATAGGGTCTCTGAGCTATAGGTCCGGTTCCGGGGATTAGTTCGATAATGAACTCAATATCCCTATCCGGGGGCATACCTGGCAATTCATCTGGGAATACGTCGGGGTATTCACAGACTACTCTGAATTGGTCAATGGTGGGCAGGGCTACACTCTTGTTGCACTTGAATTGACGGGGTAAGGTTTCAGAGATATGCTCTACTGTGACTCCAGAACTATTGGTCATTGTGATGGCTTTCTTAGCACAGTCTATCAGTCCTTTATGCCTTGACATCCAGTCCATACCTAGTACTACTTCCAATCCTTTGGTTCCAAGTACAATTAGGTTGGCATAAAAATCTATCCCATGTATTCTGATAGGTACAGCTTTGCAAATTTTTCTAGCTTTGGTTGTTGAACCGGGGATTTGAACTATCATGACATGCTTCAGGTTGGTTGGACGAATCTTACTAGTGCATGCAAATTCTTCGGTGACAAATGAATGCGATGCTCCAGAATCAAACAATACTCTTGCTAAAACTGAGTTGACAGAAAACATACCCAGCACTACATCTGGCGATTCCCGGGCTTCTTTGGCGTTCATGTGAAAGAGACGGCCATTGCGGTTGTGAGGGTTTCCTGGGGCAAATCTTCTTCCTGGTTGAACACGGCGCTGCTGCTGAGCTGGGGCATTCACATTGGCATTGGCTGTAGTCTTCTTGGGACACTCATTGGAGTAGTGGCCCTTCACTCCACATTCGAAACAAGTGATCTGGGACTTGTCCTTGACTGCGACAGGCACACCATTGCTGCCAGTTCTGGGAGCAATGTGGTTGTTGTTGTTTCTGTTCTTGGGAGGTGCACGGTTGAAATTGTCGGCATTACCGGAGTTGTGATTGTTTCCTTCGGACTTCATATTGCCTCCACTACGGTTGGGGTAGCTTGGGCAAGACATTGGGGGTCGGTTGTTCCTTGGTGCATATCCTGATGAAGGGTTGGGACGGTACTTCTGGTGACTGTTAGATCCAGACTGCTGCATCATACGATGCTTGTGGTTGTCGTTTGCCTGATTAATCTTCCCTTCCATCTGAATGGCAGAGTCGACTAGTTCTTCGAGATCCTGAAAACGGATGTTGACGAGGACAGTCTGCATCTCATCATGCAGTCTGTTCAAGAATCTCTCCTTCTTCTTGGCCTCCGTGTGATCTCATCAGGTGCATATCTGGCAAGTGACAGGAATCTGTCACGATACTCCACCACAGTCATTCTCCCTTGCTTCAATTCTTCGAACTCATCTCTCATTCTGTTGACTAGACCTTGCGGCACGTGGGTGCGGCTGAACTTGACTTTGAATGCTTCCCATGTCATCACTTGACCATGGTTCATATTGCGGATGCTATTCCACCAAGCTCTTGCATCTCCTGCCAGATAGTGGGTGGCAAAGAGAACTTTCTCATTTTCATCAACTCCTGCAACTTCGAGGTTGTTTTCCATGGTTTGTAACCAGTCATCAACATCTAATGGGTTTTCAGAACTGCTAAAGATTGGGGGATTGGTATTCTGGAAGTTCTTCAGCTTGGATCCTTGATGATCCTGATTTCCATGCCCTTGGTTGTTGAGAGCCATCTGGGCGATCTGTTGAAGTATTGCTAAGTTGGCTTGGCGTTCTGCCCTGCTGGCTTCACGGTCGGCGATGAGATTCTACATGATGAGCATCATTGGGTCTTGCAACGAGATGCTCCCTCCTTGGTTTCCATGAGTCATCTGAAGATTGAGATGGATATAGGGGTAAGAGGGAAATTCTAAGGTTCAGGGTTTTAGGTTTTCAAAGCTAAAACTTTGACTTAGACTCATGTTTTTCAACTAACTTCATTTTCATTCATGCAAGCAGGCACACGATACAACACACACCACAACAATCAAAGGGAAAACAGATGGTTTGAAGAACCATTCTGCAAGCTAGGATACAGTGAGATCGATACATCTCATGCTACAACAGTGCCCTAGTGCTTCTACTCATCGTCGATGAAGTCGGAGTCATCATCATCAGTGTAGAAGTCCACGACATCCTCCACCAGAAAATCATCATCATTGCTGAGGTAAGAATCTATGTCTCCTTGGATGTCTTCACCCTCGTCTTCTTCTTCCTTGGCGGCAAGCTGAGCTTCTTGCTCCTTGACGGTCTTCTCGAGGTCGGCCACTTTATTGCGAAGACGAGCCATGGTGCGATCCTTCTTTGCATGCTGGCAACGAAGAGACTGGCGGTCCTAGACGAGCAGTGCGAAAGTCTGGGCCTTCTGGTCGGCAATGGCACGGTTCTGGTTGGCTAACTCTCTTGCATTGTCCAGTTCCTGCTGTCTGTCATGCAGCAAGAAGTCAAGATTCTCCACTTGACGCCTCAACTCTAGGTGACTTGGCATCTCCATTGGCATTCCCATGAAATCACGTCTTGCATAGTGGGAAAAACGAGTTCCTTGGATCTTGTTGACGCTGAGGGAACATAGAAGTGCGAGAGCTTCATGCATTGCCCTGGCTAATCCATCTAGCCAGTTGTTCTCTCTCACGGAGAACTGAATTCTCCCAGAAGTTGGTGCTTCAATGCTTCCTCTAAGATCTGCGGTGACTAGCCACTGTAAGACTCCTCTTGGTGGTCCTGGAAGTTGAGCTCCAAGAAACTCCAGATGTGGGCGTCCCAGCAATTCTGACAGGGAATTCAGATCCCTTTCAAAGATCAGCTGACCTCCATTTCCCAACTGGTAAAACTTGCTGAACTAAGTCTCCATCTACAAGAATTAAGGATGAGGAAGTTAGTGAAGTGATCAAGTGTGTCAAAATTTAAGTAGTAGTGTAAGAATTTTGAGGAACATGAGTTTTTGAGAAAGAAAGAATTCACAAGGGTAAGAGAGGAGATAGTTTTTCATAAATACTCACTTTGGTTTGGAAACTAAGTTTTTGTTTGAACGTCCATTCTAACTAGGGTCTCCTATGGTCAGGATGGCTCTGATACCAACTTGTCAACACCCGGATTTTTAATCCCAGATGCCCGTTATGCCATACCTCGCAATCCCAGGATTACCATTTTTGCGAGACATAACGGATTGGATATCACAGTACATCATCCATTACAAACCATTCATAAGGTCTTACACAAATAAGGATCTCATGATCCTGTCTTCATACAACAAGCAGCGGAAATAAAAGATAAGCGTAGCGGTGGGGTCCATCTTCAGGGGCACAGGCAATGCTAACGAAGGCAGATAGTCCTAGTTATCATAGCCGTCCTACTGACCATCATCTTGATAATCTCCTTCATAGTCTGGCCATGATAATAGCCAGGGACAAAAGCCATGAGTACTCTTTAAGTACTCGCAAACTACCACTAACAAGTATCATAATTCTAAATTAAAGTGCTAACTCTATGATTAACTGTAAAGTCAAGTTTGAAACCTAAGCTGAGTTCTGAAGCAAAGAAAGGTAAAGTAAAATGCTAGAATCACTTAAGTTGGGAAGCTAGTGTCATAAACACAACCCTGTTGTGGTCAAGTCAAGATTCATCATTCATTTCATAAGTTATTTAGAAAACATCTGACAACGAAACAGTATGGCCATTCCAACTGTCCATAACTGTGGACGCGGCTATTCGAATAGTTTGACACTCTGCAGAGGTGGTACACTTTCACCACAAGATTTGATACATCTGTCAGGGATAACCCTGAATCATCATACTTAGTATGCAGATAATCAAACATAACTTTCCCTTTACACACCCTAGTATAAGCACCTCTCCCATGAGCATGGCCTCCCAACCATGACCATCTGTCCTCTTGGGCACTGCATAGGTGGACATCATGAGAGGTAGCCTCAGCTCAAACCTCTCCCACGAGGGAACTAATACTAATGCATATAAATTTCCAGCTAAGCCTTACGCAATTCAGGTAGTGTGGTTGTACGGTACATTTGGAATGGTATCGCATCCGAATCCAACCATCAGTTTTATAAAAGGGTTAAGGCTCATATCCTCAACATTTTCATCATCATCAACCATTTGTTTTTCTCAACACATGTCAAAACATTTCAATAGAATGACTCATCATTCCAAGGTTTTCATAATTCATTTTCACCAAGTGTTCCCATCTAAAGTGACTCAAGTTTTTGATCTATTCTAAACTACTAAGTTAAGAGTGTTCACTAAGATGGAAAAGATGGGTTCAATCTCATGCCATAGAATGACATCTAAAGGTTTCTAAATAGGTCAAGTTTTATACTTTTTATGCTACCTTCAAGACAAGTAAAGAACTTTGTGTAAACTAAGGGAGGTAAAACCTGTAAATAAGACTTGGGGTACTAATAGTAAAAAAAGGGGGGGATCAAAGCATGCCTAAAGCATCTTTGCTAAACCATCTAGTTTGATCAAGCTTGCTAAGAACTAAACTTGCAAGTGTTAGCTTGCATTGTTAATGGTGGCTTGCACTTGGATAGTGCTAGCTTGCTAATAGTATCTTGCCTTGGGTAGTGCAATGGTTGAAGTTTTCTTCTTCTTCTTCTTCTTCTTCTTCTTGGTAGAACTCCTCCTCCTCGAAAGCTTGGTCAGTACTATCGTCTATAAAGACATATGGAACACACAATCACCAAACAATACTTAACTAGGCTAAGTAGCATTCTAAGACACACATTTGATGATCTATTATCATCACAAGCATCACAAGTTTAAATCACTAGTTTCATCTTGTTAATTTAGAAAAGTAATTTCTACTCATTGAAAAATTAACTAAGATTTAATATTCACCACTTAAATATGGGATCATGTTGACACATGTCATCACCACATATTCTAACATGTGGGAATGAGATTTAAAGGTTGGATCAATATTACTTTGGTTTAAGTTTATTATTTAATGATTTAAAGTGACTAGAAATGCCTATATAGCATTATTTTGGTACTAGTCCAAAGTCACTGCATGTAAACCTTAATATTATTACATATTCATATAGGTGTGATGAAATGTGATTTTTGAGAGTTGGAATCAACTCCAAACCTATCTTAGTTGATTTTATAAAAATGTTGCAAGTTGCAAAAGCTTCTGTTTTGTTATTTTTACTAGGAGAGATCTATAACTCTAATTGAATTAAATCCAATGGGCTTGGATATATCATTTCAATACCTTTCAGGCAAAATTTCTTTCATGCAATTTGGATTTGTAAAACTCCCAGAATTGATTTTTAAACTAGTGGACAGAAACTAGATTCAACTTAAAGAGAAAAATCCAATTTTGAATGGCTGGGCTAGCGCGGGAAAGAACATGGGCCGGCCCAGTGGCACTCCGCGGCACGGGGCTCAGCTGACAGGGGGGTCTCGCTAGTCTGCGGCACTTAACACGCGAAACGGTACGCGCGCTGTGGGCCGTAGGATTAGAAGTGGGATCTACGGTCGAGGGTTGTCGTCAAAGACGAACAGGTCACTGGCAAGCTCGAACCCTATCGGCTCGGTGGGGGTCTGCCGAGGACGTACTAGGGCTCCGGAAACGATGGCGAGGCGGGCAAATGAACTGGAAGACGACGGCGAGGCGAGGCGCGGGTGCGGCGGAGCTTGGGGTGTCCTAAATCACAGGCGAGAGAGGTGAACGGACCAGTGAGAGGTGGGGAGTGAGTGGGTGTGGAGAAATGGTGCTGGGGAGGCCGGCTTATATAGGCTCGACGGTGAGACCGAACGGTCTGGGCAGGCGACTCCGGCGAGGGCGGCACAGGGGTCTAGCGGCGTGGCTTGAGGTAGGGGGCGGTGGCCTGTCTCCTGGCGGTGCGCTGAGGCTTAAAAGCGCGGCAAGGCGGGCTCTGTGCTGGTCGGGCGCGTCAAGCGCTCTAGGCAGCAGAGGCGGCGGGTCCGACGGCGAGCAGTGGCTGGGGTGGATTGGGCGGCCAGCGGGGGTGTCTAGGGTGTTCCCTAGGTTATGGCGGAGCGGTAGGCGCGGGCTGCGGCCGAGGGGCGGTTTATGCACGCGGGGACATGGCGTGCTCTGTGGGCGGTGTCAGCATGGTCGACCAGCTCCGGGCGCGGCGGTTCCTGGCTGCTCTGCTCTCTGTCTCTGGGCTGAGGCTAGTTGGATGGTGGCGGTGGACCACTGGCGAGCTTGTAGACATAGCGAGAGAGGCTGGCGGCTGCTGTGGCGCGATGTCGCCGGTGGGGGTGCGCAAGGTGCTCGGCCTTAATGGCCATGACCATTTGGTTGTGTGCACAGGGTGTGGCCGGGCTAGAAAAGGGTAGGGTTGGCACTGGGGGAATAGGCCCAAATGGTGACCAAGATCACTGCTCAAAACAATGTTTTGAATTTGGCCAGATTTGTGCCTACAAGGTGTTTGATAGAATGGCTGAAAGAGAAAAACTTTTGAATTTTGAGTTCAAAATTTTTGGGTGTTCTCCACTAGTGCTAGGTAGTCTCTGGTTGCAAGGGTTTTGAAAGTGGAGCTCAAATACATGGTTTTTGAAATAGGGGTGATCTACGCATATGCATTGAATTCAATTTTCACATGCCATTTAAAATAAGCAAAAGAATGTTTTTAGCAGATCAAAAGGTGGGCCTTGGTACCTCATTATGGGTACTAGAAAGGGGTGAAAAGATCATGAATTGTTTCTGTTAAGAAATGAGTGCTAGGAACACTCAAAGTAGTGTAGTGGATTAAAATGGCCAAAATGACCATTCCTCCTTTTTAATTGTTTTTTATTTGATTTTCTTTAGGAAAAGTTTAGGAATGAAGTAGATGATGTTTAAATCACCTATGAAACATTTTATAACCAAAGAATCACAGAACCATGGCAATTCAAATCAATTCCTAATTTAAATGCACACACACATGAATGCCTTTATTTTTAAATTGAAAAAGTTTTTGTTAACCCCAAATTTGATGATTTAGATCTTGATAAGCTTGGATTGAAGTTTTGGGATGTTACAGTAAACATCCATTACTTGGTTTATCATCGTATAGGTTGATACATTGCAAATGTATCTATAATTTTTGACGTTCCATGCTTGGTTTTATCTACTTTCTTATGTTTTGTCCACACTTTGGAGTACTTTTCATATGATTTCTTGGACTAACCTATTAACAAGAGCCACAGTGCCAGCTGCCTATTTTCTGCTGTTTTTGGTTCCAGGAAAGTCAATGAATACTCTCGGAATTGGACGGGACAAAAGCCAAAGTCATTATTTTACCGAGGGACACCTGGAGCCAGAATACGAGACGGAGAGGGGCTGGTGCCCGGCCACACCACCTGGCCGTGTGGCCAGGCCTGACCCGCGCCAGGGGGTGGTCTGGCCGCCCCAGGCACCCCCTTAGCCTCTCCGTTCGCCTATATATTGCCTCTAATATGGAAACCATAAGTACCCGATCAAAAATCCACGAAAGAGTCTATAGCCGCTGTCATCTCCATCCCTAGATCGGGAGGGATCTAAAGCTCTTCCTGGCACCCATCCGGAGAGGAGAATTCACCCTGGAGGCCTTCTTCATCACCATGCAAGCCTCCGGTGTGATGCGTGAGTAGTTCATCTCTAGACTACGGGTCCATGTAGTAGCTAGATGGCTGGTTCTCCTCCTTTGTACTATCATGTTTAGATCTTGTGAGCTCTATTCATGATCAAGATCATCTATTTGTAATTCTGCATGTTGTGTTTGCGGGGATCCGAGGGATATTGAGATGCTATTTCAGATTGATTATTGATTCTATCATGTCTTTTTTATTTGTGATCTTGCATGCTTTCCGTTGTTAGTAGCTATCTTGGCCAAGTAGATGCTAGCAACTCCAAGAGTTAGTATTTATGCTCGATAGTGAATTCATGCCTCTGGTAATCTAGGGAAGTGACAGAAATCTCTAAGGTACTAGAGGTGTTGTTGCTACTAGGGAGAAAACAACAATCCTTTGTTCATAGAACAATCATATTCTTTACTTTACATGCAATGCGTAATGCAATTATTCGTTGCTTGCAACTTAATACTGGAGGGGGTTCCGATGATAACCTGAAGGTGGATTATTAGTCATAGATGTAGTTGGATGGCAGTCTATGTATAATGTTGTATTGCCCAATCGAATCTCAAAGGAGTCAAGATGATTAGTATATGCTTGTATGCTTTCTCGATGTTTGTCAATTCCCCCGCTGTAATTTGTTCACCCAGCATGCTATCTATCTTAAGGAGACCCACCTCTAGTGAACTATGGACCCCGGTCCTTTCTTTTACTTTCAATCTACAATCAATTGTTTACTGTTTTGTGTTTACTTTCTGCAAACTATTACTTTCTTCCATTCGATACGTTTAATCCTTTGTTTTCAGCAAAACTGGTGAGATTGACAACCTCATCGCAAGTTGGGGACAGAGTTCTGTGGTTGTGTTGTGCAGGTATCCACGTTGCTGCTGGCATCGATAGTGCGCCCTGCCAACATTCAGCTAGCTGCACCTTTGGGGTGTTTCCTTGCTCCTACTGGATTGATAACCTTGGTTTCATAACTGAGGGACTTACTGTTGTGCTCATCATACCTTCCTCTTGGGGTTCCCCAACAAGCTCATTAATACACGAGTCAGCAAGTACTTTTTTCTGGCGCCGTTGCCGGGGAGTCAAGGACATCTTCACAAGGGGAGTCCCTCATAACCAATCTCTTTACTTTGTTATTTTTTTGCTTAATTTGCTTGTTTCTTTATCAAAAACACACAAAAAATTTATTCCTACTATAGTTGGTATTTTCGTTGGTCTGTTATTGTCTTGCTTTATCATGCTTACTATCAATGGTTGGTTTCTTTGAAACAGAATCTAATTGGCAAGGTGGGTTCACAGAAGAACAAAAATATTATTATAAGGAAGACCGCTTGTCACAAAAAGGGAAACTCTTATGGGAACAAATTGATAAATTGAATACCATTGCTAGAAATGTGTGCTCTACTTATAATGTTACTTATTGCGTTGATAAATCTTGTTGCTGTAGGAGGTATCAACACCTCCCTTTTCAATGTAAGTATAACCATAATGTTACCATATCTTCTTATGTTAAAGGGAATTATGACTTTTATGATGTGGAACAAATTTAAGAATTTATTGCTTGGAAGGGTGCATTTGAACTTGCTAGTTTGTTTGAAAATACTGATGATTCACCTTATAAATATGAGGTTTATGATATACTTAAAATTTTCTTTGATAATTACACGGTAGAAAATGGCTATATTCTTGAATATCTTAATAGATTCTCTCCACCAATGGGAGAGACAAATGCCTTGCAGGAGCCTATGGAAGAAGAAATTGCTGAAACTGGAAGCTAATTGGATGAAAAAGGGGAGGAGAGTGATGATCAAGAGGAGGAAGAATGGATCTACCCATCCCTACCTTCTAATGAAAGTAACTCTTTACCCCTTACATTATTTGATTGTCCCCCATGCTTACCAAAGGAGGACGAATGTCATGTTCCTAAGGATTCTTTTGAAAATGTTTATAATAAAGCTCTAGTGTTTATAGATCATAAAAAGCATGCTTTATGTGATAGTTATATTGTTGAGTTTATTCATGAGGCTACTGAAAATTATTATGAGAGAGGAAAATATGGTTGTAGAAGTTTTCATGGTATTGAAACACCTCTCTATGTGCTGAAAGTTTTGAAGTTAATCTTGTTTTATCTTCCTATGCCTGTCACTTTGTTCTTTGCGAATTTATTTGAATACGAGATTCCTATGCATAGGAAGTGGGTTAGACTTAAATGTGTGTTGAATTTTCTTCTTGATGCTCCCTTTTACTACAATTCATATTTTTTTATGTGAGCATCTTCTCAAACTATCATGCCTAACTTAAAGGCCTTAAAGAAAAGTACTTATTGGAAGATAACCCAAAAGTTTTAGATGAGTCTTGGAAGTTATTAGTTCGGTAATAACCGCTCCTTATCCTTTTTATTTGCATATTGTGCCAAGAGTAACCTCTAATGAGAGAGAAGTAATGATTGGGAAAGTTGCTGTCCCGAAACAGATTTCTGTGCTTCACCGTAAACATTTGTGTAAAATCTCTGTACGTCCTTTTGAGGCGTGAATTTTTGTGCTTCTGCCCCAGGTTGTTATCTAACTTTCGTTAGTTCAACACTTTTTGATTTGAGCAATAGAAGGTCTTCGAAAAAAAAGCGTCTTTACCTGCTGGTCTATTTTGATAGGTTTCTTCCATTTTTTGCATTTGCTTCTTGTTGGTTCCTTTTGGAGTTCTTTTGGGGAATTGAGCTTTTCGATGGAAGTGCTACAGTAGCTAGTGTTATAATGGAAGTTTATTTGGTGTTAGAACTAAACCTTAATACTTATTTATCTTGAGTGCACTAATGTTGCTAATAAAGATTGTGTGAAGTTTTGTATGAAGGAAAAATTTCAGGTGTATGGAAGGAATGAGTAATGAGATGAAGAATGGACTAAAGCTCAAGCTTGGTGATGCCACGCGTGTCACCCCAAGAAATATACAAGAAGTACAAGCGTCAAAGCTTGGGGATGCCCAAGGCACCCCCTCTTCATCAATAAAAATCCCAGGTTTCTTCCAAACGCTTCATTTTTATTGTTTCATGCACAGTTATGTTGTTCTTGGAGCGTCTTCTTTTTCGTTTTAGTTTTGGTTTTTTGTTTGCTTTGTTTTCTTAGTTTGATGAATAAATTGGTTGGACCCCCTCTTTCATACATTGGTTTTCAAATAGTTTGGTTTGGATTGGAAAAGAGTAGGAAAGTTCATGCTTAAGTGGTAAAGAGAGCTTGTTTTTAGCTGTGGCCTATGCTTTGTCATGCCATGCTCAATATTGTTTTGGCTTTATGCTTAGTATTCTTTGCTGTAGCATGACTTGTTATAAACAATTGAGATTGCTTAATGTGCCTTGGAAGGATCATGCGTTTTTTAGCATATTAAATCATAGTATTGTGGTATTCTCCTTTGATGCTTTATTTTGGTTGACTTGGCACATGCTCACACCATGTTATGACTATCCCAAGTCACCATAAGACTTTATGATCCTTTAGTTTTCAACTTGTCGTATCTCTTTATGCTTTGATCAATGATGTTTTGTCGCTCTGCATGATTATGGCCATTATTGCTCTCTTAGTTTGTCACTCCCAGTCTTTTGCTAGCCTCTGCAACCAAGTATGAGTTCCACTCATGCATCCAACTCCTAAACCAAGTTATTCCAAAAGATTCCACCATACCTACCTACTAGCATATGCTATTCCAAGTATATTCATGTTTTTATCTACCTTCCGAATTAAACTTGTTATGAGAAAACTAGTGATTAAAGCTCTCACGAACTTGATGGCACACTTTACTTTTCTTGCCCTTAATAAACTTGAACCATTGTGTCATCTATGTTGTATATGCTTGCTCTTATTTGTTGGGGATTAGCAGAACCATGCTGTCATGGGGAATGCTTTCAACATTGCACTTGTACTTTGTACCTAGTTGATATCATGCTCTTTTGTCTATGGATGTCGTCGGTGTGAAATAAAAGGGGATCTTGTAAGTCCATGGAGTTATGTATTTGTGTTAGAGAAACGCCTGGGCCGCTGGTCTAATCCATGCTGTCATGGTGGAAACCTGCAGCGTAACCATAATGAGCTGTCTATGAAGCATTCTTCTTATAAAAAAAGAGTCAGATATTGAGAAAAAAGGAGAAAAAGAAAAAAATGAGAAAAGAGGAAATAGAGAAAAAATCACCATATTCCCATGGTAAATAAGAAGATTGCTGAGATGCTTGTTATCTTCTTGCCTTGTTATTTTGATATGGGGATTCTTCCGTTTCATCGGGCAAGGGGTACCCCGTTGGCGGTTCTCTATGATACACATGTACTTACAATGACAAGAACTTACCGGTGACTAAACTTGAGTAGCATGAGGAGCAGCCCTCGTATTCAGGGCACATGAGATTTCCAACTTATACTTCGTCAAGCGTATACACCATAGTTTGTTCACTTTAACATTAATCACTTCAAGATGCTTATGATAGGGGCAATGAGAGTTGAAAGCTATTAAGTACCATAATTTTTGGAAGCTCTTTATGAGACTGGAATCCCTACTTCCTTCTGTGAAGGCCTTTCTTTTACTTTTTATGTTGAGTCTCCACCTTCTATATTTATGCACTTACTTTGAGAGCATAGTGGCCATTCTTAGTTCTACGTGCATTGTCCCAAGACTTGTTGATTGATGCATACCTTGATATTGCTTGTTTTAAACTATTTGTATCTAGTCACTCTTATAAACTTTGAAGGTGTCCTATGCATTTATGTTTGCTACTCTATGAGGGCAAGCTGAATACCACTATGCTATGTTTCCTTTATGTGAAACAAACAAACATCTTGCAAAGCATTGTTATTCATGAATCTTTTGTTTGTGCCTTTTCATGTTGCAACATAGTTTCTTTGTCTTATTGCTAGAACTTTGTCTTTCATGTTATGATTGAAGTACTATGATCCCAACTTCGAATGTTTTAAAAATACTTTGATCAAGTTTATGATGGTGCATGTCACCTAAAAAATTATTCTTTCTTTTTATCACTTACCTACTCGGGGACGAGCAGGAGTTAAGCTTGGGGATGTTGATACATGGAAAATGTATCTATAATTTTTGATGTTCCATGTTTGGTTTTATCTACTTTCTTATGTTTTGTCCACACTTTGGAGTACTTTTCATATGATTTCTTGGACTAAGCTATTAACAAGAGCCACAATGCCAGCTGCCTGTTTTCTGCTGTTTTTGGTTCCAGGAAAGTCAGTAAATGAATATTCTCGGAATTGGACGGGACAAAAGCCAAAGTCATTATTTTACCGAGGGACACCTAGAGCCAGAATACGAGACGGAGAGGGGCTGGGGCCCGAACACACCACCTGGCCGCACGGCCAGGCCTTGTAACATCCCAATTTCAGCAACCCTGATTAGTTGTCCAGAATGCAAAAATTAGGGTGAACAAAAACTTTTTCTTGTTTAGGGATGAAGTGTTTGCCTGTTGTTTGAATATGTTTATGATTATGATTGTGTATTAGAAGATATGCTCCTTACCTCAACACCAGTTGACAAAAGTTACTTCCCAAAACTGTCTTCGCTTAATTTCCATATTCTCAAATGTTCTGGCATTTCAAAACTTGAGCCAAGAAGCCTTTGCCAATCAACTATTTTAGTAGCTTTTGTTTCCCTAAACTATGGAGAGCAACCTATTATAATCCCCTTATGTTTTCAAGACAGAACCTTCAACTACTCTTCTCTCTAGCTTTCCCAAAACGTCTTTATAAAGTTTTTGACTTCTACTCTTGGTGAGGATACCCGAGGACTCTCACCTGATTCCAAACACAACCTTTTCAAATTTCCTAACCTTACCTCAAGTCAGACTTGATGGTAACCCTAGTAGTAGTCGATTTGTTTGTATGATGAGTTGCCTTGATCTGCTGCTTGATTTGTCTGCTTAGAAGATAGTATGAGCTACTCTAGGAGCTCATCCCTAGGATCAAGATGTTTCCAAATCACCACACCCTAAGCAAGAATACAATCTGGATCTGATCCCTAGCTACTGAGTAATCATCCAAAACCCTTAACTAGATAAGCTCTAAAGTGATCTAATTCCAGAAGCTTCCAAGTCAATGAAGACCAGTATAAAGCATGGATTCCTCCTAATCAATCTATACTTCAACATCATCCACTTGATTATTCTTTGGTACCTTGCAACCCACCAAAATCATCACCACCCACATTCTAGTCAAAAACCCTTGTGTACTTTTGAAAATGCATTTGAACCATATTGTTAACCATACTAAGGACTACCAAGGACTACCAAGGACCACTCTTTACCTTGGTTAGATCATCCTCCAACACACTTGTTCTTGATGGTTTTGCAGGCAAGAAAATAACTATTCCTGCAAATCTAGTCAACATGCCTACTTTGCCAGAAGCTCACACCATCATCCAACCTTCTATGGACCAACTCTTTGCATGGTTGTGCACTAATAATATAGGTCTATCAATATCTACTTCACTTGTTCCAATTGGATCTTTGTGCTTCTTAACCCCACACGGTTTTGAAGGCTAGTTGATAATCTGCATTGGCAGGCTTATTTTATTCAAAGTTTGAAATCAATTCTTGGTGAACTTAAGAAAGATCAAGCTCCAATCTCTATACCATGTTGATGTACATAACTTGGTCTAACTATCCATCTATCCCATGCCCCAAGGGGAGATCTGACCTCCAAGATCCAGCAAGGTTTTGGTGGCATGAAAACAATCTTACCCAAGATCCTTAAATCTCTAGTTTTCACCAAAATCAACTTGGATTCTCCAATCCCAAGGTTTCAAATTCTTGTTACACCTTGTATACATCACATCCCTTGATCATCAAGATTTATAAAATATTATCCATAATTATTATGGCTCCAAATCTAATTAATCTCTTTAATAGACAAAATCTCCAAAACTTCTTCCATAAAGGAAAATTTGGTTTTTGCCAAATCACTTCGCCAACTTTAGGCTCAATTGAGGTCCACATATCATACCCCATCTTCCCACTTCAAAAATAAATATTTTTGAAGAGCTTTATTATTTCTTTTTGCCCATTTTATGAAATGGCTGAATTGGAATAATAATTGTTTTAAATACTTTTATCTTCCAATAAATCTTGGGAAAATTCTCCTAAGTGTGTATTCACATTTGGGACCCTCTCACACAACAAACCAACATTGTCCTATGTAAAAATATCAAATGTGAGTGTAGAAACTACTTCTGCACTTAGTGAATAAAGGATTATAAGTGGACTTAAAATCCTCTGAAAAATCCCAATTAATTCCTAGGGTTATGATTTGACCGTATCTACATCCCAGTACCATTTACTCATTCTTTCAAAGACAAGTTTCTAAACTTCCTCCACAATAACCTATTTACTCAATTTGGCAAACCTAGCTAGTATTGACCTAAACCAAGACCAAACCATCAACAAAGCTTGTCAAGCACTCCTCTCCATCCACCATGACCCTCCTGGCCGTCACCACTGTAGCACTACAGTACCACCATCACACATCTACTTGTCCTCTTATGCTTGGAAGTGAGAAAGAGAGAGAGAGGCAAGCAAGTGGGGCAAATTATCATAGCAGCCGCCACTCCCTCCCTCTCTGAGCTCCAGCACGACCAGATCCCTCTCTCACCCCTCTCCACCACCCCTCTAGGCCAATCACACACTAGCACTACCCCTTCCCCATGTCTAAAATGGACATTTCCCCTCTTGAGCTCCCACCTCAGTTTAAATAGGCCAGAGGCCCTCCCCGCACACCTCTGCCCCTCATTTGATTCCTCTCCCTTCCACTCACCACCCCCTAGATCCACTTCCCCTCCCTCGTTCTGTACTAGCCAGGAGAAGAGAAGAGAGCCTCCCTCGGCAATCTACAAGATCTGAGCCCCGAGCTCTCTCCCCAGTCTTCTATCCTCTGCATGTCATTATACTGGAACCCCCACACCCTACTACATCTAATCCCCTCCTTTTTCTTGCCCAGGAACAGCTCCACTGGTGGCGCCGTCTAGCGCCGACGAGGTTGCTCTCGGGCGTCCTCGCGCGAGCCAGGTCCCTGCGCGGAAACCCACCGTGCCGCCCCTCTCCTGGAACGTCGCGTCGCTCTGCATCACCCTGCATTCCCCACATCGCCGAAGACGGCCCCAGGTGAGCTCCCCGCGTGCCGCAGAGCGCCAGCTAGGGTTTCAAACCCCGCCACCGCTGCTTAGGAGGACGACGACCGCCGACCGTCGGATCCCATTTAAAATGGGTGGCCACGATGCCCCCATACCCTCCTGGCCTCGCTGCCCCGCCGACCGCTGGGCCCCTCCCAGCGGGATTCAAACCGTGCCCCCGTGCACGAGTGTCACCCGGATGGGCCGCTTTTCCCCTGGATGGCCCAACTGCCTCCAGATCTTAGCCCAGCACTGCTCCATCCCCATTTCTTTTAAGCATTTTCTATAAATCCATATCTAGCTGTTTACTTTAAATGCAAATAAAAATGTTAAATACCTCCAAATGACCTGATACAAATTTTCTAGGATACCTTACGGTTTTTTCTATCTTGTTGTACCAAAAGTTTAGCCAAATCCCACTAGTATCTCCTCTGTAAATTTATTTACCAAGAGGTACCATTTCCAGTAAATAAATTTCTGAGTGAGACTCACATCTCCAACAGGGATGAAACCAGGTACCACTGATAGCATAACTATAGGCCTACCATCCAGACCTTGCCCATGCCAAGGTGAACAACAGTTTATCCTTAGCAAAAATAGCAAAACGATCTCTGATCTGACTTTAGAAAACTCCCTATACCAAACCATGAGTGGTTTTGATCTCATTCCAACACCCTGAGATGTGGTACAGTAAGGTCTATCAAAATCCAAGAGATCAAATTTTATTGATGCTTTGTCCAACTTTGGTGAATTAATCATCTCTGGCTAGGGTGGTTTCAATAGAAAAATCACTCCTGGAGTTTCCTCACTCCAAAGTGGATTATTTCAATTTCTACAGAACTATATTCAAAGTACCTATCGATTGCCCTTTTCTTCATATCAAAAGTCCATGTAGATTTAATCTGGTGAAAAAGACAAGTTGTGTACAAAACTGCCTTTTGGAATTTCCTGAGGGCATTCTGGTAATTATTTTGGAGTGATTCCAACTCTCAGCTATTCAGTATATAAAACCCTACTGAGCCATCCAAGGAAATAATTTTTGGAGTTCCAGAACTTCTCTGGTGAATTATCTCCTAAAACTAGAGCTTTTATCACTAGAATATTCATAATAAATTAAAGAAAAGTGATAAAATAGTGAAACCACTTTTGTTGGTTTCATTTTATCAACTCCTATCTGTTGGTCTCATTTTTACACAATGTTATCATACAGAATATGTCCTTGGTCCAAAACCCCTCTTAGGTAATTCCTCGGCTATAAATCCTTAGGGAATTTTTCTTCCAAGTTTCCAAGACAAGGCCAATCTTATTAAATCCATTCTTCCTAAGACCTACTGATTTGCAAACTTGTATTGTTCATTGTCTGTTGTATGTATTGTTTCTTTTATGCCTTGTGTTGATTGTGCTCTTGCTTGTTTGCATGTGTGCTCCCTGACGACGATAGTTGCGATTATCTCGGAGATCAGAAGAAGATGGTTATTATTGTATATTATTGGGTATTCTATGAAGAAGTCCAGGGACAATTATGCCATATTGCTGATCATCAGGCAATCCACCTTCTTGCTCATAAGCCTTGTCCTACGGTTTTACTTATGCATGTTTTATCTACTGTTTTATGAAAACTGCATTGTTTTACTATATGATGTTGTATATCTGGTAGTGGATTTGCTCCTCCAAACCATTACTCAATGGTACTACTAAGTACAACCCTCTCGATGATACCTACTTGTCCATAGTATGGTAGATGGTGTAACACAACATACCCCTTTGGAGACCCCGATTTAGCCGAAGCAAAGCTATAGGATGGGAAGACCCAGGAAAAGTTTTACCAAATGTGTTATGATAAAACCTTGGTGAGGTGGGACCTCCCAAGAGATGTTGAGAAATAAAAAAAGGTTTTGTTTTACAAAATGCTGAAGGAAAGATGGAGGGAAAATGTTTACAAAAACGCACCCGGTTCTTTGCAGTTTTGCTAGAACAATTAAGCATGTGCAACCACATTACCCTGGAATGGGACAGGGCTGGATTTGATGTTTGTTTATTCTTGTATAAGCTACCTCGCAACGACTACAGGGGATAAAAATCCCTGGAGGGTCGGCCTTCTCTGAAGGAGTACATGTAAAACATCGACCGGGAGAAGGAACGAAGGTTCTACGGGCCTCCACGCGTTACTATGAGCCCCTCATTGAAAGCGTACACTTGGGAAGTGAAAAAAAATGCGCTCCGGTTGGTCCTCGGTACCTGACGTCCCTGTTTTGAGGGGAGTAACACTCATAGGGTAGGTACTTATACTGGAGTGGGCATCCGGAGAGTCTTGATTGGTTACTCGACCCACGATCGGTGTAGATCAGGGTAGTGTACCCGGATGGTGTGGGTAAAGTGTGCAACCTCTTTAGAGTGTAAATCTATTCGAATATCCATGTCCGCGGTCATGGACGGTTGGGAAGGTTGCTGTAGAGCGGTGCTGGTTTTGTTTTCAAAAAGGATTTCGGAAAAGAAATGGCTTTGGAAATGTTTTGACCATGGGATGGTCGGAAGGAGGAGAAAGGAGCTTGGTCGTGGGACGACCTAAAGACGGGAACAAATGGGTACCCCAATCCTAGTGTTTACAAAACTTTTCAAAAGGTTTCCAAAATGTTTTACAAAAGTTTTTAACAAAGATATGTAGATGCTATATCTACAAGAGAAACTAATTGAGAAAAGAACCTCTCTTGGAGCCCTCCTACTACCACAGCCATAATGCATATCCTCCTATTATTACTGTTATCTTAAGGTGGTTTGCGAGTACATTCAAAGTACTCACTAGCATTGTCCCTGGCTATTAACTTGGTCAGATTTCTAGAACAAGGTGAAGCGGACGACTATGCGGGCTAGGACGTTCTTCCAGTCAGTTGCCTGTAGGTTAAGGCATGGCTCGGGCTCTACGCTTAATGAAGTTCCGCTGATGTTGATCGATGTAGCCATAATGGGAACTAAGGTATGCAAGTATTCGTTATGTATTGGATGTTTACTTTGATACTTGTCTGTTATGTGCCACGACTAACTGATCATGGGATCGTGGTTGGATGCATAACAAGGATTCTTGGAGGATTAATCCGGGGGCCCCACAGGCCTGGCCCGCGCCAGGGGTGGTCTGGCCGCCCCAGGAACCCCCTCGGCCTCTCCTTCCCCCTATATATTGCCTCTAATACAGAAAGTCTAAGTACCCGATCAGAAATCCATGAAAGAGTCTGTAGCCGCCGTCATCTCCATCCATAGATCGGGAGGGATATGAAGCTCTTCCCGGCACACTGCCGGAGAGGAGAATTCACCCTGGAGGCCTTCTTCATCACCATGCAAGCCTTCTTCATCTCTAGACTATGGGTCCATGTAGTAGCTAGATGGCTGGTTCTTCTCCTTTGTGCTATCATGTTTAGATCTTGTGAGCTCCGTTCATGATCAAGATCATATATTTGTAATTCTGCATGTTGTGTTTGCGGGGATCCGATGGATATTGATATGCTATTTGTGATCTTGCATGCTTTCCGTTGTTAGTAGCTATCTTAGCCAAGTAGATGCTAGCAACTCCAAGAGATAGTATTTATGCTCGATAGTGGGTTCATGCCTCTGCTAATCTGGGGAAGTGACATAAATCTGTAAGGTACTAGATGTGATGTTGCTACTAGGGAGAAAACAACAATCCTTTGTTCATAGAACAATCATATTGTTTACTTTACACGCAATTCGTAATGCAATTATCCGTTGTTTTCAACTTAATACTAGAGGGGGTTCAGATGATAACCTAAAGGTGGATTATTAGTCATAGATGTAGTTGGATGGCGGTATATGTATAATGTTGTAATGGCCAATCGAATCCCAAAGGAGTCAAGATGATTAGTATATGCTTGTATGCTTTCTCGATGTTTGTCAATTGCCCCGCTGTAATTTGTTCACCCATCATGTTATCTATCTTAAGGAGAGACACCTCTAGTGAACTATGGACCCCAGTCCTTTCTTTTACTTTCAATCTACAATCAACTGTTTACTGTTTTGTGTTTACTTTCTACAAACTATTACTTTCTTCCATTTGATACGTTTAATCCTTTGTTTTCAGAAAAACCGGTGAGATTAACAACCTCATCGCAAGTTGGGGACAGAGTTCTGTGGTTGTGTTGTGCAGGTCTCCATGTTGCTACTGGCACCGGTAGTGCGCCCTGCCAATGTTCAGCTAGCTGCACCTTTGGAGTGTTTCCTTGCTCCTACTGGATTTATAACCTTGGTTTCCTAACTGAGGGAAAACTTATTGTTGTGCTCATCATACCTTCCTCTTGCGGTTCCCCAACGAGCTCGTTAATACACGAGTAAGCAGAGGTGTTTCGAGTAGCCCAAGAGACATTGTCTCGTTGCAAGGCAATTTCGTGCTTCGTTGGAGACGAGGTCACCCAATGCTTTGAATGCTTATGGTCAAGACATGGTCAACTCTTTTTTGCCATAAATAGTTTATTTTTCCTTTTCATAGGGTGTGCGACCAGCGCTCCCCATGGGAGTAACCCCCGAGTGCCTATTCAAGTAGTAGATTCGAGTGGGGACTTTTGAACTTTTGCAACTACTGTTGTTGGCTATTCGAATCTCAAAATACTCTGCACTCCCTGGGTCGAGGTTCGAGGACAAAACATGTGACGATTTAACGACAGAGGTTAACATAGTTTTCATTCGTATGATGATCATGATGCACAATTGATGAGGGTTTAACTCATCAATTCCCATGGTTGATGAACCTGGGTTAGAGGAATTGGGGAGCGCTGGAGGCATCGATCGGCTAGCAAACAAGCAAATCGGGGACACGCGGATTACCTAGGTTTAGGCCCTCTGAAGGGACCCAACTCTTGCATTTCTGCTCTTTGTTAATGGAGGAATCGAAGATTACAAGGGTGCGCAGATGCAATCTAGAGGTTGTAAGCTAGGGTTGCAAGGTAGCCTTCTCGATGCTCCCTCCTAGCCTTTATATAGTGAGGCTAGGTCTCGGGATAATAGGCCGAGTCAGTTTACATATTATGGCTTTTCCCTTCAAGTTTCCTACCTACACATTGTTGTGCTTCCCAAGGATCCATGTCTTCTAGGACTTGGGCCACCCGAATCGTCTTGGGCCTTACCATAGGATTATCTTGGGTTGCACCGTATAGGCCAAACCTGGGTGCCTGTGGGGCATACCCATGTCAGTAGGCCCTGAGTGTCCATTCGAATTGTAGATTCAGATGGAGACTATGAAGTCTTTCGGGTGCTTGATGAGTGCTTATTTGCATCATGTTTTATATTATTATTTTGCATTGTAGTTGTAGGATCTTGGTATTTTAAGGCGTTTGCGTGCACATTTTATGTCTATTTTCACCAGGATCAAGAAAGATGACGGATACAATGGACAAAATTCTTGGAGTAGTTGTACTGGGGAGAAAAGGAGTAAAAAACAACGTAAATCGCTTATTTGGGAAATATCAATAACACCAGAAGGAAACCCGAAGCGACCAAGGCATCCAGAGGGTTTAACGACCAACTATACAACCGGAATACTTTTTCCGACCATATAGTTCCGGTCGTATAGTTGGCGCCGCCACCGCCTCCTCAAATAGTTTCACCCCGTGCAACTAGATCGGAGAAACGACATACAAAACACCCAGAAATCCCCGAAAACCTCACATCCGGAAGGAATCTGGAGGGGAACTCGTACAAGGGATCCATCTTCGCCCTACGTAGATCTGGGAGGACAAGGCATCGATCTTTATCTTCATCAACCGCTACACCACCATCATCTCCATCCATCCCATCTTCACCCAGCTTGATCTTGTTGTAATTTCTGTACTCGTTATGGATTTATACAAGAACTATTCATTTACAATTTATTCCATTACCGTTGCGATGATGTTGATTGCCTCCATGTCTGAGTAGATCATTAGTTCTTGGGGAGATGGAGAAACCCTAGCATATGATTGAGATAAGATAGAGATTATTATGCTATACATCATTATGTGTATGTGTTAATTGTCTTCATCTTGATGTTGGGAGTTGTGCACCTCCTTAATATAGGCCTCTTATGGGGACACAATGAAGGGGATTACTTGTTGGTAGAGGAAGGGATGATAACACTTAATGTGTCTATAAAGTTGTTGTCATTCTTTACGTACTAACTTGGGGAAACAAGGAGAACTCATAAAGCCATGTCCATGCCACAGGAGAAATCCCTTAATAGAGGGATAATACGATTGATGTCGTTTATCTGTCAGCTATGGTTATGAAGGATGATGTGAGAAGGGGTTGCTGCGTATTTGTCCATATATGGAGCTCCTCCCACATACATACATATCATGAGAACATTTTTTATAATAATCTTGATTGCTTAGTCTAAATTGATAGTGGTGTATCCACCACTCCGTGAGAACGCCTTTTTCCCTATTACAGTTTCAAGTTCTTTTACATACGCGATTCTTACTTTCTGCATTAAGTTTTACTTTATTTTAATTGCTTCATTCAATCAAAAACCCAAAAACAATTCTAGTTTTCTTGCATCTCAAAGTTATTCCTT
The DNA here is from genome assembly GCA_910589775.1 of Avena eriantha. Taxonomy (NCBI): domain Eukaryota; kingdom Viridiplantae; phylum Streptophyta; class Magnoliopsida; order Poales; family Poaceae; genus Avena; species Avena eriantha. The sequence continues at coordinate 439,775,913 of OU342742.1, read as the reverse complement.
AAGTACTACGTTTATTTTTAGTTAAAATCATTTTAGTGTTTCGCCTACTGCTCCCTGTGGGATCGATATCTTTATTTTGAAGCTAGCTACAAACGATTTGTGCACTTGCAGTCATCAAGCTATTTTCTGGCGCCGTTGCCAGGGAGCTTAGAGCTATAGGTCACTTTACGTTTAGTTATTTACTTTTATTGTACTAATTTTTAATTTAAGTTGCAGGATTGCAACAATGGACAACACTCAACATTTAATTCAGCTTGAGGTAGTAAGGAAAACGGGTTCTCCCATCGACGCTTTTATAACTGTCAATAAAAGCATAAATCTGGATGGAATTGAGATCCACCCTTTATTATTTGAACTACTGCACTCTAAGAAATTTGCAGGAACCAATGAAGAGAGTCCATATGGACATTTACAATTCTTTGAAGACATTTTCAGTTCCTTTATATTCGACGACTGTAATCTTGATATGGTTAAAACCTAGTTGTTTAGACAAACTCTCTCTTATAATGTTGCGACTGGTATAGGTCGTTTTGTGCAGAAGCACCAAGGACTTGGACGGAATTGACAAACAATTTCAAAGTATTACTTAGAAAGCAAAGTTCACAGGATGAGAGGTATTATTATCAGTTTCAAAAATAGTCTTGATGAGGGTCTGTATGAAGGGTATCTAAGGTACAAGAGCTATCTAGATAATTGCCCCCATGTTGGGGGGATACCCAGGTGTTGGAGATATGCCCAAGAGGCAATAATAAAGTGGTTATTATTATATCTTTATGTTTATGATAAATGTTTACATCCCATGCTATAATTGTATTAACCGGAAACATTAATACTTGTGTGTTTTGTAAACATAAAAGAGTCCCTAGTAAGTCTCTTGTTAAACTAGCTTGTTGATTAATGGATGATCATGGTTTCCTGATCATGGACATTGGATGTCGTTAATAACAAGATCATATCATTAGGAGAATGATGTGATGGACACACACCTGTAGTAAGCATAGCATAAGATCAAGTCATTAAGTTCGTTTGTCATAAAGGTGTCATTGAGTATTCTTAAAGTATGTGTTGAAGCGCATGGACCAAGATTGGGATTTGTCCATCCATATGACGGATATATATGCTCTGGGCCCTCTCGGTGGAATGTCATCTAGTTAGCTTGCAAGCATGTGACTGGGTCACAAGGGATGACATATCACGGAACGAGTAAAGAGTACTTGTCAGTAACGAGGTAGAACTAGGTATGGAGATACCGACGATCAAACCTCGGATAAGTATAGTATCACGTGACAAAGGGAATTGGTTTCGTATGTAAATGGTTCTATCGATCACGAAGTCATCGTTGAGTATGTGGGAGCCATTATGGATCTCCAGGTCCCGCTGATGGTTATTGATAGGAGATGTGTCTCTGTCATGTCTACATATTCACGAACCGTAGGGTGACACACTTAAGGTTCGAAGTTGTTTTAAGTAGATATGGAATGTGCGTTGGAGACCGAATGTTGTTCGGAGTCTCGGATTGGATCCGGGACATCACGAGGAGATCCGGAATTGTCCGGAGAATAAGATTCATATATTGGGGATCATTTTCTGAGTTAGGAAATGTTCCGGAGTATTTGTATGAGGATTCTAGAAGGTTTCGGAAGGTTCTGGAAGATTTCTTGGAGTTTGCTTGAAAACCAAGAAAGGATCAAGGAGTCCTTGTGGGGCAAGACAAGGAGTCGTGGGGGAGGAGGACTCCTCCCCCTCCCAATCCGCCGGCCAAGGGAGAGGGGAGTCCTACAAGGACTCCACCTCCCCATGGCGCCTCCCCCCTTTAAATAGAGGGGTGGGGGCGCCACCCCTGGCCCCCTCCACTACTCAAATCCTAGCCGCCTCTCTCCTCCTCCTTTCTTCTGCTCAGGCTTAGGCGAAGCCCTGCAGAATTCTCTACTCCACCACCACCACCACGCCGTCGTGCTACTGGGATTCCGTGGAGAAGATCTACTACCTCCGCTGCTCGCTGGAACGAGGAGAGGAAGGTCTGCTTCGACTCCGCACGTGTGACCGACTGCGGAAGCGCTGCCGGAACGCGGCGCCGGAAGGATCGTCCACTCGATCTTGAGATCGGCAAGTGATCAACTACATCAACCACGAGATCCAATCTCGTAACGCTTTCGGATCTACAAGGGTTAGTACAGATCTATCTCGTTGCACAGGTCTAATAGATTAGATCTTGGCTTTTATCTAGATTAGATCTGGGTTTTGTTTCGTTCTTGCGATAGAATTTTTTGTTTTTCATGCTACGAACCCATCAGTGGTATCAGAGCCGTATCTATGCGTAGATCTGTTGCACGAGTAGAACACAGTGGTTTTGTGGGCGTTGGTGCTCGTGCCGTCTTTTGCTTTGTGTACTTTGCATCTTGCGGCATGGTGGGATGAAGCGGCTCGGGCTAACCTTACATGTCATCGCACATGAGACTTGCTCCACGCTTGACGTGTAACTTGCTTTGCACAAGTGGCTTTGCGGGTGTCTGTCTCTCCCACCATAGTATAGATCCAATTTACACTTTGCACTTGATAGCACTTGTATCAACGTTGTGGTTCAGTTTCGTAGGTAAGATCCGTTATTGTTCGAAAGCCCCAAACCACGTAAAACATGCAAAGAAAATTAGAGGCGTCTAACTTGTTTTTGCAGGGGTTTTGTGATGTGATATGGCCATCATGTGATTATGATTATATTTGATGTATGCAATGATCCTTGTTGTAATATGGCAACCGGCAGGAGCCTAATGGTTGTCTTTAATTCTGTTAAGACCTGCATGTCTATTCATCTTGTAATAGCTTTATTCTAAGTAGTTGTAATAGTTGTTAGTGATGATGGACAACCATGAAGCGGCGCCACTGACCTTGACGCAATGCTGGTGATGATGGAGATCATGTTCGTGCTTTGGAGATGGAGATCAAAGGCGCAAGAAGAAAGGGCCATATCATATCACACTAATTATGAATTGCCTGTGATGTTAATCCTTTATGCATCTTGTATTGCTTAGATCACAACGGTAGCATTATAAGATGATCCCTCTCACTAAATATCAAGTAATAAAGTGTTCACCCTTAGTTGGCACCGTTGCTAAGACTCGTCGTTTCGAAGCATCTCGTGATGATCGGGTGTGATAGACTCTATGTGTGCATACAACGGGTGCAAGCCAGATTTGCACATGCGGAAACTAAGGTTAACCTTGACGAGCCTAGCATGTACAAACATAGTCTCGGAACACGGAATACCGAAAGGTAAAGCATGAGTCATATGGATGATATGATGAACATGTTGATTGTTCGCCTTTAAAGCTACATCATCTCATGTGATGATCGGACTTGGTGTAGTGGATTTGGTTCGTGTAATCACTAAAACAACTCGAGGGATGTTGTTTTGAGTGGGAGTTCATTTGTAATTTGGATTAGTCGAACTCAATTTATCATAAACACAATCAAAGTGAATTTGCGTAGTTTGTTGTAGTCACTGGCATCCGTTCACCACCTTACGCTTAGTTATAGTTGAGATAGTGGAACTATAGAAATTCTGGATATTTACTTTACGAACTGGTATCGTATTGTTTTGAATGTCAATTTAAAGTTTATAAGTCCTATTGCAAACTTTCAGCAAACTCTATTTGCTCCATGAAGTTTAATAAGTAGTATTAAGTCAAGAGTAACAATTCCAGTGTTAGTATCTAATGTATCATGTTTGCCTCCATGATTCTTGATACTCAAAAGATTTTTTTTAATATCAAGTTTATCTAAGAGCTGAAAGCAATGTTTCAGAAACCATCATATGTGAAAGGTATTGTGTTATCTAAAACAATGTGTTGGTTACAACATGATAGAGTATACGTCCTCATATTTGATGAGAATTTGTGAAGGTTGGAGACGCTAGTCGTCCTAATCCTCCAAAAGGTTTTGAAAAAGAAACATTATACTCGCAATTCACCTTTATAAGCTATAGCAGCTTGATCATGAAAGTTGTCATGATAAGGATGAATAGAAGATGTAAGTAAAATGTTTACTACACTAAAAGATTACTAAAGAATGGGTTTTTGAAAGAACACCAAACATTTGATGATGGTGATCCATCTCAAAGTGCAAGTCCAAAGGTATTAGTAGTTGACTATATACGCTTTGTACCATGTGTCATGTTGATGACACCACTATTGATGTTGATAGATTCTTTTAAAAGAAAAGGAATTGCTGAAAGAGAATCTATAAAATATTTGGCAGAAAATAAAAGGTTGGAGATGTCCAACTTAGGCATATAGAAGATATACATGTTATGGTTGTATTCCTTGCTTGTTAAACAATGTGGTTCTCCGGTATTGGATACCGAATTGGTTGGTATGAAGTGTCATACAGGACAACACAATTCATGAACTGCAATGGTCTAAGTAACTAGCAAGAGAAAATGTGATGATGTTCATCGAAAACAAACAAAGGGTTGTTGTGTTGCTCGTTAACATCAAAGCTTGCCTTCAAGATTTGTTTCAATAATTGTTATTTTGATCAGGTATTATGACGACAAAAGGTTGTTCAAATAATTACCGTATTCCATAATAGATGGATAATATACAAGTCTGGTAGGAGAAATAACGACCATAAAACTAATGCTAAAATGTCGCAAGACAAATGATTGAAAGATCACTTGCGAAGTGACATCGCCGTTTAAATTATATTGAAAGGATATATGAAGAAACTCCATGTTGATGGATTTTTGGAGTCTTTGATTTGGATCAAATGACGCTTGTGATACTTTCCTGGAGATAATTAAAACTCCGTTCGTAGGCCAAAAGAGGAACGGACGACTAACTGATTGGAATTTGTATATATTGATGTATATAGTCCATTATGTGTAGTCGTGGGTGATAGATTTCAACTTCATATGCTTTCTCCGAAGATTTGAGTGAGTATATGTATATACTTACTCAATAAGGAAGAAGTATGAAACATTTGAAAAATGTTCAAAGACTTTCAAGATGAAGTGGAAAATCATTGTAACAAGAAAATAAAAGAGTTTATGATTGGATCATAAAGAAAGATGTTTGAGTTACAAGTTTAGCAAAACACCTAAGATTTGAGGAATCGTTCCATGGATTTACATTTCCCAAAACACCATAGGAGTATGGAGTGTTCAAGATATGTAATGAAACCTTATTTGACATGGTAAGATCAAAGGTGTCATTTATAAAACTGCCATTATATATTAAAGATTAAAGCTTTAGTGACTACCTCTTTTACACTGAAAAGAGCTCCATCGGTTCAAATGACACCATATGAGTTATAGTTTGGGATAAAACCCGAATTGTCTTTTCTTAAATTTTGGTATGCTATGCATAAGTAAAATGTTTACAACCAAAGTCGGATAAGCACGTCTTTGTAGGTTATTCCAAAGAATTTGTTGGGAATTTCTCCATAACGCCAAGGACAAAAATGTTTGTCGCTTGGAACGTCAAGTTTCTTGAGAAGGAATTTTTCGTGAAAAGTTCAGTGGGAGGACAATAGAACTTTGATAAGGTTGTTGAACCTTAGCTATATGTGCTAAGTAGCGCAGCGTCGGAAAGTGTCCCAGTGGCGGCCATAATGCTCATGGCTCTCGTGATTACAAAAGGTGTGATCTCGGAGATTAGAGTTCCTATAGAACCGTGTGGGTCGGTAAGAATCAAATAGTAAGATTTGATAAGCAAGTCGTTATTGTTTTGACAATGATGAACCGACTACATGCAAAGAAGCGATGATGGGCCCTGACTCCATAAAATGACTAGAAGTCATGGAATCCGTGATAATATCCATACACGAGAAATCAAGTTTCTGAACTTAGAAGACCCTCCGAAAAGGCGTGAAGCCTATCGGTCGTGTTTGGATCTATAAAGAAATAGACATGGATGTTTCAAATCTATGAAATAGTCGACATGTCGGAAAGAGTTTACGACAATGTTCAAGGAATTGACTATGATAAGATTTGATCTTTCATAGTGATATTTAGTCTGGACGGATTAATATAGCAACCACTACATATATTTTGGTATATGGTAGTGAACAAACAAAATAAGTTCTTCTAATAGAATGGTTACTTAGGACGTGTACATGACACGATCCAAAGGGTTTTGTTAAATTAAAAGGATGCTAAAAGTGTATGCCAAACTTCAATGGTTGAAGTAAGCATCGCGGAGTTGGAATCTTCACCGTGATGAAACCGTTAAAAGGTTTAATTTCATCAGAGACGATGAAGATGTTTGCATTTTTGCAAGAAATTAAGTGGGAGCGCTAAGACATATTTCTAATACATTATGTGAAAGACATATTGTTGATTAGAAATAATGTATCTTTTATTGACACAGGTTAAGAATTTCATTTTGATGAAAGACTTAGGCATAACCCAAGAATTAGGCATCAATGTCTATATGAATAGATTGAGGCACTAATATGGTTTTGCCAAATGTACATAGATAAGATGTTGAATGAGTTCAATATGGAAACAACAAGAAAGGTTCTTGATGCACGGAAAGGACTGAATCAAGATTCAAGTGTATTGGCACGAGATTCAAGTGTTTTCACACTTGGTGAAATCACAAGAATATTTTGATCAATCATTCTTTGATATGTACACATCCAGATATGTCCTATGCTCTAAATTTTATGAGCATATACCAGAATAATTCATAAGATGATCATTGGACAATAGTAAAGATATTCTTATGAGTTTTGGAAGAACTAAGAATATATCATGTATAGGTGACAAATAGTTAAAGGTAGTTCATTGTAAAGTGGTACATTGATACTAGTTTTGTCACAAGATACAAAATAAATTTATCTCAATTTAGACTATGGGTGGCACAATATAATGGAAAGGATGTTCCTTGATGGATTTGGATGAGTTCCAAAGTTGAGATATTGTGACGGATACTACAACAAAAGGCTAAGTATATAACTACTATAGTAGCAGCAAAGGAGGGCATTTGTGTTAAGTAGTTTGTTATCAAACTAGGTGTGGTTCATAGCGGGATAATACTATGAAGATACATTGTATGACAATTGTATCAACATAATTTAATCCCAAGGAACTAAAGGTCTCACCAAAGGACCAAATTTATACAATGCCATCTCATTGGAGAATAAGTAATGCGTAGAGACGCAAGGACATGCAAATACACACGGACCTGGAAGTGTCAGATCCGAAGATTATGTTTACCACTAGCAGTAGTGTCTATACAACACCAGAAAGCCACAGGTGTTGAATGCACAAGTTTTTAACTAGATTATTGACTCTAGTGCAAGTGGGAGACTGTTGGAGATATGCCCAAGAGGCAATAATAAAGTGGTTATAATTATATCTTTATGTTTATTATAAATGTTTACATCCCATGCTATGATTGTATGAACCGGAAACATTAATACTTGTGTGTTTTGTAAACATAAAAGAGTCCCTAGTAAGCCTCTTGTTAAACTAGCTTGTTGATTAATGGATGATCATGGTTTCCTGATCATGGACATTGGATGTCGTTAATAACAAGATCATATCATTAGGAGAATGATGTGATGGACACACACCCGTAGTAAGCATAGCATAAGATCAAGTCATTAAGTTCGTTTGTCATAAAGGTGTCATTGAGTATCTGAAAGTATGTGTTGAAGCGCATGGACCAAGATTGGGATTTGTCCATCCATATGACGGATAGATATGCTCTGGGCCCTCTCGGTGGAATGTCATCTAGTTAGCTTGCAAGCATGTGACTGGGTCACAAGGGATGACATATCACTGAACGAGTAAAAAGTACTTGTTAGTAACGAGGTAGAACTAGGTATGGAGATACCGACGATCAAACCTCGGATAAGTATAGTATCGCGTGACAAAGGGAATTGGTTTCATATGTAAATGGTTCTATCGATCACGAAGTCATCATTGAGTATGTGGGAGCCATTATGGATCTCCAGGTCCCGCTGATGGTTATTGATAGGAGATGTGTCTCTGTCATGTCTACATATTCACGAACCGTAGGGTGACACACTTAAGGTTCGAAGTTGTTTTAAGTAGATATGGAATGTGCGTTGGAGACCGAATGTTGTTCGGAGTCTCGGATTGGATCCGGGACATCACGAGGAGATCCGGAATTGTCTGGAGAATAAGATTCATATATTGGGGATCATTTTCTGAGTTAGGAAATGTTCCGGAGTATTTGTATGAGGATTCTAGAAGGTTTCGGAATGTTCCGGAAGGTTCTGGAAGATTTCTTGGAGTTTGCTTGAAAACCAAGAAAGGATCAAGGAGTCCTTGTGGGGCAAGACAAGGAGTCGTGGGGGAGGAGGACTCCTCCCCCCTCCCAATCCACCGGCCAAGGGAGAGGGGAGTCCTACAAGGACTCCACCTCCCCATGGCGCCTCCCCCCTTTAAATAGAGGGGTGGGGGCACCACCCCCTGGCCCCCTCCACTACTCCAATCCTAGCCGCCTCTCTCCTCCTCCTTTCTTCTACTCAGGCTTAGGCGAAGCCCTGCAGAATTCTCTACTCCACCACCACCACCACGCCGTCGTGCTGCTGGGATTCCGTGGAGAAGATCTACTACTTCTGCTGCTCGCTGGAACGAGGAGAGGAAGGTCTGCTTCGACTCCGCACGTGTGACCAACTGCGGAAGCGCTGCCGGAACGCGGCGCCGGAAGGATCGTCCACTCGATCTTGAGATCGGCAAGTGATCAACTACATCAACCACGAGATCCAATCTCGTAACGCTTTCGGATCTACAAGGGTTAGTACAGATCTATCTCGTTGCACATGTGTAATAGATTAGATCTTGGCTTTTATCTAGATTAGATCTGGGTTTTGTTCGTTCTTGTGGTAGAAATTTTTTGTTTTCCATGCTACGAACCCATCACTAGGCAGGGTCACGCCGGGGTATAAAGGCCAAGTTACCGAGGTACGACAAGGTCAAAGTGAATGCTGGCCGAGTCACCTCAAGGCAGGCCGACTTACGGAGTAACTCGACCTGGTGGGTGCTCACCTAACATTAGCTTGGTCGGCATAAAACATATGTCGGCTATGTTCGATTTACCTTGTTTGCAGGTACCCTCGTAGCCGAGTTAGCGAGGCGCTAGCCGGGTTACCACTTGGCTTCCAAGGGAAGGAAGGAATCTCCCGCTGGTAAAAAGGTGGCCTCTGTCCACTGTAGCATGAGCGAAGCAGGCAGAGCGAAGGACCAGCGGGGCGTGGCTGACAAAGGTGACGTAGCCAGTGTCGGCCGACGCTATCAGTGTCTGGTGATGCAACGCCATAAAGGGGCTCAGGGAGGCTTACGACCTGAGTCTAGACTAGCCATTTAAAGTGTAAAAGAGGCATCTTGCTTTTACCAAAGGGCATATTTGGGGAATATGCTTCCACGTGTGCCCTAGATTTGTAACCTGGGCTCCCTATATGAGGAGCAGCAGGGCCTCCATAGCAGGGGATCGATCATTTGTTTAAGGAAGAACCCTAGAGCTTTGTAGTGGGCAGTAAGAGAACTAGTCTTCTTCTCACGAATAGCTCGAGGAGCCCTTGTAAACCACATCCAAGAAGAGAGAAATACAAACACCCGTGTGTGGAATCACCTACGCTATCCCTCCCTGGATTCCTCTAGCGCACATTGGCCCCATCTTTAGCCTATCCATGGCATCTGTCGTGCCACCACCACGACAGTTGGCGCCCTCCATGGGGCCAATAGCGCTAGCAGGAGTAAAAATCCAGACGGGAAACATCTTCAACACCGGTTAGCGCATCATCTCTGGGCTCGTTCAGCGCTTTAGAGCGCTGGACTATGTCAACGACAACGTTGGGAGCTTTGACAGGCATCCTCCTCTGTGCAACAGCCTCTTCATCAAGCTTGGCACCCACAAGATCTACGTTGGTGTCGACGAGTCCTGCGTTCACCCGTGGCACATCATCAAGGGAGATGAACCACCTCTCAGCACGGCTCGTTGCAAGTGTATCACTCGCCCAGCTGGCTGCGTTGAGGTCATGATGACCGCGCTTGATGCGGGAGCAAGCAAGGACCCGGTGCCAAAGCCGGACGCCACGCCAAAGAAGGCAAGGTCTAGATTCCTTCCACTAGAGAGGCCAGAGAATGTACTACATGAGGCAATAGATAGCTTAGCAAAACCCATAGCGCCAGTGGTAGATCCGGCTCAGGCATAGGCTGAGTTATAGGAAACAAGGCAGAAAATGCTAGTTGGTGCAAAAAAAAGTAGCTAAGTTACAGCAGTCACTGAACATCACTCTGCAGGAGTATGCAAAGGCAAACCTCATAGATGGAGTAAAAATCCGAGGTAGGAACTTGATTACAGAAATTGACAAGGAGTATGTGCCTCGGCCGGGTCACATAGCTACTATAGTGATCGTAGGGCTGGACAGGTACAGTATCCTGGCTAAGAACCTTAGGGCTGCCAATGCAGCTGCGTCCGAGTTAGAAGGCTTAACCGGAGAGGACCGAGAGAGGCAACAGGAGAGAGTTAACCACTTGTTGAGGGTAGAGTGTCAGAAGAATGAGGAAATAAACAAGGCAAACCTAGCACAACTCAGGGCGTCACATGTAGTCTATTCGGCAAGAAATAACCCGGTGAAATCCGCTGGAGCTGCGTCGTCCCCTGGTAACGGTCCAAGGAGAGAGGAAGTGGTAACCTCGGGGAGAAAAGACAAGAAAATGGTCCTGTATGACCCGGCAGGGGCAGGAAAAGGAAAGGGAGTGCAAGTTGATGAGGATTGTCACAGTGCCAGCCGGGGTGAACCTGGCCAAGGTAACCGTGACCAAGGCAATTCCGGTCAGAGGAACATTGTCAACGACAATGCCGGACAGTGTAATCTGGCGGCCAAAGGACAAAATGCACCTCGGCAACAGCAGCAACAGTACACACCTCGGAAGGAGAGAAGTGCAGGCCAGCCAATGCAACAACAAAATGCTCGTCCGGGTCAGGATAGGTACAATGATGGTTACTCGGCAATGGACAATGCCGGATTTCCTAGGGTGAAGCACCATGTGATTGGATCAAGATTGGGAAACAGGAATTTGCAGCCAGATGATGCAAGGCTGAAGCTGGACCGAATCTATAGGTTAGAGATGATCGAGGTGTAGGATCCTCTAGGTCCGGCATGCTTTGGACTCCGGATCATGAGAGAACCACCAGTGCCAAACTTCCAGTTGGCAAGAGGAACAAAGACATATGACGACATTACTAAGCGGGATGACTAATTCATTGATTATGCAACTGGAGTGAACATTGCCACAGGTAACTTGAGATGGGCTATGAGATATGTTCCCTAGATGATGGAAGGACCAGCAAGGGTCTGGTTGAACAATTTACCACCAGGAAGCATCAATCGTTGGCTAGATTTCGAAGAACTATTCATCAGCAACTTCTCGAGCACCTACAAGAGGCCAAATAGGCCACATACTATGGCATTATGCAAGCAAATACCGAATGAGCCTGACTAAGAGTTTTTGACTTGGTGGTGTAATGTGCGCAATTCTTGTGAGGGGGTGATCGAATCACAAGCAATTGTGTGGTTTGCCCAAGGTTGTAGGTATGGGAGTATGTTGTGGCAGAGGTTGCAGCAAGATATGCCAACTACCTTGGCTAAGACAATCCGGATCATGGATTCGTATGCTTCAGGAGATCCAACCCAACCTCGACTGATGTCAAGCGAATCAAATGAGGATTACTACAACAAAGATGGTTTCGGGTCATCACGGAGGAATGACTTCCGGGGTGAAATGAGAGATGATCAGCCAGACTACAGTTACAGCTCGCAGCAGGTGGAAGCTGTAGACCAAGATCAGCCCAATGCTGGAGCTACCTAGCGTCAGAAAACCGGAGGGCATCACTAGCAACAAAAGGGTGAAGTCAATAAACCTTGGACACCGGAACAGAATCAACACTGGCAGGAAAGAAAGGATAGGCTGAGATACACATTCTAGTCTATGTTGGATCAGCCGTGCAAGTTTCATACACCAAGTACGAATAACCCGGCGAATCATACGACCCGACGGTGTGAATGGATGAGGAAATTAGAGCAGGGTATCTTGGGGAATGCTCAGGCACCTCGACATGATGGACCTCGGCACCAAGCACCTCGGAATGAAGCACCTCGACAGCAACTTCTCACTGAGGGGAATGGACGGCAGCTTATGTTGCCCCCACCCCCACCAAGGTATGAGAATCAAGAAAGGAGGGATGTAGTGCATCAAGTGAATAACTAGCAACAACAAGACCAGGGGTATCACTGCAATGAAGGAAGAATGACTACAAAGAGCATCATCAAAGTTACTATGTGTTCACCATAGAGGTAACTAACAGAAAGAGCTTACAGCGCCGACATATGGAGGTGAATGCAGTAATGTGGGTTGTGACGAGGTATATGCCTTGGTCAGATCCGGAGATTACCTGGAGCATCAAGGACCACCCAAAGCTTATGCCGAGTCCTAGGACCTACGCACTGGTGCTAGATCCGATGCTCATTGGGCCGAATATCAATGTAAGGTTCTCCAAGGTGCTGATAGACAACGGTAGTAGCATTAACATCATGTACAAGGATACCATGCACAAGTTGGGAATATCAAAGAACATGCTCCAAGCAACAAGGACAACTTTTCATGGCATTGTGCTGGGTATCTCCTTTGAGCCCATTGGCAAGGTCCGGGTTAACGTGCTATTCGGCACAAGGGACAATTGCCGGAATGAGAACTTGGAATTTGAAGTTGTGAACTTGGAAATCACATATCACGCGTTACTCGGCAGGCCTGCACTGAACAAGTTTATGGAAAGTATTCACATCAGTTACATGAAGATGAAATTGCCCGGACCAAGGGGAGTAATTACCATAGCTGGGGACTTCAGACGTCCTATCGAATGTGCTTCCGTCGGATCTAACCTGGCCGAGTCACTTGTGATTGCTCAAGAGAAGAGGAACATTCTAGAAGTGGATGCATTGGCTCAGTCCACACAACAGCATATGCCGGCTCTGACTAACCCGCATGGGAGTGTTTCATTCCAAGTGACGAAATATACAAAGAAAGTGCCTGTTGATGACCAGTTCCTAGAGCGCACCCGTAACTATTGGTGCCGGGTTAAGGGACAAATAGGAAAGCGAGCTCGTGAACTTCCTCTCTGAAAATCGGGATATCTTTGCTTGGTCTGCACAGGACCAGCAAGGTGTGCCAAGGGAGTTGGTAGAGCACTCTTTGAATGTGAGACCCGGAGCAAAGCCGGTGAAGCAACCTCTGTGCCGCTTCACCGAAGACAGGAGAAACAACATTGGAGATGAGATAGCTCGGCTCCTTCCAGCCAGATTTATCATGGAAGTACTTTACGTAGATTGGCTCTCTAATCCGGTGCTGGTTGAAAAGAAGAAGGATGATCCGAATGTGGCAGTGGTATGGAGCATGTGTATCGATTACACGAACCTGAATAAGGCGTGTCCAAAAGATCCATTTCCGCTACAAAGGATAGACTAGGTCATAGATTCAACTATTGGGTGTGAGTTGTTGTCATTCATAGATGCTTACTCTGGGTTTCACCAGATACCTTTGAATCCAGACGATCAAATAAATACTGCATTTATCACCCCGTATGGGGCTTATTGCTATCGCACTATGCCGTTTGGATTACGTAATGCTGGAGCAACGTATCAACGATTCATGCCAAAATGTTTGCATGACCAAATAGGTTTAAATGTGCAAGTGTATATGGATGATGTTGTAATAAAAACTAAGGAAAGCAAAACTCTCCTTGAGGATATCCGGCAAACATTCGCGAACCGGAGAAGGTTCCGGATGAAGCTTAACCCAGAAAAATGTACCTTTGGTGTGCCGGCAGGGAAGTTACTCGGTTTACTTGTATCCAACTGAGGTTTCAAGACCAACCCCACGAAAATCCGAGCCATAGAGAATATGGAACTGCCAAAGTGTCTTAATGATGTGCAGAAGTTTACGGGCTGCCTGGCATCATTAAGTCTGTTTGTAAGTTGGCTGGGAGAGAAGGCATTGCCCCTCTACCAGTTAATGAAAAACGCAAACAAATTTACATGGACACCACAAGCTGATAGTGCATTCCGAGAGTTAAAAAAGATGTTGTCTTTTGCACCAGTACTAGCCGCGCCACTACCCAAGGAGCCGATGTTGCTCTATATAGCCACGACCAACCGACTCATAAGTGCAGTAATAGTGGTGGAACGCGATGGGGAAGGTAAGTTGGTGCAAAGACCAGTGTATTACCTGAGCGAGGTATTATCGACATCGAAGCAGACTTACCCTCACTGCCAAAAGATGGCATATGGTGTGTACATGGCAACTAAGAAACTTAAGCATTACTTTGAGGAACACCCCATCAAAGTGGTATGTGAAGCACCCATATCCGAGATTATGGGCAACAAAGATGCTAGCAGCTGAATTGCAAAATGGGCAATTGAGTTAGCCCCATATGCACTGCAGTTTGATAGAAGAGATGCGATCAAATCCCAAGCTATAATAGATTTCTTTGTGGATTGGGATGAGATGCAATACGAACCACCTCTACCGGACTCAAATTACTGGCAAATGCACTTTGATGGATCAAAGCTAAAGGAAGGACCGAGGGCTGGGGTAGTGCTTACCTCGCCCAAAAAGGATCATCTGAAATATGTCCTCCAGATCCATTTTAGCGCATCAAACAATGTTGCCGAGTATGAAGCGCTCGTGCATGGACTGAAGGTAGCAAAGGAGGTAGGAATATGTCGGATACAATGCTTCAGAGACTCGGATTTGCTGGTGCAGCAAGTGTCTGGCAACTGGGATGCTCTGGACGCGAACATGGCACTTTATAGATTCCATGTCCAGAAGATAAGTGGTTTCTTCGAAGGGTGTGAATTCCATCACGTACCTCAGATCGAACATGAGGTAGCCAATGTATTATCTAAGTTGGGCTCATCTCGGCAGCCAATCCCCAGGCGTTGCATTGGAATACTTAAGAAAACCATCCATCACACCGTCACCAGAATCCGACTCAATCTATATCCCGGCTCTCTCCGGGCCAGAAGCTACCCTTATGGATATAGACTGGGAAACACCTCAACAAACCCGGGGACTACCTCGGCAGACCCGGGGACTGCCGTGCAAAACCTGGGGACTATTAAGCTTGATCCAGCTGGAGTAATGTCGGTGGATGCAATGGAAATAGACCAAGAGCTTTTCCCCGTTCGAGCTATACCAGCATGGGCAAAGCCAATATTTGAATTCCTAAAAGAGGGAACCTTGCCGGATGATGAGATACTCTCAAGGCAAATCCAGAGAAGAGCAAAGGCGTACACTATCATCAACACTAAACTATACAAAAGGAGTGTTACAAGTGTTCTGCAGTGATGCGTAGACCCGGAAGAAGGGCTTGACATCCTCCGAGATATCCATCAAGGAGAATGTGGTCATCATGCATCTTCCAGAGCATTAGTGGCAAAGGCTTTCCAACATGGATTTTATGGCCAAGTGCCTTGGAGCAAGCAGAGGATCTTGTGAGAAAATGCAATGGTTGTCAAAGGTACGCCACAAAGACGCATATGCCAATGTCAGAACTGAAAACTATACCTATCACTTGGCCATTTGCGGTATGGTGTTTCGATATGGTCGGACCATTTAAGCCGGCAAAGGGAAGCATGACTCATATCTTGATTATGGTAGACAAGTTTACTAAATGGATTGAGGTAAAGCCGATCAGGAAATGTGATGGGGCAACAGCTGTGACATTCCTCAAAGATATAATCTTGAGATATGGCTATCCCCACAGTATCATAACCGATAATGGCACAAACTTTGCTGAAGGAGCATTTGCGAGGTTCTATCGAGAAAAGAAGATCCGGTTAGATATTGCCTCCGTAGCCCACCCTGCATCGAACGGACAAGTGGAAAGATCCAATGGACTAGTTTTGTCCGGGATAAAACTCCGGCTCATTGAGCTACTGCAAATATCAACGGGGTGCTAGATAGAAGAACTACCAGCAGTACTGTGGAGTTTAAGAATGACTCCGAATCGATCAACAGGCTATACGCCATTCTTCTGGTGTATGGGGCAAAAGCTGTATTACCAGCCAACATAGAGCATGATTCACCAACAGTCACCCAATACACAGAAGCCAAAGTGCGCGAAGCCCGACAAAATGATGTTGATCTGCTGGAAGAAGCGAGAGAACTGGCCTTGTCCAGATCCGCCATATATCAACAAAACCTCCGACGCTACCATAGCCAGAAAGTAAACCCCCGAGTCTTCCGGGAAGGTGATCTCGTATTTCGGCTGGTGCAGCGCACTGCTGGCATGCATAAGTTATCCCCACCATGGGAAGGACCTTTCATTGTAAGCAAAGCTTTGCACAATGATTCCTACTATCTTATCGATGCACAGCCACAGGAGAAGAACAAGGCGGATAGGTCCAGCGAGGAATCTAAGCATCCATGGAATGTAGCTTACTTTGTCCATTTTACACCTAGCAAAGAGGTGAATGTATCTGAGTCACTCATATGTCGGTATGTACATCGACAATGAGCATATCAATGAAACTTCAGCAGACATAGCAGAAACTCGGGGACTGCCAATTGTCTTTTCTGTATTTACTTTATATATGTCGACTGGCTTAACTTACTTACACCTTAACTGGATTAGTAGTATGGAAGCACCAAAAACCTAACTCTTCGACTTTGCTGCTGTCCAACAAGAATTGGCTTCATGGCAAGCAAGAGAACAAGCTTGGAATTGCAAGGCACATGAAAAATGACTAAGGAAAGGAATGTAATCGAGCCGACATTTGTTATTCGGACTAACCTTGTATTTACTCTATTGATCTTACCTAGAGTTATTTTGAGCTAATCCCACAGTTTCAAGTATTGTTAAGTCAAATTTTTTAACCTCAGACTCATATGTCAAAAAATCCGAATCAAGGTAGATGCGAGTCGAATCATAAAATTGGGGGAACAAGAAAATGAAACTCAGGGACTCCACCCAAGTTAATCCCACATTAAAAACTTAGTAGTAAAACATAAGCAATTGTAGCAAAACAAACCATTGTGCTTAAATACATTTGCACCCGGCATACCAGGGATCTGATGAATATCAAAGTGTTTTTTAGCTCATGGAGCAGCAGTAGGATACGGATCATCGGTCAAAGGAGCCGGGTCAATGGTCTAAGGAGGGGGTAATTCAGTGTCTGTAGGCGGAGCACTGATCCCTGCCTCATCTTGTGGGTTAGCAACCTTATCCTCCGGATCTCCCGCATCCTCGCCAAGCTCAGAGGCTTCTTCTTCTTCATCGCCTTCACCATCCGAGACATAAGCATCTTCAACGGCCTTGAGGAAGCTTGGACCCTGGTTCCAGCTATGGAATAAGGCGTACTAAATGAGGTTGTTGGTGCAAGCCTTGCGTTGAGAGATTCTCTCCAGATCATTGGACCACTTAGATCCGGTGCGCATGTAGTCAAGCAACTCCAGGTCCAGCGTCTCGTACCATGAGAGGACAAAGTTCAAACACTGTATCAGCCCCGACACATGCAGCGGATTCTTGCCATAGGTTCAGCTGAGTCTCACACTCCATCAGTTTGATATGAAAGTTGTGCTACCTTTGGGGGTGGTATCAGTGGGGCTAGAGAGTGTCGAACATCCGGACTGCTACTAGCATAATGTTTGCGCCATAATTTTTCATGACTTCAACACGAGCAACGAGGCTCACCAGTAGGTCCTCCGTGTCATAAGGAATAGACTCAGAGGCAAGACCAACTGGAGTACCCCGTTGCAAGCGGAACTTGGCAACAGCGGCAAGAGCAAGGGGTTCGCTCTCTGGGAACTTACTTGTGAGAAAAATGGGTAATATCAATAAGTAAAGGCAACATGACTCGGAGAAACAAATAACAAGGGAGGAAGAGAACTCACGAGCAATGTGGCTGCGAATCCGAGTCAGATCCTTATGTCCATCAACATTCCTTGTCTTGAGCTTTTCATACTCGGAGGTCACCGACTTAGTTTGATATCGGCTTCCTTCAGCAGATCATTATCCTTGGATAGCTGGGACTTCGAGCGTTCTTTCTCTTCGGAGAACTCCTGGTCGACCTTGTCCATCTATGCCTTCTGGAGGTCCTTGAGCCTCTGGATTTCGGCATTCAGCCGAGTTATCTCATTATCCTTAAGGCGAAGCTTGGTGATCTCATCATCTTTATTTTGAGCTTGGCCTAATGCTTTCCTGCTTGTTCGAGAAAATAAAGAATCATGTCAGGTATAGGCACGCTATCTTGGAGAGCCACTACAATAGTTGGTCGGCCCGATAGAGCCAAGGAATAATATTTGCTGAGTAAGGATAAAAGTACGCAAAGGCTAAATGATCAAGATGAGTTACCTTCGATCTCGGCCAAGTTCTTGCACATGATGATGTTCTCAGCCTCAACTTCGGCTTTCGGATGACAAGTCAACACAGATAGCAAGTCACACAAATAAACGGAAGTGAAAGGTCTTAAGAAAAATAACTTACCCTTCTTTTTGTGATCAGCAAGAAGTTTGCCGTTCTTGGCACAAAGGACCTTATATGAGTCCAGCAGACACTGGAACTCAGCAGTTTGGTGGTTGGTGGTGATCTGAAACAAACAAATGTTAGTTAAAAAATAAGAAGAGGTGTGTGGATATTCAAAGTCCTCACAAGATTCAGGCCAACTGTAACTTAACCCGGCTCTAGTTGGTGTGGATATTCGAAGTCTACAAGATCTGGGCCAAGTGGAACTTAACCCGGCTCTAGATGTGTGGATATTCGAAGTCTACAAGATTGGGACAAGTGGAAATTAAATCAGCTCTAGGTGTGTGGATATTTGAAGTCTACAAGATCCAGGCCAAGTGGAACTTAACCCGGCTCTAGGTGTGTAGATATTCGAAGTCTACAAGATCCGGCCAAGTGGAACTTAACTTGGCTCTAGGTGTGTGGATATTCGAAGTCTACAATATCCAGGCCAAGTGGAACTAACACTGACCCTAGGTGTGTGGATATTCGAAGTCGACAACATCCGGGCCAAGTGGAACTTAACTCGGCTCTAGGTGTGTGGATATCTTGAAGTCCTACAAGATCCGGGCCAAGTGTAACTTAAACCCGACTCTAGGTGTGGGGATATTTGAAGTCTACAAGATCCGGGCCAAGTAGACTTAACCCGGCTCTAGGGTGTGTGGATATTCGAAGTCTACAAGATCCGTGCCAAGTGGAACTTAACCCGGCTCTAGATCTGGGAAATTTGAAACTACTGAGGAATTGTGCCAGTTTTCTAAGAGTATCCAGCTGAGTAATAAATTACTCCCCTGAAGGCTCGGGGACTAATGGGTATCACTAAGTGTTTACGCATAAAACGGCATGACATAAAAGGGTTACCTCCATCATCCGGCCAGCAAAGGAAATGGCCTTGGTAGCAGTATTCATTTGAGCACTAAATTCCGCTATAACCAAATTTCTCCCAGGAGATCATCCTTAGGGTTTATAAACTCGGTGTCATTTTAGTTGTTCACGTATCAATGAGAGTTGGGCTATAACTCTCCCCTCTCCCCGCTGAGCGCTTGACTCATAACCAACCCTTGGTGTGGGCCTCTCGCCTCGTGGACTGGGTAGCAGCTAGGCTGGTATGCAAAGTGAGTTGCTTACTACCCTCTAATCTGGCGGCAGAAGACCCGGAGGCAACGCCATCCTTCTTGGTCATGGACGTGAGCGTGCGCTATCTAGACTCGATATTGGTGCCCTTGGAGGATGGATCCTTGGCTACCTCGGCTGCTTTCTTGCTCTTGCTTGCAGACTTTGGCTGCTGTAGAGGAGCCGAGGTTGTTGCTCCAGATTGAACTTATGAAGATGGCTAAAAGATATCCTTAATGGATGGAGTTGATCCGGAGGCAGTTGCCTGAGGTTTCTTGGATGCTGATGCTGGAGTTGGTGTTGCTGCTGCTGTGCCCGGTGTTGGTGTTTGCTGCTGGTACTACTGTCGGTGTTGCTACTGGTGTTGGTGCTGCTGATGCTGGTGACGAGGTCTATATTGGAGAAGAAGAGGTCTAGGGTGGTGTCGATGAAGCTGGCACCTCTGTAGTGGAGGGTTGCGACTGAGCCGAAGAACTGGGGAGGTCTGGCATAGCCAGTATCCTCGACAACCCCACTTCCCCCCACTCCCCCGCATCGACATTACCCTCCTCATGACGAGGTGGGCTCAGATCCGGCGCAACCGCAGAGTCTTCTTGGATAGGGCTCAACAACAGGCGAACGTCGTTGTCATTACGGGGGGAGATGGAGCACTCCGGATGGGAGAAGAGATGTTAGGACCACTCTGGGGGATCATCCTTGGAGATCTGCCAAATCAGACAACAAACAACAAGTTAAAAGGAGAAAGAGAGACAAGTAAAACATAAAGATAGTGAAGCAAGACCCGACATGAGCAAGGAAGGAAAAAGGACTTCCTCGGCCGAGGTTGGAGGTTCCCGGGTTTGCGCACTCTCTGGATAGTGGCCTTAGGCACCGGCGTGCCGGCTCCCTTAACCCCAGATTTCTTCTGCCTCTTCTTGGGCGGAGATGCCTCAGAAGCTGCGGCCGAGTAGCCGGCGCTTCTGGGACCGATGATACGTTGCTAACGTATCCATTTTTTTGATGTTCCATGCTTGGTTTTATCTACTTTCTTGTGTTTTATCCACACTTTGGAGTACTTTCTATACACTTTCTTGGACTAACCTATTAACAAGAGTAGTAGTGCCAGCTGCCTGTTTTCTACTGTTTTTGGTTCCAGGAAAGTCAGAAAATGAATATTCTCGGAATTGGACGGGACAAAAGCCAAAGTCATTTTTCACACCGAGGGACCCCGGAACCAGAATATGAGACGGAGAAGGGCCAGAGGGAGGCCACACCACCTGGCCGCGCGGCCAGGCTGGCCCACGCCAGGGGGTGGTGTGGCCAGCCCAGGCACCCCCTCGCCTCTCCTTCCGCCTATAAGATGCCCTTGGGACGAAAACCCTAAGTACCCATCAAAAATCCACGAAAGAGTCTATAGCCACCGTCATCTCTATCCCTATATCGGGAGGGATCAGAAGCTCTTCCGGAACCCTGCCGGAGAGGGGAATTCACCCAGGAGGTCTTCTGCATCACCATGCAAGCCTCTGGTGTGATGCGTGAGTAGTTCATCCTTGGACTACGAGGATCCATGTAGTAGCTAGATGGCTGGTTCTCCTCCTTTGTGCTTTCATGTCTTGATCTTGTGAGCTCCGTTCATGATCAAAATCATCTATTGTAATTCTGCATGTTGCGTTTGCGGGGATCCGATGGATATTGAGATGCTATTTTAGATTGATTATTGATTCTATCATGTCTTTGTTATTTGTGATCTTGCATGCTTTCCGTTGTTAGTAGCTACCTTGGCCAAGTAGATGCTAGCAACTCCAAGAGTTAGTATTTATGCTTGATAGTGGGTTCATGCTTCTAGTAATCTGGGGGAAGTGACAGAAATTTCTAAGGTACTAGATGTGCTTTGCTACTAGGGAGAAAAACAACAAGCCTTTGTTCATAGAATATTCGTATTGTTTACTTTACACACACATTCGTAAAGCAATAATCTGTTGCTTGCAACTTAATACTAGAGGGGGTTCGGATGATAACCTGAAGGTGGATTATTAGTCATAGATGCAGTTGATGGCGGTCTATGTATAATGTTGTAATGCCCAACAGTTCCAAAGGAGTCAAGATGATTAGTATATGTTGTATGCTCTCTCGATGTTTGTCAATTGCCCCACTGTAATTGTTCACCCAGCATGTTATCAATCTTAAAGAACCCACCCTCTAGTGAACTATGGATCCCGGTCCTTTTTCTTCACTTAGAGGAATTGAATTTGGTCCATCAATAATTCCTGCAAACGAAAATCACCGGGACTAAAGTTCCTCTCAATAGATTGGTGTCCTCCTAGGCAAGCATGGACACTGTATCTAACATATTTATTTCTTGCCTCTGCATAATATGCAACTCAAATTCTTGAAGTGAAAGAATCCAACGGATCATTCTTGGCTATGTTCTTTCCTCTGAAGGAGTTATTTTAAGCCATCATGATCCGTATGAACTCTTACCTTTGCATCAACTATATAAGAACGAAATTTATCACAAGAAAAATACAGCAAACAATTCATTTTCTTCCTTAGGGTAATTCTTTTGGGCACCATTGAGAGTTCTACTAGCATGATGTATAATATTAAATCTACGACCAATATGTTGTCCAAGCGTTACTCCTACAACATCAATCACTAGCTTCACATATTAAGTCAAAGGTTGTATCCCAGATAGGTGTTTCATTGTGGGAGCACGAGTTAGAGCATTTTCTTAAGTTACAAAGGCTTCAAGACACCTATCATAAAAATTAAATCTC